>OY755038.1:102306023-103506023 GCA_963576565.1 Aspidapion aeneum
TAACCATAACCATAACCATAACCATAACCATAACCATAACCATAACCATAACCATAACCATAACCATAACCATAACCATAACCATAACCATAACCATAACCATAACCATAACCATACCATAACCATAACCATAACCATAACCATAACCATAACCATAACCATAACCATAACCATAACCATAACCATAACCATAACCATAACCATAACCATAACCATAACCATAACCATAACCATAACCATAACCATAACCATAACCATAACCATAACCATAACCATAACCATAACCATAACCATAACCATAACCATAACCATAACCATAACCATAACCATAACCATAACCATAACCATAACCATAACCATAACCATAACATAACCATAACCATAACCATAACCATAACCATAACCATAACCATAACCATAACCATAACCATAACCATAACCATAACCATAACCATAACCATAACCATAACCATAACCATAACCATAACCATAACCATAACCATAACCATAACCATAACCATAACCATAACCATAACCATAACCATAACCATAACCATAACCATAACCATAACCATAAACCATAACCATAACCATAACCATAACCATAACCATAACCATAACCATAACCATAACCATAACCATAACCATAACCATAACCATAACCATAACCATAACCATAACCATACCATAACCATAGCCATAGCCATAGCCATAGCCATAGCCATAGCCATAGCCATAGCCATAGCCATAGCCATAGCCATAGCCATAGCCATAGCCATAGCCATAGCCATAGCCATAGCCATAGCCATAGCCATAGCCATAGCCATAGCCATAGCCATAGCCATAGCCATAGCCATAGCCATAGCCATAGCCATAGCCATAGCCATAGCCATAGCCATAGCCATAGCCATAGCCATAGCCATAGCCATAGCCATAGCCATAGCCATAGCCATAGCCATAGCCATAGCCATAGCCATAGCCATAGCCATAGCCATAGCCATAGCCATAGCCATAGCCATAGCCATAGCCATAGCCATAGCCATAGCCATAGCCATAGCCATAGCCATAGCCATAGCCATAGCCATAGCCATAGCCATAGCCATAGCCATAGCCATAGCCATAGCCATAGCCATAGCCATAGCCATAGCCATAGCCATAGCCATAGCCATAGCCATAGCCATAGCCATAGCCATAGCCATAGCCATAGCCATAGCCATAGCCATAGCCATAGCCATAGCCATAGCCATAGCCATAGCCATAGCCATAGCCATAGCCATAGCCATAGCCATAGCCATAGCCATAGCCATAGCCATAGCCATAGCCATAGCCATAGCCATAGCCATAGCCATAGCCATAGCCATAGCCATAGCCATAGCCATAGCCATAGCCATAGCCATAGCCATAGCCATAGCCATAGCCATAGCCATAGCCATAGCCATAGCCATAGCCATAGCCATAGCCATAGCCATAGCCATAGCCATAGCCATAGCCATAGCCATAGCCATAGCCATAGCCATAGCCATAGCCATAGCCATAGCCATAGCCATAGCCATAGCCATAGCCATAGCCATAGCCATAGCCATAGCCATAGCCATAGCCATAGCCATAGCCATAGCCATAGCCATAGCCATAGCCATAGCCATAGCCATAGCCATAGCCATAGCCATAGCCATAGCCATAGCCATAGCCATAGCCATAGCCATAGCCATAGCCATAGCCATAGCCATAGCCATAGCCATAGCCATAGCCATAGCCATAGCCATAGCCATAGCCATAGCCATAGCCATAGCCATAGCCATAGCCATAGCCATAGCCATAGCCATAGCCATAGCCATAGCCATAGCCATAGCCATAGCCATAGCCATAGCCATAGCCATAACCATAACCATAACCATAACCATAACCATAACCATAACCATAACCATAACCATAACCATAACCATAACCATAACCATAACCATAACCATAACCATAACCATAACCATAACCATAACCATAACCATAACCATAACCATAACCATAACCATAACCATAACCATAACCATAACCATAACCATAACCATAACCATAACCATAACCATAACCATAACCATAACCATAACCATAACCATAACCATAACCATAACCATAACCATAACCATAACCATAACCATAACCATAACCATAACCATAACCATAACCATAACCATAACCATAACCATAACCATAACCATAACCATAACCATAACCATAACCATAACCATAACCATAACCATAACCATAACCATAACCATAACCATAACCATAACCATAACCATAACCATAACCATAACCATAACCATAACCATAACCATAACCATAACCATAACCATAACCATAACCATAACCATAACCATAACCATAACCATAACCATAACCATAACCATAACCATAACCATAACCATAACCATAACCATAACCATAACCATAACCATAACCATAACCATAACCATAACCATAACCATAACCATAACCATAACCATAACCATAACCATAACCATAACCATAACCATAACCATAACCATAACCATAACCATAACCATAACCATAACCATAACCATAACCATAACCATAACCATAACCATAACCATAACCATAACCATAACCATAACCATAACCATAACCATAACCATAACCATAACCATAACCATAACCATAACCATAACCATAACCATAACCATAACCATAACCATAACCATAACCATAACCATAATCATAATCATAATCATAATCATAATCATAATCATAATCATAATCATAATCATAATCATAATCATAATCATAATCATAATCATAATCATAATCATAATCATAATCATAATCATAATCATAATCATAATCATAATCATAATCATAATCATAATCATAATCATAATCATAATCATAATCATAATCATAATCATAATCATAATCATAATCATAATCATAATCATAATCATAATCATAATCATAATCATAATCATAATCATAATCATAATCATAATCATAATCATAATCATAATCATAATCATAATCATAATCATAATCATAATCATAATCATAATCATAATCATAATCATAATCATAATCATAATCATAATCATAATCATAATCATAATCATAATCATAATCATAATCATAATCATAATCATAATCATAATCATAATCATAATCATAATCATAATCATAATCATAATCATAATCATAATCATAATCATAATCATAATCATAATCATAATCATAATCATAATCATAATCATAATCATAATCATAATCATAATCATAATCATAATCATAATCATAATCATAATCATAATCATAATCATAATCATAATCATAATCATAATCATAATCATAATCATAATCATAATCATAATCATAATCATAATCATAATCATAATCATAATCATAATCATAATCATAATCATAATCATAATCATAATCATAATCATAATCATAATCATAATCATAATCATAATCATAATCATAATCATAATCATAATCATAATCATAATCATAATCATAATCATAATCATAATCATAATCATAATCATAATCATAATCATAATCATAATCATAATCATAATCATAATCATAATCATAATCATAATCATAATCATAATCATAATCATAATCATAATCATAATCATAATCATAATCATAATCATAATCATAATCATAATCATAATCATAATCATAATCATAATCATAATCATAATCATAATCATAATCATAATCATAATCATAATCATAATCATAATCATAATCATAATCATAATCATAATCATAATCATAATCATAATCATAATCATAATCATAATCATAATCATAATCATAATCATAATCATAATCATAATCATAATCATAATCATAATCATAATCATAATCATAATCATAATCATAATCATAATCATAATCATAATCATAATCATAATCATAATCATAATCATAATCATAATCATAATCATAATCATAATCATAATCATAATCATAATCATAATCATAATCATAATCATAATCATAATCATAATCATAATCATAATCATAATCATAATCATAATCATAATCATAATCATAATCAATCATAATCATAATCATAATCATAATCATAATCATAATCATAATCATAATCATAATCATAATCATAATCATAATCATAATCATAATCATAATCATAATAATAATAATAATAATAATAATAATAATAATAATAATAATAATAATAATAATAATAATAATAATAATAATAATAATAATAATAATAATAATAATAATAATAATAATAATAATAATAATAATAATAATAATAATAATAATATATATAATATAAATAATAGGGCAAGGAGGCACACAAGAACAACGCTTGGGTATTAGCAACACTCCCCTTTACCCCAGCTGCAAGGGTCTAATCGGATCGGCAACCTGCAAAACAGGTGACCCGCGACGAAAATCTACTTCTCCTAAATGTCGACCGGGGGCTGGCCAGGGTAACCTCCTGCCAGTCCCTAAGACTCGGTTCAGGACGCGGAGGATCGAGAGGGCCCCCACGACCGACCCCGTCGGATGAGGGGTCAAAGGCAAGGTGGAGGGGCCCAGCCGGATGGATTGCCCGATGACGACCGCGATGACCAAGGACGCTTTGAGTGGACCAATGATCTGAGAGATGACTTGCTGGAATGCTATGAGAGCAGTAGCCCAGGTCGAAGGGGATATATGGCTCGTATGCGTGAGCAGTGGAATGTTATGCATCCTGAGCATAATACATTTACTGCTCAGAGCCTGCGAGACTATGTATCCTACCTTCGGCGAAGGGGATATGTAAGAAGACCTCAACAGCCGGCAGTACCTGGGGTACAGGAATTGCAGGTACATGTGGCTGAAGAGGTACTTCCCATTGCACCAGAAGAGAGTCTTCAAGACCGCAGGGCGCTACACAAGATAAAGCGCCCGAAGCCACAAGACCTAGCTAGAGCGGACGCAGAGCTATTGAATACTCTAACAGAAGATGCTGACATCTGGCGCATTAATTGCCTCGTCTACGAGGCAGCTTGCTCCGTGTCGCCCAGGGCGCCCAATAGGGACCCCTGCGGCGACAGGGCGCAACGCCGAGTGAAGAAGATGGAAGCAAAAATCCTCTCAGCAAGGCAGCACGCATCCCGTATACAGTGTGTGGTGGAATACAAATTGGCAGGCAGGCCTTTTACGCCAAAAGTGCGCCGCATAGCGGCCAACCTGCGACGCACCCACCACACACTGAACGAAGCACTGTTGCAGACCATCAAGCAGCAGTGCTGCGAAAGGATACGGATGTTAGTGACTGCCAAACAAAATCTAATTCGGCGGGCGAGGGGTATTTCGGAAAATAAATTATTTTTCGAAAACCCCAGTCGCCTATTTCAGGCGCCGCCGAGGATTATTAACGATCCTCCGACCGCTGAGAGGGTGGAAAACTTCTGGAGGGGTATTTACGAGGTAACTCGGCCGCTCAACGTAAACACACCAGCCCTGGCACAGTTTGAAACCTTTGTGAGGGGGTTTCCACCACCTGAGCAACTGTGCCCACCAATAACCGTGGAGGAAGTTCGAAGTGCTCTTACGGGTGCTAAGAACTTTGCTGCCCCTGGGCCTGATGGAATTAACACCTACTGGTGGAAAAAATTTCCATCAACCCATGAGGCCCTTGCCCGAATTTTTAACTCCTGGGTTAATGAGGGGCAGCCAATCCCTCCCTGGTTTATTGAGGGGCGAACCGTCCTTCTCCCCAAGAACGGAGACTTGTCCGACCCAAAGAACTATCGCCCGATAACATGTTTAAACGCCTGTTACAAGATTTTTACGCGACTCTTGTACCAGCGGATACTCCAAGCCATGGGTCCCGTGTTTAGTGGAGTATACGAGCAGCGAGGGTCAAAGAAAGGCGTAGCCGGCTGCAAGGAGAACCTTCTAATAGACCGATGTGTAACACAGGACTCCTTCCAGTACAAGCGAAACCTTTTGATGACCTGGATTGATTACCGTAAGGCCTTTGACACAACTTCTCATGAACTTATTATTCACCTTTTGAGAGGCCTTGCGGTGCCAGATCCCATAGCGAGATGCATTTCAGGAATGATGCCATTTTGGAAGACCCGATTTACCATATGTACGGGTAACGCAAAGGTGTCGACTGAATTGGTGTCATTCCGACGGGGAGTGTTTCAGGGTGATTCCCTCAGCCCACTCCTCTTTTGCGTCTCGCTACTTCCGTTATCCGTTGCTTTGCGGAACACAAAGGGATACATGTGCGGTGCTCCTGGCCGTAGAACCCATAAGGTTACTCACCTCTTTTATATGGATGACCTTAAGTTCTACGCGTCGACGAAGAGAGACCTCGACCAAGCTCTTCGGGTAGTACAGGAGTATACTCATGCGATCGGGATGGAGTTTGGGTTGGATAAGTGTGCGACGGTTCAACTTAAGAAAGGACGCCATGCGGATCACGCCGAGGACGCGCAACTTGTAGATGGGAGCATCCTACGACATCTGGATGCCGGAGAGACCTATACCTATCTGGGTGTTCCCCAGGGACACATCCATGATAGTGTAGCAATAAAAGGGTCTCTTCGCGACAAGTATCAGCAACGACTAAGACAAATCTGGAATTCAGAGTTGTCTGGAAAGAACAAAGTCGCTGCTACAAATATGCTTGCCGTCCCTATAATCACTTACTCCTTTGGAGTCATTAAGTGGAACGTGAACGAGTTGCGTGAAATTGACGTGAAAACCCGCAAGATGATGACTCGATACCGAAGCCATCATCCTAAGGCGTCTGTCCAACGGCTTTACTTCCCACGTTATCAGGGAGGCCGTGGACTCTTAAGTTTGGAGTGTTTACACAGACGAATAGTCCTAAGTACCGCGTGCGAAGTAATCAGAGACGAGGATCCCCTGCTATGCATGGTGCGTAACCATGAAACATTTGGGGTGGGGGCATTTCTTTTTAAAGCAGCACAAAGAGCAGCAGATGAGCTCCAAATAGTTTTCGACATAAGTCGGCGGCAGGAAAACTCCATTACACAGTTGACCTGCCAAAGACTTAAAACCACCTTAAAGAATGCAGAGGTAGACTATTTATTACGTCTACATATGGATAAGCCATTGCACAGTGTTTTCTATAAAACCATTGAAAACACTGGCTTATCCAAAAAGCTAAGCTTTGCATTCTTAAGGTCAGGTGCATTAAAGTCGGAAACTGAGGGGTTTATCATTGCTTGCCAAGACGGAGTCATCAACACCTTGGAACACCGAAGTCGCGTGATGGGTATACAGGTTCCTGATACAAGTTGTAGGGCCTGCCATAGGGCGCCGGAGACCTTATATCATTTGCTGTCCGCTTGCGGGCGCTATGCGGTCTCGGCGTATATCCATCGACACAACGCAGCGTTACGGGTGCTGTATTACCATCTAAGGCACTCGTACGGTGTTGATGATGCTCCAGTGCTGCCATATGTCCCCTCTGATATTCCGTCCGTCGTGGAGAATGACAGAACCAGAATATACTGGAATTTCGCATTCCCCACACTCCGGCTTGTAAACGCTAACAAGCCGGATATAGTACTCCTTGACAAAAATGACAAAATTATGTATGTCATTGAGTTCTCGGCTCCTGCCGAGACGAACATCATTGCCAAGGAAGAAGAGAAACGGACGAAATATCAGGATCTTCTCTTTGACCTTCGCCGAGTGTACCGGGGCTATACAGTCAAGCTAGTGGTTTTGGTAATTGGAGCTCTCGGAGGCGCACGGCAGACACTGCTCTCAGCTCTCAAGACCTTGCCGGCCTGCCGTGACAGGGCAGAGCAACTTGCAGGCAACATGCAGAAAGCAGTCATCCTCGGATCATTGCGTCTACTCAGGGCACACGATGCGGAACACCGTTTCTACTAACCCCGCGGTTGGTGGGGAGTAGAAACGGTAACGGACCATCTGGCCTACTTGCACCCGTGTGAGTCGGAGCCGCGGGACCGCAAGTAAGGCCACCACAAAAAAAAAAATAAAAAAAAAAAAAAAAATAATAATAATAATAATAATAATAATAATAATAATAATAATAATAATAATAATAATAATAATAATAATAATAATAATAATAATAATAATAATAATAATAATAATAATAATAATAATAATAATAATAATAATAATAATAATAATAATAATAATAATAATAATAATAATAATAATAATAATAATAATAATAATAATAATAATAATAATAATAATAATAATAATAATAATAATAATAATAATAATAATAATAATAATAATAATATCAGATAAAGACATTGAAGAGATCCTAGCAAAAGTTGCCAACTGGAAAGCCCCTGGTCCTGATAAGATTCAGAATTTCTGGTTAAAGCAGTTTAAGTCAATATGGTCCAAGCTAGCCGGTTTCTTCCATGCCTTTCTAGAAAACCCTAACACTGTTCCCGATCTACTTACAAAGGCGTGACATATCTGATACCTAAAACAGGCCAACCAACAAAAGATCCGGCAAAATACAGACCAATAACCTGTCTACCCACAATGTACAAAATACTAAGCGGAGTAATTTGTAACAAAATCTACGATCATCTAATTAGCCATGACCTTCTAGCTGAAGAGCAGAAAGGATGTAGAAAGAAAGCACAAGGATGTAGGGAACAATTAGCCATAGATACAGCAGTAACACAGCATGCTATCAAAAACAAAAAGAACCTTCATACTGCTTTTATTGACTACCAGAAAGCGTTTGATAGTGTACCTCACTCTTGGCTGATACAATGTCTTAATATATACAAAATTAACCCCACAATCGTTGAACTACTAAGAAACATGATGACGCAATGGCAGACAGAACTAAGTATCGGGAGAGATATAAGCAACATTCAAGTCAGCATCCAACGTGGAATCTTTCAAGGCGACGCACTAAGCGCATTATGGTTCTGCTTAGCAATTAACCCGCTTTCTACAGCTCTTAACAACCTTAAATGTGGCTACCAACTCAACAATACCACAAAACTAACACATTTGATGTATATGGATGACATTAAGCTGTACTCGGTATCCGAACAGGAACTCAAGCAACAGTTACGATGTATTGAGACATTCTCGACCGATATCAGAATGAAGTTTGGAATAGACAAATGCAAAACCAATAGTTTGCGACATGGGAAATGGTACAAAACAGACGGATACAAACTCACACAGGCAGCCGGAGGTGAAGTCGTTACTAGCATGGAACGCCATGAGACATACAAATATCTTGGATTTGCACAATCAAGAGGAATAGAAAACAAAGAAGTTAAAGAAAAACTTGTTGAGAAATTCAAAATTAGAACAAAGCTGATCTTGAAATCAAAGCTATCAGCCCATAATATAGCAATGGCCTACAATGCATATGCAGTACCAGTCATAGCCTACAGCTTTGGAGTAGTCCCGTGGTCAGTCACAGAGCTAGATGAGCTCAATAGAATATCACGAGTTGCTTTCACAAAACATCGCATGCATCACCCTAAAGCCTGCAAGGAACGGTTTCACCTACCGCGAAGTGCAGGAGGAAGGGGAATCACCGATTTTCGAATCAGATGTAAAAAGCAAATAGAGCAATTAAGAAAATATTTTTACTCCAAAACTAATAATTCACCAATCCACAAAGCCATAACTAAGATAGATAAGAAACTTACACCTCTAAATCTGTGCGGTCAAGACTTTCAACCAGACTGCAATTATACTTACAAAACAATTGAAGACGCGTGGAAAGGAAAAGAGCTACATGGAAGATATTACAACACACTAAACAACGAACAGACTGAAAAAGCGGCGACACTGAGTTGGCTCTCACGAGGAGGAATCTTCCCTGAGACCGAGGGATTCCTTTTCGCTATCCAAGATCAAGTGATAGCCACCAGATCATATCTTAAGTTTATCATTAAAGACTCGAATGTACAAACCACAAAATGCCGCATGTGTAATAAAGCACATGAAAATGTAGAGCATCTTATAAGCGCTTGTGAAGTTCTGGCACCAAAGGAATACACAAATCGACATAACAACGTTGCAAAAATATTGCACGCGGAGCTTTGCTTCAAGCTCAAACTTATCAAAGAAAAGACACCTTACTACAGATACAGCCCAATAAGCAAAGCAGAAAACAATGCGTTCATGATATATTGGGACCGCGAAATTCAAACGGATAAAGAAGTAACGCACAACAGACCCGATATTGTAATTTACGACAAACAAAGCAAAACAATTACATTAGTAGACATATCCGTTCCTGCTCCCGCGAATATCATTAAAAAAGAGAAAGAAAAAATAGACAAATACGGAGCCTTATGTGAAGACATGAGAAAAACCTGGCAAGCGGAGACCGTGAGAACTGTGCCAATAGTTGTAGGAGCCACTGGAGAAATAACGAAGAACCTGAAGAAATACCTAAATATGCTAGAGATGCCATATGGCATCCACAATGAACTTCAAAAAGCAGCGATTCTCGGAACATGCAACGTCATTCGAAAAGTGTTGAATAAACCTGCAAAGGATCTGGAAAATTAAACATACTTCTACAAGCCTTGTGACTGACCTCACCGGCTGTAAGAAGGAAAGACCGTATAAACACGTGACAAAAAAAAAAAAAAAAAAAAAAATAATAATAATAATAATAATAATAATAATAATAATAATAATAATAATAATAATAATAATAATAATAATAATAATAATAATAATAATAATAATAATAATAATAATAATAATAATAATAATAATAATAATAATAATAATAATAATAATAATAATAATAATAATAATAATAATAATAATAATAATAATAATAATAATAATAATAATAATAATAATAATAATAATAATAATAATAATAATAATAATAATAATAATAATAATAATAATAATAATAATAATAATAATAATAATAATAATAATAATAATAATAATAATCCGTGGCTGTTGCTGGTCAGCTATCGGACCCGCCCCTGCGATGGGGTACGCTCGCTAGCCTAAAACCTAGAGGGCACCGGGGAAATAAAATACCCGGGGTGGACAAAAACCAGCACCGTTACATGGGTCGTGAAACTCTCTTGCTGTGAACACAAGAAATAAGAGATACTCAGGCGGGCCGGGGCAGCTGGACCCGGGTCGGAACCGCCTTAGACCCACCGCAAACGACCAAGGCAACGGACAAGGACAACGAATACCCAACGCGCAAGAACCCCTCAATGAAGAGCAACATGAAATCCACAATGCAGATGTTGCTGAGGCTGCGCCTCAGCCCACTACATTACAGGGTAGACCAAGGCAGCGAACAAAATGGACAACAGCCATGAATGAATTCCTATACGGACGCTACCTTGTTCTAAGTGAACTCGAAACCAAAAAGACAGGTTACAGCAGAGAACTGCATGCACAAATGACTCAGCAGTTCCCTGAACTTGCGCGTAAAACAGTGCAAAATATACTAGATCAAAGACGAGTACTACTAACCTCAAAAACAATAACACCCGAAAACGCCCAACGCATAAAAAGAGAAGCAGAAATTGAACTAGGAGTACGAGACCAGAACGAAAATCAACCCCCAGTAGCAGACGCGGATGTAAATGTGATAGACGAAGGCCAAGCACAAGTAATAGAAAAGTTCGATGAGATATACATGAAATACAACGGAACCCTACCAGAAATGAGGCCAAGAATACCTAAGCTAAAGACAAATAAAAACACAAAGCAAACAATAACCCTCATAAATAACACAATAGCAGAAAAAATCAACGATGCACACAATATCCTTGACCTCCACACAATTATTTACGTTGGCGCAATGACCACGATTGAGATAAACCAACAAATAAAAAATAAACCCAAAGAAGACACCTCGACCTCAACAGAATCTCAACCACCTTGGGAAAGACGACTCATTAAACGAATCGAGGAACTTAGAAAACATATAGGACAAATAGAACAAGCTAGCAGAAACACAGCAAGCGAAAAACTTAAACGAAAAACAAAAAAACTGATAAACAAATACAAAAATGAAAGTAACAACACCAACCAAGAAATACTCGATCTACTCAAGCAACAATTAGCGGCCAGAGCTAAAAGACTCCGAAGATTCAAAGAAAGTCGCCAGCGAAGACAGGACAACAACCAATTCGAGGATAACGAGGGAAGGTTCTACAGACAACTTAAATCCACAACAAATAACAAAGAAGACGAACAACCAGGGAAAGAAGACACAAAAAGCTATTGGAAGAACATATGGGCCGTCCCAAAACAACACAAAAAGAAAGCAAAATGGATAAGGAAAGAAAAATAAAGGATGACAAACAAGAGGAGAATGATTAACCACACAGTAGTACTGGAAGAACTCGAGAAGGTGATCAAAAAGAGCAAAAACTGGAAAGCTCCAGGCATTGATAAAATACAAAACTTCTGGATCAAAAAATTCAAAAGCACACACAAAAAAATCGCCGACATCTTCACAGACATACTGGAAAACCGGACTGAACTACCAACATTTATGACACAAGGAATTACTTATCTTCTCCCAAAAACGTCACCTACGAGCAAGAACCCTAGTAAATATCGCCCTATTACATGTCTCCCAACACTCTATAAGTTACTGACAGGAGTTATAGCTGAAAAAATATATAAGCACAAAATATATAAGCACCTAACCGAGAACGAACTCTTGGCAACAGAGCAAAAGGGATGCACAAAGTCAGCAAAAGGATGCAAAGACCAACTGGTAATCGATGCCATAATAACAGGAAACGCATAGAAAGAGAAAAAAGATCTTTACACTGCATATATAGATTACCAGAAAGCCTTTGACAGCGTACCACACACTTGGCTGCTGGAGGTACTGGAACTATATAAGATTGACCCGCAAATAATAAAACTCCTAGAAAAGGCAATGAACACATGGAAAACCACATTAACAATCACAGCTAAAAATAAGCAACAAGTAATCGGAGATATACCTATACAGTGCGGAATTTTCCAGGGAGACGCTCTAAGCCCGCTATGGTTCTGCCTGGCTCTCAACCCGCTCTCCTCCACACTAAAAGAACAAAATAAAGGTGTAAAGTTAGAAAACAACAAAATACTTACCCACCTCCTATACTTGGACGATCTCAAAACATATGCGTCATCCAACGAAGACCTGGAAAAAAACATCCAAATAATAAAAAAGTTCAGTGAAGACATTAACATGACATTTGGCCTAGACAAATGTCGCATCAATGTCATGGAAAAAGGGAAATGGAGGAAACATCAAGGAGTAGAAATGGGAGAGGATGCTGGAGTGATAGAAGGAATGGAAGAGGACGAGCTGTACAAATATTTGGGATACCAGCAAGCACGTGGGATAGATCAGAAACAAACCAAAGAACACCTTAGATGCAATCTCAAACAAAGGCTCAAAATGATAATGAGGACGAAGCTACGTGGAAGGAATATGGTGAAGGCAATCAACACCTATGCAATCCCAATCCTAACATATAGCCTCGGCATCATATCGTGGACACAAACAGAGCTAACCGAACTTAACCGCACAATACGAACTGTAGCCACTAAACACAGGTTCCACCACCCAAGAAGCTCTATGGAAAGATTTCACCTTCCCAGAGAGCAAGGAGGATGGGGAGTGTTAAACATTGAAGAACTACATAAGAAACAAATAAAAAACCTAAGAACCTACTTTCACAAAAAAGCGGAAGAGACCGGACTGTACAAAGCAATAGTAAACAAAGACAATAAAATCACGCCCCTGAACCTACAAAGCAGACAATTACCTGAAGAAGAACCCATAAATCACATGGAAAAATGGCTTAGCAAAGAATTACATGGACGATATCCTGCATTACTCAAGCAGGCCCACATCAATGAAAAAGCATCACTGGACTGGCTTAAGAAGGGACAGCTGTTCCCAGAAACAGAAGGGTTTGTCATGGCTATCCAAGATCAAGTAATTCCCACACGCAATTACCAAAAACACATAATGAAACAACGCATAGAAACAGATAAATGTAGAATGTGTGGAGAACAAACAGAATCGATAGATCACATAGTGAGCGGTTGCACAGTACTAGCCCCCAACGAATACACAAAAAGGCACGACAACGTAGGAAAAGTCATATACCAGGAATTTCTAAAAAAAATAAAACCTGACGCACCTCACACCCCGTACTATAAGCTAAAACCCGACTCTGTGAATGAAAATGAGAACTACAAGCTATATTGGAACAGAGAAATAATCACGGACGTACATATACCACATAACAAACCAGATATGGTGCTTGTGAACAAACAAACAAAACAAGCGTACATCATAGACATGGCAATCCCGCTGCCCACAAACACTCAACGAAAATACCAAGAAAAAATAAACAAATACTTGCCATTAGCAAATGAGATCAAAGACATGTGGAACCAAGATCGAGTCACCATTGTGCCAATAATCTTCGGAGCTACTGGGGAAGTACCGTCAGCAACACTCGATGGCCTCAAAACCCTGGAAATAAAAGAAAATCTAGTTAGTCAAATGCAAAAAATCACTCTGATAGAAACTACTGGAATCGTACGTAAAGTTCTGAACTTACCTTGAAAATACTTACCTATACCGTAGACCCCACTTCGAATCCTTGTACGCAAGTACCGGAGAGAAGCTCTAACCAGGAAGACCTGTGGAACCTGAAAATAATAATAATAATAATAATAATAATAATAATAATAATAATAATAATAATAATAATAATAATAATAATAATAATAATAATAATAATAATAATAATAATAATAATAATAATAATAATAATAATAATAATAATAATAATAATAATAATAATAATAATAATAATAATAATAATAATAATAATAATAATAATAATAATAATAATAATAATAATAATAATAATAATAATAATAATAATAATAATAATAATAATAATAATAATAATAATAATAATAATAATAATAATAATAATAATAATAATAATAATAATAATAATAATAATAATAATAATAATAATAATAATAATAATAATAATAATAATAATAATAATAATAATAATAATAATAATAATAATAATAATAATAATAATAATAATAATAAGAATAATAATAATAATAATAATAATAATAATAATAATAATAATAATAATAATAATAATAATAATAATAATAATAATAATAATAATAATAATAATAATAATAATAAGAATAATAATAATAATAATAATAATAATAATAATAATAATAATAATAATAATAATAATAATAATAATAATAATAATAATAATAATAATAATAATAATAATAATAATAATAATAATAATAATAATAATAATAATAATAATAATAATAATAATAATAATAATAATAATAATAATAATAATAATAATAATAATAATAATAATAATAATAATAATAATAATAATAATAATAATAATAATAATAATAATAATAATAATAATAATAATAATAATAATAATAATAATAATAATAATAATAATAATAATAATAATAATAATAATAATAATAATAATAATAATAATAATAATAATAATAATAATAATAATAATAATAATAATAATAATAATAATAATAATAATAATAATAATAATAATAATAATAATAATAATAATAATAATAATAATAATAATAATAATAATAATAATAATAATAATAATAATAATAATAATAATAATAATAATAATAATAATACTACAACTCGTGGCAGTTGCTGGACCTGCTATCGGGGGCCGCCTCTCGCGATGAGGTACGCTCGTCAGCCCTTGAAAAAGGCTGAAGGGTAACGGGGAAATAAAATACCCGGGGTGGACAAAAACCAGCAAACCGTCTAGTGGGCTAGCACCCCAAAGGGCGTGATATGTAGTCGCTATAAGGACGAGGCGAAAGCGATACTCAGGCGTGGCAGAGGATCAGGCTAACTCTGTTCGGAACCGCCTAGAAGACCCCCCGCCTGTCTTAGGAGAAGATGAACCAGGTGGCATCCCCCTAAGAAGGAACTCCACCGACCCGCATGAAAATGGACCTGACACCCCCAATGCCATAACAGTTCCAGACAATGTTGCTCATCAGGCAGATGAGCCCATACCTGGAAACCGAAGAAGAGGCAATGTGCGATTTAAATGGACAGAAGAAATGAACATATACCTTTATCGTACATACCTACTACTCACAAAAATGGAAACAGACAAAACTCCCTACGGACACAGACTACACCAAGATATGCTACAGAAATTCCCACAACTAGCTGGTAAAACCTTGATGAACATACTCAGTCAAAGACGAGAGCTGTTCACAAAACACAGACTATCGCATGATATTGTGCAACAAATTCGCACCGAAGTAGAGGTGGAACTTGGGATGCGAGCACCGCCAGTTGAGGAGCAACAAAATCGAAATCACGACCAAACAACAGAAAATTATGAAAATGATATGCACAACCCGGAAGAACAAGAAGTATACAACAAACTTGAAAACAACATACAACGATACCAAGGTCTAAACCCCATTTTAAGACCAAATCTACCCAAGTTAAAAACATGCAAAGACACAAATAATATAATTGTACAAGTCAACAATGCTCTAATCCACAGAGTGACTGCTTGTGAAAACCTACAGGGCTTACACGACCTCACATATGCAGCAGCAACAACAACAATTGAACTTCACAACCAAAAGACAATGACAAAAACAACGCCCAAAGAACAAACGACACAACCAAGATGGGAAAAGAGGTTAACTGCAAAAATCGCGAAAATAAGGGCAGAAATTGGACAGCTAACACAAATGCAAAATAAAAATATTAAAAACAGGAAGACGGAAACAAAAGCAAACCAAATTATCCAAAGATACGCAAACAAGTCCAATGGAACAATCATCGAAATTATCGACTTTCTAAAACAAAGACTACAGGTATACAGTCATAGACTCAGACGTTATCGAATATCCTACCAACGAAAAATAGAAAACAGATTGTTCAATACGAATCAGAGGCTCTTCTACCGACAACTTCTAAATCCAAAAACCGACGCAGAGAATGGAGAATACCCAACGCGAGAAAGTGTCAGAGAATTTTGGAGAAATATCTGGGAGAAACCAGCAAGTCATAAACACAACGCTGATTGGATGACACTCGAGAAAAAAAGAGTGGAACATATACCAGCTATGCTACCAGAAACAATAACATTGGAAGACCTAAAAAACACCTTGTCAAAAGCACACAACTGGAAAGCGCCAGGACCAGATGGCATTCATAACTTCTGGTATAAACGATTCACACACTTACATGAAAAACTGGCTTATCTTCTTACAGATATTCTTAACCACCCAGAAAATCTACCTAAATTCTTCACAATGGGAAATACCTACCTGCTCCCCAAATCGACACACCCACAACCAGACCCGTCAAAATACAGACCGATTACATGTCTGCCCACCATATACAAGATTTTGACAGGCACTCTCGCAGACAAGCTCTACAGACATATGACGCGAAACAATCTTCTCGCAGAAGAACAAAAAGGCTGCAGAAAGAAATCACAGGGCTGTAAAGAACAACTAGTAATAGATACAGTCATAACGAAAGATGCAATTAAAAATCACAGAACCTTATACACAGCATTTATTGACTATCAGAAAGCATTCGACAGCGTTCCGCACACCTGGCTAATTGAGAGTCTTAATATATATAAGGTAAACCCCCAAATTACAAATTTCCTAAAAATAGCGATGGAAAAATGGGAGACAAACCTTTTGATATCAAACTCAAAAATAGAACCACTAAAAATGCGAATAAGTAGAGGGAGTTACCAAGGCGATGCGCTAAGTGCTTTGTGGTTTTGTATTGCTATCAATCCACTATCCAATGCTATAAACAGCAAGAAATCCGGATATAAAATACCAGCGAGCAATCAGCAAGTAAGTCATCTAGTATATATGGATGATCTGAAACTCTTTTCAGAGACAAACAATGGCATAAAAAAGCTCCTTGGACAAACAGAAATTTTCTCAGCTGATATATCCATGAACTTTGGCTTGGACAAGTGTAGAATTAACAGCCTTGTGAAAGGTAAGTGGCAAAGAAGTGACGACTTTGAAATGTTACAAAGATCTGGAGGAGGTACGATTGCAGCTATGGATAAAAATGAATCCTACAAATATCTTGGTTTTCTGCAGTCACAGGGGATAGATGAAAAGTTGGTAAAACAACAACTGATAAACAAAATGAAAGAGCGGATAAAAGCCATTATGAAGACTCAGCTGTCAGCTAGAAACAAAATCAGTGCAACAAATACACTCGCAACACCGGTTGTCGCATACAGTTTTGGAGTGGTAAAATGGACCGAAACAGAGCTGGAAGAAGCAAATCGATCCCTAAGGAAACTCTACACTAAGTACAGATCTCACCACCCAAGAGCATGTAAAGAACGGTTTCATCTCCCACGGAGCCAAGGTGGAAGAGGAATTACTGACCTACGACTCCTACACAAGCAACAAATCAACAATCTAAGAGAGTTTTTCCTTAAAACTGGTGAGAATTCCTTATTTCATGCTGCAATAAACACCACAGACAAACAGCTCACACCTCTCCAACTCTGCAAGGGAAATTATAGTTGTGATCCTGAATACAACATAAACACTCAAACACAAAAATGGCATCAGAAAGAACTACATGGAAGATACCCTCATACACTTAACCATGATGACATAGATCAAAAAGCATCAAGAAGTTGGCTACTTAAGGGTAACATCTTTTCAGAAACTGAAGGCTTTCTCTGTGCTATTCAGGATCAAGTAATTCCCACAAAGTCATATCAAAAATACATTGTCAAAGACCCCAATATAACAAACACAAAATGCAGACTCTGTGGACAAGGGCACGAAAACATTGAACACATAATAAGTAGCTGTACGACGCTTGCTCCAAAAGACTACACAAACAGACATAATGATGTGGCAAAAATTATACACAGAGAATTAGGAATAAAATATGGTTTATTACAGAACCGGGAACCATACTATAAATACAACCCGCCACCTATCACTGAGAACGAAAAAACAACAATGTACTGGGACAGAAGCCTACAAACAGACCACCCAGTCCAACACAACAAACCAGACATATTTGTTTTAGATAAGGAAAATAACGAGATTCTAATCATTGACATCGCGATACCAACACCAACAAATATACATAAAAAGCACAAAGAAAAAATTGAAAAGTACTTACTTTTAAGCGAAGAACTAAAGAAAATCTGGAGGGTGGACAGAGTGCAAATTGTCCCAGTTATTATTGGAGCAACCGGAGAAATCCCAAAGAAACTGTTCAATGCACTAAAAATCTTGACTGTCCCGGAAAAGTTCTACCTAGAAATGCAGAAAGCTGTGATCTTATCCACCTGTAACACAGTAAGGAGAGTTTTGAACATTAACAAGTAACAATAACAAAAAGGGTATGTCTTGCTCTACTTACCAAAAGCCGACATACTCTTATACTTACCGTAAAAACGAGCAACAAAAAAAAAAAATAAAAAAAAAATAATAATAATAATAATAATAATAATAATAATAATAATAATAAAAGGGCAAGGAGGCACACAAGAACAACGCCTGGGTATTAGCAACACTCCCCTTTACCCCAGCTGCAAGGGTCAAATCGGATCGGCAACCTGCAAAACAGGTGACCCGCGAGGACGAAAATCTACTTCTCCTAAATGTCGACCGGGGGCTGGCCAGGGTAACCTCCTGCCAGTCCCTAAGACTCGGTTCAGGACGCGGAGGATCGAGAGGGCCCCCACGACCGACCCCGTCGGATGAGGGGTCAAAGGCAAGGTGGAGGGGCCCAGCCGGATGGATTGCCCGATGACGACCGCGATGACCAAGGACGCTTTGAGTGGACCAATGATCTGAGAGATGACTTGCTGGAATGCTATGAGAGCAGTAGCCCAGGTCGAAGGGGATATATGGCTCGTATGCGTGAGCAGTGGAATGTTATGCATCCTGAGCATAATACATTTACTGCTCAGAGCCTGCGAGACTATGTATCCTACCTTCGGCGAAGGGGATATGTAAGAAGACCTCAACAGCCGGCAGTACCTGGGGTACAGGAATTGCAGGTACATGTGGCTGAAGAGGTACTTCCCATTGCACCAGAAGAGAGTCTTCAAGACCGCAGGGCGCTACACAAGATAAAGCGCCCGAAGCCACAAGACCTAGCTAGAGCGGACGCAGAGCTATTGAATACTCTAACAGAAGAAGCTGACATCTGGCGCATTAATTGCCTCGTCTACGAGGCAGCTTGCTCCGTGTCGCCCAGGGCGCCCAATAGGGACCCCTGCGGCGACAGGGCGCAACGCCGAGTGAAGAAGATGGAAGCAAAAATCCTCTCAGCAAGGCAGCACGCATCCCGTGTACAGTGTGTGGTGGAATACAAATTGGCAGGCAGGCCTTTTACGCCAAAAGTGCGCCGCATAGCGGCCAACCTGCGACGCACCCACCACACACTGAACGAAGCACTGTTGCAGACCATCAAGCAGCAGTGCTGCGAAAGGATACGGATGTTAGTGACTGCCAAACAAAATCTAATTCGGCGGGCGAGGGGTATTTCGGAAAATAAATTATTTTTCGAAAACCCCAGTCGCCTATTTCAGGCGCCGCCGAGGATTATTAACGATCCTCCGACCGCTGAGAGGGTGGAAAACTTCTGGAGGGGTATTTACGAGGTAACTCGGCCGCTCAACGTAAACACACCAGCCCTGGCACAGTTTGAAACCTTTGTGAGGGGGTTTCCACCACCTGAGCAACTGTGCCCACCAATAACCGTGGAGGAAGTTCGAAGTGCTCTTACGGGTGCTAAGAACTTTGCTGCCCCTGGGCCTGATGGAATTAACACCTACTGGTGGAAAAAATTTCCATCAACCCATGAGGCCCTTGCCCGAATTTTTAACTCCTGGGTTAATGAGGGGCAGCCAATCCCTCCCTGGTTTATTGAGGGGCGAACCGTCCTTCTCCCCAAGAACGGAGACTTGTCCGACCCAAAGAACTATCGCCCGATAACATGTTTAAACGCCTGTTACAAGATTTTTACGCGACTCTTGTACCAGCGGATACTCCAAGCCATGGGTCCCGTGTTTAGTGGAGTATACGAGCAGCGAGGGTCAAAGAAAGGCGTAGCCGGCTGCAAGGAGAACCTTCTAATAGACCGATGTGTCACACAGGACTCCTTCCAGTACAAGCGAAACCTTTTGATGACCTGGATTGATTACCGTAAGGCCTTTGACACAACTTCTCATGAACTTATTATTCACCTTTTGAGAGGCCTTGCGGTGCCAGATCCCATAGCGAGATGCATTTCAGGAATGATGCCATTTTGGAAGACCCGATTTACCATATGTACGGGTAACGCAAAGGTGTCGACTGAATTGGTGTCATTCCGACGGGGAGTGTTTCAGGGTGATTCCCTCAGCCCACTCCTCTTTTGCGTCTCGCTACTTCCGTTATCCGTTGCTCTGCGGAACACAAAGGGATACATGTGCGGTGCTCCTGGCCGTAGAACCCATAAGGTTACTCACCTCTTTTATATGGATGACCTTAAGTTCTACGCGTCGACGAAGAGAGACCTCGACCAAGCTCTTCGGGTAGTACAGGAGTATACTCATGCGATCGGGATGGAGTTTGGGTTGGATAAGTGTGCGACGGTTCAACTTAAGAAAGGATGCCATGCGGATCACGCCGAGGACGCGCAACTTGTAGATGGGTGTTCCCCAGGGACACATCCATGATAGTGTAGCAATAAAAGGGTCTCTTCGCGACAAGTATCAGCAACGACTAAGACAAATCTGGAATTCAGAGTTGTCTGGAAAGAATAAAGTCGCTGCTACAAATATGCTTGCCGTCCCTATAATCACTTACTCCTTTGGAGTCATTAAGTGGAACGTGAACGAGTTGCGTGAAATTGACGTGAAAACCCGCAAGATGATGACTCGATACCGAAGCCATCATCCTAAGGCGTCTGTCCAACGGCTTTACTTCCCACGTTATCAGGGAGGCCGTGGACTCTTAAGTTTGGAGTGTTTACACAGACGAATAGTCCTAAGTACCGCGTGCGAAGTAATCAGAGACGAGGATCCCCTGCTATGCATGGTGCGTAACCATGAAACATTTGGGGTGGGGGCATTTCTTTTTAAAGCAGCACAAAGAGCAGCAGATGAGCTCCAAATAGTTTTCGACATAAGTCGGCGGCAGGAAAACTCCATTACACAGTTGACCTGCCAAAGACTTAAAACCACCTTAAAGAATGCAGAGGTAGACTATTTATTACGTCTACATATGGATAAGCCATTGCACAGTTTTTTCTATAAAACCATTGAAAACACTGGCTTATCCAAAAAGCTAAGCTTTGCATTCTTAAGGTCAGGTGCATTAAAGTCGGAAACTGAGGGGTTTATCATTGCTTGCCAAGACGGAGTCATCAACACCTTGGAACACCGAAGTCGCGTGATGGGTATACAGGTTCCTGATACAAGTTGTAGGGCCTGCCATAGGGCGCCGGAGACCTTATATCATTTGCTGTCCGCTTGCGGGCGCTATGCGGTCTCGGCGTATATCCATCGACACAACGCAGCGTTACGGGTGCTGTATTACCATCTAAGGCACTCGTACGGTGTTGATGATGCTCCAGTGCTGCCATATGTCCCCTCTGATATTCCGTCCGTCGTGGAGAATGACAGAACCAGAATATACTGGAATTTCGCATTCCCCACACTCCGGCTTGTAAACGCTAACAAGCCGGATATAGTACTCCTTGACAAAAATGACAAAACTATGTATGTCATTGAGTTCTCGGCTCCTGCCGAGACGAACATCATTGCCAAGGAAGAAGAGAAACGGACGAAATATCAGGATCTTCTCTTTGACCTTCGCCGAGTGTACCGGGGCTATACAGTCAAGCTAGTGGTTTTGGTAATTGGAGCTCTCGGAGGCGCACGGCAGACACTGCTCTCAGCTCTCAAGACCTTGCCGGCCTGCCGTGACAGGGCAGAGCAACTTGCAGGCAACATGCAGAAAGCAGTCATCCTCGGATCATTGCGTCTACTCAGGGCACACGATGCGGAACACCGTTTCTACTAACCCCGCGGTTGGTGGGGAGTAGAAACGGTAACGGACAATCTGGCCTACTTGCACCCGTGTGCGTCGGAGCCGCGAGACCGCAAGTAAGGCCACCACAAAAAAAAAAAAAAAAAAAAAAAAAAAAAAATAATAATAATAATAATAATAATAATAATAATAATAATAATAATAATAATAATAATAATAATAATAATAATAATAATAATAATAATAATAATAATAATAATAATAATAATAATAATAATAATAATAATAATAATAATAATAATAATAATAATAATAATAATAATAATAATAATAATAATAATAATAATAATAATAATAATAATAATAATAATAATAATAATAATAATAATAATAATAATAATAATAATAATAATAATAATAATAATAATAATAATAATAATAATAATAATAATAATAATAATAATAATAATAATAATAATAATAATAATAATAATAATAATAATAATAATAATAATAATAATAATAATAATAATAATAATAATAATAATAATAATAATAATAATAATAATAATAATAATAATAATAATAAAATTGTCAGGTCGATCGGATCAGGCGAGAAGCATGAATCCGATTGCTACGATATGCTGGGCGAGTCGTACTATCCTGTAGCCATACCCCGACGGGAGCGGGCCACAAAAGGCGACTATCTTCCCCTACACCTAAACACACATACACACCTAGACACTTAGAGGCACCTCTTGCCTTTCCTGTAAGGAGAAAGGAGGATCCCCGGTTAGGGAGGTTGGGCTTGCAACCCTCTTTTCATTTGACCGTGATATTATCGCATTCAATACTAGACGAAATAGATACTCGGGCGGGCCGGGCTTGCAGGCACCGGATCGGAACCGCCCTGGCTTACGACCTGCAACTGACAATGGCAATGAACAAGGACCTAGGAATACTCAAAATAACAATGTGGAACCCTTAAACCAAAATCTTCCACCCCCTGATGCCAATGTTGAGCGGCAAGAAGTCGCTCCCATAGCGGAAGGAGCAATTAGACGCATGCGCTGGACACATGAATTAAACAAATCCGTTATGCGGCTATATTTCCTAGTAACGAGAATGGAAACTGAAATGATACAATACAGGCAGAGGCTAAAGAACATCTTTATGGAAACTCACCCTGAACACTCGACTATTACAGCCCAAAGACTGTCCGATCAGTGTAGAGTCATCAGAAGAAATAATCTGATAACCCAGTTGGAAATTCAGCAAATCGCCGACGAAGTTAGAAGAGAACTTGGGTTACAGGAGGTGGTAGCTGATGCACCAGGAATACAAAATGAGTTGATCCTTAACGATAATGAAAACACTGTCCCAGAACCCATACCTGCAAATGACATATCTCCAAATAATATAGTGCGTGATACCTTTGAGACAAATCTAGTGAAATTCAATGAAATGAATCCCTGCCTCAGACCACCTCTACCTAGAGTCAACTTTAATAATAAAACTATAACCCTTATTCGAAAAATGAACGAGATTCTCAGTGAAGTGATAGAAAGCAATAAAACGCTTGAACAGCTTCATTCTTGGGTCTACTGTGCAGCTGCTACTATTTTGTCCCTAAATCAAAAACAACCAAACAAAAGGGCCTCTTTACATCCAGTCCCCTTTAAGCCGGCATGGCAACAACGTCTGGAGAAAAAAATAGAACACTTTCGAAAAGACATTGGAAGAGTGGAGCAGCTTCGGATGGGTAATCGATCAAGACGGGTCCTTAGGGAGATCCCAAAAGATCTTAAAACTTCACTTCAGGAAAAAGATCAAGAACACCAAAATGCACTCATACTGTCCTACCTCGATACGCTTAAACAAAAACTCGCAGTCAGCGCTGGTCGATTAAAAAGGTATAAGGAGAGCTATGAAAGGAAAAAGGACAACAACCTCTTTGCGCGAAATGAGAAAGCTTTTTATTCTTCACTAAAACTAAAGCAAATCTCAGATTTTAAACCACCTATACCACAGGAAGTTCAAACTTTCTGGTCTAACATATGGTCGCAAGAACACATTCATCGACAAGCCTCCTGGATTAGACAAGAAGAAGATAGATGTGGAAATCTTGAGCAGATGCTGGAGGTTAGGATCACGAAAAAAGACCTCACAAATGCCCTTCAGAACTCAGCTAATTGGAAAGCACCCGGCCCAGACGGTATCCAAAACTTCTGGTACAAACGTCTTACCGCAGTCCACTCACATCTTATTGTGGCTTTCAATGATGCTTTGAAAAATCCAGAGGAATTTCCAGTTTTTCTCACGGAGGGTACAACCTCCCTGATCCCCAAAAGTGACTCCACTGAAGATCCATCGCAGTACCGACCGATCACTTGTCTGCCGACGTTGTATAAAATCTTCTCAGCTGTGATGTGCAGGAAGATCGACGAACACCTAGAAGAAAAAGGAATTATTAATGAAGAACAAAAAGGAGCTAGAAGGCATGTTCTGGGATGTAAGGAACAACTTATTATAGATTCAGTGCTAACCGAGCAAATTCGCAAAAATCAACGCAATGCTTTTATGGCATACATCGATTATAAGAAGGCGTTTGACTCCGTTCTCCATTCATGGCTGATACATGTCCTAAGACTCTATAAAATACACCCAATAGTCACTCGTTTTCTTGAGCATACCATGCAGAATTGGAAAACTACCTTGAAGATAAAAACTTTGAAAGACGAGTTACAAACTGATAAAATACCGCTTAAACGAGGAATATTTCAGGGCGATTCACTAAGCGCTCTGTGGTTTTGTTTGGCACTAAACCCCTTATCCAGTGCCATTAAATCCACAAAATATGGAATTAAAATTAAAGGTAGAGCGGGTGAGGAAATGACTCTGGCACATCTATTATACATGGATGATTTCAAGGGATACGCTGCGAACGAAAAACAACTGAAAACTCTTTTAAACCTAATTCACGGAATGAGTCAGGACATAGGCATGACATTCGGGATGGACAAGTGTGCAACAATCAAGGTTATAAAGGGACAGCTTAAAGAAATGCCAAACGTTGAGCTATGCAACCAGGTTTACATATCTTCAATCTCACAACCCTATAAATATCTTGGAATAGCACAAACGCACAAAATAGAGCATACCGAAGTCAAACAAAAACTAACGAAGGAATTTTTAGATAGAGTAAACAAACTAACAAAAACTCGACTTAACTCTAAAAACCTTACAAAAGCCATAAACACCTATGCCATTCCTGTCCTTACTTATTCTTTTGGTATCATAAAATGGTCTGATACTGATCTAGAAAACCTAAATCGAAAAATCAGAACGAGCCTAACACGAATCAGAATGCATCATCCTAAGTCCTGTAAGGAAAATTACAATTCCAAGACATCTGGGAGGAAGAGGATTCTTGGACCTAAGGGAGCAATGGGCAGGGCAGATATCAAGCATAAGAAATTTTTTCTACAGTAAAACAAATAGCCAACTCCACCGTATAATTTCTGACGCTGATAAAAGCCTAACTCCATTGAATCTAGCGGTTGGTCCGCTAGATTCAATGGACTTTCAACCCACTGTGACAACGTTAGCGCAAAAGTTGACTCAATGGGGTCAAAAAGAGCTTCATGGCAGATACTACAACCACCTACATAATGAACTAATAGATCATAAGGAATCAATTAGATGGGCAGACCAAGGATACCTTCACCCAGAGTCAGAGGGCTTTCTTATTGCGATTCAGGATCAAGTAATTAAAACCAGAAATTATGCAAAATTTATCCTAAAAGAAGACATACCCAACGACCGATGCAGAAAATGCAACGCTGCAACCGAAACGATTGATCATATCCTTGGTGCCTGCGCAATCTTAGCTCCAACGGCCTATATAAAAAGGCATAACTTGGCTGCGGGAATAGTTCATCAAGAACTACTTATCAAAACAAATATGAAGACAGATAAAACACCATATTATCAGTATCAACCCAATGAAGTTGAAGAAAATGAAAATTGGAGATTACTGTGGGATAAGACAATACATACAGACCGTACTGTTGCACATAACAGACCTGATATTGTGTTTGTGGACAAAAAAGAAAAAAACACTTATCTAATTGTTCCGGGAAACCATAACATCCAGGCGAAATACCGGGAAAAAATTGAGAAGTACGAACTTCTAAAAGAGGAAGTAAAAAGATTATGGTCTATGAAGAAAGTTTACGTCATACCCATAATCATATCTGTTACCGGAATCATTCCAAAATCTCTAAAAGAAAACCTTACAACACTAGACCTACCTGTGAACATGATTGGACATTTGCAAAGGGCTGTCGTCTTGCAGACTCTGTCGATTGCTCGATCATTTCTAAACCACGACACCAATGGGTCTTGAAGAAATTGATCTTCCGACTCGCTGGGACGCCCCAGGGCAAACCTGTGAAAAAAAAAAAAAAATAATAATAATAATAATAATAATAATAATAATAATAATAATAATAATAATAATAATAATAATAATAATAATAATAATAATAATAATAATAATAATAATAATAATAATAATAATAATAATAATAATAATAATAATAATAATAATAATAATAATAATAATAATAATAATAATAATAATAATAATAATAATAATAATAATAATAATAATAATAATAATAATAATAATAATAATAATAATAATAATAATAATAATAATAATAATAATAATAATAATAATAATAATAATAATAATAATAATAATAATAATAATAATAATAATAATAATAATAATAATAATAATAATAATAATAATAATAATAATAATAATAATAATAATAATAATAATAATAATAATAATAATAATAATAATAATAATAATAATAATAATAATAATAATAATAATAATAATAATAATAATAATAATAATAATAATAATAATAATAATAATAATAATAATAATAATAATAATAATAATAATAATAATAATAATAATAATAATAATAATAATAATAATAATAATAATAATAATAATAATAATAATAATAATAATAATAATAATAATAATAATAATAATAATACTGGCTGTTGCTGGTCTGCTATCGGAGGCTGCCCCTGGCGATGGGGTACGCTCGCTAGCCTAAAACCTAGAGGGCACCGGGGAAATAAAATACCCGGGGTGGACAAAAACCAGCACCGTTACATGGGTTAGCAACCCATCTAGCGTGAAACTCTCTTGCTGTGAACACAAGAAATAAGAGATACTCAGGCGGGCCGGGGCAGCTGGACCCGGGTCGGAACCGCCTTAGACCCACCGCAAACGACCAAGGCAACGGACAAGGACAACGAATACCCAACGCGCAAGAACCCCTCAATGAAGAGCAACATGAAATCCACAATGCAGATGTTGCTGAGGCTGCGCCTCAGCCCACTACATTACAGGGTAGACCAAGGCAGCGAACAAAATGGACAACAGCCATGAATGAATTCCTATACGGACGCTACCTTGTTCTAAGTGAACTCGAAACCAAAAAGACAGGTTACAGCAGAGAACTGCATGCACAAATGACTCAGCAGTTCCCTGAACTTGCGCGTAAAACAGTGCAAAATATACTAGATCAAAGACGAGTACTACTAACCTCAAAAACAATAACACCCGAAAACGCCCAACGCATAAAAAGAGAAGCAGAAATTGAACTAGGAGTACGAGACCAGAACGAAAATCAACCCCCAGTAGCAGACGCGGATGTAAATGTGATAGACGAAGGCCAAGCACAAGTAATAGAAAAGTTCGATGAGATATACATGAAATACAACGGAACCCTACCAGAAATGAGGCCAAGAATACCTAAGCTAAAGACAAATAAAAACACAAAGCAAACAATAACCCTCATAAATAACACAATAGCAGAAAAAATCAACGATGCACACAATATCCTTGACCTCCACACAATTATTTACGTTGGCGCAATGACCACGATTGAAATAAACCAACAAATAAAAAATAAACCCAAAGAAGACACCTCGACCTCAACAGAATCGCAACCACCTTGGGAAAGACGACTCATTAAACGAATCGAGGAACTTAGAAAACATATAGGACAAATAGAACAAGCTAGCAGAAACACAGCAAGCGAAAAACTTAAACGAAAAACAAAAAAACTGATAAACAAATACAAAAATGAAAGTAACAACACCAACCAAGAAATACTCGATCTACTCAAGCAACAATTAGCGGCCAGAGCTAAAAGACTCCGAAGATTCAAAGAAAGTCGCCAGCGAAGACAGGACAACAACCAATTCGAGGATAACGAGGGAAGGTTCTACAGACAACTTAAATCCACAACAAATAACAAAGAAGATGAACAACCAGGGAAAGAAGACACAAAAAGCTATTGGAAGAACATATGGGCCGTCCCAAAACAACACAAAAAGAAAGCAAAATGGATAACGAAAGAAAAAGAAAGGATGACAAACAAGAGGAGAATGATTAACCACACAGTAGTACTGGAAGAACTCGAGAAGGTGATCAAAAAGAGCAAAAACTGGAAAGCTCCAGGCATTGATAAAATACAAAACTTGATAAAATACAAAAAATTCAAAAGCACACACAAAAAAATCGCCGACATCTTCACAGACATACTGGAAAACCGGACTGAACTACCAACATTTATGACACAAGGAATTACTTATCTTCTCCCAAAAACGTCACCTACGAGCAAGAACCCTAGTAAATATCGCCCTATTACATGTCTCCCAACACTCTATAAGTTACTGACAGGAGTTATAGCTGAAAAAATATATAAGCACCTAACCGAGAACGAACTCTTGGCAACAGAGCAAAAGGGATGCACAAAGTCAGCAAAAGGATGCAAAGACCAACTGGTAATCGATGCCATAATAACAGGAAACGCAAAGAAAGAGAAAAAAGATCTTTACACTGCATATATAGATTACCAGAAAGCCTTTGACAGCGTACCACACACTTGGCTGCTGGAGGTACTGGAACTATATAAGATTGACCCGCAAATAATAAAACTCCTAGAAAAGGCAATGAACACATGGAAAACCACATTAACAATCACAGCTAAAAATAAGCAACAAGTAATCGGAGATATACCTATACAGTGCGGAATTTTCCAGGGAGACGCTCTAAGCCCGCTATGGTTCTGCCTGGCTCTCAACCCGCTCTCCTCCACACTAAAAGAACAAAATAAAGGTGTAAAGTTAGAAAACAACAAAATACTTACCCACCTCCTATACATGGACGATTTCAAAACATATGCGTCATCCAACGAAGACCTGGAAAAAAACATCCAAATAATAAAAAAGTTCAGTGAAGACATTAACATGACATTTGGCCTAGACAAATGTCGCATCAATGTCATGGAAAAAGGGAAATGGAGGAAACATCAAGGAGTAGAAATGGGAGAGGATGCTGGAGTGATAGAAGGAATGGAAGAGGACGAGCTGTACAAATATTTGGGATACCAGCAAGCACGTGGGATAGATCAGAAACAAACCAAAGAACACCTTAGATGCAATCTCAAACAAAGGCTCAAAATGATAATGAGGACGAAGCTACGTGGAAGGAATATGGTGAAGGCAATCAACACCTATGCAATCCCAATCCTAACATATAGCCTCGGCATCATATCGTGGACACAAACAGAGCTAACCGAACTTAACCGCACAATACGAACTGTAGCCACTAAACACAGGTTCCACCACCCAAGAAGCTCTATGGAAAGATTTCACCTTCCCAGAGAGCAAGGAGGATGGGGAGTGTTAAACATTGAAGAACTACATAAGAAACAAATAAAAAACCTAAGAACCTACTTTCACAAAAAAGCGGAAGAGACCGGACTGTACAAAGCAATAGTAAACAAAGACAATAAAATCACGCCCCTGAACCTACAAAGCAGACAATTACCTGAAGAAGAATCCATAAATCACATGGAAAAATGGCTTAGCAAAGAATTACATGGACGATATCCTGCATTACTCAAGCAGGCCCACATCAATGAAAAAGCATCACTGGACTGGCTTAAGAAGGGACAGCTGTTCCCAGAAACAGAAGGGTTTGTCATGGCTATCCAAGATCAAGTAATTCCCACACGCAATTACCAAAAACACATAATGAAACAACGCATAGAAACAGATAAATGTAGAATGTGTGGAGAACAAACAGAATCGATAGATCACATAGTGAGCGGTTGCACAGTACTAGCCCCGAACGAATACACAAAAAGGCACGACAACGTAGGAAAAGTCATATACCAGGAATTTCTAAAAAAAATAAAACCTGACGCACCTCACACCCCGTACTATAAGCTAAAACCCGACTCTGTGAATGAAAATGAGAACTACAAGCTATATTGGAACAGAGAAATAATCACGGCCGTACATATACCACATAACAAACCAGATATGGTGCTTGTGAACAAACAAACAAAACAAGCGTACATCATAGACATGGCAATCCCGCTGCCCACAAACACTCAACGAAAATACCAAGAAAAAATAAACAAATACTTGCCATTAGCAAATGAGATCAAAGACATGTGGAACCAAGATCGTGTCACCATTGTGCCAATAATCTTCGGAGCTACTGGGGAAGTACCGTCAGCAACACTCGATGGCCTCAAAACCCTGGAAATAAAAGAAAATCTAGTTAGTCAAATGCAAAAAATCACTCTGATAGAAACTACTGGAATCGTACGTAAAGTTCTGAACTTACCTTGAAAATACTTACCTATACCGTAGACCCCACTTCGAATCCTTGTACGCAAGTACCGGAGAGAAGCTCTAACCAGGAAGACCTGTGGAACCTGAAAATAATAATAATAATAATAATAATAATAATAATAATAATAATAATAATAATAATAATAATAATAATAATAATAATAATAATAATAATAATAATAATAATAATAATAATAATAATAATAATAATAATAATAATAATAATAATAATAATAATAATAATAATAATAATAATAATAATAATAATAATAATAATAATAATAATAATAATAATAATAATAATAATAATAATAATAATAATAATAATAATAATAATAATAATAATAATAATAATAATAATAATAATAATAATAATAATAATAATAATAATAATAATAATAATAATAATAATAATAATAATAATAATAATAATAATAATAATAATACATAAGTCGGCGGCAGGAAAACTCCATTACACAGTTGACCTGCCAAAGACTTAAAACCACCTTAAAGAATGCAGAGGTAGACTATTTATTACGTCTACATATGGATAAGCCATTGCACAGTGTTTTCTATAAAACCATTGAAAACACTGGCTTATCCAAAAAGCTAAGCTTTGCATTCTTAAGGTCAGGTGCATTAAAGTCGGAAACTGAGGGGTTTATCATTGCTTGCCAAGACGGAGTCATCAACACCTTGGAACACCGAAGTCGCGTGATGGGTATACAGGTTCCTGATACAAGTTGTAGGGCCTGCCATAGGGCGCCGGAGACCTTATATCATTTGCTGTCCGCTTGCGGGCGCTATGCGGTCTCGGCGTATATCCATCGACACAACGCAGCGTTACGGGTGCTGTATTACCATCTAAGGCACTCGTACGGTGTTGATGATGCTCCAGTGCTGCCATATGTCCCCTCTGATATTCCGTCCGTCGTGGAGAATGACAGAACCAGAATATACTGGAATTTCGCATTCCCCACACTCCGGCTTGTAAACGCTAACAAGCCGGATATAGTACTCCTTGACAAAAATGACAAAATTATGTATGTCATTGAGTTCTCGGCTCCTGCCGAGACGAACATCATTGCCAAGGAAGAAGAGAAACGGACGAAATATCAGGATCTTCTCTTTGACCTTCGCCGAGTGTACCGGGGCTATACAGTCAAGCTAGTGGTTTTGGTAATTGGAGCTCTCGGAGGCGCACGGCAGACACTGCTCTCAGCTCTCAAGACCTTGCCGGCCTGCCGTGACAGGGCAGAGCAACTTGCAGGCAACATGCAGAAAGCAGTCATCCTCGGATCATTGCGTCTACTCAGGGCACACGATGCGGAACACCGTTTCTACTAACCCCGCGGTTGGTGGGGAGTAGAAACGGTAACGGACCATCTGGCCTACTTGCACCCGTGTGAGTCGGAGCCGCGGGACCGCAAGTAAGGCCACCACAAAAAAAAAAAAAAAATTATAATAATAATAATAATAATAATAACAATGCCACCATGGGAACGGAGAATCAGCAACCAAATAGATGAGCTACGCGCAAAAATAGGAAGGCTAATAAAAACACAAGAACCAACAGCAAGTAAGAAACTAAAAAACAAAGCCCAAAACATTATAAAAGAACATCAAAATGAAGAAAACAAAAATATCATTGAGATCTTAGACTTGCTCAAACAGAAACTTGCTGCGAAGTCAAAAAGACTAAGACGACTAAAGGAAAGCAACCAACGCAGACAACACAATAAGCAATTCAACGAAGATGAAAGAAAATTCTACAGGGGTCTGAACGAACAAAAGGAAAACAAACAGCAAAACGAAGACCCGGATAAAGAAGAAACTAAAACTTACTGGAGCAATATATGGTCACAAGAAAAACAACACAAACAAACATCGAAATGGATTAAAGAAGAAAAAACGAAGATGCAAAACAAAAAACAAATGAACAATCACACCGTAACAACTGAAGATGTAAAGAAAGCCATCAAAAAAACACACAGTTGGAAATCACCAGGAAAAGATGGAATACACAATTTCTGGTGGAAACAATTCACACATACACACAACAGAATAGCAGCACTATTTTCTAAAACTTTACAAGGAGAAGCGGAGACTCCAGAATTCATGACCGAAGGCATTACGTATCTACTGCCCAAAACAACACCCACAAGCAAAAGCCCAGATAAATACAGACCAATAACCTGTCTACCAACTATTTATAAAATATTCACATCTATCCTTACAGAAAAGATATATGGTCACCTGATCGAAAATAACATGCTAGCTATAGAACAAAAAGGATGCAGACGAAAAACCAAAGGGTGTAAAGAACAACTGATCATAGACACCATCATAACACAACACAAAAAGAAAGACAAAAAGTCGCTATATACCGCATACATAGATTACAAAAAAGCTTTTGACAGCGTCCCACACACCTGGCTACTTGAAGTCTTAGAAATCTACAAAATTGACCCGTATATCTTAAACACCCTCAAAGTATCAATGGAAAAATGGAAAACAACACTAAGTATAAACACAACTAAATCCAAATTCACAATCGATAACATTGAAATAAAACGAGGTATCTTTCAAGGCGACGCGCTTAGCGCACTATGGTTTTGTATGTCAATAAACCCACTATCAAACATGCTGAATAAAACAAAGAAAGGCACAACCATAGGAAACACCATCATTAGTCACCTTCTCTATATGGATGACCTTAAAATGTATGCAGACAACAAAGAAAACATTGAAAAGCTTATCAAAACCACCAAAACGTTTAGCGAAGACATCCATATGGAATTCGGACTAGATAAATGTCGAATAAACGCAATGGAAAGAGGTAAATGGAAAAAACATGAAGGATATGACATAGGTGCAGAAAAGGGACAAATAGAAGGAATGGAAATAGACGAACTTTATAAATACCTAGGATACCAACAAGCTAGAGGAATAGATCAAAAAGAGAGCAAAGCGACACTAAGAAACCAATTTAAAGAAAGAGTACGGAAAATATTGAAAACGAAACTCAACAGCAAAAACACATCAAAAGCGATAAACACGTACGCGATATCAGTCCTCACATACAGCTTTGGAGTACTTAATTGGACAGACACAGAACTTGAAGAGCTCAACAGAGACATCCGCACTCTAGGCACAAAATTTTGCAAACATCACCCTCGCAGCTCAATAGAAAGAGTAAACATACCACGAGAAAATGGAGGACAAGGTATCACAGACATAGCAAAACACAATGAAAAACAAATAAAAAATCTAAGAAAATACTTTATTGATGAAAACTCAAATAACCAAACATACCAGGCTCTAAGAAAACTAGACAACAAACTAACTCCACTGAACCTAGCAGATAACAATATCGAGGAACCTGCAGAAGATAACATAGAAGAGAGATGGAAAAGAAAAGAGCTACACGGACGCTACCCAGCAATACTGGCGCAACAACATATCAACAAACATGCTTCTTTTATGTGGCTGAAACTAGGATACCTATTTCCCGAAACAGAAGCATTTATTATAGCAATCCAAGATCAGGTTGTTGCAACACGAAACTATAAAAAATACATAATGAAAGAACACATCCCAACGGATAAATGTCGAATGTGCGGGAATCAAACCGAGTCCATCGACCATATAATAAGCGGTTGCCAAACAATGGCTCCAAAAGAATATACGAAAAGACACGACAACGTTGGGAAAGTGATCCACCAAGAACTCCTAAAGCTAAACACTGAACTAACAGAAACAACTCCCTATTATAAGTACAATCCAGAAAGCGTTATCGAAACTGAAAACTATAAGATATACTGGAACAGAGAGATAGTAACAGATATACCCATACAGCACAACAAACCAGACATGGTGTTTACAGACAAAAAATCCAAGCATACTTACCTGATAGACTTCTCCGTTCCACTAGCTACAAACCTGCAAAAGAAACACACAGAAAAAATTAATAAATACCTACCTCTCGCAAATGAAATAAAGGACATGTGGAACCAGGAAAGAGTCACCATTGTACCAATCATAATAGGAGCAACTGGAGAAATCCCGCATACCCTCTTAGACAGTCTTAAGACGCTGAACCTAAAAGAAAAAATTTATCATCAGTTGCAAAAAATAGTACTCATTGAAACTAGTGGAATTGTCAGACGAGTACTGAACGACAACACCACAAGTCATTAAATAAAACTTACCTGTTTTCTTGCATCTAATGCCGAAAAAGGTAAGAAGCCATATCCAGATACGTCTGTGGAACCTGAAAATAATAATAATAATAATAATAATAATAATAATAATAATAATGATAATAATAATAATAATAATAATAATAATAATAATAATAATAATAATAATAATAATAATAATAATAATAATAATAATAATAATAATAATAATAATAATAATAATAATAATAATAATAATAATAATAATAATAATAATAATAATAATAATAATAATAATAATAATAATAATAATAATAATAATAATAATAATAATAATAATAATAATAATAATAATAATAATAATAATAATAATAATAATAATAATAATAATAATAATAATAATAATAATAATAATAATAATAATAATAATAATAATAATAATAATAATAATAATAATAATAATAATAATAATAATAATAATAATAATAATAATAATAATAATAATAATAATAATAATAATAATAATAATAATAATAATAATAATAATAATAATAATAATAATAATAATAATAATAATAATAATAATAATAATAATAATAATAATAATAATAATAATAATAATAATAATAATAATAATAATAATAATAATAATAATAATAATAATAATAATAATAATAATAATAATAATAATAATAATAATAATAATAATAATAATAATAATAATAATAATAATAATAATAATAATAATAATAATAATAATAATAATAATAATAATAATAATAATAATAATAATAATAATAATAATAATAATAATAATAATAATAATAATAATAATAATAATAATAATAATAATAATAATAATAATAATAATAATAATAATAATAATAATAATAATAATAATAATAATAATAATAATAATAATAATAATAATAATAATAATAATAATAATAATAATAATAATAATAATAATAATAATAATAATAATAATAATAATAATAATAATAATAATAATAATAATAATAATAATAATAATAATAATAATAATAATAATAATAATAATAATAATAATAATAATAATAATAATAATAATAATAATAATAATAATAATAATAATAATAATAATAATAATAATAATAATAATAATAATAATAATAATAATAATAATAATAATAATAATAATAATCTCCACCGAAGGGTACTCCACCTTGACGAAGACAGTGCAAAGATGACATTGTGGTAGTGGGGCTTGCGAGCTCTTGAGAATTTGAGAGCCATGCCGGCGGTAGCCTAGCTACTGGTAGGGACACCCATGCCGGACAGGTCTTAAAGGAAGAGCCAGACAAAGAGAGTACCATTGCACGATATGCAGAATAATACTGCGAAAGCTGGACACGTCGGTTCCCCATGTTAGGGGCGGGTCCAAACAGCGTCTGTTGCCCATGTTAGGGTCGGCTGAAATAATCCTGGCGGTAGGAAAAACGCAAACGTGTTCGGGCCACGTAAAAAGAGTTCGAAAATGGAAGGGAAACTTGATATAGTACCCCAGGGGAGTACGAATCTCCCCGCCAGTTCAGATTGGAATATTGAAGGTCCAATTGCTGGCGCTGGCCCCTTGGATTCTGGGGAGGGCCAAACTTCCGTAAATACAAGCGTAAAGGGAAAAAAGGAAGATGCTGGAAAGGATGTGGAGCAAAAAGTGGAGAATAAAACCAAAGCAGACAATTTGATGTATAAATGGGAGACGGAAGTGAATCCGTCCGTTAGGCGATCATCGTTGGCAAGGACTCCTCCACCAACGACGGAAAAAATGGCAAGCGGTAAGAAATCTGCACAGAGAAAAATTGAGAGCGATGATGACCCAGATGACGATGAGCCAAGCCCGATACAACAGCTGTATGAAGGGAAGCATGCAGTAGAAGCTGAAAGTCCGGCCCTAAAGAAAAGGAAAAGAGAATTGGCAAAGGAAGAAACTTCCAGCATAGAGATAACAGAATTAAGCGCTGTTATGAAAGTAGTGGAAAGACTCAACAAGAAAATGACGAAACTAAAAGATGAGATTAAGATCAGTACAAAGACGAAAACTGAAATTAAGTCAATTGCACGTGAACTTGCTAACGAAGTGGTGAACTTAAATAGAGAAATGGACATTATGAAGACAAAGTATACCGACCTGAGAAATGAAGTAAATAAACATCGAGAAACTGAAAAGGAAAAAAAAAACGCAGTGATAAAAGTATCTGTAAGCGTGCAAGCCGATGAAAGCGAAATTAGAGAAGAAGTCAAAAAATTAAAAGACAATACCATACAAGAAATCGAGGACTGCATGGCTGCGGAAAGAAAATGGGATAGTTTAAGCAAGATAGTGGACTATAATTGGCCAGAAAAGTGCTTTATGGCGGCTGAGTTTCAGGTTTGCGACACGATAAAAGAACCGTGCAATGATGTGGCATTACTGATTAAACCCAAAACCAACCTTGGAGTCGGACCATTTGAAAACGACATAACGAGAATGTTTCCAGACAGTAAGGCACTTATTGAAGAAGGCCTTGAGGAGGGAAAAGTTGAATATATCAAAAGCTGTACGGAGACGGTTCTCAGTAACGGTAAAAAAGGAGGAAGTACAAGAGTTTTGTACATTCTACCCTACGATTATGCTGATGGGGTAGGTGACATTAAGGATCTCTTCGAGGTTATGAATAAGCTAAAAAGAGAAACGACAAATCAAAACACCAAAGAAATAAAAATTGTAGCCAAAGAGAACCTAGAAAATGATTATCTAAGGAAATGTGCCGAGTTTGTATTCAGAGGGACTGATACCAAAGTCTACTTACTTACCACGAAAAATAGGAGAGCAACGCTCGAGAAAGGCCAAAATCCACGTAATGAAAAAATCATTGTTAAATCAAATGGTAGACAATATGCTGATATGCTAAAAACTATCAAAAGTAACGTCAATCTGGATGAAGTAGGTGTTAAAATAAAAACCATTAAGAAAACAGCAAAAGGAGACTTGCTGCTAGAAGTTCAGGGGGGCAAAACCAAAGCTGAAGCGCTGAAAAAAGAAATACAAAACAAAAACACTGACACCCAGGTGCATCTTAAAGACACAAAGGAAATAATACATATAATGGACATTGATGGGGACGTCACCAGTGATGAAATAATCAGAGCCATACAAGAAAAGGCAAGTACCACCTCGAGTGAGGATGCACAGGTGTTGTCAACAAGACCAAATCGTTTTGGGGGCCAAACGGCAACAATCGCAATAAGAAAGGTACTGGCAACAGATATTCTACGTGAGGGAACTATAAAAATAGGGTGGACAAGGTGCAGAGTTAAGGCTCGAGTAAACATACTAAGATGCTATAGATGCCTAGAGTTTGGGCATCACAGCTCTACATGTAAAGGTGTGGACAGATCCATGACATGCACAAACTGTGGACATAAGGAACATAAATCCAAGGATTGCAAAAATGTAAGTTTCTGCCTAATCTGCAAAGAAAATGGACATAGAGCAGACCAAACAAAGTGCCCGCACTACAGGCAGCTAATAAAAGACAAAACTAAATTGATACAGCGCGGCCAGAGAGCTAGGCTCACGAGCACCGCCAGTAAGCAATAAAGAAAAATGGCATCCATAAAAATTCTCCAGATTAACGTAGGACGTGCCTATGCAGCGCAAGACATGGCATATGCAACGGCCCGAGAAGAAAATGCGGATATTCTAGTTGTCTGTGAACCAAACAAAAAACGTGTGCAGGGGGGAGACTGGCTGAAAGACAAGAGGATCAATGTTGCAGTGCGTCTAATTAACAGGGACGTGGAGGTTACTAAACACAGTTCAGGGGAAGGATACCTCGCCGTAGTATTGAAGGGTTTCACGATGGTTTGTGCCTACATATCGCCAAATATAGACATGCATGATTATAAACTCGAAACAGATAGAACGATGGAGTTCATCAACGAAGGAGAAACCATCATATTGGGTGACATAAATGCAAAGTCTGCATTATGGTGCTCACCAGTAACAGATGCAAAGGGAGAATACTGGATGGATTCAATCGCAACACATGATATGGTAGTGCATAATAACGGAGAAAGACCAACGTTCATCAGAGGAGATACCAAATCTTTTATTGACGTGACCATGTCAACCAGAAACATTGCGAAGAAGATAAGCAATTGGGAAGTCTTGGATAAGGAATCGCTAACCGAACACCAGTACATATCATTTAATATTGACACAATTACGAAAAGGAAGGCGGCCAGCAGACATAATATGCGAGTGAATTGGAGTGCTTTTAAAGACACAATTGATTTAGTGTCATATCAAGATATCGAGTATGAGGCGTGCACAAAAGTCATACAACAAGCTTACAGAAACAGTGTAATTAAACAGGCTAACAACAAAACAGAACCCTACTGGTGGAACGGGAGTATAGCATGTAAAAGAACAGAATGCAATAGGCTTAGAAGATATCTAACAAGACTAAGAGGCAGAGAAACAAACGAGCACTTGGAAGCGGCTAATGCAAGATACAAAGAATGCAAGAGAAGCCTAGTCAAATTAATCAGAGACAGCAAAAGAATGCACTGGAAAAAACTGTGTAAAGATCTGGACAATAACATCTGGGGAGAGGCGTACAAAATAATAAACAAAAAATTTAATAAGTTGACACCCTATGAATTGAGCCCCGATAAAAAAAAGGGAGTCATAGAAAATCTTTTTTGCACTGAGGTGGAAGAGTGGGACATAGACGACGAACACTACGAAGCCGAGCCATTCACGGACCAGGAAATAAACGAAGTAACTGAAAATATCAAGGCAGGAAAGGCACCTGGACTAGATGGAGTACCATCGGACGCAATAAAAATTATTGCGCAATGTAAACCAATGTGGCTAAAAAGCATCATGAATAAACTGTTGGCAAAGCAGGAGTTCCCTGAAGAATGGAAGGAAGCAAAGGTCATACTTATACCAAAACCTAATAAACCAACAGAGCATGCGAGCTCTTTTAGACCCCTATGTATGCTAAATGCTTTAAGCAAATTTCTAGAAGCCCTGATCAGAAACAGATTACTAGACGAAATAGAGGAAAAGGGAGGCCTGCATAGACACCAGTATGGCTTTCGTAAAGGCAGATCCACCTTGAATGCGATCCAGGCGGTAAGGGAAATTGCAGACGAGTACGAAGGCAAATGGTGTGCACTGATAGCCGTGGATGTGGAAAATGCTTTCAATACTGCGAGCCACAAAATGAGCCACAAAATTACAATTAAGAAACTACGCCAGAGAAACGTGTCAAAGTACCTCATTAAATTTATTTCAAGCTATTTAAAAGGAAGGAAGATTATCCTTGAAAACAAAGAGATCATTGAGATTGGGGCGGGAGTCCCACAGGGTTCGGTACTGGGCCCAACTCTATGGAATATACTTTACGATGGTGTACTGAGTATAGAGCTAACTAAGGATTCTATTCTAGTTGCCTTTGCAGATGACCTGGTCCTAGTATGTTCAGCAGGAAATGAACATGAGCTTATGAGGAATGTAAACGAAAACCTTAGAAGAATAAATGCATGGATTAAAGAGCATAAACTTAAACTGGCACCGCACAAAACAGAGGCAATTCTGTTGAAAGGAAAACGCAATAGAGAGCATGTCATCTTTAACCTGGATGGGGTTAATATACTTCCAGCAAAAAGCTTCAAATACCTAGGTATCCATCTGGAAGAGAAGTTCAATTTTACGACGCACATCAAGCAAACAACTGATAAAGCTGCAAAAACGACAGCAAACCTAATAAGGATTATGCCCAACATAAGTGGTCCGGCAAGCGGAAAGAGGGCGGTACTGTGTAGTGCTATGCACAACATGGTCCTCTATGGCGCGCCAGTGTGGAAAGACGCAATAAGCACTAAAAAGAATAGAATATTGCTAAACAGAGTTCAAAGAAACCTACTGATACGGGTGGCTTCTGCTTATAAAACTGTTTCAGGGGTAGCACTTCAAGTGATCACAGGCATAGCGCCGATTGACCTAAAGGTGATAGAAAGAACCTATTTATTTGAAAGTACTGAAGAGAATAAAAATATAAAAGCGAAAAGAGCAATAGAGAGTACATTAGCAAACTGGCAAGCACGATGGGATAACGAAATAGACAAAGCACAGTGGACTAAGAGATTGATAGGAAGGGTTAGAGAATGGGTAAATTGCAAGCATCGCACAATCGACTACCAGTTAACGCAAGTACTAACTGGACATGGAGTCTTTCGGGCCTATGCCAAAAGAATGAACAAGGACGACACTGATTTATGTATGTATTGTCAAATGGTGGACACAGCTGAGCACACAGTTTTTGAATGTGGCAGATGGCATGAATCAAGGGAAGAGACATGTCGAAGGATTGGCGAAACACTCACACCAGACAACCTTGTAACCAACATGATTAAAAACGAAGAAAATTGGCACATCATCCACAAATGGTTGAAAGCACTCATGAGCAAAAAAGAGAAAGATGAGATTAGTAGACAAAGAGATGTTGCACAGAGAAACCAATAACTGGGTACATAAGAAGGAAAGAGGAATGAAGAGAAATAGATGATGCACGAACTCCTAATCGCTACGGCGGAAGGGAGATGTAGTGACCACACATAAGACGGCTGTGCTACCTGATGTAATGTTTAGGAAAACGGTCCCGGGAGCGCATGCATTTCGAAGGGAACACTTGTTCAGTGCTTGCACTGACTACGCCCTTCACAAAAAAAAAATAATAATAATAATAATAATAATAATAATAATAATAATAATAATAATAATAATAATAATAATAATAATAATAATAATAATAATAATTATTGGATTGGATAAATGTCGCACAAACGTCATGGAGAAAGGGAAATGGAAAAGACACCAGGGAATAGAGCTGGGAGAGGAAGAAGGACGCGTAGAAGGAATGACACAGGACGAACTGTACAAGTATTTGGGATATCAACAAGCAAGGGGAATCGACCAGAAAGAAGCAAAGCGGACACTAACGGCCAACTTTAAAGGAAGACTGAAGAATGTTATGAAGACCAAGCTGAATGCTAAAAACCTGGTAAAAGCGGTCAACACATATGCAATACCGGTGTTGGCATACAGTTATGGAATCATAAACTGGACACAAACAGAGCTAGACCAGCTCAACAGAGAGATCCGCACAACAGCGACGAAACAAAGAAAACATCACCCCCGAAGCTCTATCGAAAGGTTTCACCTACCACGCGATGCTGGTGGACGAGGATTCCTCAACATATCAGAACAACACCATAAACAAATAAAAAGCCTTCGTACATATTTCCATAAAATATCGAAACAAAACACACTGTATGCATCCATAGTAAATATAGACAACAAAATTTCTCCGCTTAACCTAAAGACAAGAAACTTGCAAGAAAGAGAGCCGACCAATTACATTGAAAACTGGATGCGTAAAGAGCTACATGGTCGATACCCTGCGTTACTTGGGCAAAACCACATAGACCAAATAGCTTCGACAGACTGGTTGCGGAAAGGGTATTTGTTTCCAGAAACAGAGGGCTTTGTTTGTGCAATCCAAGACCAAGTAATAGCGACCCGAAACTACCAAAGACACATAATGAGGATTAGAATAGAAACAGATAAATGTCGTATGTGTGGGGACGAAACAGAGTCAATTGACCACGTTATAGGAGGGTGCAAAACCCTAGCGCCCAACGAGTACACCAAACGACACGACAATGTGGGAAAAGTAGTATACCAGGAACTGCTCAAAAAAATTGACACTGAAACAGCACAGAAACCATACTATAACTTTAAACCAGAGTCCGTTATAGACAGTGAGCATTACAAGCTCTACTGGAATAGAGATATCATCACGGACGTTCACATACAAAGTAATAGACCAGATATTGTATTCGTAGATAAGCAAGCTAAACAAACGTACCTTATTGATATAGCCGTACCATTATCAGCAAACCTGCAACGAAAACATCAAGAAAAAATTAACAAATACATACCATTGTCTAACGAAATAAAAGAGATGTGGGATCAAGACAACGTAACCATAATACCAATTGTCCTCGGAGCTACAGGTGAAGTTCCGCATGCCACACTAAAGAGCCTGAAAAATCTAAATATCAAAGACAACATTATCTGCACTATGCAAAAAATAGTTCTAATAGAAACAACGGGAATAGTACGTAAAGTAATGAACCTCTAAATAAGTCTGCCTCAACAAATTCTGATCCAGCCAGCTTTTTATCCTTGTGTGTAAGCACCGGAAATAAGTTGAAACCCGGGAGAAAATCCTGCGAGAAACAAAAATAATAATAATAATAATAATAATAATAATAATAATAATAATAATAATAATAATAATAATAATAATAATAATAATAATAATAATAATAATAATAATAATAATAATAATAATAATAATAATAATAATAATAATAATCGAGCTATTGAATACTCTAACAGAAGAAGCTATTGAATACTCTAACAGAAGAAGCTGACATCTGGCGCATTAATTGCCTCGTCTACGAGGCAGCTTGCTCCGTGTCGCCCAGGGCGCCCAATAGGGACCCCTGCGGCGACAGGGCGCAACGCCGAGTGAAGAAGATGGAAGCAAAAATCCTCTCAGCAAGGCAGCACGCATCCCGTATACAGTGTGTGGTGGAATACAAATTGGCAGGCAGGCCTTTTACGCCAAAAGTGCGCCGCATAGCGGCCAACCTGCGACGCACCCACCACACACTGAACGAAGCACTGTTGCAGACCATCAAGCAGCAGTGCTGCGAAAGGATACGGATGTTAGTGACTGCCAAACAAAATCTAATTCGGCGGGCGAGGGGTATTTCGGAAAATAAATTATTTTTCGAAAACCCCAGTCGCCTATTTCAGGCGCCGCCGAGGATTATTAACGATCCTCCGACCGCTGAGAGGGTGGAAAACTTCTGGAGGGGTATTTACGAGGTAACTCGGCCGCTCAACGTAAACACACCAGCCCTGGCACAGTTTGAAACCTTTGTGAGGGGGTTTCCACCACCTGAGCAACTGTGCCCACCAATAACCGTGGAGGAAGTTCGAAGTGCTCTTACGGGTGCTAAGAACTTTGCTGCCCCTGGGCCTGATGGAATTAACACCTACTGGTGGAAAAAATTTCCATCAACCCATGAGGCCCTTGCCCGAATTTTTAACTCCTGGGTTAATGAGGGGCAGCCAATCCCTCCCTGGTTTATTGAGGGGCGAACCGTCCTTCTCCCCAAGAACGGAGACTTGTCCGACCCAAAGAACTATCGCCCGATAACATGTTTAAACGCCTGTTACAAGATTTTTACGCGACTCTTGTACCAGCGGATACTCCAAGCCATGGGTCCCGTGTTTAGTGGAGTATACGAGCAGCGAGGGTCAAAGAAAGGCGTAGCCGGCTGCAAGGAGAACCTTCTAATAGACCGATGTGTCACACAGGACTCCTTCCAGTACAAGCGAAACCTTTTGATGACCTGGATTGATTACCGTAAGGCCTTTGACACAACTTCTCATGAACTTATTATTCACCTTTTGAGAGGCCTTGCGGTGCCAGATCCCATAGCGAGATGCATTTCAGGAATGATGCCATTTTGGAAGACCCGATTTACCATATGTACGGGTAACGCAAAGGTGTCGACTGAATTGGTGTCATTCCGACGGGGAGTGTTTCAGGGTGATTCCCTCAGCCCACTCTTCTTTTGCGTCTCGCTACTTCCGTTATCCGTTGCTTTGCGGAACACAAAGGGATACATGTGCGGTGCTCCTGGCCGTAGAACCCATAAGGTTACTCACCTCTTTTATATGGATGACCTTAAGTTCTACGCGTCGACGAAGAGAGACCTCGACCAAGCTCTTCGGGTAGTACAGGAGTATACTCATGCGATCGGGATGGAGTTTGGGTTGGATAAGTGTGCGACGGTTCAACTTAAGAAAGGACGCCATGCGGATCACGCCGAGGACGCGCAACTTGTAGATGGGAGCATCCTACGACATCTGGATGCCGGAGAGACCTATACCTATCTGGGTGTTCCCCAGGGACACATCCATGATAGTGTAGCAATAAAAGGGTCTCTTCGCGACAAGTATCAGCAACGACTAAGACAAATCTGGAATTCAGAGTTGTCTGGAAAGAACAAAGTCGCTGCTACAAATATGCTTGCCGTCCCTATAATCACTTACTCCTTTGGAGTCATTAAGTGGAACGTAAACGAGTTGCGTGAAATTGACGTGAAAACCCGCAAGATGATGACTCGATACCGAAGCCATCATCCTAAGGCGTCTGTCCAACGGCTTTACTTCCCACGTTATCAGGGAGGCCGTGGACTCTTAAGTTTGGAGTGTTTACACAGACGAATAGTCCTAAGTACCGCGTGCGAAGTAATCAGAGACGAGGATCCCCTGCTATGCATGGTGCGTAACCATGAAACATTTGGGGTGGGGGCATTTCTTTTTAAAGCAGCACAAAGAGCAGCAGATGAGCTCCAAATAGTTTTCGACATAAGTCGGCGGCAGGAAAACTCCATTACACAGTTGACCTGCCAAAGACTTAAAACCACCTTAAAGAATGCAGAGGTAGACTATTTATTACGTCTACATATGGATAAGCCATTGCACAGTGTTTTCTATAAAACCATTGAAAACACTGGCTTATCCAAAAAGCTAAGCTTTGCATTCTTAAGGTCAGGTGCATTAAAGTCGGAAACTGAGGGGTTTATCATTGCTTGCCAAGACGGAGTCATCAACACCTTGGAACACCGAAGTCGCGTGATGGGTATACAGGTTCCTGATACAAGTTGTAGGGCCTGCCATAGGGCGCCGGAGACCTTATATCATTTGCTGTCCGCTTGCGGGCGCTATGCGGTCTCGGCGTATATCCATCGACACAACGCAGCGTTACGGGTGCTGTATTACCATCTAAGGCACTCGTACGGTGTTGATGATGCTCCAGTGCTGCCATATGTCCCCTCTGATATTCCGTCCGTCGTGGAGAATGACAGAACCAGAATATACTGGAATGTCGCATTCCCCACACTCCGGCTTGTAAACGCTAACAAGCCGGATATAGTACTCCTTGACAAAAATGACAAAATTATGTATGTCATTGAGTTCTCGGCTCCTGCCGAGACGAACATCATTGCCAAGGAAGAAGAGAAACGGACGAAATATCAGGATCTTCTCTTTGACCTTCGCCGAGTGTACCGGGGCTATACAGTCAAGCTAGTGGTTTTGGTAATTGGAGCTCTCGGAGGCGCACGGCAGACACTGCTCTCAGCTCTCAAGACCTTGCCGGCCTGCCGTGACAGGGCAGAGCAACTTGCAGGCAACATGCAGAAAGCAGTCATCCTCGGATCATTGCGTCTACTCAGGGCACACGATGCGGAACACCGTTTCTACTAACCCCGCGGTTGGTGGGGAGTAGAAACGGTAACGGACCATCTGGCCTACTTGCACCCGTGTGAGTCGGAGCCGCGGGACCGCAAGTAAGGCCACCACAAAAAAAAAAAAAATAAAAATAAAAAATAATAATAATAATAATAATAATAATAATAATAATAATAATAATAATAATAATAATAATAATAATAATAATAATAATAATAATAATATTAATAATAATAATAATAATAATAATAATAATAATAATAATAATAATAATAATAATAATAATAATAATAATAATAATAATAATAATAATAATAATAATAATAATAATAATAATAATAATAATAATAATAATAATAATAATAATAATAATAATAATAATAATAATAATAATAATAATAATAATAATAATAATAATAATAATAATAATAATAATAATAATAATAATAATAATAATAATAATAATAATAATAATAATAATAATAATAATAATAATAATAATAATAATAATAATAATAATAATAATAATAATAATAATAATAATAATAAAAAACCCCGTGTGGGGTACGGGTGTTACAAAGAATATCCCCAAGGAATCCCCCTGCCTGTCGTACAAGGCGACTAAAAGGGGCAGAGGGTTAGTAACCCACTGTTACCATACAAGGGCCAGCTACCCTTGATATGAGCTTAAGCTAGCTGTCAATACTAGACATAAAAGGTACTCAGGCGGGCCGGGTATGCAGGGCCCGGGTCGGACCCGTCGGGAGGATGGACCTGCAAATGACCCAAGCAATTCACATGGACAACGAGTAACAAAGACACAAGACACCCAAGTCAAAGGTGTTGCTGAAGAAGCTCTTCAGCCCACTACGACACAGGGGAGACAAAGACAGAGGACTATGTGGACGGAAGAGATTAACGAATTTATAGTCCGATGTTATTACAGATTAACAAAACTAGAGACAATCAAAACTCCATTTAGCAAGGAATTACACAAAAGAGTCACCGAAAAATACCCTAACCTTAAAAATAAAACAGTACAGAACATAATTGACCAAAGAAGATCAGTTTTTACAAACAAAAGAATACCACCGGACACGATGCAGCGAATCAAACGAGAGGTAGGTACCGAGCTGGGTATAAACATTATAACGGAAGAACCAGAAACTGCAGATGGAACACAAGAACTCATAGTACAATCTCAGGAGCAAGATGAATTTGAAAATAACCATGTACAATACCATGAAATGAACCCACTCAGTAAGCCAAAACTCCCAAAACTTATTTATGGCCAAACAACAAACAAAATAATACAAAAAGTAGACGAAATTATACACACAAAATTGACCGAAAACACCAACATAGAAGAACTACACAGCATAATATACACAGGAGCATTGACTGTATTGAAAATCAATGGCCAAAAAATAAGTGGAATACCAGTGGTCAGCAAAACAAAACAGCCACAAGCTTGGGAAACCAGAATGACCAATCAAATAGCCCAACTAAGGCGCGAAATAGGAATACTTTCTCAAAGACAAAAACCCAGCCCCAGCAAAAACGTAATAAGAAAAGCAGCAAAGATCATCACAAGGGAAAAAAACACAGATAATCCTACAGTAGTGGAAATTGTAGACTTCTTAAAGCAGAAACTCTCCGCAAAAGCTAAAAGATTGAAGAGATGTCGCGAAAGTCAAACAAGAAGGACCCAAAACAACCAATTTGTTAAAAATGAACATATATTCTACCGCACATTAAGTGAAACTGCTACAACACAAAACAGTGATCCTAAAATACCAGCAATCAAAGATATAAAAACGTTCTGGGAAAACATTTGGAGTAAGCCAGTGAAACACAAACGCACGAAATGGTTACACGATGAGAGGAAGGCCGCTGCAAAGATAAGAACAATGATGGAATGGGAAATCACAGAGAAAGAAGTGAAGGAAGCTATCACGAAAACACAAAATTGGAAAGCTGCGGGCCCGGATTCGTTACAAAACTTCTGGTTCAAAAAGTTTAAATCAGTGCACCAGCAGCTGGGAAAATGCTTTACTTACCTACTTGAGCACCCGGAGATGACCCCTGCTTTTTTCACAACTGGAACTACTTATCTGTTACCTAAAACAAAACAATTTACAGACGATCCTGCAAAATATAGACCAATAACATGCCTACCTACTATATATAAAATACTTACCTCCATACTTAGCACAAAAATTTATACTCACCTGGATAAAAACATCCTATTGGACGAAGAACAGAAAGGGTGCAGAAAAGGATCACGAGGATGTAAAGAACAACTTGTCATAGATGCCACAATAATGTCAAATGCTAAAAAATCAAAGGGATCTCTGTATACAGCATACATCGACTACCAAAAGGCGTTTGATAGCATACCACACTCCTGGCTGTTAGAGGTGCTAGAATTGTATGGAGTTGAGAAGCACATATGTCTTTTCTTAGCGACTGCAATGACTGAATGGCGAACCCAGCTTACAATCAGATCACCAGATAAAATCGTAGATGCGGGAGTAGTAGAGATTAGACGGGGAATTTTCCAAGGGGATTCTCTCAGCCCATTATGGTTTTGTTTAGCTTTACGTCCATTAACACGCCTTCTTAATGCTGAAAATAAAGGCTACAAGCTTCCTCAATCTAACCAACTTATTAGCCACCTATGGTATATGGATGACCTAAAGCTATATGCACACACCAAAAAACATCTGGAAAAATTACTTACCTGTGTGGGAAATTTTAGTACAGACATCCAAATGAAGTTCGGATTGGATAAATGCAAAATAAGCTGTATGGAGAAAGGCCTTTGGATTGAACATACAGGATATGAGGTTAACGAGATACAAGGTATTGTAACAGGCATGGGAGAAGAAGAACAGTACAAATATCTGGGGTACTTGCAGGCAAGGGATATCCAACATAAACAAGCAAAATCAGCGCTTACAGATACTTACCTTCAGAGATTACGTGCGATACTGCGTACTAAACTCCATGGCCGAAATACTGCAAAAGCTATAAATACCTACGCAACATCAGCCATATCTTACAGCTTTGGCATTATAAAATGGACAAATACAGAGCTAGAAGCGCTAAACACACAAACCAGAAAAGAATTAAGGAAGTACCGATGTCATCACCCTAAATCAGCTATTGAGAGGTTACATTTGCCACGAAAATTGGGAGGCAGAGGAATTCCAGACATAAAAATAAGACACTTCAAACAAATTTCAAACCTACGCAAATATTTTTATCAAAAAGCAGAAACTAGCAGCATGCATCATGCAGTTGTAAAGGCAGATAAAAATTCCACTCCTCTTAGATTGGCCGACAGATCATACGAGCCAAGCGAAGAGATTGAAACCCTGGAACAAAAAATTCAAAACTGGCGTAGTAAACCCCTACATGGAAAATATCTTGCGCGTATTGAACAAAACACGATAGACACTGCAGCGTCAACATCATATCTGCGACACGGTAACATATTTCCTGAAACAGAGGGGTTTATAGCAGCAATTCAGGACCAAGTTGTAGGAACAAAGTCTTATAAGAAGCGAATCCTTCACGAAAACATTGAAAACCTAAAATGCCGCTTATGTCACTCAATGGAAGAAACCCTGGACCACATTATTGCAGGATGCTCACTGCTAGCTCCAAAAGCATATCTTGATCGCCATAATAGAATGGGAAGGATAGTGCATATGAAACTTAGAGAGCAGCATATGGGACAGAAGATCGATACCCCATACTATGAGTATGAGCCACCACCCGTCTGTGAAAATAATGAAGCTAAAATACTGTGGAATAGAAAAATACAAACAGACAGGCCAGTACCAAATAATATACCTGATATAATACTTACCTTAAAAAAAGAAAACACTACTTATATCATTGATTTTGCTGTTCCACTGGGAAACAACATCCAAAAAACCTATGGTGAAAAAATTAGTAAATACTTACCTCTCCGAGATGAGATCATTCAAATGTGGCACATGGAATCAGTGACGGTAGTGCCAGTGATAATCGGAGCTGCAGGGGAAATACCGAAAAGTTTAAAAGAAAGCTTACTAAAAATAGGATTAGAATGGGAAATATACATACCTATGCAAAAGGCAGTACTGTTAGATACGTGTAGTGTAGTCCGGAGAGTGATTGGAATGAACTAAAGTATTTTAAATACATCTGAAAAGCTGATCATCTTGTCCTTAGACCGATGAATCAAAGCTTTATTTATTCCACCAAAATGGTGTGCGATCTCCAAATAATAATAATAATAATAATAATAATAATAATAATAATAATAATAATAATAATAATAATAATAATAATAATAATAATAATAATAATAATAATAATAATAATAATAATAATAATAATAATAATAATAATAATAATAATAATAATAATAATAATAATAATAATAATAATAATAATAATAATAATAATAATAATAATAATAATAATAATAATAATAATAATAATAATAATAATAATAATAATAATAATAATAATAATAATAATAATAATAATAATAATAATAATAATAATAATAATAATAATAATAATAATAATAATAATAATGAAAATGTTGAACATCTAATTAGTGGATGCAAAACGCTGGCCCCACGAGAATATACCACACGTCACAATAATGTAGCCAAAATATTACATACTGAACTTTGTCACAAGCTGCAGCTAACTAAGGAGAAAACGCCCTACTATAGATACTTACCAGAACATGTTTTGGAAAATGACAACTATCTATTATATTGGGACAGAGACATTCAAACAGATAGGACTGTCCAACACAATAGACCTGATATAGTAGTATTTGATAAAGAAAACAAAGAAATTACTTTGATAGACGTTGCGATCCCGGCTCCAGCTAACATCAAGAAAAAGGAAATGGAAAAAATAGAAAAATACTTACCACTATGTGAAGATCTAAAGGAAACTTGGCAAGCTAGAAAAGTCAGAACCATTGCAATCGTGATTGGAGCAACAGGGGAAGTTCCTAAGGAGCTAAAAAACCATCTGGACAGCCTTGGACTTTCAAAGGGTCTCTTTTTCGACTTGCAGAAGGCAGTTATCTTAAGCACCTGTAACATAATAAGAAAAGTGTTAAATAAAAAATAGAGAACACTGCGAACCTTGCAACTCACCTTGCCGGTTCCAGTGTCAAACATCCGGTTAACGTGATTAAAAAAAAAAAAAAAAAAAAAAAAAAAAAAAATAATAATAATAATAATAATAATAATAATAATAATAATAATAATAATAATAATAATAATAATAATAATAATAATAATAATAATAATAATAATAATAATAATAATAATAATAATAATAATAATAATAATAATAATAATAATAATAATAATAATAATAATAATATGTCTGGCCGGGAAGGGTACTGTCACCAGCAGTATCCTTCCCGCTAGGGGTAACGACGTAAGACCCTTACAGCCAGCTTCGCCTGCATGGGGGACCGTTAGGTCACGGGTTCGCAACCCCGCAGACCCCAGCAACCGATATACAGGCTAGCAACCCGTATATCGTGTACATTACCCGCTGTCAACACCAGACGCAAAAGATATTCAGGCGGGCCGGGACAGCAGGACCCGGGTCGGACCCGTCGGGAGGACTTACCTGCAAACGACGTACGGCATACACATGGAAATATGATTCCGGAACATGAACAGACACCAGAAACCGCTGAAAATGTTGCACAGGCAGCTACGCCTGTGCCCATTGAAGCAGTACCAAATAAACGGAGGACGAAATGGTCTCATGAAATAAATATATTTATCGTCCGAAGTTACTACTTAATAACGCAATTGGAAAAGGCTGCAATCCCCTATGGAGCTGAGCTCCATAGACGGGTTACCGAAAAATACCCAGAGATGCGAAACAAGACGCTGCAAAATATACTAGACCAACGTAGATCAATTATGATAAATAAACGGCTATCACCAGAAATTCTCAACAGAATTCGGAACGAAGTGGCCACAGAATTAGGAATGCCTCAAGAGCCTAGAGTAGAAGAAATTGAAGAAGACATACCACAAATTGAAGAGGGGCAAGAGGAAAAAGATGAAGATGAGATACTCAGAAACTTCAGAGAAGCGCATATAAAATATGACCACATTGATCCACTTCTGAGGCCCACATTGCCTAAACTAAATGAGAATTCCAATACAAAAACATACATTAAACGAGCGAACGAAGTACTACAAGAGCATGTAAGCAAGCCTGATACAATAGAAGAAATACACAGTCTGATATATATAGCTGCACACGCAATACTAACATGTAATGGACAAGAAATAGTTAACAAAGGACCAGCAAAAATAAATAAAAATAAGAAAAAGCCATGGCAACGAAGGCTGGAAAATAAGATCGAAAAACTTAGAAAAGAAATAGGATGTCTCACGCAAGCACAAACACCGAATCCCAGTGCTAAAGTAAAACGAAAAACACAACAAATTCTGGAAGAAAATAAAACCCAAACCCTAAAAACTACACATCAAATACTAGAATGGCTTAAACAAAAATTAGCGGCAACCAGCAAACGTTTAAAACGATATAAAAAAAGTGAGGCCAGACGAAGTGACACCGCCCTATTTGAAAAATCAGAAGGATTGTTCTACAAAAAACTTCAAGAGGAGAACGTCCAAGAAGGTGAAGATAAATGCCCAGATAAAAACAGTATCTCGGAATTTTGGGGGAAATTATGGTCACAGAAAGAAACGCATCGAGATGGTGTATGGGTCCAAAAAGTAAAAAAAGACACAGGTGACATCAAAACCATGACGGACAACACCATCACTATAAACGATCTAAAAGAAGCCTTAAAAAAGGCGTCAAACTGGAAGGCGCCTGGCCCAGATGGTATCCAGAACTTCTGGCTAAAACAGCTTACAGCTACCCACCCAACTATTACCAAGATATATAATAAAATTTTTAACAACCCTGAACAAATACCTAATTTTATGACTCAAGGTTCCACAATTTTAATACCAAAAACAAAACCGGCACAAGAAAACCCTGCAAAATATCGTCCCATAACATGCTTGTCGACTATGTATAAAGTTCTAACCTCAATTATTGCGGACAAAATATACAAACATCTAGATCTAAATAAATTACTTCCGGAAGAACAAAAAGGATGTCGGAAAAAAGCAAAAGGATGCAAGGAACAGCTACTTATAGACTCAATAATATGCGAAGATGCCAAGCGTAAAAAGAAAACACTCTACACGGCATACATTGACTATAAGAAGGCTTTCGACAGCGTTCCCCACAGTTGGATACTAAAAGTGTTGGATATCTACCAGATCGAGGAAAAAACGCGCCAGTTCATCAAATTAGTGATGCAAAGATGGGAAACTGAACTCATTATAAAATCTAATAACCAAACGATAAGTGGGGGAAAGATTTCAATTAAAAAAGGCATATTCCAAGGAGATTCATTAAGCCCACTATTATTTTGTATGGCGCTGATACCATTGACAACACTACTTAACCAGACTAAAATCGGCATTCCACTAACTGGAGGTAATCAAACTAAGCTAAACCACTTACTGTTCATGGACGATCTAAAGATGTATGCACAAAGTAAAACGCAACTAAAGCAACTAATGGATATTACACGAAAATTTAGTCAGGACATAAGGATGGAGTTTGGGCTCGACAAGTGCAGAACACAAACAATGACAAAAGGAGTATGGGCCGAAGATACAGGATATGACATGGGCGATCAGGGAACAATAGATGGAATGGAAGAATTTGAGCTATACAAATACCTAGGATATGATCAGAATAGAGGAATAGACCAAAAAATATCTAAAGAGAAACTAAAAACTCAGTATAAAAAGAGATTGCGACAAGTACTACGAACAGAGCTATCAGGTAGAAAAAAGAGTCGAGCCATAACAGCATACGCGGCTTCAATACTTACCTATAGTTATGGAGTGCTAAACTGGACCAATACGGAACTGCATGAGATTGACATGCTGACAAGAGTAGAGTGCACAAAAAGTCGAATACACCATCCACGGGCATGTGTTGAAAGGGTACATTTGCCGCGAAGTCAAGGAGGGCGTGGTATACCCGAAGCCTATGTACAACACACTCGGCAGATTGCCAACCTTCAAAAGTACTTTGTATTAAAATCAACTACAAGTCCTATACATCAAGCAATCGTAGCACTCGACAAGAAACTTACTCCACTAAACTTGTCACAAGCAGATCAAAGTACACCAGATAACCGAACAAGTGAGATAAAAGAAAAGGTAAACAAATGGAAAACAAAACAAATACATGGAAAGTACCCAACCATAATAGCGGAACATAGCATAGACTTTAAAGCAACACAAGCCTGGCTTACGAAATTAGACTTGTACGCTGAAACAGAGGGCTTTTTAGTAGCTATACAAGACCGAATCATAGCAACCAGAAACCACCAAAGATACATAATGAAACTGCAAATAGAAGATAAGTGCAGAATGTGTGGCGAGAAAGGAGAGACAGTGGAACACATTATTGGAGGATGTCAGGCCTTAGCGGCTCAGCAGTACACTGAAAGACACAATAATGTTGCAAAGATTATACACAAGAAACTATGTGAGGATTTAGGAATTGTAACGTCAAATGACCCATACTATAAATACTTACCTGAGAAACTTCTTGAAAATGAAGCACATAAAATACTGTGGGATTGGGATATACCAACTGACGCAACAATCCAGCACAACAGACCTGACATCATTGTACACCACAAGCAGGAAAAAATTGTCACTATAATCGACATTGCAGTACCAATACCTACAAACATTGACAAAAAGAATAGGGAAAAAATTCAAAAATACTTACCTCTCGCCGAAGAACTTCGAAAGATGTGGAAATTGGAAAAGGTAAATATCGTGCCAATAATACTGGGTGCCACGGGAGAAATACCTAACAAACTAAAAGAAAACTTAACAAAAATTAATATAAAGCCTAATACTTACCTCCAACTATAAAAATCTGTGATACTTGACACTTGCAGATTAACTCGCATGGTCCTGGGGCCGCAGCAGCACGCCGAGAATGGACACTGAGAAACTTGTCTCCTGGAGACCGTACTCAGCCGTATACCCTGAAAAGGCGAAACAATGAAATAATAATAATAATAATAATAATAATAATAATAATAATAATAATAATAATAATAATAATAATAATAATAATAATAATAATAATAATAATAATAATAATAATAATAATAATAATAATAATAATAATAATAATAATAATAATAATAATAATAATAATAATAATAATAATAATAATAATAATAATAATAATAATAATAATAATAATAATAATAATAATAATAATAATAATAATAATAATAATAATAATAATAATAATAATAATAATAATAATAATAATAATAATAATAATAATAATAATAATAATAATAATAATAATAATAATAATAATAATAATAATAATAATAATAATAATAATAATAATAATAATAATAATAATAATAATAATAATAATAATAATAATAATAATAATAATAATAATAATAATAATAATAATAATAATAATAATAATAATAATAATAACACCCGTGTGGTGGCGGGTTGAAAAAGAATACCACCTCGGTAAGTCCTGCCTGGCGTAAAAGGCCCCTAAAAGGACAACCGCTGTCCGGGATAGCACCCCGAACAACGAGTAAAAATTGTCGCTATAAGGACTCGACGAAATCGCTACTCGGGCGTGGCGGGGGCTCAGGCTGACCCCGTTCGGAACCGCCCCGATGACCAGCCTGTTGCAGGAATCAGTGGAATCGGTGCTGCTGACCTGCAAATGGCAAACACCGAAGCAATGAACAGGAATCAAGAAACATCACCCCGTAGAGATGCTTTGGAAGGTCGAAGACATCCAACCACCCTACAGGGCAAGCTACGACAGAGAACAAAATGGACGGATGAAATGAATGAGTTTATATACCGTAGCTTCCTTGTCTTAACTGAGTTAAAGACAAAACCAACCAAATACAGTAAAGAACTACATGCACTTGTTACGAATCAATTCCCAGAACTACGACAAAAAACTGTCCAAAACATTCTAGACCAAAAACGTGCAATCCTAGCAACGAACAAGATATCACCTGAAGCAATGGACAGAATAAAAAACGAAGCTAGAAGAGAACTTGGGATAAATCCTACAACACCGCCGAGAAACCCAATCCATGTCCAAGAAGCCCAAGAAGAACCCTCTGATGAAGAACGACACATCGAGAACTGTTTTGAGGAAACCTATATGAAGTACTACGGAACGACACCAAACCTAAGACCGAAGCTCCCAAAATTGAAAACAAAGATTACGCCGAAGGCGAAAATCATTATTAACCAAATCAACAATATAATTAGAAATAAATCAAAACAGAACGACGACATCACAACGATCCACAACCTTGTTTATATAGGAGCAGCAACCGCGTCAGGTCTTATACAACAGAAAACACCAAAAAAACAACAAAACAAAGAAACCTCAGAAAGCCAGACAATGCCACCATGGGAACGGAGAATCAGCAACCAAATAGATGAGCTACGCGCAAAAATAGGAAGGCTAATAAAAACACAAGAACCAACAGCAAGTAAGAAACTAAAAAACAAAGCCCAAAACATTATAAAAGAACATCAAAATGAAGAAAACAAAAATATCATTGAGATCTTAGACTTGCTCAAACAGAAACTTGCTGCGAAGTCAAAAAGACTAAGACGACTAAAGGAAAGCAACCAACGCAGACAACACAATAAGCAATTCAACGAAGATGAAAGAAAATTCTACAGGGGTCTGAACGAACAAAAGGAAAACAAACAGCAAAACGAAGACCCGGATAAAGAAGAAACTAAAACTTACTGGAGCAATATATGGTCACAAGAAAAACAACACAAACAAACATCGAAATGGATTAAAGAAGAAAAAACGAAGATGCAAAACAAAAAACAAATGAACAACCACACCGTAACAACTGAAGATGTAAAGAAAGCCATCAAAAAAACACACAGTTGGAAATCACCAGGAAAAGATGGAATACACAATTTCTGGTGGAAACAATTCACACATACACACAACAGAATAGCAGCACTATTTTCTAAAACTTTACAAGGAGAAGCGGAGACTCCAGAATTCATGACCGAAGGCATTACGTATCTACTGCCCAAAACAACACCCACAAGCAAAAGCCCAGATAAATACAGACCAATAACCTGTCTACCAACTATTTATAAAATATTCACATCTATCCTTACAGAAAAGATATATGGTCACCTGATCGAAAATAACATGCTAGCTATAGAACAAAAAGGATGCAGACGAAAAACCAAAGGGTGTAAAGAACAACTGATCATAGACACCATCATAACACAACACAAAAAGAAAGACAAAAAGTCGCTATATACCGCATACATAGATTACAAAAAAGCTTTTGACAGCGTCCCACACACCTGGCTACTTGAAGTCTTAGAAATCTACAAAATTGACCCGTATATCTTAAACACCCTCAAAGTATCAATGGAAAAATGGAAAACAACACTAAGTATAAACACAACTAAATCCAAATTCACAATCGATAACATTGAAATAAAACGAGGTATCTTTCAAGGCGACGCGCTTAGCGCACTATGGTTTTGTATGTCAATAAACCCACTATCAAACATGCTGAATAAAACAAAGAAAGGCACAACCATAGGAAACACCATCATTAGTCACCTTCTCTATATGGATGACCTTAAAATGTATGCAGATAACAAAGAAAACATTGAAAAGCTTATCAAAACCACCAAAACGTTTAGCGAAGACATCCATATGGAATTCGGACTAGATAAATGTCGAATAAACGCAATGGAAAGAGGTAAATGGAAAAAACATGAAGGATATGACATAGGTGCAGAAAAGGGACAAATAGAAGGAATGGAAATAGACGAACTTTATAAATACTTAGGATACCAACAAGCTAGAGGAATAGATCAAAAAGAGAGCAAAGCGACACTAAGAAACCAATTTAAAGAAAGAGTACGGAAAATATTGAAAACGAAACTCAACAGCAAAAACACATCAAAAGCGATAAACACGTACGCGATATCAATCCTCACATACAGCTTTGGAGTACTTAATTGGACAGACACAGAACTTGAAGAGCTCAACAGAGACATCCGCACTCTAGGCACAAAATTTTGCAAACATCACCCTCGCAGCTCAATAGAAAGAGTAAACATACCACGAGAAAATGGAGGACAAGGTATCACAGACATAGCAAAACACAATGAAAAACAAATAAAAAATCTAAGAAAATACTTTATTGATGAAAACTCAAATAGCCAAACATACCAGGCTCTAAGAAAACTAGACAACAAACTAACTCCACTGAACCTAGCAGATAACAATATCGAGGAACCTGCAGAAGATAACATAGAAGAGAGATGGAAAAGAAAAGAGCTACACGGACGCTACCCAGCAATACTGGCGCAACAACATATCAACAAACATGCTTCTTTTATGTGGCTGAAACTAGGATACCTATTTCCCGAAACAGAAGCATTCATTATAGCAATCCAAGATCAGGTTGTTGCAACACGAAACTATAAAAAATACATAATGAAAGAACACATCCCAACGGATAAATGTCGAATGTGCGGGAATCAAACCGAGTCCATCGACCATATAATAAGCGGTTGCCAAACAATGGCTCCAAAAGAATATACGAAAAGACACGACAACGTTGGGAAAGTGATCCACCAAGAACTCCTAAAGCTAAACACTGAACTAACAGAAACAACTCCCTATTATAAGTACAATCCAGAAAGCGTTATCGAAACTGAAAACTATAAGATATACTGGAACAGAGAGATAGTAACAGATATACCCATACAGCACAACAAACCAGACATGGTGTTTACAGACAAAAAATCCAAGCATACTTACCTGATAGACTTCTCCGTTCCACTAGCTACAAACCTGCAAAAGAAACACACAGAAAAAATTAATAAATACCTACCTCTCGCAAATGAAATAAAGGACCTGTGGAACCAGGAAAGAGTCACCATTGTACCAATCATAATAGGAGCAACTGGAGAAATCCCGCATACCCTCTTAGACAGTCTTAAGACGCTGAACCTAAAAGAAAAAATTTATCATCAGTTGCAAAAAATAGTACTCATTGAAACTAGTGGAATTGTCAGACGAGTACTGAACGACAACACCACAAGTCATTAAATAAAACTTACCTGTTTTCTTGCATCTAATGCCGAAAAAGGTAAGAAGCCATATCCAGATACGTCTGTGGAACCTGAAAATAATAATAATAATAATAATAATAATAATAATAATAATAATAATAATAATAATAATAATAATAATAATAATAATAATAATAATAATAATAATAATAATAATAATAATAATAATAATAATAATAATAATAATAATAATAATAATAATAATAATAATAATAATAATAATAATAATAATAATAATAATAATAATAATAATAATAATAATAATAATAATAATAATAATAACAAAAAGAAACAGAAACGACCCCCCCCTGGAAAAAAAGACTGGAAAACAAAATAAACAACATAAGAAAAGTAATAGGGAAAATTGAGGCCTTCACCAAAAGTCCAAAAGAAGTGACAAAAAAGCTTCAAAAGAAAATCACACCAATCCTTAAACAAGCCAAAATAAAAAAATCGGCTCCAGACTATCAAAGAAAGCTTTCCGAGTACATGGATACATTAAAGCAAAAAGCAAAAGCGCTGGGCGCCAGAATCCGAAGGTACAATAAAAGAACAAAAAAATTCAAGGACAATAAAATGTTCAATGAAAGCCAAGGATTATTTTACAGGCAGCTACAAGAAAATGTGAAGACCGAAAATAAACCACCAGACGCCGAAGAAATGCTAGAGTTCTGGAAAAAAATCTGGACTTATCCAGTCGATCATGACCCAGGTGCGTACTTCATCAAACAAATTGAAGAACTGTGTAAAGATGTTCCCAATATGGATGACATCGTAGTGACGGAAGCCGATGTTTCGAATGCAATTAAAACAGCACCTAACTGGAAAATTCCTGGGCCGGATAAAATACAAAACTATTGGTGGAAAGTGAAACCGACCTACAAGCTTTGGACCGTTCTATAAGAACAACACTTACCTCGTTCCGTGCACTGCATCCAAATTCTTCTGTCGCCAGATTGTACATCTCCAAAAACCGCGGAGGAACCGAGATGGGCACCTAAGACAAAAAAAATCATTAAGGAAATTTTTTATGGAAAGCACTGATGCACTGCACATAGCTATCGCAAGAGAGGACAAAGGCTATACACCACTTAACCTCTCTGAAAGGGAACAAAATGAGACGGCCACACCTTGGGAAGAACAATGGAACTCCAAGGTATTACATGGTAGATATGCAGCAGGACTCAGACAAGAAGCTGCCGATTCGAACTCGTCGTGTCTGTTCTTAAAACAAAGCGGTCTAACCAGGGAAACCGAAGGTCTAATGTTAGCGATCCAAGATCAAGTGATGGGAACACGGTCATACAGAAAACATTTACTAAAAGAAAACATCCAAAATGAAACATGCAGAGTATGTGGTCAAAAACAAGAGACAATACAACATATAATCAGCGGATGCAGTGTTATCGCTCCCAAGGAGTACCTTAATAGACACAACGACGTCGCGAAGATTATACACAGTAAGCTTTGTAGCAAGTATAAGCTAAAGAACACTAACCAGCCCTATTACAAATATAATCCAGAACCAGTGGCAGAGAATCAAAATGTTAAAATCTATTGGGATACATCAATAGTTACTGATAGAACTGTGCTTCATAACAAACCTGATATAATTGTCATTGATAAAGCTGCTAAAACTGCCCAAGTAATCGACGTCGCCATTCCTCTTGACGAAAATATTAGCAAATCATACACCGAAAAAGTGATTAAATACCAAGACCTTCGTCACGAGCTGAAACATCTTTATAATCTGAAAAATGTGGATATCCTGCCATTTATAATTTCAGCCAACGGATTAGTGGAAAAAAACTTTCTTAAAAACCTTAAAAGCCTTACCATAGATGTAAATGTAAGAAACATCACAGCTTCCGCACAAAAATCTGTCATACTGGGGACGTGCCATATCGTCCGAAGATACTTGTTGCGGGATTTGTAACCTTGACTATAGGTCCGGTGACAAATTCCTTAGAAAAACCTTATCGCTCAGGCGTAAAAAAATAATAATAATAATAATAATAATAATAATAATAATATCAGTCCCGCCTGGCGTAAAAGGCCCCTAAAGGGACAACCGCCGTACGGGCTAGCACCCCGGACGATGAGAGATGTAGACGCTATAAGGAATCGTCGAAATCGATACTCGGGCGTGGCGGAGACTCAGGCTGAATCCGTTCGGAACCGCCCCAATGACCAGCCTGTTGCGGGAACCAGTGGAACCGGTGCTGCTGACCCGCAAATGGTAAACACCGAGGCAATGAACAGGAACAGAGAAACATCACCCCGCAGAGATGTTTTGGAGGGTCAAAGACATCCAACCACTCTACAGGGCAAGCCGCGACAAAGAACCAAATGGACAAATAAAATGAATGAGTTTATATATCGCAGCTTTCTTGTTTTGACCGAAATGGAAACAAAAACAACAGGGTACAGTAAAAATCTACATACAGAAGTAACCAGACAATTCCCGGAACTTAGACAAAAAACAATACAAAACATTCTAGACCAGAAGCGTACCATCCTATCATCAAATAAAATTTCTCCCGACACAATGGACCGAATAAAACATGAAGCCGAAAGAGAACTAGGAATAAACCCTACGCAACCACCAAGAAATGGACCACAAAACATAGAACAAAATGAAGTTGAACTGACTGAAGAAGAGCAGCAAATAGAAAACTGTTTTGAAGAAACATATATACAGTACTATCGAATCTTACCAAACCTAAGACCAAAGCTCCCAAAACTCAAATCAAAAATCACACCAAAGACTAATATCGTCATCAAACAAATAAACAACATAATTAAAAATAAAATAAAAGAAAATGATGACATCACAACATTACACAACCTAGTTTACATAGGAGCAGTAACAACCTCAAAACTCACCAGTAAAACACCAAAAAAACAACAAAACAAACAACGGCAAGAGGAACCACCATAGGAGCGGATGCGGCTTAATTAACTTAAGTTCTACTGTCAAATTGCTATTGAGTGTTATTCTGCCCTAACTTGTTTACATCCATTTCCTTTATTTATCTATTTTTATGTTTTTGGTATTTTATCCAACTTTGCCATTAAAATGAACAAGATGAACTAAATTTTGGTGTTATTTGTACAACCCAATGACCAACTTTGCGGAGACAAAAGAGAGATGAGATTATATTTTTTTTAGCGGTTTCTTTACACTGTTTTACCTCATGGGGTAGATCTTGGACTGGGTTGCTGTCTGTCTCATTTTACCCAACGTAGAATGATGACAGCAGGTATTTGGTCCAGATCTCCCCTATGACGGAATAATTTTGGAAGTATATATATTTTTTTTAACCATCATTCATATAATTGAGTCCTACGCTACTGACTCAAAGGTGACCTGCTGGAAATGTGCATCTACCTATAAAGAACTTTCTATTTGTGTCATTTTGATTCAGTTAAATATCTTTTAGAATTTTATCTTGTTTATTAGTCATTTTTTTTTTGGTTTTTTAATTACACAAATACTCTGGAAGCCTCGGAAGTAGGTAGAATTTCATTGTTTGGCTACAACGTTTGGGTTGAACTGTATTTTAATTAAGATCTTCTTTGTAAAACATTGGTACTAAAACACTGTGGCGCACGTAAAATTTTCTTATTTCTGAACCCCCCCTTCTCCACTGTATAAAAGTTACCGGGCATATCAATGTTTTACCTAGCTGGAAAATACAGTTCTGCTTCCAGATATTTGTTTAATTATTCAGTGGGTTTTTTGTGTCACAAATTGGCAAATTGTTATTATTCTAATTATAGTGTCACAAAATGGCGGCAACGTCTTTAAGCTGCCACGAATGTCACCCAACGCATTTTAATAGGCCACAAATTGGCGCCCTACGTGAGTTTTTGGCTAGGTTTTTTGACATCGGATGTAATTTTTTTTGGTTTTTTTGAATTAAAAAAAAAAAAAAATTCAAAATTTTTTAAAATTTTTTCAGTGGCTGTCGGTGTTTTTTGATACCCAATCAATTTTTTTTAATGAAAAACAAGATCAATGGTTTTCGGAAATAACACTTTTTAAATATTTTTTGGTAATATTGGTTGATTTGGAACTCGTTTTGTTGTTTTAGTGATTCTCATAGTTTTTTGTTAGCTTATCTTCACAAGTTTTTCTTGGAAAATAAAATATTCATTTTTATGTATTAAGGAAGAATAAGTGGATAAAAAACATGGGAGTTTTTATTGAACGGAGTCCCACTCATGTCTTAATTCTTTAAAGTTTTTTTGTATGAAAAACATATTTTAATTTTTTAAACTTTTTTTAAGAAAAATAAATACAACAATGTAAATTTACTTCAATTTTTTTTGTTGATTTATAGGTGGATGGACCTCCAGACATGGTCTTTTTATGTTTTGAATATATCACATAGGTAGTGTGTTTTTTTTATTCTAACAATTTTTTTTGCAGGTTCATTTATTTATATGTTATTATTTCCTGCTTGTGATAAGATAGAAATTGTTTCACAGATTATTTTTTAGTGCAGTCAATTTATTTAGGTCAACAAGTTTTTTTGGTGATTTTAATTTTTTGTGGGATATCACCACTTGGAAATTGGAATATTTTTACAGGGTTTCACACAAATCTTTCTTGGCTGGGTTGTTTTAAAGTAAATATAGCTTAACAGGTAGTAGATTTGTTTAGTTGAAAGTATTAATTAGTAATGAAAGAAAAGGAAAATGAGTTTATTTTGCTTTGTCATTTTCTTTTCTTGTTTTTTTTTGGTGTTAACTGTTGATGACAATTAAGAACTTACGTCACTCAGTTACATCGGGTCAGAGGAGGGTACTACTACTACTTATAGTTAGCTCGGAAGTTTAGGGAACACAAGGCTAAAATTCCTAGAGCAACATATTGGCTGAAGATCAATGCCAGAGGTCCAGTTAACATTTTTTTTTGGGGTATTTTTTTTGAAAGACAGTTTTTTAGGTCTTTGGTTGCCAGTTTAGTTGTCTAGTTGTGTTTTCGTGACTGGTCAAATTTTTTTTGGTAGAAAATACAGCGTTGGGCTTTGGAGTGCATTTTTTAAAAAATGACCTACGGGTATTTCTATCAAATAAAGTTTTTCTGGTTCACAATTATTGTTTCTGTATTTTTTTTCTGTGTTCAGGTCATAGCTTGGTCATGGCCAATGGAGAGCAAACATTTATGTTTGAGCCTTGAGAAGTATTGCCTGCTCCAGATTGAATACAGAGAAAATTAATTGAAGCCCAACTAGATATAATACCACAAAAGAAATGTTTAACTGAGACAGATATAGATATAAGTTTTTTTTTGATTTTTTTTTAGTTCATTTGTAGAGTTCATTTGTAAAGTTCAGTAATTTTTTAAGTAATGTCATTTTGAGGCCGTAAAATTGGTCAGTGAATTTAAGAGAGACTTTCAACTAAATATAAATGCTAGGCGGTGGTAATTGGTAAAAATATTTCAAAATTTTACTTTTTTTCAAATAATTTAATTTTTCTTAGAAAGATTATTTCTTTCTGTAAACATAACTTCTCGAATTCTTGTTTTGGTCAAAACGGTTTGTATAGTGGTCGTAGTTTTAAAGGGTGACCAGACAGATAATATTTTTTTAGGGGACCAAACGGGAACTTCTTGAGTTGCAAAAGGGGAACTTTTTTTTGTCTTAGTTGATCAGGCAGGAATAAATAAATCTTTTACTTCCAAATCATAATTTTAAATAACAAGATTTATTGGTTACGTGTTTGGGTCTTATAGTAAAAAACGTTTTGTTTTTGGAGGATACTGGTATGATATGAAATTATTTTAATTTCATGCCAAATGTTGTTTGACGGCAGATATGCTAGTCTTCAGTTTTTTCGTTAGTTTGCATTTCAGGACAGTGGCGTGTACTTAAGGGGGCCTGTCATCTGTGCCCATTGTAAAGCAACTTCCAACTTACTTGCTTAGCTTTTTCACTTAATCTTCGTGTTGTTGCTTCTGAAATTAAAGCGTTATGTTGGATAACGATGGATGGTGTTAGACTGAGAAAGTACCTAGGTATTTAGGGATGAAAACTTGGAAGTTGTGGACAATTGGGAAATATTTTTTTTTTATTTCATTTTTTTTAATTTTAAAATAATTTCATACTGGTGACCTCAAATAATGAAGCAAATTTTTAAATTACAATACACCGTTGTAACACAATAGGTTTTCTTTGATGCGACTAAACAATGATGAGGGCATATACTTTTTTTTGATATGCATAATATGATAGTAGCTACCTTTTACATTGCAATAATTAGGGTTTTATTTCTCTCGCGAGCTGGGTGGAAATGGAAGAAATGTTTGGTTCGGAGTGTAGAAATCGAGGAACGAGGACTTCCTGCTAATCTTTTTAGGATTTCGCAACTTCGGTTTTCGCTAAATTAAAATACATCCAAATTTGGCCTACAGGATGAATCTCACATCTTCCAGGACCTTGCAATTTTTGTAATCTGTTTAGTTATGATAGGAATTAAAATAGTAACATGCACATGAGGGAACTAGATATATTTAGGTTAAAAAGTAGTAAGAACACTGATCTGAACAATTTTCCATAATAGTGTCCTATTTTCACAGGGTGCTTCAAAATACCTTCACCTTTCTTTGAAATAAGATATTGTTTCGCCTGTGGGCGTTTAACCATTGGAAAGTATATAGAGTCCAGATGGGATTGGAATGGAAATCACAAGTTTTGGGTTTTATTGACATTATACTTAGGGAATAGGGGAAATGTCTAATAAAAAGTTTTTTTGGTTTTAGGCCGAGTTTTGTTGAGTATAACAAAAGTTTATTTGGGGCCGGGAGGTTTTTATGCTTTTTTAAAATTAAAATTAAAAAATAAAAATGTAATAGTTTTTGGTTCTTGATTTTGTTTTCTGGTTTTTACGCAGGATTATTCCCAACTGTTTCATTTCAAAATATCATTTGTAGGTGATAGGGTCTCATTAGCCCTTGGACATTTGGTAATTTTTGCTTTGAGTAATAGTTGTGGAAAGGGGCCAACTTAATTTTATATCTCGTGAACACCAGGAATAGGGATCTGAGAATGAATTAAGCAGTAAAATTTTGTTAGATGTTGTGTGTAAAAACACTTGAGTAGGCAGATTTAGTTTTGCAACGTTCTTATAGGTGAACCTTGAAATTGTTTTCATATTTGTTTTTTTGAAAGGGCACACAAGATAATTCTTTACGGGGTTGAGTGCAAAGTTTAAAACTTAGGTTCACATTATTATAGTGGTACAGTAAATGAGTACTCACGTTGGTTGTTTCCTTTAGTAATAATTTTAAACAAATATACTAACATCGTTTGTTTTTTTTGTAACATAAATATTTTTTAACTTTTCCTAAACTGATTGGTTTTTTTTGCAATTACGATTTTTATACCTTATGATTCTTAAGTAAATTTAATTTTCAACATTTTTTTTGTATAGTAAATTAATTTTTCTAGCTCATTTACTTTTCACATTGCCACAGTTTTGGGAGAGGAAAGGGAATTGACAACTGTTTTTTTAAAGGAAAAGAACAAAAACTGTTGCATGACAACTCGAATAAGATTTTTCTGGTGTTGATTTTATTTAATTTTTTTTAAGGTTCACTAATAGGAGCTGCAACCCCACTTAAACATTTTTAATTTTTTTTTGAAAATATTTTTTAAATATTTTTTTAAAATTTTTTTTAAGAAGGGAAACTTGATTTTCTTGTTGCAAAATTTTTTTTTGGTGCATAGTAGTACCTTGTCCCTACAATGGTTCTACCAGTTTATTTAAATATTTTTTTTTGCTGAATTAAAATATAATTTCATTTCGAACCCTCGCGTTTTAACAACCTATCATCATTTGTTTTAATTTTTTTTCTCCCTACTCCAAACCAGGGTAGAGTAATATTTTGAAAATTTTAGTGAGCCACTAATTAATTTTTTATTGGGCTACTGTGGTCAACACCAAAATTTTATTTATTATTATTAAAAAAAAAATTTTTTTTTGGACACCTTCCGGTACGATCCTAGGGTCTTTTTGATCATGGGTTGATGCATCAATTTAGTTAAAATTTTGGGAATTTCATTTTAACGATTATTAGAGAGTTGCAGTCCTACCAAGAGACGTTATTTGTGTAAATTTTTTATTACCATCGGTATTTTTTTTTAAATTTTCTTTAAATTTTTTTTAATTACACACAACATCCTTACTAGTCTAATTCAACGCAATTTCAGCTAGCGGATTTTTTTGAATTGAGCATATTTTACGATTTCTATAACATGAACATCTGTTCCGATGTTTATTGCGTTCACTTATATATTAAGGGATGATGTGGCCTTAAGCAATGCATGTTTCGTGTAAACTCAGAGTAGGTAAGCAGGTTAAAGTGGGTTTTGATTTTTTCTTTTTAGAAAAATCATTGTATACGGCGATTTGGGTTTTTTTTGAGGAGTTTAGTTGTGGAGCCGTTCTGCAATAACAGGAGTATACCCTAGCGTTAACTGTGTACAACAGCTTGGGATTTTTTTGTTATAGGTAGTCTGTTGTACGTTCCATTTAGGGATTAATATACCTATTCGGTTGCTGAGGTAAACAAACATCACTTAACTTTAATTTTAATCCATTTCAGCTAGGATAAGCGCAATTATTTTTTTTTTGGTTTTACTCACGCAGGAGTGGAACATAAGACCTGAAACACTGCCAAAGCTCTTGATACTCTGCTATGCTCTCATTCTGATAAGACAGAGAGAAAGGACCGATGGAAGTATGAGATACCCTCCGTATCCCTTTAAATTTGGCCAGGATGCTTTTAGCTGCATGAAGAAGCTTGATAGTCTGGTACCGCTGGTAGAGAAGTTCTCTGGTACGAGCAAAGGGGGAGAGTTTAGGAAAAGGTTGGAACATGTGTTAGCCAGGATAAATAACATGAATCCGTCACCCTTTGAAGAAAGTCAAACAAAAGGCATACTGGTTGCGGAAACCTTGATTTTGATTGGGAGGTTGCAGAGCCAAGCAACAGATTTATTAAGAGTTGGCGTGACCTTAGATGATGATGAAGCATCTGAAACCCAATCAACGAGTCGAAGCTCAGATCACTCGACAAATGTTGGCAACATTCCCAGCCAGTCTCAATTCCCGCAACCACAGCTCTCGAGCACACAAAGAACAGCTCAACAGCCCACAAACCAACGGTCGGTCATTGCTCCATTGCAAATGCAAGTGCTTACAAACCCGACTCAAACACCAGTACAAGCACCACTCCCTATACCGATTGAGAATTACGGTACAACAGCTTTTCAGTATCAACAACCGTCTACCGTTCCTTTGAGTTTAGCTGCCCTCCAAAGTAGCATAGCACCAATTGCTCAGTCACGACCATTTTCATGTTCGTCGCCAGTACCAATGTCAAGTGATCCTGGTACCTCATATCACGTTGCACCTGTACCTCCGCATAAATGGAACCTTAAGTTTACAGACGAGAGGGGTACGATCTCCGTCACCGCATTTTTTGAGAGAGTGGACGAGTTGAGTCAGGCTAGAGGAGTTAGCAAAAAGGTGTTACTGAACTCAGGCATTGATCTTTTTGAAAAGTCAGCCTATACTTTTTATAAAGATGTTCGAAGAGAAGTCCATACATGGGAACAGCTGGAACAGAGGTTCATGGCAGAGTATCTTCCTTCTTCATATGGCGAGAAGCTATTGAAAGAAATTCAAAAACGTAAACAAGGCCCTGGAGAGTCTATAGGGACTTACATTGCTGTCATGAACACATACTTCCAAAGACTTGGCTGTCCTGTTTCCAAAGAGGCAAAATTAGCTATCGTCTTCAGAAATATCGCGGACATCTATAAAAATGGGTTAATTGCTACTGAGGTCAATAGCCTAACACATTTAAAGGATCTGTGTCGTAGAATAGACCAGAGATATGGTTTAGAAGAGGAGAATTTTACACCTAGGAAAAACCAATCTGTTGAACCTGACTTAGCCTACGTTGACGTAGAGAGCGACAGTGACGATTTTCCAACAGAAGTCAGTGCAATTCAAATATCAGGTGCCGGGACATCTAACCAACGGAATTAAAATCATCATGCTGATAGATTTGACAGAGATAGGCAACAGCCAGCAAGCAATTTCGCTGCTAGAGCTGATAGAGATAGACAGCAACCAGCTAGTGGTCAGTCTAGTGAAAATGATAGGGATAGACAACCACCACAAGGTGCTAGACCTGGTAGGGCGAACAGGGACGTTGTTTGTTATAGATGCAACCAAACAGGGCACATGGCAATCGGGTTCGCATTATCTAGAGGTAAGCAATGTTATTCGTGTGGACAGGCAGGGGTTACAGTAAGAGAATGTCGTAATTGTAATCGTCAGGGAAACGGACCCAGGCGCTCGTAGGCGGTCGACCTTCGAGTCAGCCTGAACAAGCATCGACCAATAGGCTAACGTACGTTTTAGATTATGTGATAAGTCATGCTCGTAAAGATGAAAGGCCTTATTTAGAAGTGGATGTGCTCGGAAATAAGTTATTAGGTTTGTTGGATTCCGGGGCTTCACATACCTTTTTAGGGAATCATGGTTGGTTAATCATCGAGAGGTTTGGTTTTTCACTTGATACCACAAAGAAGACGAGTTGTATTGTGGCAAATGGTCAAAGCACGAGTAGTATTGGGACGGTGCAGCTTCCTATGCGAGTTCAAGATAAATTTAGGTTAATAGAGGTCGTCGTTCCTGAGTTGCCGCACACTTTGATTTTGGGATTAGATTTTTGGATTTCGATGGGGATAGTACCGAACTTAAGTACTAATGAGTGGCACTTTGCCGATAATAAAGATGTGATTTGTTCTTTAGAAACATCAGACCAACAAACTACTCTTACGCCTTATGAATCAGAACGACTAGAGGAATTGGTCGATAAATATAAGACTATTATGGGTGACTCACTAGGATGTACAGACAGGGTAGAGCATAAGATTACAACAGATGCAGCACCGATAAGACAACGTTCATATAAGGTCTCACCGGTCATTCAGAAACTGATTGATGACGAAATCGACGAAATGCTGAAAATGGATGTGATAGAACGTAGTAGTAGTTCATGGGCTTCACCAGTGGTAATGGTACAAAAGAAAAATACAAAGAAATATCGTTTCTGTGTAGACTACCGCAAATTAAACTCAGTGACGGCGCGTGATAGTTATCCTTTACCACTCGTATCCGAGACTCTTGACAAGTTGAAAGATGCTAAATACTTGTCAACTTTAGATATCAAAAGCGCTTATTGGCAAGTACCAATGGAAGAATCATCGAAGCCACTAACAGCATTCATCTGTCGACGAGGTCTCTTCCAATTTAAGCGTTTGCCATTTGGTCTTCATAATGCACCTGCAACTTGGCAGAGACTCATAGATAGCATCATAGGAAACGATTTAGACCCCTACGTTTACGTATATCTCGATGACCTCGTAATTGTCACACAGAGCTTTTCTGAACATCTTAGAATTCTTGAGGAAGTCCTACGAAGATTGCAGAATGCAAAGATAATGGTAAGTTGGGAAAAATGCCAACTGTGTAGGCCAGAAATGACTTATTTAGGTTTCGTAGTGGACCGTCGAGGCATCCGAGTTGACCCTAATAAAATTAAAGCCATGTTAGAGCTCCAGAGGCCAAGAACTGTCAGAGAAGTTCGTAGAGTTGTAGGTACAATTTCCTGGTATAGACGTTTCATAGAGAATTTTTCAGCGATAATAGCTTCAATTACAGCTCTGACTAAGAAAAATCAAAAGTTCGATTGGACTCCAGACTGCGAAAAAGCATTTATTAAGATTAAGGAACTTTTAGTGACTGCACCGATTCTTACATGTCCAGATTATACCAAAGAATTTGTCATTCAAACAGATGCATCAGGATATGGAATAGGAGCATGTTTAACGCAACCTTATCCTGAAGGAGACAAGGTCATATGCTATTTGAGTCGATCTTTGACTAAGCAAGAACGTGTTTACACGACCACCGAGCGAGAATGTTTGGCATTGGTTTGGGCGATAGAGAAGCTCCGGCCTTATATTGAGGGGATCTCATTTAAGGTCATAACAGATCATTTTAGCTTAAAATGGCTTCATAGCTTAAAAGAGCCCAGTGGAAGACTTGCTCGTTGGTCTGTAAAACTGCAGCAATATGACTTTGAAGTAATCCATCGGAAAGGGAAAGATTTAGTTGTCCCGGACATGTTGTCTCGCGCAGTACCTATGATTGATACAATTTCGCAGCCCAGAGACGTTTCAACAGCAATTAAAGATCGATGGTACCAAAAGATGGTAAAGAGGGTCGTAGAATCACCATTAAAATTTATGAATTGGAGATACACTGATAATAAGTTGTATAAATATGTCAAACAAGAATACCCGCAACTTTCACCATCTAACGAATATTGGAAAGAGGTAGTCCCCAAAGATCATAGGCGTAGAATTATTGGAGAAGCTTACGATCCTCCTACCGCAGGACATACGGGTGTGTATAAAACCTTCCACAGACTGGCAAAAAAATATTATTGGCCAAAAATGCGCCAGGACGTGGCAACTTTTGTAAAGAAATGCTTTGTCTGTGCAGCTCATAAAGGTGATACACAAGGTGTATCTGATCAGATGATATCTCACCCAAAACCAACTCGTCCTTGGGAAATTATTTCAACAGATTTATGTGGACCCCTACCTCGTTCGACAAAGAGTAATTGCTGGATTCTCGTCGTTACGGACTATTTGAGTAAGTTTTCCTTAGTTTTTCCAATGCGAACAGCCCCTACTCAAGCTGTTGTCAAGCATCTTGAGGAGCAAGTATTTATGGTCTTCGGAGTGCCCCGTTTGATACTTTGTGATAATGGCCCTCAGTACAAAAGTAATGAGTTTAAGCGTTTTGCTGAGAGTTATCAGGTTAAAATTCAGTATAATCCGTATTATCACCCCAGAGCAAATCCAACAGAAAGGACGAATCGTACGTTAAAAGCCATGTTATGTTGTTATGTGAAAGACAACCACAGGAAGTGGGACGAACAAATACATAAACTTGCCTGCGCGATTCGTACTGCAACTCATGAGACAACCAGGATGTCTCCTTTCTTTGTTAATTTTGGTAGGAATATGTGTCTGTCAGGAAAAGATTACTCCAACCCAGTTTTGTTATCTGAAGAGAATGGTGTACAAACTGCAGCTGAAAGTAAGAACGAAGGTTTCCGGAAGCTCTATGCTGATGTTAAGAGAAGGTTAGAGGTGGCAGGAGAGAAAAACGTAGTTCAGTATAATTTGTGGGTCAGTGTGTTTGGAAGAAAAATTATGTGTTGTCAGATGCTGCGAAGTTTTTCTCGAAGAAGTTAGCACCGAAATTCGTTGGTCCTTAAGTGATTAGGAATAAAATTTTTCCATGGATATTTGAGCTTCATGAACCATCGGGTAAAGTACTACCAGGGAGTTGGCATGCCAAAGACCTTAAGTCGGCAGCGGACCTCTCCGATTAACCTTTTTAGGTTAATCGTCTTGAAGTTGGGGGAGGATTATGTAACGTGTCATTTTTACGTTTAAGGCAACGTTACATATTTGTTTGTTTAGGTGGATAATCAAGGCTCTTCGACTCGTCTTTCTGTACACAAATTAAGGGTATTTTATAGAGCTAGGTTTGGAGGTTATATAGTGTCCAAAAAGTTACCTTATAAAGGAGACATTCCATCGAATTACTGTGGACACTACGCACACCGTATTATCTGGACATCGTGGTTGGAATTCGGGATCACAGGTTTCGGAAAAATCACAGAAAAACTTTTTGATTGTTTTGTTTATCTGTGACATTTCATAGTTTTCGTTGACGGTCATGACAATAAACAGCGATTCTGCTGGGGAATGGCGGCGTTGCCGCATCACAAATGGTTTCAGTAACAGGAAGGAAACATTTAGATGAACATTTCATTCCCTTACGTTTATTTTCGAGGATATTGGGACAATCCGAACCTCATAGCTAGTTGTGATAGCACGAAAACATATTTAGGTCCACGGTTTGACCAGTAATAACCGAGGCTCCGCCCCCTTTGATATCTTTATTAATTTGATGAGGAGAAGATAAAATAAATACGAGTTATGCACTTTTGTGAATGGGAGATAAACGAGGGATAAAAACCAAGACTAAAAGAATAAACGAAATCGTGTGAGTTAACATCTGAACACTCTTGTGCCGAGTTTAAGCAGTAGTTCAGTGTGTATTTTTAGGTTCAGGTTCAGAAACAACTTTATTAATGTAGAAATGTTTTACAAAAATGGCGTCAAACCATATGAATCTTAGAGAAAACATATATAAAGAACAAAGGAAACTTTTGACTAAAACTGTAACTAAAATACAACTAAATTCTACACTTATTATAGCTTTACTCATATGGGAATTGGTTGAGTGTTCGAATATTCCTGGGTTTGATGCAAGCTCTGATCTCCAGTAATTGATTTTACAGTTGATGGTTTCAATGCTGAGCTTCTTATAGTCCGTCTGGTTATTTTCCTCCTACTTGCTATGTCGGCAGGGGTCCGGTAGGCAAGTGTTCGGTCTATGTATGGAGGGTGTCTCGACGTGCTTGTTATAAAAATTCCAACCGTGGAAATAGATCCGACAACACCTCAGTGGGCGTTTTACGTATTTTCTATCTATTAGTTTGAAAACCGCGGGTTTTTTCTTCCAGTCTTGCAACCGAAGTTAGAGATTTTTTGGCGAAAAAGTTTTTTTATAAATAGGTTTGCATCCTTTATTTGAATTTAACCGGGAAAATTAGGTTGGTATTGCGTTTTCCTGTCCCCACCAAGTCTACGAACGGTTTCCGGTGGCTTCATTATTTTTGTGTTCTCGACAAAGTGCCTGGTCTCTTTGCTAACGAATTTTGGCTGGGTCGGCAACAGGTCTCTGGGATCGCCATTGTTTTTGGTTAGGGGCACTGCCAAAAACTGCAGGTTCTGTCCCAAAGACTGTGAAGAGTGAGTCCGTGGTGTTTAGGAGAAATCTAGAGTGACGCTCGCACCCTTTTGAGGGGGATTTAAGTAGGCCTACGCCATTTGTACGGGAAAGAGCAGTGGTAAGTTCGATTTTATTTTTTTAATTTTTTTTATTATTTGAGGACTCTTCAAGATAATATTTGCCTCCCAAATTGTAATTATTTTTCGTGTGAAATGTACTTTTTTTTGACAAAAGACGTGGGGAATTTTTGGCGTTTTTATATTTTTCTTTTAACCACGTGTTGGATAAAAACTATGTATTGTTTTCTCCTTTGGTTACAGCACCGTCCATTCCATCGACGGGACAGTTGCGCTGGTGGAACGAGGTTCTGTTCCATCGACGAGCCAGTTGTAACCCTGGGAAAGGTACGTTAGGGTTATTTTAGTTCATCTGTTTAAATCTACTTTATTTTATTGAGTCGACATGGGGTTCTCGATTTAAATTACTCGGTGTAGGGGAACTTCGTGCAAAATAGACGAATTCCATGAAACTGAAACATTTCATTTTCCACAGGGTTTTACGCTCGGGCAAGGATCCCACAACCATGTGCTGCCCTAGTACCATGTGCTAAGGGATCTTTAGGGGAGGCGCGAACAAACCAGGATGGAGTAGCAGGAGGAGAACAACACCACTTCCAGGTTTAATAAAACACCAAACTAACAATTAAATAATTGCAGGACCAAGGTAGGAGCAAGCCTTTAGACATAAGCATTTCATATAATTTTTTCAATATAATTTGGACAATCTTTTCATATAATTTTCAGTATAATTTAGACATTGTCTTTCCAGATAACTTTTCAATATAATTTTAACACTTCTTGTGAACGCAAGGTAAAGGTATGACGTCATGACCACAATTTTGCGGCTTAATTAACTTAAGTTCTACTGTCAAATTGCTATTGAGTGTTATTCTGCCCTAACTTGTTTACATCCATTTCCTTTATTTATCTATTTTTATGTTTTTGGTATTTTATCCAACTTTGCCATTAAAATGAACAAGATGAACTAAATTTTGGTGTTATTTGTACAACCCAATGACCAACTTTGCGGAGACAAAAGAGAGATGAGATTATATTTTTTTAGCGGTTTCTTTACACTGTTTTACCTCATCGGGTAGATCTTGGACTGGGTTGCTGTCTGTCTCATTTTACCCAACGTAGAATGATGACAGCAGGTATTTGGTCCACATCTCCCCTATGACGGAATAATTTTGGAAGTATATATATTTTTTTTAACCATCATTCATATAATTGAGTCCTACGCTACTGACTCAAAGGTGGGTACACTGTGACCTGCTGGAAATGTGCATCTACCTATAAAGAACTTTCTATTTGTGTCATTTTGATTCAGTTAAAAATCTTTTAGAATTTTATCTTGTTTATTAGTCATTTTTTTTTTGGTTTTTTAATTACACAAATACTCTGGAAGCCTCGGAAGTAGGTAGAATTTCATTGTTTGGCTACAACGTTTGGGTTGAACTGTATTTTAATTAAGATCTTCTTTGTAAAACATTGGTATTAAAACACTGTGGCGCACGTAAATTTTTTTTATTTCTGAACCCCCCCTTCTCCACTGTATAAAAGTTACCGGACATATCAATGTTTTACCTAGCTGGAAAATACAGTTCTGCTTCCAGATATTTGTTTAATTATTCAGTGGGTTTTTTGTGTCACAAATTGGCAAATTGTTATTATTCTAATTATAGTGTCACAAAATGGCGGCAACGTCTTTAAGCTGCCACGAATGTCACCCAACGCATTTTAATAGGCCACAAAAGCTACTATTATAAAAAGGAAGGTGAAAGATAGGAAAGAGCTAAGTGGTGGGCCCCAATATCACATAGGATCCAGAAAAAGGAAGGTTATAGGCGGGCGAAAAGGATCAACTCCGCTGGCAACGCCTATGCCGCATAAGCAAGCGAGGTATCCTGTTAGGAAAATCCCCCGAAGTACTATGTACAAAAGAGTGCTCGCATCTGAGAGTCCATAGGGTTCCAGAGGATGTCAGTCACAGCCTGTAGGCCAGATTCGAGGATGTTATTTGAATCCGGCAAAGTCGAAGTTGCAAAATTCCAGAAAGTTTTGCAAAGTTCTCGTACATCGACTCTGCACTCTGCGAAAGAACAAACCATCCGGTTCCCAACATTCTCCCAGACCGATAAAGGTGAAAACAAATACAAAGAGAAATAAATTTAAAAAAACTATATATATATATATATATATATATATATATATATATATATATATATATAAGAGAGAACTAATCTAAGACTAAAGGCTCAAGGACTTGCTAATAACAGCGGGTCTTAGATATAGGAAAATAAGATAATGCTAGGTATTAAGAATCTTAAACCTCTAGAGGAAACTTAAACTAAAGGAAATTTTTACCCAAGGTAACTTCATACACAATATCAATGTGCAGATAATATAATCATTTTTTACACAACGTAACGAGGTAGATCTACTTTAGGTAGATTAACGTATTTTGTAAAAAAAAGGTAAATAGGCAACAAAGAGTGACTCTGTCACATATGGGTAATCTCAAACTAAAAACTTAAGGTAGGCTCTATTGCTACAGCACAGCAAGTAGGCAAGGTAAAGTAAACTATTTCTCTGATAGCAGTACGGCAATTTAATAGAATAATATTTTTGGTATTTTCCTCCATACAATATAAGGTGGAGATAATAAGTAATTAAGGTAGAACTATAAGATAAGTACTTGTAGAATTATTAGATAAATAGTTAAGATATATTTTATTTATTTAGTCGGTTTAGAACGTTTTTCTACGTTGTCCGACGCCTATTCTCCACCTCCTTCGATCCTGACAATCATCTTCTGTCAGATTTTTTTGACTCATTGATCTTTGGATTGACTGTTGCCATTCTAGTTTAGGACGCCCTCTTTTTCTGCGCCCTATTGGTTGCCATTCTAGGACCTGCTTTGGTAATCTTTCGTCGTTCAACCGTTGTACATGGCCGTACCATATCAGTTGTCTTTTATGATCTCATGTCTTATGTGATCTGTTCTAGATATTCTCATTGATCTTCTTATTGCATCCATTTCGACACTTTCCATTTTTGTTTTGTATTTTTCTGTTACGCGACAAGTCTCTATTCCATACAACAGCGTGCTTTTCACCATTGTTTCATATATGTTAAATTTTACATTCTTTTTTATCTCTCTGCTCCATAAAATACTGTTAAGACATCCAATAACTTTTTTTGCTTTTACTATTCTTTTTTCCAGTTCTTTACAGTCTGTTCCTGTCTTATCAAATGTGACACCCAAGTATACATACTCATTGCATGGAGATATTACTTGTCCATTGTCTAGTTCTAACTCACTGGATTCGTTTCCAATACATAAGAACTGTGTCTTATCCACGTTCACTGTTAATCCCCACTTTTGGTATTCTTCCATTAACTTTCTCATCATATACTCCATGTCCTCTTTATCATTAGCTACAATTACTTGGTCGTCAGCAAACTGTAGTGTGTATATGGTAAATCGGTCGTTAAGATATAATAGGTAACAAAACTATTCTTTCCGACAAATCATCATCATAATCGTGACATACCTTCAAATCTTTTATATGCCAAACACCGGCATTGGTATTGTCTGGATTCTTTAGTTGATAAGCCAGAGGAGAAAGTTTTTTATGAACAATAGATAAGTTATATCTTGGAACTAATTTAGCTGAAAACTTATTTACGGCATTAGATAAGACTTTATTACGTCTCCACACTCTTTCACCAACTTTAAATTGACTATCACGCTTCCTTAGATTATAAGCTTTAGCGTTTCTTTCATGAGAGATATGAAGTTTTTGTTTAACTTCTATAAATATTTCCTTAAGTTCTTCAAAAGATTCAGCATAGCTATTTTTATCTACTGGAGAGATTTCAATAGTAGGATCATTAGGAATATTACCAAAGTAATTTCCACAAAGAGGTACATGATGTCCAAAAGCTAAGAAGGTTGGAGGATAACCAGTAACTTGATGTGTAGTCGTATTATAGGCTTGTCGAACTGCTGGTATGTGTACATCCCAATCAGTATGTTCATTTACGAAACATTTTAAAGTATCTCCTATAGTCTGATTATTTCTTTCAACAGGATTTACTTGAGGAAAGTAAACAGCATAGAGATCTGAGCCCTGAAGGGGAGAAAAAAACTAGAGATATCCCAAAAAAAATAACCCCAAAATTAAATTCGCCCCGCCTGGGAAAACAGAGTCTATTAAACAAAAAACAAAGGAAAAAATCGGCAACACGCTAGAAGCTTACCTTCTGTAATTCTGCTTGCTATCCCACAATTTCACTGGCGGTGCCGCCCCTTCTTGCGACTCGAATTTCGGTCTTCAACCCGAAAACACGTGCGACTTCTTTTCGTTTTTTGGCGGAAGTGGTTTCTTCATTCTCCTGTCACACACAGGGTGGCGCTTCAAACTTCCAGCGTGAGCAAAAACCGCGCATGATCGTACCAAAATGATCAGGTGATCAAAAAGAAAATAACTTTCAACAAAGGGAGAAATTATCACCTGATCGGAATTTTTCCCAAACAGGACTTTCTTTTTTGAAGGTTTTTGCAGAAAGCCCAAAATATCAAAACAAACTTTAAGGTTAGGTTTTCCAAAACATTCAAAAAAAGAAAAAAACTGGCAGCATTAAACATTCCGCCCACCATAAAAATTCCCAATTTTTATAGAAAAACCCAAAAAAAAACAACAAAAAAATATAAAAAAAAGGTTATTCAATTACCCAAAAGGTCTAAACAATAAATTAGCATTTTTGCAACAATAATTTTATCGCACTAACTATGGACGTCATACTTAAGTTAATTCAAATAAGCATGATTCACGCTACACAAGGCTTTGAAGGTTGGTTACTGGCTGGGTAACGAACATACCTTCACCAAACTACGGTCAAGTAATCCTTTCGCGGTTTTTACTTGCACGACACGGGGGATTCTATCTGGACTCGAGTAAATTTTTTCAATTCTACCGAGTGACCACTTCAATGGGGGTAGGTTTTCGTCTTTCAACGCTACTAATGTTCCAACTTTTGGAGGGTTATCGGGGCTATTCCATCTTTCGCGTTGTTGCAACGACTGTAAATACTCCATATGCCAGCGGCGCCAAAAATGCTGCTGGATCTGCTGAACAAGCTGCCAGCGATGGAGACGGTTTAACTTAACATTGGTTAGATCTTCATCGGGAGGGGCTGTCAAGGGTTCCAAAGTGAGGAAATGTCCAGGAGTAAGACTTTGAAAGTCATGAGAATCAGGGCTCATACTACACAATGGTCGACTATTTAAAATAGCCTCAATCTGAACCAATACAGTCATCAACTCTTCAAAGGTTAGGATTTGATCCCCCACAATTCTCTTCAGATGAGTTTTTGTGGACTTTACCCCAGACTCATGGAGTCCACCAAAATGCGGACTGGCGGGTGGATTAAAACACCACTTAATCGCTAAAGTCTCAGCAGCTTGCTGACAATAGGACACAAGGAGGTTATTTGCCCCAACAAAATTAGTGCCCTGGTCACTGTAGAGGGCAGCACATCTGCCACGTCTACCAACAAATCGGCGGAGGGCAGCCAAAAATGCATCAGTGGACAAATCAGAAACAGCCTCCAGGTGAATGGCCTTTGTTGGGAAACAAACAAAAATACACCCATAAGCCTTTTGACTTTTTACACCACGACGCTTGGTTAACGTGATGGAGAATGGACCCATAAAATCTACACTAACATGGGAAAAGGGCTTCACCTGGGACACTCTAAATTTAGGAAGGTCACCCATGAATGCGTGCAATGGTTTGGGATTTACCCTGGCACAACAAAAACACTTGGAAACCACACTGTGAATGGCACTTTTCACTGACAAAATCCAAAACTGTTGATTTAGGAGGTACTCCAATAAGCGAGGACCTGGATGTCCATGCTCATTATGGAATTTTTCAATAATCAAAGTGGTAAGCCTATGACTACGAGGCAACAACATGGGGTGTTTCACCTCATATGCTAAATCAGTGTGACGTAATCTACCGCCCACCCTGAGAACACCATGGGAATCAAGAAAAGGAGCTAACTTTCGAAGAGGCTTAGAACAACTCTCACCCTTACGTATCCTTTTCAAATCTTCAAAAAAAACTTCTTGTTGTACAACTCGCACAACAACTAAAGTAGCATAATAAATATCTGCCTCATTGAGGGCTTTAGTAGGAAAAGATAAAGAAGGATCTTTATTCACTCGAAAAGGTCTCAAACAAAAGGCAACAATGTCCAAGATTTTACGTAAAGAGGAGTACTTAGTGAGTAACATTTGTACTTCATCAATGGGTATTTCTCTCACAAAAACAAAACGATTTTCCTCAGGGGGTAGATCAGCATCAAACACATCAATTTTATGGTTCATAGGCCACGTTTCACTAGACTGGGCCAATCAGGATGGTCCAGTAAACCAAAGAGGATGGTTTATCAATTGACCAGGAAGTAAGCTCCGGGATAAGCAATCAGCTGGGTCCTCCTTACCATTTGCATCGTACCAACAGCTGGGGGGAACTTTCTCTTGAATAGTCGTTACACGATTGGCTACAAAAACCTTTCGTTTTGATGGACACGATTTTATCCAAGCAAGGGTAACGCTGGAGTCAGACCAAGCAAAAATCTTATCAATCGGGATGCAATCAAGATGATTGCCAACAAACTCCAATAGCTCTGCCAACAATACAGCAGCACACAATTCTAAGCGTGGAATAGAAATACTTTTCAATTTCCATCCAACTCAATTTGTCGAATATATACTGCACCACCATATGCACCCATTGAGGCGTCACAAAAACCATGCAATTCAGTGGTGACAGCATTTTGCTTCACAATATAACGATGTATTGATATCGAAGATAATAATGGTAGTATCATCCCATGAAAGACCCTGGACCCACAAACATTTAGCAACCAAAACAACTGGGGCTAGGAACCCGAGTGGATCATATATCCTTGCAATCTCAGAAAGAATGTTTCTCTTGGTACAAGGTCTTTCCATGGGCATCACATCATAACAAAACGAATCCAATTTTGGTCACCACTTTAGTCCAAGGATTTTTAAACCAGCAGATTCATCATCAAAGGAAATTGGTTGCTTATGACTAGCTGGAACCGATTCTAGTAACTCAGGAGTGTTACTAGTCCACTTACGAAGTTCAAAACAACCCAATTTTAACAACGCAATTAGCTGTTTCTGGCTTTCTAAAGCTTCAGCTACAGAATTAGCTAATATGATGGCATCGTCCACATAAGTAGTATGCATCAACACCATGCTCGCTAGTGGAAAGCCACTGCCATGATCTTTAACGAGCTGGTGAAGAGTACGAATAGCTAGGTATGGGCTCGAATTCACACCATAAGTTACTGTTTGAAGAGAGTACTCTTGAATCTCCTCGGTTGGGTCGAACCGCCACAATATCTTTTGATAACACACATCAGCCTGATGCATATCAATCTGCCTGAACATTTGACGTATGTCACTAGAATATACAACACTATAAAGGTGAAAAGTATGCAATATTAACACAATATCTCTTTGGAGTTTAGGTCCTACCAAAAAAATAAAATTTAAGCTACGACTATTTGAGGTCTTCGCAGATGCATCAAAAACAATTCGAATTTTTGACAAGTCACCATCTGCCTTCACCACTGGGTGGTGTGGAATAAAATATGAATGGAAGTCAGTGCAAGAATTGTCCAATTTCATATGCCCCTGGTCTAGGTAATCCTGAACAAAGTCTTTGTACGCACTGTACAAAGCAGGATTTTTCAACAATCGGTTTTCCATCATATTGAATCTACGCAATGCTTGACCTTTAGAGTTACCAAGTTCTTGTCGTGGCTCTCTGAAAGGCAAGCGAACAACATATCTGCCGGACTCAGTTCTTGAATGAGTGGTAGCAAATATTTTTTCACACAAGTCCTCATCAGACAAAAGAGGGATTTTTTGAGGGTTCGATTCTAGTTCCCAAAACCTTTGTAAGGTACTCTCCAATCGAGATTCTATAGGGAAGACACTGAGGTCAACATACTAATGGGTTTTTGAGTTTTACGAGGACCCTCAATACCACCAAGGAGTATCCAACCAAATATTGAATTAATGGCACAAGGTCCTCCATTTTCTCCTTTTTTTAAAGCCAGGCACAAGCATCTGACCAAACAAATCAACACCAATTAAAAGGTCTACACTACTAGGTTGTCCAAAATTAGGATCAGCAAAATGTAAATTTTTTAGGTACGGCCACTGAATAGAATCATATTCTACAACAGTCACAGGTATGGTTCCACAAATTTTAGGAATAAGAATGGCATCACAGGAAAACAAACTATCAGGAAACTTGGAGGAGCCTATTTGCAATGTTACATTGCCATCTGATGTACTAGAAATCATGCCATTTATTCCTTCAATAGGAGTTCTATTCGGAGCTACTTTAAGTCCTAACCTCTCAGCCAAAGAGACGGTTACAAAGGACGCCTTACTAGCGGAATCTAAAATTGCCCGACAACACATACTTCTTGTTGGCATCTACAACTAAAACTTCGGCAGTTGCAAAAAGCACAGGTCTCTTACGAGGTTCAAAATGGTTGCTACTGGGCGTAGCGGTACACAATGCCTGTTGGGCACCTTCACTATTAAGTATACGGGGGGTCTCTCCTGGACGATCAACTTGGGGGCTCGGAGAGCTTTTCACAAAGAGCAACAGGAAATGGTGAAGACCCTGGCACTGACGACACGTGGCATTTGTAGGGCATTGAGATACACCATGTTTGCCAAAGCAGTTAAAACACAATCGTTCACGCTTAACAAATTGATGGCGTTGACCTACTTCTAATTCCAGAAATCTGGTACACTTCACAAGGGGATGGTAGGGCTGTTGCTGGCAATAAACACAACCTTTATTACCAGACTGGCCTGTTCCAGTCAATAACACAGGATAGGGTGGTTTGCCACCCTTCCTAGGGGTTCGGCTTATTCAAAAGAGAACTATTTTCCAAAGCCCGACAATTTTTCTCTAAGAATTTAAACAAATCTTTATAGGACGGTATTTCCTTATCACTATACTCAATCTCAAACTGAGTTTTCAATGTGGTATCAACCTTTTGCAAAAGAAGAAGCATTTTAGCAAAATCTAAAAGGTCTACATCATCGTAGTTTGACAATGCTTCCAAATTTTCCCGGAAAGTGGACAACAATAACCTTAAATCATGAGGGTTGCTTGATTTTGTAGAAGGGGCTTGACAAATAGACGTCCAATAATTTGTTACCAAAAGTCTTTTATTATTAAAGCGTCTGTTAAATCATTGCATCGAAGGCTACTCGATAATTATCTGAGGTTAGCGGTATGTTCCTAATTACAGATGCGGCCTCTCCCACCAGAGCGGTATTTAAGGCTTGAAATTTAGCTATTTCACTCATGTCAGCTTTATCATGAACAAGTGACTTAAACATATCAAAAAAGGTGGGCCATTTTTTAAGATTACCGTCAAAATGGGGTACCTCTATTCTTTTAAATTCAAGACCCCTGTCCACATTTACCAGGGAATGGTTCAAAATTTTCTGTGAGGCATCTTGGTAATCCTCCGGATAGAGCTCACGACAAATCGATCTAATTGTGTATTTCATTTCATCAAATTCCTGCACTAAAGTTTCCTGACTTTCTTGTATCTGATCACTACTATCCAAGCTTATAATTTCAAAATGCAATGCATCGAATTGACTTACCAGAGAAGGCACATCTTCCCATCTGGATTTTGACTTTTTTGCCTTCTCTGCATTGCCCTGGGCTTCGACGGCTCTATTATAAGTTGTTTTTAATTTATTAAAAACACTTTTTTGTTTTTGTTTTAAACTTCTTGGATCAGACATTATAAAGCGCTTTTTAGATACAAAAAGGTAGGTTTTTTCGCGACAAATTGGCTATCAACACACCGGTACGGTTCGCTAAACAACGCGGCACTAATCTCGCGCTTAACGAAAGCAAAAAATGAAGGTAAATTTCGACGGATTTCACACAAACAAATTCGAAACCCGACGAATAATCAACAATTTTCTTCAATGAACAACACGTGAAGTTGTGAGGTTAGAACACACAAACGTCAATAAAACGTTAGCCAGTAAGAAAAAAGAACGGGGGCCCGGGCCGCTCCCAAATGTCGAACGGGGGTTTTTTTATCGCCGCACGAGGTCATAAACCAAACTCAAGGCAACCAACCTTCAAAACCATGCGGACTCTAAAAAAACCGGTACAAAAACAACAATGTCCGAATCTGGCAAAAAAAACGATAAAATGTGGTTGCTGCAAAAAAAACTATAAAATTACCAATTTTTTAACAAAAAAAAACTGTAAAATCCAAAGGGCTTTTTCAAAACATAAGGGTCTGAAGGACCAAATAGACAACTGAGTCCTGAAGGGGAGAAAAACTAGAGATATCCAAAAAAAATAACCCCAAAGTTAAATTCGCCCCGCCTGGGAAAACAGAGTCTATTAAACTAAAAAACAAAGGAAAAAATCGGCAACACGCTAGAAGCTTACCTTCTGTAATTATGTAGCAGTCCCAAAATTTCACTGGCGGCCGCGGCTCTTTCTTTGACTGGAATTTCGGTCTTCAACCCAAAAACACGTGTGACTTCTTTCAGTTTTTTGTCGGAAGTGATTTCTTCATTCCCCTGTCACACACAGGGTGACGCTTTAAACTCCCAGCGTGAGCAAAAAACGCGCATGATTTTACCAAAATGATCAGGTGATCAAAAAGAAAATAACTTTCAACATAGAGAGAAATTATCACCTGATCGGAATTTTTCCCAAACAGGACTTTCTTTTTTGAAGGTTTTTGCAGAAAACCCAAAAATATCAAAACAAACTTCAAGGTTAGGTTTTCCAAAAATCCAAAATAAAACAATAAAGAAAAATAACTAGCAGCATTAAACAAGTAAATTAAAAAGAAAATACCTATAAGATAAACAATGCCGCGAACGTGTAGTGTTGTTGGTTGTCGGTCCAACTATAAAACTGAAACCGAATATGTGTCAACTTTTAATTTGCCAGTGGATAAACAAATGCATGAAATTTGGTTGCGAAAAACTCCTAATGATTTAAGTTTCTTAAAACGTCCACAGTTTGCATCAAACATGTTCCTAACGAGCAGGTTATTTGGTTTGATAAGTGTGTTGTAAATGGAGAGCTAAAAAATGTTAAAAGACAAAGACCCAAATTAACAGAAAATGATGTACCTACGATTTTTAAAAATGTTTCGAAATACCTAAGTAGACAACCTGTATCTACTGTTCGATTAGCTGATGTCGAGAGGCAACAAATGGAAACTGCAATACAAGAAAGTCTTGAAACACTTCAAACTCATAAGAAATCAAAAGTTTTATCAAATATTGAGGACATTTCAAAATTTTATTGTTCTATCTAATACTAAAATAAACAAAAATTGGATTTTAACCCAAGAACGTGACACAGTCTGCCTGTGCCTGATGACATTTTTGAACAACAATCCATCACTGTTAGCATCTCTAGTTGTTGAGGGAGATCTGTCATTTTTTATAAATATTAACAATGTGTCCATACCAAAAAACAAACTGGAGTTTTATTTTTGGACAGCCCCGATACACTTGAAAGCTAATGCAGTTTATTTAAATGAAAGTTGCAAACCGGAAAGAAGTGGTAAAAGATAAGATTGATCAAGTAATAGACATCCTTAGTGACATTTTTGATAGTGAGAGTGAAAAATGTGTTCAATTGTCATTCTTATTGAACAATTAGGTCTCTTGAAAAGGTCACCTGAGAATCGAAGATATTGTGGATACACTTTAATGTTGGCTACATCTTTGTTTATCCAGTCATCCAGTGCATATATGTCAACTTACAAAACTAAAAGGTAATTTGTCTTCTGCCCCCTCGCAGTATTAAAAAACTGATTTGTAAAATATAGTTAACAGATAGTAATCTCTCCGGTAGTGTGCAATATTTAAAAAGTAAGATACAGCTTTTACGAGAACATGAGTTGGTAGTTAACTTACACATTGATGAAATATATATTAAACTATGTGACAAGACAAAGAAAAATTTAAAAACTTAAAGCTTAGGTTTGTTATGTCCAATTTTAAAAGACCTGTATAGATTTGAAGTAACTAACGATATTATGTACCTAATATTGTACCTGAAGATATTAGAGTGCAAATTTTATATAATTTTTTATTTTATAGATTCAGTTCTTTTATCCATAATAAACACATACATTAGCAAAATATTTTTTTTCAATTTTTGCCTATATGAGAACAAAAAAATTTGGTCAATTTATTTAAATTGTGTAAAAACAGATAATAGAGACCTATTGCAATAGTGCCAGGCACAAATTGTGCCGGGCACTATATTGACAGTTTCTCATTATAAGAACAGCTGTGTCCTTTCAAAATTAGGCCTTTGTGTATTATACGAGTCGGATTTAATAGTGACGCCACTATTAATGGAAAATAAACGACGGGATTTAAAAATTCGACTTTGGTATGTCAATTTTGAAAGATCAACTGTCAGTTTGTAATGCGAAACTGTCAATATAGTGCCCGGCACAATTTGTGCCTGCCACTATTGCAATAGGTCCCTAACTCCTAAGACCACGTGACCGCCGACTTGCATATAACGCGCCATGGCCGGTCTTTATCGTTGGCTGCGGTTTAAGAAATGGGGCTCCTATGTAGGGACATTTAGTTTTTTTAATTGCAGAGCTATATCAAGGGCAACATGAATAAAAATGATAACCGAGGCGAATTTTTGTGCTATATGTTTTGAAACAGTGTGGTTCAATAAATACGTCATCAATTGCTGACGTTTTATATCTATATTTCCATCTCCCTCTTTCTATTTATGGGCGTTATACGATGAAATACCGTTCACAGAGGTGTAAATTGTGAATTTATTGTCAGTTTTTTAGTAAAAACTAAATAAAATTAAGAAACAATGTCTCAATTAAAAAAACAAAATTTTAACATTGATTTTTCAGCTAAACGTCAAAAAATGACATATCATGTCATGTTTGAAACGAGGTAAAAGCTCGTTTTGAAATTTTTGCTAAAATGATACATGTTATGTCATTTTTTGACGTTTAGCTGAAAAATCAATATTAAAAATCAATGTTAAAATGTTGTTTTTTTAATTGAGACATTGTCTCTTAATTTTTTTTTAGTTTTTACTAAATTATTGACAATAAATTCACAATTTACATCTCTGTTAACGGTATTTTATCGTATAACGCCCAAAAATTAGAAAATATAGATATGAAACGTCACCAATTTATTTACATTTATTGAACCACACTGTTTCGAAGGGTCGCGGAACTTTGTTCAAAAACCATTTTTTTGAAAGCAATAGTTCAAAAACATTTTCTTCGAATGGAAATTTGTTCGAAAACAGTTTCTTCGAATGGAAATTGGTTCGAAAACATCTTCTTCGAACGAAAATTTGTTCGAAAACAGTTTCTTCTAACGGAAATTTGTTCGAAAACATTTTCTTTGAATGGAAATTTGTTCGAAAATATTTTCTTTGAACGGAAATTTGTTCGAAAATGGTTCGAACACATTTTATTCGAAAGTCATTTTCTTCGAACGGCAATTTGTTCGAAAACATTTTCTTCGAACGGAAATTTATTCAAAAACATTTTCTTCGAACGGATATTTGTTCTACTGTTAAGATTCGCCTTTTTTATTTCAAAGTGTTTCTAGACATCACTTGCTTGCAAACGACATATAGTTTGACTAAGGGTCTCTTTCCAACATAGTTTGTCAAAAAAAAACTTGCCTGACCTCTTTCTCGAGATCATAAAGGGTGTGAATCCAAATTGAACCAAGGTCCGAAACGAACTGATCCGAACCGAACCGATCCGATCCGATCCTAAACAACCAAACAATGGTTCGGTTCGGTTCGGTTCGAATGCACACCCTCTAGGAACCCGAAAAAGAGGTCAGGGAAGTTTTTTTTTAAATATGTTGGAAAGAGACCCTTAGTCGAACTATATGTCGATCGCAAGCAAGTGATTTCCGTTCAAAAAAATTTTTACAGACAAAATAAATGTCCTTTCGAACAAAATGACTTTCGAAGAAAATGTTTTCGAACAATTTTCCATTCTAACAAAAAAATTCGACTTCGAATTCACGATACTGTTTCGAAACATGCATGAGAATTTGCCTCCGATTTCTTTACTCACAGACACTAGCACCAAATCAACAGACGAAAAATCGCCCGAAAGTTACAGTCTTGCTTCCGCTCAAGCTCCTCCAGATGAAATAACAGATAATGATCATTATAACGAAATTAAGAACGCTAGTGGATTTAATGAATATGCGACTGAAAATGATGAAGAAACTGCAGTAAAAAAATCTACCTTAGATTTATATCCCGCTAGTGAAAAATCTGAAACTGCATTGATCAGCATGGAAAATCTAATGGATAAAAATAATGCAGGTATATATTATTTAATTTATTTCACTTCCGGCCTTTGTGCTTCCTGTTTCTCATCCATTTGATTTTAAAAATCGCATCGGTTCAAAAGAGCGATATTTAAAACGGCGACATTTAAAACAGCCGTCTCATTTGAGACAAGTTTAATACAGCGACATATTAAAACAGCTACATAGGAAAAGATTTCGACTATTAAAAAAACTTCCCGGGATCTTAAAGGGTGTGAACCCAAACGGCATCGAACTGAACCAAACCAAACAGAATTTTTTTTGCGAAAATATATTTTCCCAGATTAACTATCCGGTCCTCATTTTGGGGTAACCTGCGAGTTAAAGATAAAAGTGGTGCATGGTGGGTAAAAACGCTAATCAGCGTTGATCTGACCTGAAAGGCAAAAGTGCTGTCGTAGGTCACGGATGGATTTCTTTTCTTTGCAATCGATCGATATATACAGGGTGTCCCAAATAAAAGCAACTACATGGGGATTTCGGAAACGGTAAGAGATACGAGTTTGTTTAAATGAGAAAAAAGTTGCGTTATTTTAAGCCCAATCAGATGCCGTATCAAAATTAAAAATATCTACAGGGGTTATTAAAATATCGAGCAGAAACTAAAAATTGTGTTTTTTTAAATGGAAATATTGCTGCCATCTTGCAATCAAATTTAATGAAATTTGGTAGTTTGTATAAGCAACTACGGCCAATTAAACGACGTTAACAGTTTTTTTCTAGGCCTTCTAGTTTTTTTGAAACCATAGCCAACTTTGGTAATTCTTATGACCGCCATATTGGATTTATTATACTTCGATAAATAGAGCATAAAAGGAGCTTTTCAAACGTGTATAATAAGCCTCTCTTTAGATTGCATGACTGTGCTGTAGTGGTTTCCACACTGAATTTGAATTTCACGTTCCACGAAATAGTGAATGTGCGTGCAAATAATAAAGCCTATAGCCATTGGATAAAACCGAACCGAACCCAATTATTTTGGCCGACTAATTAACACTTACCTATCCAGGTTGCTAAAATACCAGACGTCTCTGCCCAATACCATTCTGCTATGTTGATAAAAAAAGCGTACAGGTGGCAACACCGAGGTTATCACTTGTCTTCGGCGCATTAAAGTTATTATATCTCACCTATCTACATTGTACTTGACGTACTTTGAATGTACTTGAAGTACTTCCAATATACTTGAAGTACATTTTAGTGTACTTGAAGTACAGCTGATTTAAGAAAAAACTGATACGACTCTTAAAAGTGTAGTACGGTGGATCGGAATGATTAAGGCACTAATTATTTATTTAACATACTTTATTAAGTGAAAAACCGTAAAAAACAATAACAGGACGCTAACAATACTCTTATTATTTATTCCGACATTTTACGTACTCCTTGCGCCATCTAGAGTGAATCTACTAAAGTTACTATTTAAAGATTATTTCCTGCATTACAGAATTCTATGCTACTATCAATAATACAGAATTGGAGAACTTCAATATCCCCCCGCAATTCTGCAAGACTTGACCTACATAAAAACAGCCAGTGGCGGATCCAGGGAGGGGACAGAGGGGCCCGGGCACCCCCCTTCCTGACATAAACGGTTTTTAGTTCAAGGGAAGAAACGCCAAGGCATCAACCGCAAGTTTAAACAAAATTTAACCGCAACAACACTTTTTTAATTTTTTTTATAAAAAATTATGAATTTTCAAAAATTTTCGCCTGCGCCGCATCTTGTCACCTGTGAATCTAAATTTCAGCCCTAAAAATTATTAAAAACGCACGCAAAGCAAGAAATATTTTGGTTTTTGCTTCCTTTGGCCCCTCCCCCCTGGAAATCCTGGATCCGCCACTGAAAACAGCTGACAAAAATCAATTATAATATAAACACAACACAGCTGAAAGAAAATTGGGTTATGTATTATCTGAAAAACAGCAAATTATTTGTTTTTTTTTCCTTCTTTTAAACAATATTTAACAGATTTCTAAAATGCTTAAACTTTGGATTTGGCAGTGCTTTTGTCAAAATATCAGCTTGCTGGTTTTCTGTTGAAACATAATTTAATATCTGTACTTTCACTTTTAATAAATTTTAACCCTAAACTCTGTGTTTTATTTAGGTACCTTAATGTATGTTTTAGATACTTCCAGTGATTAAGTGTGTAACAGTTTTGAAACTGGCTAAAGTAGCTATAGAAAAGCTTAAATCTGGCCTTGTTCCTAACATAACATACAATAAAGACCCAATCAATTCCCTGTAAGGTAGATTACTGTCACATATTTGTTCTTTTTCATTAGAAACAATTTGAAATTTTGGTTGCATAGGTAAATCATGAGGTTTACATTCAAGCATGTCAAACCTTTTAAACAATTTTCTGATCAAAGACTTGAGTAATGTAAACTGTGTCACCAACTTTTGAAATTTCTAGACCAAGAAAATTAATAATCTCACTTTTATACTAATTCATTTTAAACTTGTTCATTAAGCTGTTTTTGATCAAATTAAAATTTTCCGAACTTTTTGAAAATAAAACAATGTCATCGACATGAATTAAAAGATATGTTCCATCATTAAACTACAAACAGGGATCCTTAGATCGTTGAAAGCCAAGATCAAGTAAATTTTCATTAAATATTGAATTCAAACGCTTTGGAGATTGTCGTAAACTGAAAAAACCCAAAATGGCTTTTGGATCCTTATATGGGATCGCGGGTGAAAGAATAGACCGGTGTGAAAATAGGAAAAATAATTTCCGCGGTGAACCTTCAAGCCAGTGGCGTATATAGAAAAAAGTTTCGGGGTGGGCCCGAGGCAGTTTTGGGGGGGGGGGGGGCCGAGACCCCATGAGGGCGTATTTTATGCTATTTTATGTTTTTATTCATGAAATATGTCAAAAATATCTGAAAAAATCTTAGCTTCGGGGGGGGGCCGGGCCCCCAGGCCCCCCAGGCCCCCCCATATATACGCCAGTGCTTCAAGCTAGTAAAATATTGGCCTACCTTATGTGCTGAAATTGTAAAGCGAAATAGGTAGAACGCAGGGCATTTCCCTCCCTCTTGATGTTCTCTGCATAGTTTTAGAGTGGGAGAAACACACGCGACTATGCGCTAAAACTTCGGCCAATAAAGGCACCCAAAGGTTCACATACATAAAAGTATATTATAATAAAGCGAAAAAATGTAATATTAATTAATTTTAATTATAACTAATTACCGAATCGGCAAAAAACATAAAAGGTAAAATTCTATCATTCATCCCTAGATAAGGAATAATTTTATTAAATTTATCCAAAATCCAACATACCGGCCACTAAATACGGCAAAGCGGTATTTCAAAAATTATTATTTGATGGCAAAGGACACACTTTAACCACCGGACGCTTAAACATACCAGTCTTGGTTTTGACATTAACCACACGGGTTACACCATCACGCTCAAGACACATCGAATCTATTTTCCCAAGTCTCCACTGGAGAGGAGGAACATTATCTTCCTTTAATACAACGAGAGTACCGGGTTTTATAAGAAAGATATCTCTATCCCATTTACCCCTTTGCTGCAGAGAATGAAGATATTCTTTATGCCATCGATTCCAAAAGGTTTGATATAATTGGGTTAATAACTGCGCCTATCAAGTCTATTAATTTGAATAGAACTAGGGACAGTAGAAAGTGGGGCTAAAGTGAGAAAGTGCCCAGGAGTCAAACAAGATAAATCGTTTGGATCACTACTCAAAGAGCACAATGGTCGGGAGTTGAGAACTGCCTCAACCTGGGTGAGGAAAGTATACATCTTCTCATAGGTAAGGATCTGTTCCCCTATTATTTTTACTAAATGCGATTTCACGCTTTTAATACCTGCCTCATAAAGCCCTCCAAAATGAGGGGCGGAAGGGGGCAAAAATTGCCACTCAATTTTTTTATCAGCGGCGGCATTTGCCATTCAATCAGCTAAATATTTAGCCGAAGCAACGTAGTTAGTGGCATTATCACTATGTATTCGAGAGCACCTTCCTCTTCGGCTTCAACTCTAAATGTACACTCTTAGTGCTACAGCAAACAAAGAAACATAAATATGCCTTCTGAGTACGACACCCTCTAAAGCGAGACATACTAATTTGGAAAGGTCCACCAAAATCTACAGAAACACATTGGAAAGGTTTGCATTGCGTAATGCGATAGCTAGGTAAATCACCCATTTTTGGTTCTATAGGTTTAGGATTCACCCTAAAACAGCGAAAACAACTCTGGACTAAAAGCTTGGAGCAAAGCCGTTTAGCTCGAATATTAGCAATGTCGTGATAAAATACTTCATACTGCACCTTTTTTACAACACAGAGCAAAGTTTGAGATAGCTCCAGGTCCGTAAAAGGCTCCCTTTTAAGAACAGAGTCGACTTTAAATTTAAAATTAACAAAACATCGCCAGTACGTTAAAAGACGTAAGATTTTCTGCAAGCAAGAAAATCTATCTAGAATCCAGATAATTGGATCATAACCCGTAGATACCATGAAAACTAGAGATCTTTCTTCAGGCAAAGGCTCATTTACCAAAAAAGACTCAATTTTTGGCCACTCTTCCATGGGCAGAGATAGTCAAGGTGGCCCCGCCCACCATAACGCACAATCGACTAATTGAGAAGGAAGCATGGGTCGACTGGCTAGATCGGCAGGGTTGTCTTCTGATCTGATATGATCAGGTGCTACATTATCTTGGATCTGACTGACCCGATTTGAAACAAAAGTATGCCATCGATGAGGCGGCGCCTTTATTCAACCAAGCAATTGTCGAATCCGACCAGGCATAACGTTTATAAATATTTGGAATGCTATATGTGTCCAAAACAAACTTAAGCAATTTAGATGCCATTAGAGCAGCACTTAACTCTAGTCTAGGAAGACTCAATTTCTTTAGGGGAGCGACTTTACTTTTGGCATAGAGCAAATAGGTATATATAGAACCATTTGTAGAAACTAGGCGAGAGTATACGCAATAACCTAATTCTGAGGCGTCCCCAAAAGTGTGAAACTCTAAACAAATATACTTAGAGAAAAAATAATATCGAGGTATTTCTAAGCAAGACAAAACTTGATAAGTCATTTTTATAATCTGTCCACTTTTGAGCTATGTCAACGGGCACTTCAGCGTCCCAATCTAGGCCTCTAGCCTATAAGGACTGCATTAGTTGTTTAACTAAAAGAGTTATAGGGCATAGAAGACCTAAGGGGTCAAATATCCTAGATATTTCGGAAAGTATAGTTCTCTTAGAACATGATGAATTGACAAGCTGTATATCATATGAAAATATGTCCTTTTCAGGGGACCATCACAGTCCAAGATCTTTCAAATAGGGGTCACATTTACTATCTAAAGCCAGAGGTTCTTGGAGAATATCTGATGGAATAGTCGCTAAAAAATCAGCATTATTACTAGACCATTTTCTCAAGAGAAAACCTCCCTTATGCAATAAACCAATTAGCTCATTTTTAAACTCTATAGCTTCCTGGAGTGAAGGAAAAGAGCAACAAACATCATCTATATAAATCTTAGGCTCGGGAATATTGGCTGCTCTAGGAAATCTCTCCTTTTCTTTTATAGCCAGTTGCAAGAGACATCTTAAAGCCAGAAAAGGAGCTGAGTTAACCCCATAAGTTACAGTTTTAAGCCTATAGTCTTAAACAGGCTCTCTAGGAGAGAATCTCCATAGTATACGTTGATAATCTTGATGGTCTTCATGCACAAGAATTTGCCTATTTTTATATCAGCGGCAAAAACTACCGGAAATCTTCGAAAACTTAACAATATACTAGATATTTCATTTTGCAGCTTAGGGCCGACTGCCAAGGTATCATTTAATGACTGATTTTGTGGCCGACATGACGCGTCGAAAACAGCCCTAAGTTTAGTTGTAGTACTATTTAAATTAGTCATCCCATGGTGGGGATATAATAATGGCGCTGCATTATGTCAGAGCAAGGAACAGAGATAGGTTCCATGTGGTTAAGATCGAAATATTCTTGCATGAACTTGGAATAGGCCTCAAATAAAGGCGGATCTTTGAGCAAACGTCGCTCTAAGCTATGATATCTCTTTAATGCTATGGAGCGAGAGTCAAAAAAAAGCGGTTCTCTTTTTAGAAAAGGTAGTTTTACAAGAAAACACCTATTTAAAGTGCGGGAATGAGTTTCTCTAAAAGAAATTTCAGCAGGGTCATCTAGCGGTAGCATAGATTTAGGGTGAGGTATCTCCTCAATCTCCCAAAATCGCTGTAAGGTTTTATTCAAATCTGGACTATCTTCGGTAAAAGTTACAAAAGAACTATGTCCTACAGGATTAATTCTACCCATTACAATCCATCCAAACGGGCAATAAGATTAGTGAGAAAAAATCCACCCCAATTAAGGCGTCAATGGGCCCAGGAATATGAAAAGTATCATCAGATAAGGATAGGATTCGGTGTATTAACATAAAAGTTATTGCAAGCAGGGCCTCGATTATAACTTCCTCTATTATTTAAGCGTGAGCTAGAAGAAGATCTAATCGAAGGCTGAACTGAGCCACCACTTTTTGATTTATCATCTTGGGTACAGATCAACGTATCTAATACCTTACAACGATTATTTAAAAATACTTTAATTGCGTGTAATTGGGCATATCAAATTTGGCATGCTCCAGTTCAAACCTCTGCGAGGTATCTGAATCGACTTTTAAAAGTAATAATTTGAAAAGCACAAAGTCCCACTCTGCAGTAGGAAAATTCAATAATTTTAAAGCTTCCACGTTCTCGCAGAATCTATCTACTAAATTACGCAAAGCGTGTGAGGGTGCAAACGTAGGTTGGGTTGAGTTTAGGTTGGCTGGTTCACCACTTACACCACTCATTCGAGAAATACCCAATATTTTGAGATAAGAAATTGAAAAACGTAATTGTAAAGTTTATTGAAAGGAAATCAGTAAAAACGATGCATATAAAATATCTAAAGTGCACCTACCTTAGTTTTCATCTAGTTGCAGTCGTTTTGGTCGCTTGGAAGATAGGAAAAAGGAGAAAATTGTAGCACTCACGGCGTTTCTTGTGCTTCTTCTCGGTTTCCCAATTGCGACTCGTCGCGCAAACTCGCGCGTGTCTCGGTGCGGGGATAAATCGTATGCATATACCCCGCGAAATTTGAAATGAAAAATAATATTAAAATATAAAACTAGCCAAAAGCTGGCAAATAATTCTTGCACCTACATTTTCCGGCCACCAAAACACGTGTGTTTTTAGTAAGGATACGAAAAAAAAACTATATCTAAATACCCAAATCGTGCAAGTATGCACGAAAATTTACCTTAATTCTAGTAAATTACAAAAAGGAAAAAACAATTATATATAAAGAAAAGAAAATAAAAAATTTTGAGCAAAATTTCGAAAAATTTACTTGTGTTCTACCTCCGGCAGCGGCAGGACACATAACTTGACCACCGGTCTTCGATAAGTACCAGTAGCGGTTTTTACTGTCACGACGCGAGTAAGCCCATCAGCACCTGGATGTAGCGCTACAACACGTCCGAGCGACCACTGCATAGGTGGTTTTTGCTCGTTCTTAATAACGACTAAAGTGTTGACTTTTATGTCATTGCATTTCCAGTCCACTTAACACGTTGTTGAAGTGTGTTTAAATATTCTAAACGCCACTTTTTCCAAAAGTCAGCTTGACTTTGGACAAGCTGCCAGCGAGACAAAGTGTTAAGCTTGAGGTCGGAAAAATCAGGTTCTGGTATAGAACTTTAAGGCTTCAATGTTAGAAAATGACCTGGTGCCAGCGGAATGAGGTCATTTGGATCTAGACTTTGAGCATAGAGAGGTCTACTATTGAGTAAAGCCTCAACTTGAAACAAGAAGGTAGTAAATTCCTCATATGTCAGGCGCTGCTCGCCTACAACACGTTTGAGGTGAGCCTTGGTGGATTTTACTCCAGCCTCGGCTAAACCGTTTAAGTGAGGACTTCCAGGGCTAGAAAAGTGTCACGAAATGCTTAAGCTTTCACATGCTTCCTTTGAGTAGGTTTGAAGTAACCTATCTGCACCGACAAAGGCGGTACCGTTATCAGAATAACCGTGTGATATCCTTCCTCGTCTGGAGACAAACCTTTTAAAGGCCGCAAGAAACGTATATGTTGAAAGATCGGAAGTTAATTCTAAATGCACTGCTTTGGTTGCAGCACAAACGCAAACAAGAATATAGCCTTTATAAAGTTTGGCACCTCGGTGTCTTGACATTAAGATAGCAAACGGTCCGCAATAGTCCACGGCAACATGGGAAAATGATTTTAACTGGGAAATCATTTGAGGAGGTAAATCTACCATAAATTGCACAGCTGGTTTTGGATGAAGTCTGAAGCATAAGATACAATGAGAAACTACCTTTTCAATAGCGTATCGAGCAGACAGCACCCAAAATTGCTGCCTTAGCAGATAATGTAGGGTTTTGAGACCTGGATGAAAGTATTTTGAATGTGTATATTCGATAATTATTGTAGGAAGCCGGTGTGAACGTGGCAAGAGCAACGGATGCTTAGCAGTATAAGAAAGTTCAGAAGCATGCTTAATGCGACCGCCTACTCGAAGACAGTCTTATTGGTCCAGGAATAATGAAAGTTTACGAAAGGGTTTTGGAAGAAACTTGTTCGTTTTAAATTTTGAAATAAGATCTGAAAATACTGTACTTTGGACATGGCGGACAAGAACAATCATGGAATTCTGCAGTTCCTTTTCCGTTACCAAATGATCTGAGTAATAGATTTTCGAAATTGGTCTAAGCGTGTAGGAAATGATTCGTTGTATTTTCGTGAGAGAAGAATGTTTATTCAAGAGAACATCGATCTCATGTGGGTCTGACATGACCGTGAGAAATGTCTTGCGTTCTTCCAAATCATCACTGTCGCAAAGATCTGGACAATGAAAGCCATTACACCATTCCTCTCGTGGAAGGCTTAGAATAGGTGGACCTTTCCACCACATGTCATGGTGAACAAGTTGGTTAGGTGTAAGTTCACGAGAAGCACAATCCGCTGGGTTTTCAGCAGACGGAACATAGTGCCATACATGAGGGGGTAAAGTTTCTTGGATTTTGCAAACACGATTAGCGACGAATGTAACCCATCTATGGGGAGAATCAGATAACCAGCGCAAGACCACTTGTGAGTCAGACCACGCCCAAATTTCATTAAACACCAAAGTTTCAGCGTAACTTGCTTGAATGAAAGAGATAAGATCACAGAGTAGGGTAGCGCCCAAGAGTTCCAGTCTTGGGAGACTAACCGTTTTAAGTGGTGCAACTTTAGATTTTGCCATAACAAGAAAGGTAAACAGCTCGCCAGAAGATGCTTCAATACGAAGGTAGACTGTGGCTGCATAACCAACCATTGACGCGTCGGAAAATCCGTGTAATTGTATGCGAGTAGGCTTTTCTATTGTAAGACGTCTAGATAAATGAAGATTAGAAAGTTCGGGAAGCTCCATGCGAAACTGATTCCAAGTAGTTATGATATGAAGGGGCGGAAGAGAGTCCCACTCTATCTTTTCCTTCCATAAATCTTGCATCAGATGCTTGGCCAGTAAGGACACTGGAGAACAGAAACCTAACGGGTCAAATATTTTCATTATTTGAAAAAGGAATCCACGTTTAGTGCAAGGCTTATCGTCAGGTATAACAAGATATGTAAATGAATCTGTCACTGGATTCCATTGGAGACCAAGCACCTTGACAAAATTAGGCTCTGCTTTGTCGAAAGAAATAGACATTTGTGTGTCCGTCTCTGGAAATGATGAAATAAGTTCTGGTTTGTTACTTGCCCATTTTTTGAGCTCGAAACCACCACGACGTAATAGTGAAATCAGTTCTTGCTGTAGATCTATGGCCGAAACTACGGAATTGTGGCCGCTTAAAACGTCATCGACGTAGACGTCTTTTAACAGAACTCTAGAAGCATTGCCTTTTTAGACTCTAATCTAGCCAATTCCTGTAGAGTACGTATAGCCAAGTAGGGAGATGATTTAAGACCATAGACAACAGTTCTGAGAGAGTAGGTTTGAATGGGATCAGTTTCAGAGAATCTCCATAAGATATTTTGATATCGGGTGTGCTCAGGTGTGACAAGAATTTGTCGAAACATTTTAACAACATCTGCAGTAAACACTACAGCATGATATCGGAATTTTAGAAGTATTTCGCGGACATCAGATTGAAGTTTAAAACTTGCGCACAATGTGTCATTTAAAGATAAACCCCTCGGGCCCTTTTGTGAAGCATCAAAAACGCAGCGAATTTTTCCCCTATTGAAAACACTATGGTGGGGAATGAAATATGAACAGTCTAAGATTTCTTTGGAACTAGGTGTAGGGACTGGAATCATGTGATTTGATAATATGTATTCCTTCATGAAGTCTTTGTATGCTTCATAATGCACAGGGTCTTTCAGAAGTCGGAATTCGAGCGATTTAAACCTTTTTACAGCAATAGGATAAGTATCACCTAAAGTAGGCTCTTAGTTAACGAAAGGTAATGAAACTATGAATCTGCCTGATTCGTTACGAGATACTGTGTCCGAAAAGATTTTTTCACATAGGATATCTTCAGGGCTGCTGTGAACTTTATGTGGGACTTGTTCTATTTCCCAAAATTTCTCTAAACAAACTTCTAAGGGCGGTTCTAAAGATGTATAACAGCTAACGACTGTACTTGGCTTGGATTGAATCGAAGCGTCTACCTTACCAATCAAGACGTAACCGAAAACACTGTTAAAAGCGGTAGCTTGCCCTTTTTGACAATGGATGACTCCATTTCTTGAAATCTGAGGAAATAATTCACAACCGAGTAAAATATCTATGGGGCTAGGTATGTTGAAAGTTTAGTCTGAAAGTTTGATGTTCCGAATATGATCCCATTGACTGGAATCTATAGAAACAGAGGGAATATTGGAACATAATTGAGGCAATACTAAAGCCTCAAACTGAAAGGTAGGATCTATTCTTCCCTACGGTCGAATAATGCAATTAGTTTTGCCTTTGGTATTCGAAGATGCCTTTTGATTTAGACCTTGAATGGAAATTAAAAATTGTTGTCTGGGGAGACCTAGTCTATTAAGGCATTTTTCCGAACTGAAATTGGCTTCAGATGCTGAATCTAGCAAAATCCGCACGGGTTGGTAATTTCCTCTAGAATCCAAAATGTCAGCTACCACTCTTGAAAGTAGAAAGGTAGATTGATTGGGAATAGTTGTGGCGTGACAATTTGTTGAGGAAGTACCTTGTGAAACAGAAAGAAAGTGTGGATTTTCCTGAGTACTAGTATTTGTACCCTGCTGAGCACGTGTATTGTTCTGACGGGGGTGGGGGCACAGTAACATGTGGTGTTTAAGGCCACACCCTCTGCAGCTATAAGAAGAAGAACAATTCCTTGTTTGATGAGAAAAATGCATGCAATTTTCACATAAGTTAATTTGTCTTACATAGGAAAGTCTTTCTTCTGAATTTTTATTTACTGGCTACACTACACTGGCACAAATGACATTTGACATCTGAATTGAACGGTTTATTTGGTTGAATTGGATTATTTGAAACTGTAGTATTGAAAGATGAAATTGATGTATTTTTAGGATACTTATTGTGACAAAAGTTAAGCTGATTATTAGTCAGGGGCTTAGCATGATTTGAACTAGAGGGGGGCTTACTAAATGACTGCATATGTTGGACAGACTCCAAGACTATACAGTGATTTTCGATAAAGCTGTACAAGTCAGTGTAAGAAGGAATGTCGACTTGGCTTTTCTCTCTGCTATAATATAGCTCAAACTCTGTGCGTAGCTTAACGTCCAACTTGGAAAGCAATTGATTAAATGTAAGAAAGTCCCACTCTGTCGTAGGAAAACCGAGTTCCGTCAAAATGGCAAAGTTCTCGGAAAAGGTGTCTAACATAAAACGGAGCTCTTTCGCAGAACTGGTTTTCACCGAAACGGAATTCATAGCATTTAAAGCAGTCGTAGCTATGAGACGCTTATTTTGATATCTCTTGACTAGAGGCTCATATGCAATATGATAATTGCTGTCAGATAACGGAATCGTTTTTACCAGACTAAGTGCTTCGTTAGTTACTGAACTACGTAAGTGCTGAAACTTTTCTATATCGCTCAAGTCGCTATCATGAATCATGACCTTATAGAGGTCAAACCAATGTTGCCAGTTCTTATAGTTGCCATCAAAACTAGCCAACTTAGGTAAAGGAAAAGATCTAGAATTTGACCTAGGGCTATTGGCAGAAGTATTTAGTGAAACGAAATTAGTATTGCTGGCTCGAAAAATATCATAATAAATGCCACGACATTCATAAAAAAGTAAATCGAATCTTTTTCTTATGTTGTCCTGTTCATCAAAATCGAGTCCCAACTCCTCGAGGGATCCGATGATTTGGTTATGAGACGCTTAAAACTTTTGATGACATTCATCATTATCCTCGTACCTAGATTTGAAGAGGAACTGGAACGAAGAGTCTGCCTTCGCCTGTTTCGCGACCTCATTCGATTCGGTTATTTGATTTACACAAATAGCACGCTTGTCTAGCAATAATGTCTTTTTTGGTTTTGACATTTTGATTTTGAAAATTACCTTTTTTTAAAAACTAAAGATTTGTTAAAACTTCTAAAACGCTTTAAAAATCCAATTTTAGTTCATAAAATGAAAGAAAAAATAATTAATAAAATTTCATTAAATTAAAGAATTTTTAATTTATTTTATTTATTTATTAATTAGTAATTAGTAAATTTTAATTAAGGTTGTTTGTACTAACTATCCTCTGATATTACCAATTACCAAACTAGTAAAGAAAAAAAGTTTTGTGTTAAATGAGTCTCGATCCCATGCCCTGCGGATCACGAGTCGAGCGCTACATACTCTATGCTATACGGGCTGTTTACAAAATTATCGGAGTCCGCGGTCAAGTATCTCGACCGATGCCTATGCCGGCAGTGTCAAGTAATTCAAACAGCGCGCGCGTGGATTACAATACTGTATTGGTCGACTATACCTTTTAATTCCATTTTTAACACACGTAACTTAAGAAAATACGAAAAATCTCGCCGAAAACGTAAAATTTTGGAAATTTGTAAGTTTGAAAAGTTACAGGATAACTGCTAAAGATGTAAATTGAAAGGATCCGGCTCGAAGGACCATCCAATGAGGGTGCAAACGTAAGTTGGGTTGAGTTTAGGTTGGCTGGTTCACCACTTACACCACTTATTTGAGAAATACCCAATATTTTATGATAAGAAATTGAAAAACGTAATTGTAAAGTTTATTGAAAGGAAATCAGTAAAAACGATGCATATAAAATATCTAAAGTGCACCTGCCTTAGTTTTCATCTAGTTGCAGTCGTTTTGGTCGCTTGGAAAATAGGAAAAACGGGAAAATTGTAGCACTCACGGCGTTTCTTGTGCTTCTGCTCGGTTTCCCGATTGCGACTCGTCGCGCAGACTCGCGCGTGTCTCGGTGCGGGATAAGTCATATGCATATACCCCGCGAAATTTGAAATGAAAAATAATATTAAAATATAAAAGGAGCCAAAAGCTGACAAATAATTCTTGCACCAACAGCGTGGTTCTGAGGGCTTGAAATTTTAGGTAAATTGAATATTTCATGAAAATAAGTTGTGGCCAATAACCTACGATTATCGTACCTCTGCACCAAAGTATCGTACGCAATGAGGAAATTATCATCAGTTATCGGAATATTTTTTAACAAGCGAAGAGGCTCCTCTGAAACCAGTAAGAAGTAACTGAAACTTTTGTGCGTTTGAGAAGTGAGCTGCATGAGCACAGAACTTTTATATAAATCAAAAAATGTGGGCCAGCTTTTTAAATGACCTGAAAAACAGGGTATATCCAATCTAGGCATATTAAAATTAACGTATGGGGTACTATGGTGCCCTGTTGGTGATGGTGGAACCGACAAACTGACGTCATGCTTAACTCATTATAAGTGCATTTTACAGAAAAAAATTGTTCGTCAACCTCAATACGAATTTCATCTTGTTGATCTAAAGCAGAATCCGTCATCTTTTTATCCGAAATAATATCTAAATGCAACTTATTAACGAGGCCAACAAAGACAAATCATACATCTCTTTGATCCTGTTTATAAAGACTTTCAGTTTATTTATTTTCGAGCTGTCCGACATTTTTAAAATGAACCCTGTATATTATATTACTAAACAAAATTTAATTAAAGTGTGTCCTTTACCACCAAATACCAACAATGCAAAAAAAACGCAATAAAAAACGAGCGTATTAAAATTTTAAAAATAAAATTCCAAAGCAAGAAAAAAACTCTAAGAAAATAATTCCTTAGCTAATATATTTCGCGATCGGCACGGTCATTTTATCCTATTGTAGGTATTTAAAATTCCAATGAAACAAACATATTTTTTGCCGATAGATTTATTTTTAAAATGCAAAGTGCACAAAACAAAAATATATTTTTGAAAATAATTAAATAAAATTTAATTGCTGTTCAAATGCGGGTCGAATGGACCATGAAAAAACCCAAAATGGCTTTTGGATCCTTTTATGGAATCGCGGGTGAAAGAATAGACTGGTTCGAAAATAGGAAAAATAATTTCCGCGGTGAACCTTCAAGCTGGTAAAATTTTGGCCTACCTTATGTGCTGAAGTCGTAAAACGAAATAGGTAGAACGCAGGGCATTTCTCTCGCTCTTGATGTTCTCTGCATAGTTTTAGAGTGGGAGAAACATACGCGACTATGCGCTAAAACTTCGGCCAATAAAGGCACCCAAAGGTTCACATACATAGAAGTATATTATAATAAAGCGCAATAATGTAATATTAATTAATTTTAATTATAACTAATTACCGAATCGGCAAAAAACATAAAAGGTAAAATTCTATCATTCATCCCTAGATAAGGAATAATTTTATTAAATTTATCCAAAATCCCGCATAAGGGCTTTTTCCAACATAGAAATATAATTTGGATTTTTAATATCAAGTCCTTCTGGAGGATACATGTAAACAGGCTCTTTCAACGTTCCATTAAGGAATGCAGATTTCACATCTAACTGACAAACTTTTAAGTCTAACTCTACATACAATGACAAAAGAATTCTTATGCTTTCCATTCTTGCTAAAGGAGCATAAATATCATCATTAATCACACTCTCTTTAAAACCTCGTGCTACTAACCTCGCTTTTTTCTTCACTTGTCCTTCAACACTTTTTTCACTAAATACCCACTTTGAGTCAATTATTCCAGGATCTTTTGGTGGTATCACTAACTTCCATATATTATTTTCTTCCAAAGCATCTAGCTCTTCCTTGATTGCATCTTTCCATCCATGACCTTGTTCAATAGCTTCTGAAAAAGTCTTGGGCATTTCTGAGAAAAAATCTCTTGCTGACAACGCTGCAAATAACTTAGAGTCATCTTCCAGTTCGTACTGTTCTAAATATTTTGGTATTTTTGATACTGTTTTACTTTTTCTTCTCTCTTGTAGTTTTTCCACTTCTTCTTCGTCACTTTCGATTTCTTTTTTATTTTCTTGTCTTTCTTCAGGTTGCTTTTGGTCATTTTCGGGTTTTTCTTTGTCACTCTCACTTGAAATGGGTATGATTCGGTTGTCTAATTCCCTCTTCCTTTCTTCAAAAATAATATTCCTTCCATGTACAATCTTTCCTTCTTTTTCGTTCCACAACCGATACCCATTGTCGGTATATCCTACCATTATCATTTTCTCTGATCTTAAATGAAGCTTTGACTTTCTGACTTCTTTGGGAATTAAATCGTATGCATTGCATCCAAATAACTTTATTTTCTCTAAGTTTGGTTTCTAATTGTACCACATTTCTGCTGGGGTTTTATGATTCTCTAACGCTCTTGTTTCTGTTCTGTTGATCAAATAAGCACTTGTTCTAACAGCTTCTCCTCAAAACTCTTTTTCTAACTCACCATCGAAAATCAAACATCTTGCTTTTTCCAAAATTGTGCGATTTAATCTTTCTGCAGTTCCATTCTGCTCAGGATTGTGAGCTACAGTCTTTTGGATTCTTATTCCTTTTTGATTACAAAATATTCAAAAATGTGTATAATGATCCATAAAAGTCATAAAATATGATTTCCATCATATGTGGCAGGTTTAATTGGCCCACAAATATCTGTAGATACCGTTTCTAAAACTCTATTTGCCTTTCTCTCTTTGGGCAGTTCTTCATAAAGCATTCTGGTTTGTTTTCCACTCTTGGTTTCTACTAATTTATGTTCCACTCTTGGTTTCTACCTCAAGATTCCCTTGTTCTACTGCTATTATTGTCTGTCCTTGTTTTGCAGTATTTATATTTTGCTCTATTTTCCTGCTGTTGGCTAGAAACTTGCATAAATCACTTTTAATCAAATGGTTCGTCGAACCACTGTCTACGACAAAACTTATTTCATCTCCATCTGTTATTGACAAGGAATTTTCTGTAGTAAAAAATTATATATCTCCATTTTCATCTCATTTTCTTGTGCACTGTGAGCATTATTCCTTTGATTAAAATTTCTTGAAAATCCACCTCTATAATTACTTCGAAAACCACCTCTTTCTCTTTCTTTTTGATTATTCATTGGGCAGTCAACCCGTTTGTGTCCAATATTGTTGCATAAATGGCATCGATATGGAAAATTTTCTCCATTATTTCCTGTGCTACTTCCTGCACTTGAACTGGCATGATTACCAACACAACTTTGGTTAAAATTACCTCTATATAACCCTCTAAATGTTCCAGGCCTTTTCCAATTTCCTCTTCCTCTAAAATTCTTGGACATAAATGCCATATTATTATTTTCTTCCTCCTTTACTTTTGACTGTCTTGCTTTTTCCATGAGTAACTTATTTTTCACAAAATCTATGTCTATTGCCTCTTGGTTCTGGCAGAACATTATATCTATTGCTATTGTAACATTTTGAAAAGATTCAGGCATTGTCGACAATAGTTGTAAAATCAACTCATCTTTGTCCATATTTCCACCAGCTGCCATTAGCTCGCAAATAGTATTATCAAATTCTGTTAGAAACTTACTTAAAGGTGTCCTTTCTATGTATTTTAAACTTCTAAGCTTCTTCTGCAGCACAACATGGGTTGAAATTCCTTCCTTTGCATATGTTCTTCCCAAGCTTCCCATTATTTCTTTTGCTGTAATTTTTGTTTTTACAGATTTCAAGATGGTATCTGACAAACACTGTATGATTAGTGATCTTGCCTTTACATCATTCTTTTTCCAGCATTTCAATTTTTCCTCATCGGTCGCTGCAGGCTTTGGCTCTTTTAATACTTCCAAAACTTCCTGTTGTTCGAGCAATAACTTTATTCTGAACTCCCAGTTTGAATAAGAGCTTCCATTAAACGGTTTAGCATAAAAATTCATATTCTTTACCGCCATTTTCCACGGTTTTTCTGTGATTTTCCACGTCCTGTGTATTCCCGGTTTTCCTTCCTAACCTCAAATTCTTTTCCTCAAAATTCCAGAGTTATTTCTTATTTTTCGGTTACCACTGGGCCCATAACCTGTAGTAAGTACGTGGATCGTAATGATTAAGGCACTAATTATTTATTTAACATACTCTATTAAGTGAAAAACCGTAAGAAACAATTATAGGACGCTAACAATACTTTAATTATTTATTCCGACATTTTACGTACTCTTTACTAAAGTTACTATTTAAAGATTATTTTCTGCATTACAGAATTCTATGCTACTGAATCAATAATACAGAATTGGAGAACTTCAATAAAAAGTACTTTTTCTAAAATTTAAGCAGTGTATTCTAATCCACCATGTCAGCTTTATCAAAACCTTAGTATTTTAACAATCTATCAGCATCAGTTAGCGAATACACATAAACATAGTATTTAATCCTATAATGGTTTTACATACAATCAAAGAGCTAAAAAAATTGTTACTAAGTTGAAAAATAGTTGAGCTTTTCCCCTACTGGTAGCTCTACATTTTAAGTTAAGCTTGACAAAAGTTTATTGTATAAATAAAAGAAGGATTAAAGAACAATCACTTGAAAGGAAAGAAGGATTATCTGGCAGGCCAAAAGTAAGTCAAGTTTACGAATATCAGGCGCTACTTCTAGTACTCTAAAATGACCCCTTCGACAGAGCGAAGATTACCATAATTTTTTCACAGTTTCCAGGCAGCTAAGTACCCATTTGCCGTAGAATTAAATCATCAAACCTCAGGTGCTGAACTACAGCATAAAAGATCGGACTTACTTTTTAAATGTATTATTTAGCAAGTTAAAAAAATAAATGCGTGAGCAGCGGCCTTGCGAGTTAGGTTTGGGGGGGTAAAAAGGGGCAGGGAATCGTATTATTACGATTTCCGGCGATAGTTGACGTCGGAGAAAAAAGTGACATACAGAAAATTCATAGGCCACAAAAATGTTTAAAACTTTTGTAAATGTCATTTTTTACATAACCTCAAAATGTTCAAGAAAAATGTTAAAAACCGTAATTTTTTTAATTTTTTGTTTTTTATTTTTTATTTTTGCAAAAAGAATGTCAGTTTAACAAAACTTAGTAAGAGTAGAGCTCTTTGGGTGCTAAATGTCTACAATATTTTACAAACAAGAAAATTAAGAAGTTTCTAAGATATTTGTTTTTTCGTTCAAAAACACTTTTTTTTAATAAAATTTCTCCTTCAGAAAATCATCGTATCCTGTCTGCTGGTGCTCAGTTTTTGTCACTGAGATATACTTTTTGGCGAAATAAAAACACATAATCGTCGTCTTTTAAAAACATGTCCGAAAAAGGAAAAAATTCTCACAATATTTTTTTAAGTTATTGTAGTTATTTTATAAATTAATTTTTTTTTTAAACTGACTTGATTTTACTTAATTCTACGGAAAAAAAATGCTTATGATGGCTAAAAGAAACTAGGCTACCTGCCTTGCTTTTGGAATATTAATGTACATTATGAAAAAAATTTAATTTTTTAATTTTCAATCGCTGTTATTTTTAATTTCTTTTTGAGTTTTATCGCCCCCAAAAAGTGCCGCCTAAAGCAAAACTCCCTGTCATCCCCTAGTTAAGCTACTGATATATGTACAGGGTTTTCTCGTATATTTTTACAACATTTTGAGGTTATGTCAAAAATGACATTTACAAAAGTTTTAGATATTTTTATGGCCTATGAGTTTTCTGTATGTCACTTTTTTCTCCGACGTCAACTTTCGCCGGAAATCACAATAATACGATTCCCTGCCCCTTTTTACCCCCCTAAACCTAAACCGCAACTCCTCTGCTCACGCATTTATTTTTTTTTAACTTCAATTTTTGCCGCTCTGCAATTTCCAATTTACATTTTCCAATGGTTCAAGTCCTGCTATCAAAAAAAAAATAACTTAGGTAAACAATACCCAACTGACATTTAAAGTTTTCGCGACGACACTCTCACCAGTAAGAATTTCTTTAAAGTAACCGCAGCGTACTCCCGCTACGTCTGAGTATACCATTCAGCGACGTGGGGAACCAACCTCCGGTTATAACTACCTTGCCACGTGTTTAAAATAACTGTAGTAACGACTACACTACTACGTCGCAGCCAAGTATCTACTACGTCGTAGAGGCTGTTTTTTTCCGTAATGGCGTAAAAGTAGCAATGTAGTTGCAAATATTATTATCGTTTCTTTTTGGTAGAATTATTACGCAATATGGTGAATACTACAGTAAACAAACTGGCTAAGTTTTATAGTTTGGTGATGTCTAATATGATATCTAAAAGTGCGAGATTTAACGAGCAGAGGTCAAAATTCAACTGCTATGCAAATTTTTATGTGAAATATGCATCATATTTTTTGCAAAAAACCGGCGCGCCTGTAAAATTGAGCCGTTTTCTGGTAGCTGATGAATTTTTTTGTTGTGGTTTTTGAGGTTATGTTTTCATAATCGACAGTTAGCTCCAACAAATGGTGTTTAATATAGACGCATTTGGTAGGCTTCAATTAATTTCTTTATAAAATAGTATATCTCCTTAATATGTGCTCAAAAAACAAAAATAAAAATATAAAATTTTCTAACATGGCGTCCCAAACAATATTCCTTAATAATCGAAAGCGTTACCTGAAATGAGCCTAAGTTGCGGCAACGTAATACTAACCACTTTTATGTCAGCGTTCGCTTTTAGTTTTAGATAGCATACTCGAATTTCTACTTTTCCATTGCGCCAACGTATTATACCCTAGCTTCCGCCACTATAAAAACATTAAAAACACCTTCACAGTGGTAGGGACCACGCGATAAGCAATACCACAACCCTTAAGTTATTTGGGTGAGGCCAATTGTCATTTTTGTCAACAACAATGCTGAAGGCTGGTTTTTGATCCGGTGTTCTGTAGAATCGTGGTTTTGAGAGTTTTTGATGAGTTTTTGTTGATGTAACTGATGAAAATGTGTTTAGTTGTCGTAATCAATGTGTGCTCACAGCCAATTTCAGCTCTCCGTACTTTTCTAAAATTATACTTTATCTTAACAAAAATAAATAGTAAAAGTAACACTAAAAGTGTGCAGTGAGAGGAATCCAGCGTCATATAGAAAAGTCGGTTTTGGTTCATTCATCAACAGAAACTACAGTAAATTGCAGTAAGCTAATTTAATATATTCAAAATTAGCAGTTCCATTTTTATATGTATCCGTACAGCAGTGGGTCGTAGACCGTCTGCACGAATAACTTTCCGTATATACTTTATTATATTATAACAAAAGCATGTCTGATACAGAGGAAATCGAAAAGCTTTCCGCAGAGCAAGCACAGCTCTATAAATTACTCTTAAGCGCTAACCGCAAGCAAACTCAAGAACTAAAGAGTGAAATCAAAATTATTTCTACTGAAACAAAAACTGAAATCCAGGAGCTTAGATCGAAAAACCTAGAAATAGAGAGGACCATCCGGAAAATATAACATAGTACTTTTTGACAAACAAACATCGAAAGAGAGACTCTGCTGCAAAAAACATTGGAGATCATAAACAAGCACTTTAAAGTCAACATTACCGAGAACGACATTAATAGATAAAGATTCGCCTGTGGTTATTCAATTTCTTTCCTACTTAAAGAAGTCTTCACTTTTTAAAAATCCTGACGATTTAAAACTCCTCCATGAAGCAGGTTACTCAATCTTAAACGATTTATGCAAGCAGGACCTGGAAGACAATAAGGTATTTCGCCGTCACTTAAAACACGCAAAAGGACAAAGCTTACCTGCCAAAATCAAAGGATTCGCCTTACATATTCGTAACACTAAATACACAGTCGCTCAGCTAAAAGCACTTAAAGTAAACACAGAAACTGTTTCAGAAAGTGATTCCGCCGAGGAAGAGAGTCAAGAGAGCACCTCCAAGTCAAAACCCAAGATCGCACCAAAAACAAATAAAAACCTACCGAAGAAAGTCGATTATCCGCCATCTAATTCAAATACATTGGTGCAATCAGCACAAACCCGCCAGTCAAAGGCCAAAAGGACAAAAACTTATCAGTACTCTCCAAAAAATTGAATTTTACTTATCAATTTTATTGTTTGAAAAATATTATTTTTATTTAATTTTTTTGTTAACCTTTAATCGTATTCTTCAGGATATTTATATTTAGTTACATTAATATTTATATCTAGGTACATTATCTTATAACTATCTATTTAGGTTTTTTTTAAACGGCTGTAATATTTAAAACAAAATTGCTATTTTTTTTCTTTTACTTTTAAAAATGAAATAAAATCTAATTAATTAGATCAATATAAACAATATCCAAAAACATATTATTTGTAAATTACTTTTTATAATTCAACCGAACTAAATAAAACAAAAAGAAATTAAATAAAAACCCAATCTTAAAAATCTCCGAAATCTTTTTTGTTTAATGCTTTTTTAAATAGGATAAAACATGGACTTTTTTGCCCGATACTTTCAAGATAAAGAAATTGAAAGCTTTGAAACGAAAAACTATGAAAGCACAAATAAATTGCTTACAAACGAAAAACGCAATACATTTTCAATTTTTCACACAAAAATTAGAGGTCTTAATATAAATTTTACCAAATTAGAAGTACTTTTATCGATCCTTAGTTAGAATAATTATGCCCCTGGATATGACAATATAAACTCATTATTTTTCACAAAAAGTTCTAACTGCCTTACTAAACCTCTCCAGCACTTAATTAATGTTATTTTTGAACCAGGAAGGTGCAACTAACATTTCAAATTGGCAATAGTAAAGCCAGTCTACAAAAACGGCGACAATACCTTAGTTGAAAATTATAGACTAATTAGCTTAACAACAGTAATATCTAAGATTTTTGAAAGGGCACTCAGGAGTATACTTGTTGGCTTTTTTGAGCAACACAGTATTTTCCACAAACTTCAATTTGGCTTCAGAGAGAACATGTCTACTTCGGATGCTATTTCTTATCTAACGAATAAAATCTATGAGTCACTTGATAAAAACAAACACTGCGCGGCAGCCTTTGATTCGGTCAGTCATCAAAAACTCCTAATTAAACTTGAAATGTTTGGTATCAGAAGAATAGCTCTTAACTTAATTAAGTCTTATCTTAGTGACAGACAACAAGCTGTGAAAGTCGAAAACAAGATAAGTACTAGTAAAAATGTGACATTTCGAGTCCCACAAAGAAAAGTTTTAGGCCACGTACTTTTTATAATCTATATTAATTACTTAATACATCAAAACTGCCATGGAACATTACTATCGTTTGCTGACGACACATGCCTCTTTGTAAAGGCAGATACTTGGGATGAAGTACAAGGATTTATCGAGGACGATCTCCAAAAAATTATTACAATTAACTTTAAAAAAACCGTTTATCTACCCTTTTCTAAAACCCAGAAAAAAATGCCAAAAGATGATCTAAATATAATTCTGCCAATCCGAAAAGACCAAAACTGGATAATCAAACAATCCAGCACTGCAAAATACCTTGGTAAATGGAAACCACATGCAGACAACTTATCCAAAAAATTAAGATCTCTAATATATTTGTTTAAAAGGGCCAAGCAAATTCTGCCCCTTATTACACTCAAAACTATATATTTCTCCCTTATTCAGTCTCTTCTAGAATACGGCATCGTGGGATGAGGAGAGCATACCACGAAAACCTCAAACATATAAAAATTCTTCAAAAAAAAACTTAATAATTAATTAATATTTGATCTGGATTACACATTTCCTAGCTTAGAGCTCTTTAAAAAAACTAAAACTACAAGGCATCTATTATCCAATGCATAAAAACTAAAATATATACCACCACTGATATGAGTCAAAAATATAATACTAGATTTCAAGCTAATGATAACATCATAACCAATAAAATTAAGATCACACTTGGACAACAAGACTTTATTTATACTGGTTAATTGATTTATAATCAACTACCCCTATACTTAAAAAACAAAACAGAGTTCAAAGGTTTCAAAAGATATCCAACAAACTCGTTTATAGAAACCAATTTTACTTTATCTAATGGTAATTTACTCAATTAATTTCAACAAAATACCTGCTTAGTAACAATTAATAAACTTGCCTCCCTCGTAACCTAAAAAAAAATGTTTTAGACTGTTCGATCTTAATCGAATTATTATTATTTTTATTGGTATTTTCGGGTAATTTAGTTTTTAAGGTAAATTGTAGTGCCTTTTTTGTTTTTATTTTATTTTAATTAAATTGTCCAGTTAAGAGCTTGGAATACCAGGCTCTGCCGTTCGCACGGCGAATTTCCCCCCTTGGGCGGCCTGCAAGTGAACTGCCGGGCCGCACGTGGTCGACAGACACGATCGATTGACCGATGATAAAAGTTAACTTTAAAAAACATAAAAAAACTTCGTGGATTTGCAGTCCATTTTTTCTTTATAAAAAGTACCTCGTTTTTCTCGTAATTAACGAGTCCGTTGCGGTACATTAATTTGTTCACTTCGAGCCGAATTTTATTTCGGATTTTATGCGGCCGACTATTTGAAAACGTTTAAACCGATTTTACGGACATTGTGTTTTGGTAGGGTTGTTGGAGAAGACGAGGATCGTCAGTCTCCAAACAAGCTTACCAATAAATATATTTTATTTAAATGTAAAATTAAATAGCTTTGGAATGAAAACAGTGTAATGGTTTAAGACATGTATTGGTAATATTAAAATTCCCTTTCTATTATAAAATTATATCCAATATAAATATAAAGATACTTACAGTATTACTCGTAATAAAACCAGGCACAGGACATGGCACATCTTTGGGATCTGTACTGTTTTAGTTTCACAACCCTACTGATCCCGCTAATGAGCCAGAGCCAATACAACTTTCTTCCTGCGTCAGCACTTATTGGCGATGGGTCGTTGCCAGGGCCATAATTGCTGACACATCAAAGCGAAGTTCGTTCACTGATCTTTTATAAGGTACTGCTTCATCAGCATTTAGGAGAAAGTTGTTTTTTAAATAATTTTAAAAGAATAAATTTTATGAAAATCTGATTTTAATATTTTACCTATTTGACATAAGATCGCTTATGCTGGACCCCAGCATTGAAGCTTTTGCCTGCCTGCGCGATAATAAAATGACTTTAAAAAAAATCAAAATGCAATAACAAAAAAAACGATGGTATTTGAAAAAATGCCCGGTCCTGCCCTGCAAAAATAAAAAATTCTACGCAATTAAAAAAAATACATCTACAAAAAAATAAATAAATTAAAAACACAATTTTTTACATACAGTTTAAATATAGAATTTGCAAAACACAAAATATAAATCATTAGCTTCCATCTGAGTTTTCCCTTGGCCTGGTATGTATGGATAAAGGCATTATCAATTTTTGTGCATTGTTTCATCTCCACTTTGTGTCTTGTTGATTGCGGCTATAGATCGATATGACTGTACCCTAGGGTTGGTGTGCTGTGGTTGTACGCCGTGCCGGTACCTCGCCACCAGGTGTGCATCCTTTGGGCACTGGTTTTGACATCTTAATCTCATGCTTGTTGGAGAGATGTATATAAAAGCTGTACTCGGAAAAGAAAACTTTTGTGCTATTTCTTCTGTAGAATTGGTTGGGCTACTGATTATTCTTCGTGTCTTCTTGTTATACTTGTTCCTGACTTCGTTGGTTTAGAAATTCATTGTGTTTACTTAATGTGGTCTTTATTTTTATTACAAGCTTTTATTTAGCTTCAGATGTTCTGTCTAACTATCTAACTATCTAACTATCTAACTATCTAACTATCTAACTATCTAACTATCTAACTATCTAACTATCTAACTATCTAACTATCTAACTATCTAACTATCTAACTATCTAACTATCTAACTATCTAACTATCTAACTATCTAACTATCTAACTATCTAACTATCTAACTATCTAACTATCTAACTATCTAACTATCTAACTATCTAACTATCTAACTATCTAACTATCTAACTATCTAACTATCTAACTATCTAACTATCTAACTATCTAACTATCTAACTATCTAACTATCTAACTATCTAACTATCTAACTATCTAACTATCTAACTATCTAACTATCTAACTATCTAACTATCTAACTATCTAACTATCTAACTATCTAACTATCTAACTATCTAACTATCTAACTATCTAACTATCTAACTATCTAACTATCTAACTATCTAACTATCTAACTATCTAACTATCTAACTATCTAACTATCTAACTATCTAACTATCTAACTATCTAACTATCTAACTATCTAACTATCTAACTATCTAACTATCTAACTATCTAACTATCTAACTCTCTAACTATCTAACTATCTAACTATCTAACTATCTAACTATCTAACTATCTAACTATCTAACTATCTAACTATCTAAGTATCTAACTATCTAACTATCTAACTATCTAACTATCTAACTATCTAACTATCTAACTATCTAACTATCTAACTATCTAACTATCTAACTATCTAACTATCTAACTATCTATCTAACTATCTAACTATCTAACTATCTAACTATCTAACTATCTAACTATATAACTATCTAACTATCTAACTATCTAACTATCTAACTATCTAACTATCTAACTATCTAACTATCTAACTATCTAACTATCTAACTATCTAACTATCTAACTATCTAACTATCTAACTATCTAACTATCTAACTATCTAACTATCTAACTAACTATCTAACTATCTAACTATCTAACTATCTAACTATCTAACTATCTAACTATCTAACTATCTAACTATCTAACTATCTAACTATCTAACTATCTAACTATCTATCAAATCTTGTGAAGCGTTTTTGACACACTTCCCATTATCCGATTTGGATGAAATTTGGTACACACATAGTGGTCCCATGACAATACAACATTAAGAAAAAAATATATCCAATTTTTTATAGAACTAGGCGAATTAAATTGCTGCACTCTTTTATGAAATATGATATTAATTATAATGGCTGCCACAAATGTAGGTCATATCTTGACCTATCTTCACATCTGTTTATATTTATTATAATAAAAAAAATTTAAAGGTAATATTATATCTCCTATCTCTGTCGTTTTTGTTTAGATAACTGACTTTTATTCCGTTTAATTTTGTGCTTTCTTTTGGCAATTTTGGTTTTTGCATTTGCTAACAATTTTTCTTACCATATTTTCTTTGTTATCATTTCCTTCGTAGGTATCTGCGCTGTAATCTTAGTTAGAAATCTATATTGTGCAATAATTTAAGCAATAATTTTATCTTTTTTTTTCTGTTTCCTCTTCTTGTATGCATCTTTTCTTCTAATCTGAATGATTAAATCGTAGAATTGAATAAGGTGTTTAATTATATTATTTAGGTTTTAAAATCGAGTTCTAATCTGTTTTTTATTTATTTCTCTATCAATGTCTTCCTATTAGCTACAAACCTAGGAGTACTTAATTGTGATAGTTACTACTGGACTACTCACTGAGTCAGTAACAGTATTCGCTAGGATGCAGCTATATCTTTATTTCTGAGTTTGCTTCCAAATATGTTTCTTTTCCTACAAGAAACTTTATCAGGCCTCGGTTGTCCCCAGGTGGTTGCCTTTGTTGTTTTTTAAATCTGAAAATATCAGTACGTATTAAAATTTCAAACAAAAAAATATACTAATCTATGAAAAATGCATTTTAATACTACTTATATAATACATAGTTATCTCCCATATTTTATTACAGTTACCCAACTCCATAAAACGTTAGACCCAAAGCTAACAAAAAAATGTGCTCTCATTTCTATAAATTGTTGAACATAAAATACGTTCAGATATATAACTATTATAGATTGTTTTTTTTTATACAAGTATTATTTTAAGAAAAAATTACTTAAAGTTAGTACATACTGCAACATTTTTTAGATCAGTAACCTAATGACTTGTGATTTATACTAATATTAGAAAATTTAAATTTTGTTTTTCCAACAGTCAACTTCTTTTGTTTTACTTTTTTTTTGCTTTACTCAGCCTATATAATTTTTTCTTATTAATTTAAACTTATTTCCTTTAAATCAATTTTAAATTAAAAGTGGTTCTTATTTTCTACGCACCAAAATGTTAACTTATTGTTTTAATAATTTAGCTTTTGCTTATTATACAGTATTTATTTTATTTTAGGTTCTGCCGAAGGTAGGTCACATAAAATGTTTAATTTTTTTAAGCCTTTTCATTAAAATAAGGAAAAATGTTATACTGTTTTTCATTTTAACCACAAGATTACTAATATTATTTTTTGTTAAAATTACTAATCTTCTTTCTCTTTCTTTTTATTTTCTCATAAATAATTTAATTGTATCTTAAACTCACTTGCAATCCCTTTTGTAAGATTGTATACCCTGTAGCGTCTTTTTATCATTTACTCAAAATTTTTTACAAATATATCTTGAACTAAGTGCAATCCCTTTTGTAAGATTGTATACCCTGTAGCCTCTCTAACAAATCTTAGAGATTTGTTTTAGTCAATATGAGATGTACACAGCATCTCTAGTCAAAATGAGATGTACCCAACATCTCTGTAAACGCGTTTAATAGGTTTAAATAAAAATTATTAGTGGTTTTTGTGGTGTCACCTTAGGTATTTGTTCAGAAGTTCTAAATTTTGGCCATGATTCTGACTCAAATAGATAAGGGAACCGGCACTAATAGGATCGATCCTGAGGGTAAAAGCACAATTTCTGTACAACTTTAGAGTTACTCTAATGTAAACATTGTCTCTTGGGGTATACACCAGAATCAGACAAACGAAAAAGAAAAAACTTTTGGCTACTACAAAAGGATGCACAACAAATATTAAAAGTTTATTATTTCTTTATTTTTTAATGCATGCTAATTTCTTAATATTTTTTATTAATAACTGGTTAACGATACATACCAATTTACCTTTAAACTTTACTTACTTATTTTGAACTGCTGACACAAAGTAAGGAAACTAGATAAAGATTTTTAACCTTTTTGAATTAAGTAATATCTTTTTAAAATGTAGTAAAAATTTTAGTGGTAGCTTTTTGATTTTGAGCAGTTGTATTTTATTATAAGGTAGTTCATTTAATATAATATCTTAAACTAGTTTTCGTAAGATTAATCATAAAAATAAAGATTTAAGGCTATAAATTCCACTGCGCAAGTATAAAATTAGAGATTTTTGCTTAATATTTAAATTTGTAATAATATTTGCGGTCTGTTTCATGATAGGTCCTGTATTTAATTGATTAGGTAAAGTTCGCTAAAAAGAATTTTGTGAAAGATCTGCAATCTGTAAAGGGCCTAGTTCTTTTTTTTTAACTTAAAAGGCTATATCAAAAAAATCTAATTTTCGATCTTTTTAGTATGTATTGAAAAACATCTAAAGTATAAAAATTAAATGGTTCTTTTGGGTTTAATATAGGTTATATGCATAAATCTTTCATCTAGACAATAGGCTTAAAATATATTGAATCTTTCTGGATTATTATTAACTAAACTTGGCAGCATTTTGTAACGTACCTGAGAATGGCAACGTTGTAGTATTTTCGAATACGTTCGATAAGAGCAGGTAATTAAATATTTTTCAATATTACTGTTGTCTAGATGGTGTACAGATTTTGCATGTTTTTTTTGTGTCATTTAATTTATTTGCATGTATCTTATAACTATTTATAATTTAAAACAATATAATAAAAAAGAGGCATATCCCGCCCCGAAGAGATGTTTTATTTAAGTATTAGATTATTTGCCCTTTTGTCTACTTTGTTTTGCTGTGTACTTATTTCCGTTACAAAAAAATTATTTTTTTAAAACAATTTTTTATACTCTTTAAGAGATCCAAGTGCCCATTTAAATATTTCTGATCTCATCTCAAGAATTCTTTATCCAAGTTTATTAAAATTTTAAAAATTCTATTTTTGTCGTGTAACTTAAAACCTGGTTTATAAAAATGTAGATAGGTTCTTAAATAATTTCAAGTAAAATTGCCTTTGGTATGCTACTTGTTGAGTTTTGTTGTATCGTCAAAATACAATTTTCTGAGGTTAAGTCGATAAAATATCATTAAGCCGACAAATTAATGGCTAAAAGGGGTCTATATATCTTAGGAGTATGTTTTATAGTTTTCTAAACAAATTAATTTTTGAAGAAAATATACTAAAAACTTCATGTTCATGAATGATACGTGTGGCTACTAAACTAGAATTAATTTTGATTTTTATTTTATTTTTTCTTCTTAAGGAACAATAGAAAAATGCGTGATTTAAAATGAAATAATCTTGTTATTTCCTCCAACATTTATTATTTTTACTTGTTTACGAAAAAAAATTAAAAACTTAATTTATTTAATAAATTTAAACGTGAATCAATTGAGACATTTTATACTGTTGTCTGCAAGTCGGCAAAAAAAATATTTGGCGCCATTAGGCATCTATAACCATATGTTATTCAGGACATAGTAAAGTAAAAAATTAACAAATTACTTTCTAGAAAAAAAATTAATTTTTGGTGCAAAGAACACTTTACATGGCGAATGAGCTGAGCTGTGTTATTTTTTGCCATACTTAAAAGAACATGATGTAAAATGATTAAATAAAGTGTAAATTTGTCTTACATGTCTTCGTTTTTTAAAAGTTTTCTAAAAGAAAGTTAAGTTGTCAAACGTTATCCTCATTTTTAATAGCAGAAAGTATAGTTACGAAAATGTTCGTCTAATTTTAGTTAAATCGCCATAAATAAGGCTGTCGAAACAACATAAAATATCAGAACAAAAAAATTAAGAAATTAAATAAGCAATTGGAATTTTGGAAACTAATTCGTGAAAAAAAAATTACCAAAAATTATCTCTAAAACCAGTATTGCTGTAAAATTTAGACTAAAAAAATGCATTTCTAATAAATAGCTGACTGTTTTTTTCAAAATTATTTTGCGATATTGTTTAAATTTTGACGTTATGTACAGGAAATACGGCTTTCGTAAATCTAAATCGTCAAAAGTTAATCTAAATAAAATAAGTTTTTATATTATTTAAGTTAATTGCGTTTTATGATGATAGGCAATAGGACGATATGTATTACGTAAATGCTTGAGCTTTTTTCTGTGGTCAGCAAAAAGAGGTTGTTACTATTTCGGTGCGAATTTCTATTAGGGCCAATGACATTATTTTTCTGGGAAATTGACTTTTTATTAAATGACTGAGATGTCTTCCTTCTTTGACTTTTTAGTTTTTTTGATAATGTCTTTGGTATGTATTTTCGTTCTAGCTCATTAAATAAAGCTGTCGTTTTTGAATAATTAACTTTTTGAGACAAGAGCAAGTACGGAGGCTCTAGCTCTAAATTTGTACTTTTATGAAAGCTATGACTTTCGAAAATTCCTAAAATAGAATTATTGTAAAATTTTTGTGGTTTATCTTTGTGAGAAACTATCTGTATTACCCAACTTTTACCAACTTTTTTGGGGTTTCCTAAGATACAAATTTTTTTAGACTTTAAAATATTAGAGTTTTCGAAAAATGCGAATTGCTTGTCTGGGTCTTTTTCCAAAGGTTTCAGTTTAATGCAAATCGTTATATTGGGTTTTAAGAGATAAGTGCCATGACATATAATTTTAGTTTTTGTACCATTTTGAATATTATTGTTGTTTTTATATTGATATCTAGAACTATGACGCCTATAACTATCAGGTTTTGTAAAGTTTGCATTAAAATTAGATTTATCATTGTAGTGTGAGGGGTATGATGCTTCCGAGAACTTTTGTATTGGGGGTTCTACACTTTCTAAAATACTTTCAATTTTATAATTATTTATATCTTAGACTATTATGACTTTTTGCCTCATCCTGAAAAAGTTGATACCATGGCTGATATTTTCTGTTTATGCCATTAATAAAATAAATTCTGAATTCTTTAATTGAAATTATAGGCTATTGAAAGAAGTTTAAAATAATAATTTTTTAAAAATTCAGTTCCCGCCTGTCGCCCATTTAATAATTTAAGAGCTTCAATTTCTTTCCAATTTGTAACACAAAAACTGTCTAAGAAATCATGTTTTAGATTTTGCCATGATTTCTGGAATTTCTAGGGTTTTCTAAATAATTTTGTAACCAAGTATCTATGGATTTTTGTAAATATCCCTGTAAATATTGAATTTTTAAAATATCATTCAAGCTATTATGTCTTGAAATTTTTTCATATTGTTGAATAAATTCAATTGGCGAGTCAAAACGTGGGTCAAAAAATTAAAGTTGTATAAATTTTGGAAAAATCGGCTTACGTTGGTATTTTAAAGCGTTTTGGATTGTTGTTTTACTTATCATGATTTTGGGCATAAGGTCATAAATGTTGATAAACAATGCTAAATTAGATAACTCCGGTAATTAAAATAAATATGTTTTCTAGCCATATGTCGCACCCCGGCTTTCGCGACTATAGGCTGCGAGCCATATTGGTAGGGTTGTTGGAGAAGATGAGGATCGTCAGTCTCCAAACAACCTTACAAATATATATTTTATTTAAATGTAAAATTAAATAGCTTTGGAATGAAAACAGTGTAATGGTTTAAGACATGTATTGGTAATATTAAAATTCCCTTTCTATTATAAAATTATATCCAATATAAATATAAAGATACTTACAGTATTACTCGTAATAAAACCAGGCACAGGTCAGGACACATCTTTGGGCTCTGTACTGTTTTACTTTCACAACCCTACTGATACCCGCTAATGAGCCAGCACCTCCCAATACAACTTTCTTGCTGCGTCAGCACTTATTGGCGATGGGTCGTTGCCAGGGCCATAATTGCTGACACATCAAAGCGAAGTTCGTTCACTGAACTTTTATAAGGTACTGCTTCATCAGCATTTAGGAGAAAGTTGTTTCTTAAATAATTTTAAAAGAATAAATTTTATGAAAATAATATCATCATTCTTACATCGGTTTTAAAGAGTATAAAGGGGGGATAAAGAGTTTAATAAGCAGGATGAATGTAGGGCCACGACTTCAAAGTTGTTTTATGGGTTTAAGGCTATTTATTTTGAGCTTGTTGGGTCCACCTCAACGGCCGTTGTTTCGGCCCAAAGTGCTCCTAAGAGATATGTAAGGTTAGAGCCGTTAGGAGTAAAGATTTTTTCGGGCGATTATAAGGAGTGAAGGACATTTTTTAACACTTTTAACTCTGCTATACATACAGACTCAGAATTATCGGATATAGATAAATTTAGGTACTTGCTCAATTATTTGGAGGGAGAGCCTTTGGTTTTGGTTCGTTCCATGCCACTTACTGAAGATAATTATGCAATCGTTTATAAGTTATTAAATAAAAAATACGAAAATACGAAAATCACAGGTTGATTGCCACTAACTTTTTGTCTAATTACAAATTTTACTACTATTTAAATGAAATGTCAATGAAGAAAATCTAGTATAAAATGACTAGTAAATATTTTTGTTATATGATTGTCTAATACTGATTAATAGTTTTTTGACATTTTTACACAAATAAGTCGTCTTTTTTTAACAGAAATATAATAATAAAATGAACAATTTAGGTAAAAATATATCAACATCTAAGTTTTTGTATTTACAAAATTTGATATTCGACAGGATTCGCTTTACTAGTAATCTCAATATAATTGCTGGAGTATTACGATCACGAAAATATAACATTTATCTGCTACGATCTGCTACAAAGATGGCTATGGAATTAACAAAAGTTGAGCGTATGGGCAAAGCGTCATTTTTTGGCAGTTCATTATAAAAAGCGCATTTGAGTTGACAAAAAGTTTTACTAGTGCTTTTTAATTTCTAAATGTTTTAAAATGCTTAATGTGTCATTTTAAGACTTTTGCGGTAAGAAAATATTGAATACCTTATTTTATTGTTATCATAACAACGACAATTTTTATTTAGAAAACTGGATCCAATATGAATTTGATTAAAACAAATTGGGACTTATTTCTGATATTAAAGGATGCCAATATAGGATTCAAAAATGGCACAAAAGTCATTAAAAAAGTAAAAGACCTTGCTAATATTGAACATTTACATTTGGGGATAGAAAAGAAGATCAAAAATTTTTGCACAAAATTATATTGAAAGTGGAACAAATCCTATAGAGTCGTGTCACGGTTTGTGAAGGAAAATAAGAAATGGTTAGACCACCCCTTTGAGTTTTTAAAAACTCATCATAAAGGTATTTATAAAATATGTATATACAGAGCATACGGTAAATTTTTGTACTATATGGAAGTGTTGGATTTTGGATAAATTTAATAAAATTATTCCTTATCTAGGGATAAATGATAGAATTTTACCTTTTATGTTTTTTGCCAATTCGGTAATTAGTTATAATTAAAATTAATTAATATTACATTTTTTCGCTTTATTATAATATACTTCTATGTATCTGAACCTTTGGGTGCCTTTATTCGCCGCTTTTTTCGCGCTCGTCGCGTGTGCTTCTTCCACTCTGCTACTATGGAGAGAAGACCAAATGCGAGGGAAATGCTCTGCGCTCGACTTATTTCGTTTTAGGACTTCAGCACATATGGTAGGCCAATATTTTACTAGCTTGAAGGTTCACCGCGGAAATAATTTTTTTCTATTTTCGAACCGGTCTATTCTTTCACCCGCGATCCCATAAAAGGATCCAAAAGCCATTTTGGGTTTTTTCATGGTCCTTCGAGCCGAATTTGAACAGCAATTAAATTTTATTTAATTATTTTCAAAAATATATTTTTGTCTTGTGCACTTTGCATTTTAAAAATAAATCGATCAGCAAAAAATATGTTTGTTTCATTAGAATTTTAAATACCTACAATATGATAAAATGAGTGTGCCGATCGCGAAATATATTAGATAAGGAATTATTTTCTTAGAGTTTTTTTTCTTGCTTTGGAATTTTATTTTTCAAATTTTAATACGCTCGTTTTTTGTTGCGTTTTTTTTGCATTGTTGGTATTTGGTATTTGGTGGTAAAGGACACACTTTAATTCAATTTTATTTAGTAATATAATATACAGGGTTCATTGTAAAAATGTCGGACAGCTCGAAAATAAATAAACGGAAAGTCTTTATAAAAAGGATCAAAGAGATGTATGATTTGTCTTTGTTGGCCTCGTCAGATCCGTCAAAAATTAATGAATTTAAAGCTCGTTATTCTCTTTTAGAAACTTGCTATTTAGAGTTTAATAAGTTGCATTTAGATATTATTTCGGATAAGAAGATGACGGATTCACGAGTCGTTAAATACCGAGATGAATTCCATCAAAGGAGCATGCGCCAAAATTAACGTCAAAATATCTAATTTAAATTATTGGCGCGAATACCGGGATTGGCGCGAGATCGAAGAGCTTAACGTATAATAACAAATTCAAGGTATAAAATAATGGTCAATTCTAATTTTTAGGTATGATTTTATATAGGTACCGGGTGGTTTTTTATAACCGGAGCACTCAGCAACTTTATCATTGAAAATAAAGGGCTATAATAAATTGTAGATTTTTTTTGGTTAATTATGATGATAATGAACTTTAAAAGCCAACATAATTTTTTTCTATCCGTCACCATGTACAGAGTGTCCCAAATTCGATGTTTTTGGGGAGTTTCGGGTATTTCTAGAGGGGCTAAAAAAACCTGATCAACCTTTGCGACACTCAGATTTCAAAAGAAGCTTAAAGGTGAAAATCGCATTTTGATATAGCAAGCCGTTTTTAAACTACGGAGTGTTTTTAAAAAGTCTGCATTTTGGGAAGGGGTCTATAACTTGTTTATTTATTAATATATTTATTTCTGTGAAAACATTCTTTAGACACTTTTTTAAGAGGAATTCAACTGTTAAATTAAATTTCATTTGTCACGTTTAGTTTTTGAGATATCACATAAAATTAATTTTTCTTTATGGGATTAGTGGGATTTCTTTATATTTTTGTTTTTTTTTGATTTTTACCACATATTATAGTTTGCTTAATGGGTTTAAAATATTTTAATATTATAAAATTATAAAAATAAAAAAATAATAAAGAGGTTATTAAAAAATAAAAATAAAGAAAACAATAAAAAAAAATTAAAAATTAAAATATTGAATGTGATACATCATTTTAAAGGAAATTTTAGAGAGAGTTTTAGAGTTATTCTGTAAGAAAAATAACAACTTTTTGCAATATTTTAAAAACCAAAAGAGATAAATAAAAACCGTTGACATCTGTCAATTCTTCAAGAAAAGATCTATAAGAAAGCTATTTACACAAAAGCAAAATGCAGACAAAAACACTCCGTAGCTTAAAAACGGCTTGCTATATCTAAATGTAGTTTTCACCTTTAGGCTTCTCTTAAAATTTGAGCGTCGCAAAGGGGGCTTTTTCTTTCTCCCCTAGAAATACCCGACATCACAAAAAACAACGAATTTGGGACACCCTGTACAGGGTGTAAGATTCGTCTTTTCTTTTTGATTTCAAACATATACAATATCTATGTGCTGCGATTAATATTTTTTGAGGTATATGCAGTATTTCTTCTATATGCATTTCACGTTTATTTTGTTTTGCCATGGGAGTATTGACAAATTTAAATGCGCTAAATCTTTTAAAAAAATGTTTATCGTAGCATAGACATACAGTAGAACCCCGATGACAGTGTTTATTCAAATTAAATTGGGCACTAAATAATTTGTCACACAACTTGCACGTCACCGGCATTTTAACAGAACAAAAACGACGAATTTTCATCATAAAGAACTGGGAATTATTAAAGTTTTGCTGTATAAAACCATACTGAAATATCTCTCAGTTGATTGGTTGGCAGAAGTGACAGATCAACGCTTGCGCACGTCTTGGAATTCATCTCGGTATTTAACGACTCGTACGGATTCTGCTTTAGATCAACAAGATGAAATTCGAATTGAGGTTGAAGAACAATTTTTTTCTGTAAAATACACTTATAATGAGTTATGCATAAGGCATGACGTCAGTTTGTCGGTTCCACCATCACCAACAGGGCACCATAGTACCTGAATCGCCGGGGTTCTTTATCACGAAAATTATTATAATGGACTGTAATTTATTAATGTTGCTGGTTTTAAATTATCGCAAAATTTATGGATACCTCAAAAAACTCTAGGGCCAAGGTGTAATGAATTGTAGATTTCAATGAATTGTAGATTTCTCCAGGGTGAAGTCCAAGGTGTAAGCCTGTCCAAAAAGTAAGAAATAGCGAGAAAAAGCTGATCATAAAGGGGCGAATGGCACTAACCTCTTGTGCGATTTCTGTCGGTCCTGGGGCGCCCCACTTGCAGGATCTCTCCAATTCTTCTCCAACTTCGTCGGCACACTGTAGACCGTTTTTTGAGTATTTTTGAAACACAAACAGTCAATGGGACTGCCAAAGAAATAGCAAAATCGCAGTAATTTATAAAATGACTTGTAGCAGGATGGCTGCCGAAAAGCAAGTGTTTTTTTAACAATTTGTTCTCTATCATTAGTTCCTGATTCCCACACGTGCCAACAAGGGAGCCACCTTATGGATCAAAAATATTATTTTTCACGAAATATTTTTAAATTGCCAGGGCCTACGAGTTTTGAAGGCCTCACTTAAAAAATAAAATAAAATAATAAAAATTAACAAAAACTAAAAAGTAACATTCGCGGAGCGAACATTCCACCCACCAAAACCTAAGGTTTTTAACCCAGGTAACTTAAATATATAAAAAAAAACATAAGGGGGACGTAAAAAAAATTAAAAAATAAAAGAAAATAAATATACGCGGTTGTAACCATACGAAACTATACCGCTAGTGTATCAGTAGAGGAAATAGGTATAAATCGTAAAATTAGTTTACTGGCAGCGGGCACTCTTTTACAACTGGCCGCTGCATAACTCCGTTTGGAGTTTTTAGAGTTACGACTCTAACAATCCCGTCAGCGCCTGGATGCACTGCGGTAACGCGAGCCATAGCCCATTGGAGGGGGGCCTTTGTTAATTTTTTAATAAAACTAGCGTGCCAATCTCAATATGACCACTGTCGTCACACCATTTTGCTCGTTGTTGCAAGGTATGCAGGTACTCCTGCTGCCAACGTTGCCAAAAATCAGCATGCATTCGCTGAATAAGTTGCCACCTATTTAGCCTGTTAAGTTGGATGTGTGACAAATCAGGATCAGGTAGACCAGCATTTACTGGTTCCTGAGTTAAAAAATGTGCCGGCGTAAGAGATTGGAGATCGTTGGGATCATTCGATATGGCACAAAGAGGCCTTGAGGTCAATACTGACTCAATTTGAGGAAGAAAGGTATACATTTCCGCATAGGTGAGGATTTGATCACCTAGTACTCTATATAGGTGAGTTTTTACCGACTTCACTCCCGCTTCTGCTAAACCGTTAAAATGAGGGGCTCCTGAACTATTAAAATTCCATTGGATGGACACCGTCTGGGCGGCTAATTTAAAATATTCCAATATTTGCCTATTCGCTCCAATAAACGAAGTTCCCTGATCACTGATCATTTCTGAGCATCGACCCCTACGAGCAACAAATCTCCTAAATGCGGCAATAAATGCCTCGGAAGTGAGGTCAGATACTAGCTTTAACAGCACAACACACGAACACGCATATATAAGCCTTTAAAGACCTGGCTCCTCGAGATTTACTCATGGTGATCGCAATGGGACCTGCGTAATCAAGACAGACAGCAGAAAAGACCTTGAGTTGAGACACTCGAACTGCTGGCAAGTCTGCCATCTTTGGATTATAAGAATTTGGTATAGAACGAAAACATTTAATGCATTGAGCAAGAACTCGATAAATAGCAGAACGCGGAGGAAGAATCCAAAATTGTTGCAGTATAAGACAATGAAGGGTCTTAAAGCCAGGGTGCAAATTAGTTTTGTGTACCCATTCTACGATTAAATCGGTCAACCGGTGAGATTTGGGTAAAAGCAACGGATGCTTCACATCGTAGGATAGCATCGAATGTATCTGCCTACCACCCACCCTGAGGCAACCACCTTCGTCTAGAAAGACTGCTAATTTTCTAAACAACTTTGGAAGTAATTGATTTTTGTTTAGGTTTTCAAAAATATCACCAAAACAAAATTGTTGGACATGTCGAACGACAGTAAGAAGAGCTTCTTGGATCTCAATGGGAGACAAAACTCCTGTTCTCTTATTTTCACGAACTTTCCCTGTGTTATGAATAAATCTAAGGACAAAGGCAATCACATTTAAAATAGTTCTAAATGACGAATAACGAAAAATCTCTAGAGTGATGAAATGGTCATCAAGAGTAGCCTTTAGAACAATAGTTCTTTCTTCTTCACAAACCTCCTGAGATAGAAAGTCCGTGAATCTAGGCTGAGTGGGCCAAAGTTCAATGGTTTGACATAGCCAAGAGGGGCCTTGAAACCACAAACTGTGATTTTTGAGTTCAGCTGGCTGCAACCCCCTAGAAGCGCAATCAGCAGGATTATCTGCGGTTGGGACGCCAGCTTGAGAAAGAAATAAGCTCATGGATGTGAGATACTCTGTTAGCTACAAAGGGCTTCCAGCGATGGGCTGACGAAGCTAACCATGCCAACGTGACTTGAGAATTCGACCATGCAAAAATAGCATCAAAAGTTGCATATCGTGCATACACTTGTTTGACATAAGCAACAAGATCACTCAAAAGAACAGCAGCGACTAATTCCATGCGGGGAATCGACTTAATTATTTTAAGAGGTGCAACCCTTGATTTTCCTGTGACTAAAGATACATGGATATTTCCCTGCGAGTCCTCGCACTTTAAATAAACAGCAGCTCCGTAGCCAATCTGGGAGGCGTCACAGAAACCGTGTATTTCCATGCGAGCAGGTTTATCTATGAAAATTCGCCTATGAATGGCAAGGTGAGCTAACTCGGGTAGCTCCAGTTTAAACTGTTCCCACAGTTGACAAACATCTGCACTGGGTGCATCATCCCAACCTGCCTTAGAAAGCCACAATCTCTGCATAATGCTTTTAGCTAACAGCACAACTGGGGATAAAAATCCTAGAGGATCGTAAATACGAAAGATTTGGCTAAGAATATTCCTTTTGGTGCATGGGAGATATGTGGGTGTACAATTATATGAAAAAATGTCAATGGTCGTGTTCCATTGTAAGCCTAGAACTTTAATGAAAAGGGGTTCCTCTTTATCAAATAAACAGGATATTTGTAAATGACCAGTTCAAAATGACCTTTTAACAAAAGAGCTATGAGCTCCTGCTGTAAGCTGAGCAAGGATTCAATAGAGTTGGCTCCCGCCACACAATCATCCACAAAAATTTGATGTCTCAAAACCTCGGCTGCTTGAGGATAATTATGACCTTCTAGATTTGCCAACTCTTGCATAGTTTTAAGAGCTAAATAAGGAGAACTAGAAACTCCATAAGTAACTGTACCAAGTGCATATTCCTGCAAAGGTTCCCGCTCTGAAAAACGCCAAAGAATTCTCTGGAAGTCTTTGTGGGCGGGGTGTACAAGAATCTGCCTGTACATTTGGCGTACATCACAAATGAGGACATAAGGATGAAACCTAAATTGCAAGAGAATAGACACAATATCCTGCTGAAGTTTAGGACCTGTCAGCTGAGTATCATTTAACGATACTCCATTAGAGCTAGCGCAAGAAGCGTCAAAAACTACTCTAATTTTCCCATCTTTGTAGTTGCAAAAATGAGAAATATAATAAGCCGTGGGAGAAGCGTATTTGGACTTCATAGAAATCAAGGACATATGGCGTGATTCAAGATAGTCTTTCATAAAATCAATATACGAACTCTTAACGAAAGTGCCCTTAATTAAACGCTTTTCAAGCATAATAAACCTTTTAAATACTTGATTATAAGAATTTCCAAGCTTGGGCTCGGCATGTTTAAAAGGTAGTGAGACTACAAATTGTCCAGAGGGGACACGATAAGTGGTATCTTTGTAGATCTTCTCACATTTTATCTCATCGGGAGACATAGGGAGAGGTTTGGAAATATTTTCTAGTTCCCAAAACTTTTGTAGGCACAAATCGAGCGTGGGCTCAGTGGAAACATGAAGGCTGGTCAAGTGGCTAGAAAGGGTTGAGCATTGGGCTCTGCCCTGCAAAATCCAACCAAAAGCAGTCTTAAGAGCGACCGGTTGGTCAAAACTACCAACGACTTTTCCAGTCTCTAAAATATAAGGTACTAATTCAGCCCCAATTAAAATATCAACTGGGCCAGGAATATGAAATTTAGGATCTGCCATGGGCAGGCTTCGAATGTACTCCCATTTGGAGGAATCAAGAACCATTTTTGGCTGGTTTGAACAGATTTTTGGCAATATGATTGCTTTAAAATCAAAAAGAGGTTCAGATTTCCCGCAAGGGCGGATTTGGCACTGAATTAAGCCACGCCTACAGACAGAAGCCATATTGTTTAGCCCTTCTATAGAAATAGAAAACTTTTGCAATGGTAAACCCAATCTATTAGCACATTCCTGAGAGATGAAATGACCCATAATACCTGTATCCAACATCAGACGTACCTTGTGAAACTGGCCATACTGATTCTTGATATCCGCCTCTACGGTTGACAAAAGGATTGTCGATTGTGCCGAGAGAAGGGAAGAACCAACCAGGGGAACATTTAAGGGCAGGGTCATTCCACAAGTTGAGCCTGAATCACCTAATGGACGTGGAGGGGGTACCACATTACCGTGACCTAATGGAGGTGCACTCGAATTGGAACCCTGCTCGGACTCTCTTCGTGGAAAGTGAAGAAGACTGTGGTGGGGGTAATTACAGGATTTGCAACGAACTGAGTTGGGACACTGTTTGACAGAGTGGGAAGAAGTTTTTAAATAATTAAAACAAAATTTGTGCTCTCGAACTAACTGCGATCGTTCCTGGGGTGTTTTTGCCAAAAAGGTTTGGCATCTATATAAAACATGATAACCTGAACAGGCAATACAGCGCATTTTTAGATTATTTTTATCGCCTTGATTTTGTTCAGTCATAAAACTTGAAAAATTATGTTTTTTATTCCTCGAATGAAACACTTTTTTGGAAGAATGAGTACTAGGGACACTCATTAATTGCGCAGAGTCTAATGCTTTGCAATACTCCTCCAAAAAATTACATAAATTTGAAAAAGTAGGCATTTCCGTATTACGATATTCTTTCTCAAATTCAGTGCTAGTATTTTCGTCTAATTTTGGTAGCATCAAATTAAATAGCAAAAAATCCCAACTGTCAACATCAAATTTTAAACCTTTCAGGGCAGCAATATTTTCACAAAATGGATCCAATAATGCTCGGAATTCTTTGGCAGAGGGCTTTAGAACTGCGGGAGCGTTCAAAATTTCTTGATAATGAGCAGTAGCGGTATAGCGCTTGTTGCCATATCTCTTTAACAAAGCTTCGTAAGCAATTAAATAATTGTTCTCAGTTATTGGCAAGTTTTTAATAACGTTAAAAGCGTCTTTTTTAAGAGACATATGTAAATAATGAAATTTTTGTATATCAGAAAAGTTGGCGTTATCGTGCACCAAACTTCTATACATATCTATAAAAGTCGACCATTATTTGACGTCACCTTCAAAGCTAGGGACATCTAGTTTAATCCGCAAATTATTTTGAGAACTATCCTGTACGGTATGGCTAGTGTTTTGTAAAGATGCAGATCTTCTTCATAAATAACACGTTTAAACGATTTTATCCCATAATAATACTGGTCTGCATTTTTTCGTACAGCATCATGGGTGTCAAATTCCGAATCGTCTTCGAGACACATTATAATAGAATTATGATTTTTACAAAACTCATCATACATTTGCTCGCTTTCATCTGCGCGAACCAAAAATTGCACTTTTTTCGAAGTATCCGTTTCTAATGTTTTGCCTAAATCAAAGGTTTCTTTAAGCCTATAAAGAGCGGCGGTACGCTTCATCAAAAGTCTTTTTAGTTTTTCACCAGCCATAATGATTAATAAAATTATTTTTTTAAAATTAAAATTTTTAAATCTTGCCAATAGCTTTACCTCAAAATACAAAATTTTTGTAAAGGTACATCATGCAAAAGGTTGCAAAAACCATCAAAAAATATTTTATGGTTATTCAAATTTTCTAAAACTGTGGCCTAGTGTTGTCGTAGGCACCGAAAATCACGCTTTCAAAAAGAAATCCTGTGTGTTAGAACGGCTAACTCACCCAGGTAACCTACCTACTCCACTATACACACACGTTTATATGCAAATGGTTTATTCGATTGCGGTCTCGCGAAGTAAACCTAATCCTGGCCAGTCCACTGATAAATTCCCAACGCTCAAGTACACGACAACTGATCGCGGGTATATCGGTTGCTGTCACACACACAGCAGGCGCACAACTCAGGTTTACTTGGGTGACTTCCACCGGTCACCTACACAAACATACAAATTCGGCTCGAAGAGAACAAATGAATCGCCGGGGTTCTTTATCACGAAAATTATTATAATGACTGTAATTTATTAATGTTGCTGGTTTCAAATTATCACAAAATTTATGGATACCTCAAAAAACTCTAGGGCCAAGGTGTAAGCCTGTCCAAAAAGTAAGAAATGGCGAGAAAAAGCTGATCATAAAGTGGCGAATGGCACTAACCTCTTGTGTGATTCCTGTCGGTCCTGGGGCGCCCCACTTGCAGGATCTCTCCAATTCTTCTCCAACTTCGTCGGCACACTGTAGACCGTTTTTTGAGTATTTTTGAAACACAAACAGTCAATGGGACTGCCAAAGAAATAGCAAAATCGCAGTAATTTATAAAATGACTTGTAGCAGGATGGCTGCCGAAAACAAAGTGCTTTTTTTAACAATGTTTTCTCTATCATTAGTTCCTGATTCCCACACGTGCCAATAAGGGATCAAAAATATTATTTTTGACGAAATATTTTTAAATTACCAGGGCCTACGAGTTTTGAAGGCCTCACTTAAAAAATAAAATAAAATACTAAAAATTAACAAAAACTAAAAAGTAACATTTGCGGAGCGAACAGTACCCCACACGTTAATTTTAATATGCCTAGATTGGATATACCCTGTTTTTCAGGTCATTTAAAAAGCTGGCCCACATTTTTTGATTTATATAAAAGTTCTGTGCCCATGCAGCTCATTTATCAAACGCACAAAAGTTTCAGTTGCTTCTTACTTTGGTTTCTGGGAAGCCTCTTGGCTTGTTAAAAAATATTCCGATAACTGATGATAATTACCTCATTGCGTACGATACTTTGGTGCAGAGGTACAATAATCGTAGGTTATTGGCTACAACTTATTTTCACGAAATATTGAATTTACCTAAAATTTCAAGCCCTCAGAACCACGCTTTCCGTAATTTAGTAGATAGATTCTGTGAGAACGTGGAAGCTTTAAAACTATTGAATTTTCCTACTGCAGAGTGGGACTTTGTGCTTTTCAATTTATTACTTTTAAAAATCGATTCAGATAACTCGCAGAGGTTTGCAATCGAGCATGCCAAATTTGATATGCCCAATTACACGCAATTAAAAGTAGCCTCCTGTGGCTCAAAATAATAATGGTGTAAATTCTCAAAATAGTCAATTGAGAAATAATCCCCCGCTCTGTGCTACTGCCTCAATAAATTTATACGATTCTAATGGTTCATTTCCGCTTCAGGCAACCGCAAAAGTTAATTTCATGGACGTTCACGGCAATTTTCACACTCTCAGAGTCCTATGTGACAGTGCTAGTCAAGGCAATTTTTTATCTGAGAGATGATTTAAAAAATTGGGTCTAAGTCGTTCTCAATTAAATGTGCCTATTAATGGCCTAGGTGATATGACATATGTGACCTCAAAAGGTATAACTTCCTGTACAGTCTGTCCCGTACGTAACAAGGACTTATCTTTTACTATTGAGTGCATTGTACTCCCTCAAGTGTGCCAATCTATGACCAGTACTGCCTTTTCGCAAGAAAGGTGGTCCTATTTGAAAAACCTATCTTTATCTGATGAGACTTTTCATATTCCTGGGCCCATTGACGCCTTAATTGGGGTGGATCTTTTCTCACTAATCTTATTGTCGGAAAAGGTTTGTGGTGAGACCTTTGAACCAATCGCAATCAATACTTTGTTTGGATGGATTTTAATGGGTAGAATTAATCCTGTAGGACATAGTTCTTTTGTAACTTTTACCGAGGATAATCCAGATTTAAATAAAACCTTACAGCGATTTTGGGAGATTGAGGAGATACCTTGCCCTAAATCTATGCTACCGCTAGATGACCCTGCTGAAATTTCTTTTAGAGAAACTCATTCCAGCACTTTAAATGGGTGTTTTCTTGTGAAACTACCTTTTCTCAAAGGAGAACCGCTTTTTTCTGACTCTCGCTCCATAGCATTAAAGAGATGTCATAGCTTAGGGCGACGTTTGCTCAAAGATCCGCCTTTATTTGAGGCCTATTCCAAGTTCATGCAAGAATATTTGGATCTTAACCACATGGAACCTATCTCTATTCCTTGCTCTGACATAATGCAGCGCCATTATTATATCCCTCACCATGGGGTGACTAATTTAAATAGTACTACAACTAAACTTAGGGCTGTTTTCGACGCGTCATGTCGGCCACAAAATCAGTCATTAAATGATACCTTGGCAGTCGGCCCTACGCTGTAAAATGAAATATCTAGTATATTGTTGAGTTTTCGAAGATTTCCGGTAGTTTTTACCGCTGATATAAAAATGATGTATAGGGAAATTCTTGTGCATGAAGACCATCAACGTATACTGAGGAGATTCTCTCCTAGAGAGCTTGCTCAAGACTAGACTAGGTTTAAAACTGTAACTTATGGGGTTAACTCAGCTCCTTTTCTGGCTTTAAGAAGGATAGAAGGAAAGGAGAGATTTCCTAGAGCAGCCAATATTCTCGAGTCTAAGATTTATATAGATGATGATTGTTGCTCTTTTAAATGAGCTAATTGGATTATTGCATGAGGGAGGTTTTCTCTTGAGAAAATGGTCTAGTAACAATGCTGATTTTTTAGCTACTATTCCATCAGATATTCTCCAACAACCTCTGGCATTAGATAGTAAATATGACCCCTACTTGAAAGTTCTTGGACAGCGATGGTCCCCTGCAAAGGACATATTTTCATATGATATACAGCTTGTCAATTCATCAAGAGAACTATACTTTCTCAAATTTCTAGGATATTTGACCCCTTAGGTTTTTATGCCCAATAACTCCTTTAGTTAAACAACTAATGCAGTCCTTATGGGCTAGAGGCCTAATTTGGGACGCTGAAGTGCCCGTTGACATAGCTCAAAAGTGGACAGATTATAAAAATGACTTATCAAGTTTATCTTGCTTAGAAATACCTCGATAGTGTTTTTTCTCTGAATATATTTGTTTAGAGCTTCACACTTTTGGGGACGCCTCAGAATTAGGTTATGAAAGTTGCGTATACTCTCGCCTAGTTTCTGCAAATGGTTCTATATATACCTATTTGTTTGCCCGCAGTTAGAAAAACGATAACTGCAATGGACTGTATATATTTTATTAAATGAAAGCGCGAACAAACATAAATATATTGATACGAAATCACGAAATAATCAAAGGTCCATAGGTTAATTGCTGTTACCCACACAACGGAAATCAGAAACAAAGTACTCACCAGTTTGCAGCCAATTTCTCCACGTTCCAGGGGCCCCTTTCTGGATCTAATGATGGCACCACGTAGCTGATGGGCTGAAGTTTCTAGTTCTATGCTTCAGTACACCAAAATCGAGCACTTTCAAGTGTAGAAATTTGTAATAGTTGGAGAAAGTAATTAACACGCCATTTTTCTCGAGGCGGTAGAAAGGATCTCTCTGATTCTTGGTGCGCATGTCAAAATGCGCGAAAAATGTACTCTATTCGTCATCCAATTGTGTGGTTTTAAAAATTAAAAACAACCGCGAAATTTAGCGGGAGCTAACACTATTTGCTCTATGCAAAAAGTACAGTCGCTCCCCTAAAGAAATTGAGTTTTCCTAGACTAGAGTTAAGTGCTGCTCTAATGGCATCTAAATTGCATAAGTTTTTTTTGGATACATAAAGCATTCCAAATGTTTATAAAAGTTATGCCTGGTCGGATTTGACAATTGCCCTTCCTCCTCATGGATGGCATACTTCTGTTTCAAATCGGGTCAGTCAGATCCAAGATAATGTAGCATCTGATTGCTGGTATCACATCAGATCAGAAGACAACCCTGCCGATCTAGCCAGTCGAGCCATACTTTCTTCTCAATTAGTCGATTGTGCGTTATGGTGGGCGGGGCCACCTTGGCTATCTCTGCCCATGGAACAGTGGCCAAAAAAAGGGTATTTTTTGGTAAATGAGCCTTTGCCTGAAGAAAGATCTCTAGTTTTTATGGTATCTACGGGTTATGATCCAGTTATCTGGATTCTAGGTAGATTTTCTTGCTTGCAAAAATCTTACGTCTTTTAACGTGCTGGCGACGTTTTGTTAATTTTAAATTTAAAGTCGACTCTGCTCTTAAAAGGGAGCCTTTTACAGACCTGGAGCTATCTCAAACCTTGCTCTGTGTTGTAAAAAAGGTGCAGTGTCAAGTTTTTCATCAAGACATTGCTAATATTCGAGCTAAACGGCTTTGCTACAAGCCTTTGAGAAAACTAAATCCTTTTATTGAAAGTGATGGGATTCTAAGGGTGGGCGGTCCGTTAGTTTATTCTCAATTAGAGTTGGAACAAAAACACCCTGCATTGTTACCTTGCCAACATAGACTCACTGATCTTATAATTGAAGATTTTCATAAGAGATATTTACATTGTGGACAGCAAGCTTTGCAGTACTTTATAGTACAACAATTTTGGATATTGAGTCCAAAACGAGCCATTCGTCGCATAGTCCAGAGTTGTTTTCGCATTACGCAATGCAAACCTTTCCAATGTGTTTCTGTAGATTTTAGTGGACCTTTCCAAATTAGTATGTCTCGCTTTAGAGGGTGTCGTACTCAGAAGGCATATTTATCTCTATTTGTTTGATGTAGAACTAAGAGTGTATATTTAGAGTTAGTTTCGGATTTATCCACCTCCGCATTTCTTGCTTCATTGCGTCGTTTTATAAGCCCAAGAGGAACGTGCTCTCGAATACATAGTGTTAATGCCACTAACTACGTTGCTTCGGCTAAATATTTAGCTGATTGCATGGCAATTGCCGCCGCTGCTGAAAAAATTGAGTGGCAATTATTGCCCCCTTCCGCCCCTCATTTTGGAGGGCTTCACGAGGCAGGCATTAAAAACGTGAAATCGCATTTAGTAAAAATAATAGGGGAACAGATCCTTACCTATGAGGAGATGTATACTGTCCTCACCCAGGTTGAGGCAGTTCTCAACTCCCGACCATTGTGCTCTTTGAGTAGTGATCCAAACGATTTATCTTGTTTGACTCCTGGGCACTTTCTCATTTTAGCCCCACTTTCTACTGTCCCTGACCATGATCTTAGTTCTATTCAAATTAATAGACTTGATATGTGGCAGTTATTAACCCAATTACATCAAACCTTTTGGAATCGATGGCATAAAGAATATCTTCATTCTCTGCAGCAAAGATAATGTTCCTCCTCTCCAGTGGAGACTTGGGAAAATAGATTTGGTGCGTCCTGGGCGTGATGGTGTAACACGGGTGGTTAAACTCTGTCCTTTGCCATCAAATTAGTTTAATTCTTAAGTTACGCGTTAATAATATTTGTTCTATTTTACCTTTTATTTTTATTTTTGAAAAACCGCTTTGCCGTATTTGGTGGCCGGTATGTTGGATTTTGGATAAATTTAATAAAATTATTCCTTATCTAGGGATAAATTATATAATTTTGCCTTTTATGTTTTTTGCCGATTCGGTAATTAGTTATAATTAAAATTAATTAATATTACATTTTTTCGCTTTATTATAATATACTTCTATGTATGTGAACCTTTGGGTGCCTTTATTGGCCGCATTTTTCGCGCTCGTCGCGTGTGCTTCTCCCACTCTGCTGCTATGGAGAGAAGACCAAGTGCGAGGGAAATACTCTGCGCTCGACCTATTTCGTTTTACGACTTCAGCACATAAGGTAGGCCAATATTTTACTAGCTTGAAGGTTCACCGCGGAATATTTTTCCTATTTTCGAACCGGTCTATTCTTTCACCCGCAATCCCATAAAAGGATCCAAAAGCCATTTTGGGTTTCTTCAGGAAAAAATTTTTTTTTAAATGTTTTTGTAACTTTTTTCCATTTTTAACTAGGTATATATTTTTTTTCAACTTCAAAGCAATTTTTTTATTTTAGAAATTTTACCAAATTTTTTTTCACAAAATTATCTTAAAATAGACATAGTTGTCATATGGTGCAAACTTTAACGCGGGCAATGTATTATATAGGGTGTCCCAATTGCCGTGCTATGGGCCACTATTGCTATCTCGGTAACTATAAGAACTACAAGGTTGGTCAAATGAGATAAAATCTACAGTTTTTGGAGGATATTAAAAATCTGGTTTCACATTAAGACAAAATATATTTTGTACCGAGCTACGGGGGTTTTTGGAAAAATTGCTCAAAACTATTTTATCACATATCTCAAAAAGTGTAATTTTTACAAAAAATTCGTAAAGAACATTTTTATTGTATTTTTGACGTCCTTCAATTTGGTATTTTTTAATTTTTTATTTGACCAACTTTGTAGTTCTTATAGTTACCAAGATAGCCATAGTGGCATACTTGATGATTTTTTAATGTTTATTTGTCTCTGTAATTTATTTTCAAAATGGTTAGCAAATCAGATGTATATTTTTAGCTGCCTAAATACAAAAATATATTTTTTTAATAGCTTATAGCTAAATTTGTCAGCCATCTTAATTGTTTATGAAATGTCGGAAGTGACAATTTTTTAATCTTGAAATACCTAGTGACTTTTTTAAAAATGACTAAAATTATGAAAATTCTACAAAAATATTTCAGTAAAGAGCAATTGTCAAAGACTCATTTTTGTTAAACACCCTGTCTAGTTTTTACTGTTTTATAAAAAAATATTATAGGTAAATTTAGTGGGAATAGGGACACGTCGGTAACGTTTCGACAATGGTTTTTGTCTTCATCAGACTAAAAAGGTTACAACTCATTAGTAAGATAATACAAAATACGGCACATTAATACATCACCAATAAAAAATTATTATTCTTTTCCCAATAAATAACATTTAAAATGACCTTATTGACAATATATTATTTTTTTCCTAAATATTTTTTTCCCTTTTAATGTATATGAAACTGATTTTTTTTATTTATTTATCTAAAGAATAAATTATGGTTTATTTTTCTTCCTTTTTTTTAAATATACATATATAAAATTTTTTATACAAAGGTTCAAAAATTTTTTTTTGTTGTCACTATAGTAACTGATGGGTGGCTCAATAAAATACGCACAAAGAGATCAATCAGCTATTCATATAAAAACAACAATAACAAATAAAACCTGTAGCAAGCCATAATACCATGTAGAAAATAACAACAATGTACACATTATAAACCTATGTTAAAATTTAAAAAGGACTGTTAAAATATTTAAAATTCGTTACTCACCCTTCAGACTAGATCGTACATTGGAACAACAAAAAACAAGAATTCAAGCACATCAGGAAAACAAACGGCACAAAATTAAAAACGAAACCCGACATTAAGCTGGTAATTATTTATATTTTCTTTTGTTTTGTTTATCAGACAGGTTATATTATGGGCGGCAAAATTAGTCCGCATTGTTGTCACTATTCTGGATTTTCATTGTTCCGAAATATTAAAACAAATTAAAATTCTTTAAGTTTAAAGCAAAAGGCAACCTTGAATAGAGTGGCACTAGTAGTGTACGGTACTGATTTAATTTAGAGTGGGACAAGTGTATATAGTATGATACAATTAAGACAGTGATGGAACTTATTTTCTAGTTTGGAGTTGTTGTATATTAACATGCATTGATAACATGCATTGTTGTCAGAACACAAAACTTTTCCTGTTTAAACCTTGATATATACAATTAATTTTTAAAAAAGCAAAAAATATTTTTTGGTTGAACGCTAATTTTCAACTCATTTACGTATTCATGACTCCTTAGAAAGACACTTCGTATTTTGTTGTCGTGGTTTAATTGGGGAAAAGCTTTATTTTTTTCCTTTTATATTATACATATACATACATACACCCACGTATACATACATACATACAATCACATACATACATACATATACACACATGCACATACATACATACACGTATTATATTTATATTTTTTATTAATGTTATTATTATTATTATTTTTTTATAATTTCTATTATTATTATTTTTTTTTATATTTTATTTAATTTTGATCATTTTTATAATATTAATATTAATGTATATTAATATATATATTTTTCTATAAATATTTTATATTATTTTTTAAATATAATTTTCTTTTAAGTTTACTTTATTTTGTTTATTGTTAATTTTATTAATCGTCATTTGGGGGTTATTTTAAGCGAATTCTATTGAGTAAGGAGTTATAGACCGTACTCAATTTGTTAACATCGCTACGTAAATTAACTGCTCTATCTTTATTAATGTTTATATATATCATTTCCAAAATGGAGCGTTTGTAATAATTAGTTTCTTTTTCCAAGATCTTTGCTTCCTCAAACTTAAACTCATGCTGTGTTGAAAAATGATGAGTGGCTGATGCTGTCTTATCTTTTTTATTTTTATTTTTTTCTTGGCAATCGTATTTATGTTGTTTGAATCGATTTTCAATATATTGTTTTGTTTGACCGATGTATATTTGATCACAGCTACAGGGTATACTATAGATCGCACTAGACTGCTTTAGAAATGGAGTTTTATCTTTAAGTTGTGTAAATAAGCTGTTTGTAGTTTTTAAGTTATACAAAACCAATTCTAGGTCATTTTTTTGAAAGCATTGCTTTAGTTTGTGAGATAAGCCATGGACAAATGGGATCTTAAAATATTTTTTCTTTCATTATTAATATTTTCAGAGTTCTCTGGTGGGCTTATATGCTTTTTTGTGAATCTTTGGACACACTGATTTATAAATGTTGATGGATAATTGTTTTTCTTTGCGATATTTTTTATTATTTTTTTGTTTTCATCCCAGAATTTTTGATGACTAAGATAGTGCGATCTATATAAAAGGTTGTTTATTGTGCTTATTTTATGCTGAACACTGTGGTATGAATTGTAATTTAAAGTTCTGCCAGAGCTAGTCGGTTTACGGTACCAATTGGTAATCAAACTTCCATCACTCTCTCGGATAACCTTAACATCCAAAATTGCTAGATTTTTGTCAGTTTCTTTTTCAATGGTAAATTGAATTTTCGGATGAATGGAGTTAAAAATAGTGAGAATAGTCTCTATTTTGTCTTTTGGTACAGCGGAAATTGTATCATCAACATATACAAAAAGAAATGGAATAACAAAATCGATCTTTTTGTAAACTTCTCTGATCACATGATCCATGACTATATTAGCTAATACGGGTGAGCTGGGGTTTCCCATTGCACTACCATCTAATTGTTGGTACATTTTGCCTTGGAATGAAAAATAGCTCGTGTCAAAACATAAAGAAATCATTTCAAGTATCTTCTCCACTGGCAATTCAGTGTAAGCGCTAATATGTCTTTTATGCTTTTTAATTATATCTAGTACCAATGATTTCGGAATGTTGGTGAATAAGGATACCACATCAAGAGATATAAGTTCATAGTTATCAGGGAGAGTCACATTTTTAATCTTTTCTACAAATTGAAATGAGTTCTTTATATTGAATTCAAAAGTAGTGGTAAGCGGATTCAAAATTTGATGTAACCAAGTAGCTGTATTATATGATGGTGAATTTAGGCAACTCACAACCGGTCTCATTTTTAATCCGTTTTTGTGGGTTTTACGTAAGCCATATAGTTTAGGAGGGACAGAATTATGATTTTTAATTTTTTTTTTATACATTTTCATTAATATAGTCACATTCTTTGAGATCATTGATAAAAGAGTTAATTTTTGATTGATATTTTGTAGTGGGGTCGTTGTGTAACAATTTATAGACCAAGTCATCATTTAACATTTCTGTCATTGCATTATCATAATCCGAACGATTCATAATGACAGTGCTGTTACCCTTATCTGCCCTGCTTACTATAATATCAGGATTTTCTTTTAAGAATTTGTTAGCATTTTTATACTGTTTAAAAACGTTTTTATATTTTTTATTGATAGGGTTGTTGTTGGTGTTTTTATTTAAATAATTAGATATTATATTCACTGAATCCGATCTCACGTTCTGTGCTTTGTCCTCATCCCAGTCTTGTTGTGATGATATTATATACTCTAAATCCTTGATAAATGTTTGAATAGATAGATGTTGTGGGCTAACTGGTAATGAGAATTTGGGACCTAAACCTAAAATAGTCAAAATATCATTTGGTAGGTTGAGATTAGTGTAGTTAAAAATAAATTCCTTGTTTTCTGCAATTGTAAACTCTTGGCTATCGCTATTTAAATTGTTTAATTTGTTAATGTTTATCTCTTTTATGTAATTAAATTTTTTCTCGAAAAAATTAGTCAAAAATCTATTAAAACTATCATAGTTTGCTATAGTGACAAGACCTCTTACCTTTGCTTTGAATTCCATAAGTTCTCTATCTAAACTATCTATTTTCCAAATTGTGATTTTTATTTCTAAATTTAATATAGATGATTTAAATCTATGTGTTATAGAATCTACTTCCCTTTTATAAGGGTGACTGTCCATTAAGACTGTGTTTAAACATTTAAAATTATTTAAAATATGTTTAGGAAAAAGATTCTTAGATCTACACTGAAGTAAAAAAACCCTTCTGTTTAGCATTGCAGCTCTCTTTGATGTTAGGTTTGTGATCAATTTCGCCGTACTCCACGCCACTCCTTCAGGATGTTGAAAATACCCCCAGGTTCCATATTTGGTAAACTTATCACGTCCTTGCAATGCAACTATAGGTAAATTTAGTGGGAATAAGGACACTGTTGTTCTGGTAAATATACGTTTTAATCCATCGGTAACGTTTCGACAATGGTTTTTGTCTTCATCAGACTAAAAAGGTTACAACTCATTAGTAAGATAATACAAAATACGGCACATTAATACATCACCAATAAAAAATTATTATTCTTTTCCCAATAAATAACATTTAAAATGACCTTATTGACAATATATTATTTTTTTCCTAAATATTTTTTTCCCTTTTAATGTATATGAAACTGATTTTTTTATTTATTTATATAAAGAATAAATTATGGTTTATTTTTCTTCCTTTTTTTTTTAAATATACATATATAAAATTTTTTATACAAAGGTTCAAAAAATTTTTTTTTGTTGTCACTATAGTAACTGATGGGTGGCTCAATAAAATACGCACAAAGAGATCAATCAGCTATTCATATAAAAACAACAATAACAAATAAAACCTGTAGCAAGCCATAATACCATGTAGAAAATAACAACAATGTACACATTATAAACCTATGTTGAAATTTAAAAAGGACTGTTAAAATATTTAAAATTCGTTACTCACCCTTCAGACTAGATCGTACAAAATATCAATCAAAAATTAACTCTTTTATCAATGATCTCAAAGAATGTGACTATATTAGTGAAAATATATAAAAAAAAAATAAAAATCATAATTCTGTCCCTCCTAAACTATATGGCTTACGTAAAACCCACAAAAACGGATTAAAAATGAGACCGGTTGTGAGTTGCCTAAATTCACCATCATATAATATAGCTACTTGGTTACATCAAATTTTGAATCCGCTTACCACTACTTTTGAATTCAATATAAAGAACTCATTTCAATTTGTAGAAAAGATTAAAAATGTGACTCTCCCTGATAACTATGAACTTATATCTCTTGATGTGGTATCCTTATTCACCAACATTCCGAAATCATTGGTACTAGATATAATTAAAAAGCATAAAAGACATATTAGCGCTTACACTGAATTGCCAGTGGAGAAAATACTTGAAATGATTTCTTTATGTTTTGACACGAGCTATTTTTCATTCCAAGGCAAAATGTACCAACAATTAGATGGTAGTGCAATGGGAAACCCCAGCTCACCCGTATTAGCTAATATAGTCATGGATCATGTGATCAGAGAAGTTTACAAAAAGATCGATTTTTTTATTCCATTTCTTTTTGTATATGTTGATAATACAATTTCCGCTGTACCAAAAGACAAAATAGAGACTATTCTCACTATTTTTAACTCCATTCATCCGAAAATTCAATTTACCATTGAAAAATAAACTGACAAAAATCTAGCATTTTTGGATGTTAAGGTTATCCGAGAGAGTGATGGAAGTTTGATTACCAATTGGTACCGTAAACCGACTAGCTCTGGCAGAACCTTAAATTACAATTCATACCACAGTGTTCAGCATAAAATAAGCACAATAAACAACCTTTTATATAGATCGCACTATCTTAGTCATCAAAAATTCTGGGATGAAAACAAAAAAATAATAAAAAATATCGCAAAGAAAAACAATTATCCATCAACATTTATAAATCAGTGTGTCCAAAGATTCACAAAAAAGCATATAAGCCCACCAGAGAACTCTGAAAATATTAATAATGAAAGAAAAAAATATTTTAAGATCCCATTTGTCCATGGCTTATCTCACAAACTAAAGCAATGCTTTCAAAAAAATGACCTAGAATTGGTTTTTTATAACTTAAAAACTACAAACAGCTTATTTACACAACTTAAAGATAAAACTCCATTTCTAAAGCAGTCTAGTGCGATCTATAGTATACCCTGTAGCTGTGATCAAATATACATCGGTCAAACAAAACAATATATTGAAAATCGATTCAAACAACATAAATACGATTGCCAAGAAAAAAATAAAAATAAAAAAGATAAGACAGCATTAGCCACTCATCATTTTTCAACACAGCATGAGTTTAAGTTTGAGGAAGCAAAGATCTTGGAAAAAGAAACTAATTATTACAAACGCTCCATTTTGGAAATGATATATATAAACATTAATAAAGATAGAGCAGTTAATTTACTTAGCGATGTTAACAAATTGAGTACGGTCTATAACTCCTTACTCAATAGAATTCGCTTAAAATAACCCCCAAATGACGATTAATGAAATTAACAATAAACAAAATAAAGTAAACTGAAAAGAAAATTATATTTAAAAAATAATATAAAATATTTATAGAAAAATATATATATTAATATACATTAATATTAATATTATAAAAATGATCAAAATTAAATAAAATATAAAAAAAAATAATAATAATAGAAATTATAAAAAAATAATAATAATAATAACATTAATAAAAAATATAAATATAATACGTGTATGTATGTATGTGCATGTGTGTATATGTATGTATGTATGTGATTGTATGTATGTATGTATATGTGGGTGTATGTATGTATATGTATAATATAAAAGGAAAAAAATAAAGCTTTTCCCCAATTAAACCACGACAACAAAATACGAAGTGTCTTTCTAAGGAGTCATGAATACGTAAATGAGTTGAAAATTAGCGTTCAACCAAAAAATATTTTTTGCTTTTTTAAAAATTAATTGTATATACCAAGGTTTAAACAGGAAAAGTTTTGTGTTCTGACAACAATGCATGTTATCAATGCATTTTAATATACAACAACTCCAAACTAGAAAATAAGTTCCATCACTGTCTTAATTGTATCATACTATATACACTTGTCCCACTCTAAATTAAATCAGTACCGTACACTACTAGTGCCACTCTATTCAATTGCTTTAAACTAAAAGAATTTTAATTTGTTTTAATATTTCGGAACAATGAAAATCCAGAATAGTGACAACAATGCAGACTAATTTTGCCGCCCATAATATAACCTGTCTGATAAACAAAACAAAAGAAAATATAAATAATTACCAGCTTAATATCGGGCTTCGTTTTTAATTTTGTGCCGTTTGTTTTCCTGATGTGCCTGAATTCTTGTTTTTTGTTGTTCCAATGTACGATCTAGTCTGAAGGGTGAGTGACGAATTTTAAATATTTTAACAGTCCTTTTTAAATTTTAACATAGGTTTATAATGTGTACATTGTTGTTATTTTCTACATGGTATTATGGCTTGCTACAGGTTTTATTTGTTATTGTTGTTTTTATATGAATAGCTGATTGATCTCTCTGTGCGTATTTTATTGAGCCACCCATCAGTTACTATAGTGACAACAAAAAAAATTTTTTGAACCTTTGTATAAAAATTTTTATATATGTATATTTAAAAAAAAAGGAACAAAAATAAACCATAATTTATCTTTATATAAATAAATAAAAAAATCAGTTTCATATACATTAAAAGGGAAAAAAATATTTAGGAAAAAAATAATATATTGTCAATAAGGTCATTTTAAATGTTATTTATTGGGAAAAGAATAATAATTTTTTATTAGTGATGTATTAATGTGCCGTATTTTGTATTATCTTAGTAATGAGTTGTAACCTTTTTAGTCTGATGAAGACAAAAACCATTGTCGAAACGTTACCGATGGATTAAAACGTATATTTACCAGAACAACAGTGTCCTTATTCCCACTAAATTTACCTATAGTTGCATTGCAAGGACGTGATAAGTTTACCAATTAAAAAAATATGTTTTTGTAATAAAATTAAAAGCTCCTTCTTTCCAAAAAATTCAAGACGAAAAATTTAGATTTAGACATTTAGTCAAAGTTATATCCATATAAAAAAATAGGTTTTTGTAAAACGCACTATATATTTGGGTCGCCCTGTATATGGTTTAAATCATGTAAAGTAACTTTTTTTTATTTATTTAAGACGTTGCTCTTTGTACAATATAACTGTGTAAAAAACTCGTTTCTAGCTTTTCTAGATTAAAAGTTTCAAGTAAAAAACCTCATGTCCCTCTGTTCCCATAAGGTCGTTCCACTGTGCGGCGGTTGGTAATATTTCGAAACCACCACGCCCTACTTTCAAGAAACCTTCAGGGGCTTATGTTGCTGGTGCGATTGTTTGCTCGTTGTGCCGAGAATCTCATTTTTTGAGTTCTTGTAAAAAATGTTTGCCAAAAAATCCTTACTCGAGATTTACTTTTGTTAAAAGTAAACATTTGTGTTTGATCTGTTTTGGATTGACGCACAATTCAAAGGACTGCACAGTTACTCAAATATGAGGATGCGGGCATCGTCATCATTCATTATTACATTTTTCGAAAAGTAATAATGGCGGTCAGAGCGTACGTTCGGTGACACAACCAGTTGTCGGACAGGGGGATAGCACCATTCAAGGCCCACTCAAGGAAAATATTTCGGTCGCCACTTCTTTGGTCTCTAGCTCAGATGTAATTCCGATCCTGCCTACTGCCATGGGTCATATTAAAAATGCTGAGGGTAACTTCGTGCCCATTCAAATTTTACTGGACTCGGGTTCAGCTGCAAACTTTATTTCGGAAAGTTGTTTGAGGCGCCTTGGTTTGCCCCGCCAAAACTGTGAGATGGAAATCTCTGGTATTGGAAACAGTGGAAACACGGTGACAAAAGGCTTTGTATTTTAAAACCTCAATTTTGTATTGAAGCTGAGTTAACGCTGAGAGCGTTGGTCCTTCCTGAAATTTGTTGTGCATTACCTATGCGGTCAGTAAGCTTTTTCGACAAGTCATATTTCGATGGCCTTGAACTTGCTAATAGGGAATTTTGGAAATCCCGTAGCATAGATATGCTTATTGGCGTGTCGGAATTCGGCACTATTATGAAATTTAATAAAATTGATTCTCCAGGCTTGGATGGACCCACATTTAGGGAAACTATATTTGTTTGGGTTGCCCTGGGAAATTCGAAAGTTTCAAAAAAAAGACAAGTTAAGGACACGTTTTTGCCGACTTATTGTAGTTCCACTTTGGAGTCTTTGGATTTTAATATTAAAAGGCTGTGGGAAGTCGAAAGGGTACCTGACAAAGTCGTTGTTTCGCCAGAAACTGAGTTTTGTTAAAATTTGTATCAGGAAACTCATTATAAAAATTCATATTCGAAGTTGTTGCTTTGCCTTTTCGAATAAAAAATGTAAGTTTTGGTGAATCAAAAAATTTGCCATTGCCCAGATTGTATTCTTTGTTGGAATCGTATAAAGATTTTATAAAAGAATCTTTGGAGTCTGGTTACATGTCCCCAGTGGGACCTGGTGACGAACCTGGACTGGTATTCTCATAAATTGGCTTAAAAACGTTACGTTTTAAAAACGCTAACCGAAACGGACAGCAGCCTTCTCGCATGGCATTTGCGCTGACCGATCGAATTTGGTATTCACGTTGGTAAACGCGCTCTTGGGATGGAACTCGCTAAGGGGTACGTTCAGATAGCACGTCGGATGTGGTCGGGCGCGCTCAAATCCGTTCAGATTGAAATCTAGGTGAAAGTTACTCTCGTTCATATTGGTCGAAAATAACGTCGGGCGAATCGCCTTTTACACCCTTCTCTATGAGGTGGGTGATAAACGCTCGACTTGCGCAGTAGGTATATAAACCAACACCCCCAATTTTAAAAAAATATATTTTTTCGAAAACATATAAAAGTGGCATTTTCCATAAATAAATAATCAATTTTTACTTAAAAACACTCTTTCAGATGCAATTAAATAGATCCTTTACTGAATTTCATTTTGACTGTTTAGTTTCTACTTAGGAGAATGTAGAGAATGGATGTTTATTTTTATTTGGACAAGTTTAGGAATATAAATAATATTATACCTAGATATTACTTTGTGCTTTCAAATTAAAATAAAAGACATTTAAACTATGTATATTTGTATTCTTTATTTAATAGTAGATAATGTAACCATATAAATAGGTTTGACATAATGTAATTAAAGGTCTCTCAACGCTCCAGCAAACACATGATTAAGAATTTGTCTTCTTTCGCATTGTCACTGTCAAACGCTATTATATTATATTGCACTTGTAACTATTAATTTTAAAATTTATTTATTTCCTTTGAAAGTGTTGAGCACAGGCACTTAAAACCTGTATTGCTTCTACGTACAACAAAGAAAATACATTTACAGAAAACACAACTTTTAAATCTAAAACAAAACTTTAATTGTCTAATAAAACTCTGTCAGCCACCAAAAGTCGGGTACTCCAAAATACTCTCTATTTGCATTTTTTAAAACCAAAAAACACTTATTTGCGTTTATGTTAACTCTACTAAATAAACTGTAACAAATTTTTAAATCTGATCGAATTTATATATATTTATCGGTTTCACAACGTTCTACGTATTCCGATACCCAATCTCCACTCGTTTCTGTTTGCCCATAATTCATCATCTAGGCCTCTTATTCTTATTTCACTGTCTATTCCTTCTCTCCAGCTTCTCCTTGGCCGACCTCGTTTTCTTCGGCCAGTTGGTTTCCATTGTAGGATTTTATTTTTTCTGTTCTATCCTTGATTGGCCATACTTCTGAGCCGTATTTAATACTTTTTACAATGGTGTTATATATAAGCTTTTTGTTATGTTTTGATATACTTTGGTCCCAAATTATTCCATTTAATAAAGTTATTTCTTTTCTTCCGTGTACGTTTCGATCTTTTATAGCTTTGTCTAGTGTTCCGTCAGCTGTAATTTTTAGACCTAAGTATTTATATTCATCACAGGACTGAATTCGCTGCCCGGTATTTAAGATTAGATCCTGTTTCGTTCCACCGATACACATATACTCTGTTTTATTGAGATTAACCTCTAGTCCCCACTTATTGTACTCTTCTATTAGTTTTCGTGTCATATATTCGATCAAATTTATCAATTTTAAAATAATATATTTAAGGGTTAGTGTATTACATCCATACCGTTCACAAAGGCAAGACGTCCGGCGATTTACCCATGACGTCATTCGCTCGGCAAGATGTCTCGCCCGACGTTTCAATCTGAACGTACCCCAGCATCCTTCAAATACTCACTTTTTGTTTATGTTTTTTGACATGTGTGGCATACATTAGAGATTCTTTTCACCCTACTTAGTTATACTTGGTATTTATTGATAAAAACATGGAAAATCTAGAGAAGGTGATGGTTAGAAATGGTTTTAAAGAGAAATGTTGGGCTAGCGGTGTCTTAACATGATTGTAATAACCCCTACACTCCTAGGGTATAATAATAAAGGTTATATAGACGTAAACCATGAATTTTCATCATATTCTAACAAATAAATTAAATTTTACAAAAAAATTTAGTTCCAACTGAATACACTTGCTCATACTAGGGTTTTTCAAGGCTCAAATACTCGGGTACCTACTCTACAGGGTACCTTTATATATATATATATATATATATATATATATATATATAGAAGTGTTGAAAACTTGCCCATAGACAATTATTTTTTTATCTGTACCACTTAAATAGATTCCAAAGGGGAGAGAAATACAGTAAATCTTTATTTACAAACTCCTTAAAATCCTTCATTTCCATCTTGAAGAATAAGAAAGGTAGCTATTTTGGTACCTTATTGTACTTAAATTATAGGCTGAAGGCCTCTTTTAACCACTAGAAAAACGAAACTGGCCAAAAAATTTAAAAATAGTTTGCACAATACTTTTTAATAGGTTTGAATTTTTAAAAACGCCAAGCGATTTCCAGAAACAGATGCCAATTGGTAGGTGTTTATAAATAGGGTTACCGTTTTAAAAAAATGCGTAGTGCAATGATACGTGAATACCATTTTTGCACTTTTCGTCAGGTGCTTAGCGAATTTGACGTCTTAAAAACGCTATGCGTTTTTGATTACGAAAATACTTGTCCTGATCAGGAATCTATATCGACTAAGACCAGGGTAGTTTTCGATTCTTCTATGAAATCTTCCAACGTAGTTTCGCTCAACTCTACGCTATACGCTGGACCCAAACTTCATTCAGACATTTCAAGGGTGCTGCTGAATTTTCGTTTGCACAAATATGTGCTTATAACAGACATTAAAAAAATGTTTTTGCAGATTCTTGTTTGTGAGGAAGAAAGAAAGTTTCAACATATTTTGTGGAGATTCGATCGTGGAGATCCTATACAAGAATATCGACTAAATACCTTGGTTTTTGGAGTTAGCCTTACTTGGCAAACAGGACTATTCGACAGCTGGCAATTGATGAAAAGGATTCTTTTTCATTGTCATCAAACATTTTATTGTCGCACGTCAACGTTGATGATGTCTTGACGGGTTTTGATGACCTTGAATATGGGCTAAAAATTAAATTTGAGCTTACAGAGATTTTAAAAAGAGGTGGCTTTAAGTTGAGAAAATGGGCAAGTAATTGCAGTGACGTTTTATCTGATATACCTCTCGGGCATCAGCAACCCATTTCGTTTGATACAGAAGCTCCTTTATGTCTTGAAGTCCTTGGTTTGCAATGGCAAGCAGCTTTTGATAGTTTTACGTATAAAATTGGCGATTTTTCAAGTAATGAGTGCACAAAAAGATAGATTTTATCGAAGGATTTTTGATCCTTTGGGCATAATTGCACCACTTACTTTGTTTGCCAAGAAACTTAACTAGAAATTGTAGAGTTTATTTCTGGATTGGAATCATGAATCACCACCAGAAATCACTGAAAAATTGAAAAAATTTATGTGTGAGCTGGGTTCGCTGTCTTCATTAAAACTTTCTCGTTACATGCCTGTGCTTAATATAAATTGCGAAATGCTTTGTTTTTGCGATGCGAGTGAAAGAGGTTATGGAGCAGTAATTTATTTTCGCGTTTTTGTGAATGGCGAGTACAAAATTTATTTTGTATAATGCTGCCAGTTATTTTAGTTTATTCTTTTATTTTGAATTTTTTGGAAAACCTAACCTTGAAGTTTGTTTTGATATTTTTGGGCTTTCACCAAAAAAAGAAAGTCCTGTTTGGGAAAAATTCCGATCAGGTGATAATTTCTCTCTTTGTTGAAAGTTATTTTCTTTTTGATCACCTGATCATTTTGGTAAAATCATGAGCGTTTTTTGCTCACGCTGGGAGTTTGAAGCGCCACCCTGTGATCGACAGGGGAATGAAGAAATTTCCTTCCGACAAAAAACTAAAAGAATTCACACGCGTTTTTGGGTTGAAGACCGAAATTTCCAACCACAAGAAAAAAGCCGCGGCTGGTGAAAGTGTGCAGCTGCTACAGAATTAAAGAAGGTAAGCTTCTAGCGTGTTGCCGATTTTTTCCTTTGTTTTTTAGTTTAATAGACTCTGTTTTCCCAGACGGGGCGAATTTAACTTTGGGGTTATTTTTTTTGGGATATCTCTAGTTTTTCTCCCCTTCAGGGCTCAGTTGTCTATTTGGTCCTTCAGACACTTATGTATGACAAACCCCTTTGGATTTTACAGTTTTTTTGTTAAAAAATTGGTAATTTTATATATTTTTTTGCAGCATCCACATTTGATCCTTTTTTGCCAGATTCGAACATTGTTGTTTTTGTACCGGTTTTTTTTTTTGTTCCGCATGAATTTGAAGGTTGGTAGCCCTAAGTTTGGTATATGACCTTGTGCGGCGATAAGAAAACACCCGTTCGACATTTGGGAGCGGCCCCGGGCCCGTTCTTTTTTCTTGCTGCTTGTGTGTTCTAACCTCACAACTTCACGTGTTGTTGTTGTTCATTCCGTGTGGATGAGTGATTGTGTCCACGTCTTACGTTTTGTGCTTGTCCAAATTTTTAACTAATATCACCCTTAAAAGTGATCCAATCCCAATTAAAGGGGTAAGTGACTTTTTCCGTGAAAAAGCAAAGCATTTTTAACCATTTTTTAACATGGGAGAAGTAGGACTCTCTGAAAAATTAAACGAAAACTAAATCGCAGAAATTATAGGCGTCACCGCGCCAAATTTGACAGCCATGACAGGCAAAAAAATTGAAAAAAAAACTACTGACGCGCTTTTTTATAAAGAAAATAGCATAGTTCATGGTATTCGTGGAGGCAAATGAAATAGGCAAATTTAGCCTATTAAAAATCGCTAAAAAAATTTTTACTTGAAACTGGACCAAATCCAGCAATTTAAAGTAAAAGGACGCCAGGGTTATTTTCAAAAATAAAGACGCAGCAAATTCTTTTGTTAAGGATAATCTAATTAATGACAAAGGCATAAACGCCTTCATACCCATTAATCTAGTTTCATGCAGGGGGGTGGTTAGAGGGGTGGATGTCTGCTTCACGGAGGCAGAGATTCTCTCGGCTAGTCGGGCTCCCTGTAAGATCAACAGCCTAAGAAGGCTTCTTAGAAAGGACAAAAAGACGGAGAGACAGGATCTTGTTCCAACTGGTACAATGTTGTTCACCTTCGAGGGACTGACTCTGCCAAGAGAAGTGAAGATCTTTGGATTACCAATGAGAGTTTACCCATATATCCCCCCAGTCACCCAATGCTTCTGCCTGCGGTACGGACACACTTCCAAGCTGTGTAGGGCGGGTAGGGGGAGCTGTCGTGACTGTGAAGATCAACATTGGGTAGAACACGAGAAATGCACTGGCATCAAATGCATTCACTGCAAGTCCAACATGCACAACTCCACATCGAGACAGTGCCCAGAATATGAGCGACAGAAAAACATCAAAAGGGCCATGGCCCTAGAGAGATTAACTTTCTATGAGGCAAACATAAGATTTAAAAAAAAAAAGGATTTTTTCTACAACCCTAAGGACTTTCCATCCATGCCTAAAAGTAGGGAAACAACATCCAATATAATTACTAGTCAAAAAACACCAATATCCAGTTCAGCAAAAAGACCTATTGAAGAGGAAATTTTTACAAATCATAAAAAACAAAAAAACAAAGGATATGATAGGGAAAAACACAGGGAATGCCTAAACTCACCGACAGGCAGAATTCACGAGGTACAAGGACCGTTACCGGTGGTACCTCGGGAAGAATCCCCAGAAGGGATAGAGAGACTCACAACTAGCCCCCCTTCTACCCCCCTATTTCACTCAATAGTAATGGAATCATCATTAAACTCTCTATCAACTGAAAATGAAGAAAACAAATCAACTGAAATAACAATCATCAAAGAAAAATTATCTTTTGAACAATAAATAAATTAAATCCCACATTAACTAGTAATAAGCCCCAATTTATAACAAACAAAAAAAAAACACTCGCAATGCATAACAACAACAAAAACAATTTAAAAATCATGCAATGGAACCAAAGTATTGTTGCAAATAGGGCTAATTTGATATTATTCATACGTCAGTACGATCCAGATATAATTCTTTTAAATGAAACTTGGTTAAGCCCAAATCTCAATTTATAAATTCCTACCAAACAATCAGGGTGAACCGCCTTGATCGTCATGGATTAATAGCCACTTTAATTAAAAACAACATAAGATATAAAAAAACACATTTTTCTCCTTCATCAATTCCAGATTTCCACTCAATTATTATAAAAGTTAATGACATCAATATAGTTAACATATATACAACTCCTACAGTGCAAAACTTTCAAAACCATATGAAAGGATTGTTTGATAAAATAAATGGCAAAACCATTATAATGGGGGACTTAAATGCACACAACAGATTGTGGGGAAGTGTGACAAACAATGCAAAGGGACAAATTTTAGCAGAGCTTATAGAAGAACATCACTTTATTTACTTGAATGATGGAAGATCTACAAGGGTGGAACCACCAGGGGGCAATGCTAGTCCACTCGACATCACACTTGTATCACAAAACTTAAGTGGAAATGTACAATGGAACATCATAGATGACTGCGGAGGAAGCGACCACTACCCCACAGTCTGTTGTTTGAACAGGTTCATTCTAAGTTTAAACACAAATCAACGAACTAATTATAAATTTGATCTAAAAAATGCTGACTGGGAAATCTATCAAAGCAAGGGAGAGGAAAAATTCAGGGTAAACAAACAAATAAAATATAAAGGATTTGAAGAAATTCTAATACAAACAGCAGAAGAAGTTTTACCTACTAAAAAAGAATATAAAACGACAAAAAAAATAGGGAACCCATGGTGGGATAATGACTGCAGCGAAAAAATTAAGGAAAGGAGAGAAGCTTTAAAAAAATGTAAGGAGACACCAGATTTAAACAACTACATCAAATTAAAAAAACCATTAGCTATTACAAAAAAATTCCTTAAACAGAAAAAAACCTCCAAAAACTCGATAATGTTTATCATCAGGTTCTCAGAATAGTGACAGGGTGCATGAAATCAACCTCGATCCCAGCACTGTATGCTGAATCCACATCAATGGATCTGTATTCAAGAAGAAGAATTCTATCAAAAAAACTGATAGTTAAAGCAGCCTGTGTTAAGAACAACCCACTGATAAACCTCCTAAAACAACAAAAAAAACACAACCCTAAAAAGAAAGTTAGAAGAATCCAAATGGACTGTTCTTTTACGAACATATTGTGAGCATGTTAAAAGACCTAAAATCTGCTATAATGAGGAATATGAAATTCAAATCGCAAACATCCCAACAAAAAAAAGTTGTGAAGGTGAACAGGAATTTCTAGAAAAAACTGAAAATCTTAGAGACAATTATACTTTCGTGTTCACAGATGCATCAAAAGTAGGTGGGGTATGGAGTTCACATTCCCAAACTCAAATTTAACTACTCAAGCAGACTTCCTGATTATTTTAATATCTGCTCAGCGGAAATGTTTGCAATCAATGAAGGAATAAAATTTTGTTTAGAGAAAGACCTAGAGAACATCATAATATTTACATAATCAATCGATCATAGACAGGACTTTATCACCATTTCAACAAAAACTAGAATTATACTAAAAAACAGAATAAACTCTCTTTATTTAGCCTGGAAGAGGTGGACAAACTAGCAAACATAGGCAGAATCCTTACGGTTCCAAAAGAAATAAAATACACTCGGGAAGACATTTTCAACATAGGAAAAACTGATACAATTAAAACATTTAAAAACAATTGGAAAGAACAAATAAAACTAAAAGGAAGATGGTATGGACAAATCCAACAAGAATTTCCAACAAAAACATGACATGAACAACTCAAATACATAAAGAGGCTTCATATAACTACAATAACACGCATGCGAACAGGACACTGTCTTACTGCTAGCCACTTAAACAGAATCAACATTAAAGACACCCCCTTCTGCGAATGTGGCCAGATTGAGGATTAGGACCACCTCTTTCTGGAATGTCCAATAAACCAACTCCCAGACCTTGATCTATATAAAGCCTTCGGGGACAACGGAACGGTCCTACCGCTGTCAATAAAAACGGTTCTATCAAGCATCAATTTTAACAACATGAGAGTCTTCTTATATCCTTAAAAAAAACTAAACCTTTTAAAATGTAATTGTCCCTTGTTGAATGAATGTGTGTATGAATGACTAACTTCCTGTCCTTAAATAAAGAAAAAAAAAGTAAGAACCACACGAAATAAACCACGACGGAAGATCAAAAGGAAGCTGAGAAAGAGGCACAAAAGAACATCAAGAACCAACAAACAGAGGGAAAAGGGCGACTTACATTGGAGAGAAACAGTCACTATAAAAAACTTTTGGTACAAACCAAACATAAAACTCAAAACAGGGTTCCAAGTGACCAAGTGTCAGATCATCTTGGAGTCCATCGTCCCTGTGACTGGCGTAGTGTCCCAGAAAGGGACTTAGCCATAGAAACCATCCAGATCCAGAACTTCACGTGTTGTTTTGTTTACCTCCGAGGTTAGAAAATTGTTGATTATTCGTCGGGTTTCGAATTTGTTTGTGTGAAATCCGTCGAAATTTACCTTCGTTTTTTGCTTTCGTTAAGCGCGAGATTTTGTGCCGCGTTGTATAGCGAACCGTGTGTTGATAGCGAATTTGTCGCGAAAAAACCTACTTTTTGGTATCTGATAAAAACCGCTTTATAATGTCTGATCCAAGAAGTTTAAAACAAAAACAAAAAGCCGTCGAAGCCCAGGGCAATGCAGATAAGGCAAAAAAGTTAAAACCCAGATGGGAAGATGTGCCTTCTCGGGTAAGTCAATTCGATGCATTGCATTTTGAAATTATAAGCTTAGATAGTAGTGATCAGATACAAGAAAGTCAGGAAACTTTAGTGCAGGAATTTGATGAAATGAAATACACAATTAGATCGATTTGTCGTGAGCTCTATCCGGAGGATTACCAAGATGCATCACAGACAATTCTAAACCATTTCCTGGTAAATGTGGACAGGGATCTTGAAATTAAAAGAATAGAGGTACCCCATTTTGACGGTAATCTTGTTCATGAAAAAGCTGACATGAGTGAAATAGCTAAATTTCAAGCCTTAAATACCGCTATGGTGGGAGAGGCCGCATCTGCAATTAGGAACATACCGCTAACCTCAGATAATTATCGTGTAGCCTTCGATGCAATGATTAGACGCTTTAATACTAAAAGACTAAGAAAATTGGGAAGCATTGTCAAACTATGATGATGTAGACCTTTTAGATTTTGCTAAAATGATTCTTCTTTTGCAAAAAGTTGATACCCCATTGAAAACTCAGTTTGAGATTGAGTATAGTGATAAGGAAATCCCATCCTATAAAGATTTCGTTAAATTCTTAGAGAAAAATTGTCGGGCTTTGGAAAATAGTTCTCTTTTGAATAAGCCGAAGGAGGTCTCACCTCATCTACCCCCTAGGAAGGGTGGCAAACGACCCTATCCTGTGTTATTGACTGGAACAGGCCAGTCTGGTAATAAAGGTTGTGTTTATTGCCAGCAGCAGCCCTACCATCCTCTTGTGAAGTGTACCAGATTTCTGGAATTAGAAGTAGGTCAACGCCATCAATTTGTTAAGCGTGAACGATTGTGTTTTAACTGCTTTGGCAAATATGGTATATCTCAATGCCGTACAAATGCCACGTGTCGTCAGTGCCAGGGTCTTCACCATTCCCTGTTGCACTTTGTGAAAAGCTCTCCGAGCCCCCAAGTTGATTGTCCAGGGGAGACCCCCCGTATACCTAATAGTGAAGGTGCCCAACAGGCATTGTGTACCGCTACACCCAGTAGCAACCATTTTGAACCTCGTAAGAGGAGACCTGTGCTTTTTGCAACCGCGGAAGTTTTATTTGTAGATGCCAACAAGAAGTTTGTGTCTTGTCGGGCAATTTTAGATTCCGCTAGTGAAGCGTCCTTTGTAACCGTCTCTTTGGCTGAGAGGTTAGGACTTAAAGTAGCCCCGAATAGAACTCCTATTGAAGGAATAAATGGCATGATTTCTAGTACATCATATGGCAATGTAACATTGCAAATAGGCTCCTCCAAGTTTCCTGATAGTTTGTTTTCCTGTGATGCCATTCTTATTCCTAAAATTTGTGGAACCATATCTGTGACTGTTGTAGAATATGATTCTATTCAGTACCTAAAAAATTTAGATTTTGCTGATCCTAATTTTGGACAACTGTAGGGGTCAGCTAACAGCTTAATTTTTAAAATCTACAATGGCAACTTAATTAATAATTTTACTCAGTTAGAGGTTGAACCGTAAAGAAAATTCATTTATTTTTAACACTCACTATTGTACGATATTAAATTAAAGTAACTCACGTTATTGTATTCAACCCATCACTTAGACTTTGTATAACCACTGACTAACACTTAACAACACCTTACTTGTGGAGACTGTGAGCTTAAATTAAATAATAAACGAATTGATCCTAGCCTTTTTATCAACTCTGTTCGATGATGAAATATCCGCCAAATCAAGGTTCTAAAGCCTCGAGACAAAAACGGCGCCAACGCCACCTAATTTTAATTAGGACAGCCAAACAAGGCAATGTTTGCATGGCTTTGCGCATTGCTAAAAATAAAAGCGGACAGACCTCGAGGTTAATCCCACTAGGCCAAACTTTGATATTTGTATGACCCTAAATGGTGAATAACATCACGAGATGTTGTTCCCCACTTTAAGACTTGTTATAAAAGCGCGATCGGGATAGCAAAAGTCGATCAGTTCAAATCAGTCAAAAACTTAATATCATTCGTAATAAGTTATGATTTTTGAATCCAAACCTAAAAGTGAAAATAAGTAAATAAATAATAAAAGTGACTAAATGTGCCAAAGGTAACTGTAATGCCACAAAACAAAAAAACTAAGTAGAGTTAAATATTAGTGGTGGCATTCTGGCTGTAATTATGGTGAGAGATTTATTTTGAACTTTAATCTATCGGTTGTTGCTTAAAATTCGTGGACTATGAAAATTGACTTTGAATCATTTTGTTTTACCATACAAACTTTTGCTCACAAGAGCGTTTTGCTAATATGTTAACTAATAGATTATGGTTAAAAAGAGTTTATTGAAAAATATGATTTTAATGTTATAAATTTAACTTTTGTGTGACTTGAATAAAAATAACGACATGCAATACTTTGGAATATGTACTATATTTTATTTATCAATATATAATAACTTGCTTTAAAGAAAGTGTTTAATTTATATCAATAACACGGTTGCAAACAAAGCAATATACGCTAAAACGCTTACGCTAAAAAGATGGTAAAGATTTTGTAACTGCACCCGGGGAAACTTAAAAAAATATTCGCTCGGTTTTCACGAAACCCTGGGGCAGCTTCACAATTGGCGCAGTCGGTAGGATGATTTTCTGAGAGACAGAGAGAGAGAGAAGTCCTAGAATAAGAAGAAACAAAAAAAAAACAACATACTCAGAAAAGTTTTAGGTCCCCTTTGGACAGTAAATAGCTTTTAATATGGCAACCGAAAACCCTTCAGCGTCACCCATAGTATTGCAAGTCCCGCCGCAGGTTCAAGTAGGCAACGACTCGATCTCTACCTACGACGGACAAACCAGCGTTGATAAATTTTTAGCGCTCATCGAAGAAACTGCTTCGCTAGACACTAGTGATATGGTTCGATTCTGGAAGACAACCTTGGAGAAAAATAGAAATAGAGCGTCAAATTCAAGAAACTACAAAGTAGCGGACCAGGAACGCAGGGTCTCTGCTGTGGAAGAAGCGAGATGGGAGTAAAGACCGAAAGGGTAGGGATATTTGCGTGCAGGTCCGAAGGAACCCCGTTTAATATGGTTAAAGTACAAGTAAATAGACGTGTATATTCAGCTTTAGTACATAGTGCATTATCCCTGATAAAAACCCATAGAGCAAAGGGGTTCAACCAAAGAATTAATTAATACCCACATTAGAAGAAATATTGTATTCAGTTTTGATTTATAGATTTAGAAGTGCCTCAACAATTTTTATTGAAAAAAGTTGATAGTATTGGAGCTTACTTAGGTTAGATTTTTTGCAAAAATATGGAAAAAATGGGGAAATTATTTAATGTACGCTCTTAAAGAGAGAAATACCCTTAATTAAAGAGAAAAGAAGTTTCGATAGTTTGTGCAATAAGATATACAAGCAAACTTCCGTTCAGATTAAAAATTTTACAAGAAAAATAGTGTTTAAAAAGAGTTGATGAAACTTACTTTGTCCCAGGAAGGAAGAAATAATTAAAGTTCTCATGTAAGTGCCGTTACTGAGAACTTGTACACTGAATCGGCGGCAACCGGTCTCAAGTGTCATAACAACTCAAGGATTGATACTTCGATCCAAACGACAACCCAAACGACAGAGGAAGGGAAGCCTGCAGCTTCCGACAGCAGAAACTCTTCAGTGAGAAAGAAAAAACAAAATTGTTCGAAATCGAGAGATACGGTTTTAGAGAAACCCCAGAGAAGTGAAGGCCCGAAAAGTAGGCCTTTCCAGAGCAAGTAGTAGCAGACAGAAAAAGAAAGAAAGAGGTGTGTGTACTTAAAGGACGACTTAGTTATAGCGCCGCATATTCATGCACTTTGTTCAGTAACCGTTCGCCAAATATCCAAAGTGATACCCAGCAAATGGTTCTGGAACCAGTAATGAATAATCCTAAGTGATTGCTTGTGGCAAGAGTCTTGCGCAAAACGGCTTTAGCCAGAGTTTTTAATGCAGAGCAAAGAGAACAAGAAGTTTGACAAGTGTGTTCTGAAGATATTGCCGAGATTTTTAAATAGCTAAACCTCAAATTGATTAAAAATCGACAATAGAGTTAGTTGCATAAAATATAACTTATATGTACTACAGTGAAATTGCGAACGGATTTGATGGGATTTCCCTGTTAATACTATGCAGACAGTGGTGAAGAAATTTTGATGGGCATTTTAGGTTTAGTTATTATAGATTTTAAAAAAAAGAGGGAAGCAGAGAAAGAAGCATCCCAAGTATATACCAATGAGAAAAAGTAGAAGAGACATAAAAAAAAATTACGCACATAAAGAATTTAGATGTGATCTAAATAAAGAATTGGATGGTGAGTTTAGATATTGACAAAGTTGAGTTTAGATAACTTTGATCAATATAGAGGAATTATGAAGTTAGACCAATTATTTTATAAGATACTGTGGAGATGCAGTACCGGAGGTGATGTGAAAAGTTGGTTGAGCTGATAATAAAGAAGTTGTTGCTAAAAGAGAGCAGTTTTAATGACCCGGGATCATTTGAGTTTTAAGGTAGCTGAGAGAGGGTCAGTTACGCTGATTTGGTAGCAGGCAGATGGTCAGCTACTGTGACAGAGATAGTCACGGAGAAGTTGTTGAAGACATCCAATGAATCAGTAGAACTTAAGCAGTTTTGAAATGGAAAATGTGCAACGACACAACATTTTGATGTACAAATCAAAATGCAGTTTTCAAAAAAGAGTTCTCTGAGAGTACTTCAGTGGCGCGATGCAAGATTTCTGCAAAGTTAGAAAAGTGCGAGTAGTCAACAAAATGCCTTGGTAACAATAAAGCTAAAATAAAATGTGCGTAAAAAAACTAAAGAGAGTTCCTTCTTGTCTCGACCCATTGTGCCGTCACTTTTCTTTTACTAGACGTTAGTAAAAATAAATAAACCAATCGGACATCGGACTGGTCCACGATATACTAGACGACAGACGACTTGAAATTTGAACCAGGAAAATACATTAATTGGGTCATAGCGTCTCGACGGTAAGAGAAGTCCTACGTTATAGTGAAGATGGTTAGACCGAGAACAGCAAACAGGGTTAGATGCAGTGTAGATGCCTAGACCGGGCAGAGCCAGTGTCTTACTTGGGGTCGGATTTTGTTTATATTACTTGGTCTTGAAAATTGAAACACGTATCAAATAAAATATTTTGTAGTGCATCAACTTTATAGGTTGAGATGATATATTTTTTGTTTGCGGTGAATGCTCAAACTAGTGTGCAAGAAGATATTCAGGGTGCGTTTGTTATTACTGTCATGAGAAGTATTTTTTTTCATTTGGGTTATTAAGTGTTTAAATAGTGACAGCTATGAAACTAAGCCCTAGAGGAGCAAATGTTTTATAAAATATGTTATTGGGTTGTATTTGCTAAACTTTAGAGGAAGTTGATTTATATTGCTCTCATGTAAACTATTTTAGGCCGCTAAAGATTTAAAATGTTCTAATTTAAATTTGGCATTAGTTTAGGAAATATTATAGCAGTAAATCCTTTTAGTTCTGTATGTGTCAAACTAACCTTTAGTTTTAAGTTTAAAATGATAAATTTTAAAGAGTGCGGAGGCTAAGTAACTTAAAATTAATAAGAAAGGTTACATAAAGTGCAATAAAAGAAAATAATAATTCAAAAGTGAAGTGGAAATTAAAAAAATAAAAAGAAGTGAATATAAAAGAAAAAGTTTAACCTAATTACAAACGTGTTGGAATATGGTTAGAACGGGACGGCGTCAGATGTAGCTGCAGTTCGATATCTACATGAAAGATGAACGTGCAGATTCTATCCAACCACCTTTTACAGGAAAGCTACGAAAACTAAGAAGCAAGTGAGGTTTAGACATAGGTATTATTAATGCAGAAAAAGGATGTAAGTAGAATTTAAATTTAGAGAATGAAACTTTAGGTAATTTTTTTTTGGTAAATAGCTTACCCTCTGAAATCATACTAAAACCGATTAATGATTGTACGAAATTTTAATTTCAGCATGGCATGTATCTTACCTTTAAGCACAAAAGCACAAGACAAATATTATATTTTTGGAAATGGTAATAAATAAAATCTCAATTGTTGCCATTTGAGTAATTCGTAATCAAATAAGTTGATTGTCGAGATTTTTTTTGTTTTGGTTTTGCAGATTAAAGGCTCCTTATAATAGGCCAAAGTAAAATAAAATAATTAAATATTCAGCTCTTTGGAAAGCCATAAATCGTTTCTGTGGACAGAAAGTTAGGGCCTCATAAAAGTGGGTCAAATTAAAGCGATTGTCGCACACTCCCAAGAGGCTTTAAAGTAGGTAGGCGTTAACAGACGTTCTTAGACAACTGTATCAAATTACTAGGAATACTTAATAAAAATTATTGGTATACAATAATAGTAGGTCAAAAGAAAATATAGGTTAACATAAAAATAAAGTCACAAAGATAATCGTAATATTTTCTTTAATGATATTCATATTTAGTTTTTTTTTGACAATTTTTACTTAATCTAACAATGCACAGCAATATCTCTTAACTTAATTTAAAATAAAGTGTCTATTATCTATCAAGGTAAATATTTATATAAACAATAACTACTTAAATTTATGCCACAATAAAAACTATGCTATATTAAAAAAAATCTTCATCCAATGAAAAGTACATAAACCAGATGTAAGCTATTTAAGAGCTTACATTGGTCTTGTAAGAAGGGAGGAATGTAGGGGTCAGCTAACAGCTTAATTTTAAAAATCTACAATGGTAACTTAATTAATAATTTTACTCAGTTAGAGGTTGAACCGTAAAGAAAATTCATTTATTTTTAACACTCACTATTGTACGATATTAAATTAAAGTAACTCACGTTATTGTATTCAACCCATCACTTAGAATTTGTATAACCACTGACTAACACTTAACAACACCTTACTTGTGGAGACTGTGAGCTTAAATTAAATAATAAACGAATTGATCCTAGCCTTTTTATCAACTCTGTTCGATGATGAAATATCCGCCAAATCAAGGTTCCAAAGCCTCGAGACAAAAACGGCGCCAACGCCACCTAATTTTAATTAGGACAGCCAAACAAGGCAATGTTTGCATGGCTTTGCGCATTGCTAAAAATAAAAGCGGACAGACCTCGAGGTTAATCCCACTAGGCCAAACTTTGATATTTTTATGACCTTAAATGGTGAATAACATCACGAGATGTTGTTCCCCACTTTAAGACTTGTTATAAAAGCGCGATCGGGATAGCAAAAGTCGATCAGTTCAAATCAGTCAAAAACTTAATATCATTCGTAATAAGTTATGATTTTTTAATCCAAACCTAAAAGTGAAAATAAGTAAATAAATAATAAAAGTGACTAAATGTGCCAAAGGTAACTGTAATGCCACAAAACAAAAAAACTAAGTAGAGTTAAATATTAGTGGTGGCATTCTGGCTGTAATTATGGTGAGAGATTTATTTTGAACTTTAATCTATCGGTTGTTGCTTAAAATTCGTGGACTATGAAAATTGACTTTGAATCATTTTGTTTTACCATACAAACTTTTGCTCACAAGAGCGTTTTGCTAATATGTTAACTAATAGATTATGGTTAAAAAGAGTTTATTGAAAAATATGATTTTAATGTTATAAATTTAACTTTTGTTGAATAAAAATAACGACATGCAATACTTTGGAATATGTACTATATTTTATTTATCAATATATAAGAACTTGCTTTAAAGAAAGTGTTTAATTTATATCAATAACACGGTTGCAAACAAAGCAATATACGCTAAAACGCTAAAACGCTTACGCTAAAAAGATGGTAAAGATTTTGTAACTGCACCCAGGGAAACTTAGAAAAATATTCGCTCGGTTTTCACGAAACCCTGGGGCAGCTTCACACAACCTAGTAGAGTAGACCTTTTAATTGGTGTTGATTTGTTTGGTCAGATGCTTGTGCCTGGCTTTAAAAAAGGAGAAAATGGAGGACCTTGTGCTATTAATTCAATATTTGGTTGGATACTCCTTGGTGGTATTGATGGTCCTCGTAAAACTCAAAAACCCATTAGTTTGTTGACCTCAGTGTCCTCCCTTATAGAATCTCGATTGGATAGTACCTTACAAAGGTTTTTGGAACTAGAATCGACCCCTTAAAAAATCCCTCTTTCCTCTGATGAGGACTTGTGTGAAAAAATATTTGCTACCACTCATTCAAGAACTGAGTCCGGCAGATATGTTGTTCGCTTGCCTTTCAGAGAGCCTCGACAAGAACTTGGTAACTCTAAAGGTCAAGCATTCAATATGATGGAAAACCGATTGTTAAAAAATCCTGCTTTGTATAGTGTGTACAAAGACTTTGTTCAGGATTACCTAGACCAGGGGCATATGAAATTGGACAATTCTAGCCCTGACTTCCATTCGTATTTTATTCCACACCACCCAGTTGTGAAGGCAGATGGTGTTAGCTCCCGCTAAATTTCGCGGTTGTTTATATATATTTTTAAAAACACACAACTGTATGAAAGGCAAAGCGCATTCAGCGTATTTGGACATGCGCACCAACAACCGGTGAGATCATTTGTCAATCGCCTAGAGAAAAGGCGTGTTAATTTCGTTCTCCAACTATTTTAAATATCTACACCTGAAAGTGCTCGATTTTTGTGTACTGAAGCATAGAACTGGAAACTTCAACCCTTCAGCTACGTGGTGACATCACTAGATCCACTCGGGGGCCCCTGTGAACGAGGAGAACTTGAATGCAAAGGAGGTGAGTGCTTGTCTTTGATTACCGTTGTGTGGTTCCAACAATTTTACCTATGGACATTTTGATTATTTCGTAAAATCATATCAATATATTTATGTTTGCTCGCGATATCATTAATTAATAATATTTACAGTCCATTCATTGCCTTTAACGTTTTTCTATCCGTGGGCTAACATAAAAGTGTTCCTTTCGAGCCGAATTATTTTTAAATAATAAATCCATACGACGGTAGTAATAAATTATTTGCAATAAGACGGCGGCCTTGAATTTTTTCGCAGCAAACGTCGACCGGAGAAAGTAGCCGGCGCAGTACGTGTTTTTGGTCCGCTGCCATGGTAACGGGTCTACTCCGCGTGGTGTAAACAAAACGAGTAGGATCAAAACAAAACAAAACAAAAGTTCAGTGGTGTATCATATCATTTCGATATTTAAAACAATTTTTATCAATTGGCGATAAATTAGTGCATATTTTCGACAATTCGTCATTTTTCTATTTCAGAAGCATTAATTTAGCGTTAATTGTATATTTACCGACAATTTCGTCATTTCAAAGGTAAAATCATGTCTGTCAAAAAAGCCGTACAAAAACGCAAGGGTTTTTTATCTGCGATCACCGAGTGTTATGTGTTGTCGCAGACTGCGGAAAAAGATGAAAGAGCGAGAAACGAGTTTCAAGTGAGGTATGCCGATTTGGATGAAACCTTCGATAAATGCATGCTGGCACATAATGACGTCATTATGTTGCTAGACGACTCGGACGATGAGGAATTTAAAACGCAGGATGCGATCCTTGCAGAAGCTCGTAAATATTTTTATGCGTGTAAGGGGGTTTACTCTAAAATATTTCCGGTTGAGGCCCCATCTTTTTCGGGATCATATGTTCGACAAAACGAAACTCCAAAACTCAAAGAGTTAGGTATTCCCATATTTCGAGGTGATAAAAAATTATGGCCAAGCTTTTTCGATCTTTTTAATAACATTATAGATCAAAATCAAAGTCTAAGTAACGTTCGAAAACTTCAATATTTATTTTCATATCTCGAGGATGAGCCTTTAAAATTGATATCAGGGATTAGCTTATCTGATCAAAATTATAAAATTGCTTACGACAAATTAGTCAATAGATATCAAAACAAGCGAGACCTCGCAAATGATGCTTTGAGCTCAATTATGAACTCCACCTTAAAAAACGAGTCAGCTAAAGAATTGCGTAATTTAATTGACACCTTTTCTGAATCCCTAGAAATTTTAAAATCACTTAGCTTTGACGTTGACAGTTGGGACTTTATTATTTTTTTCATTTTATTAGAAAAATTGGATATTCCAACGCGTTCAAATTTCGAAATGAGTCACGCCAATACTAATACCGAAATTCCCACTTTTCAGTCACTTTTTCAATTTCTAGAAAAAAGATGTAAAGTTTTGGAATCACTTCCTCAATCAACAGCACCCAAAAAGGTGCCTATCTATCAAAAATCAAATTCTATGCAAAATCAGTCTGGGCAAAAGCCTACCTATCAAAATTCAAATTCTATGCGAAATCAGTTTGGGCAAAAGCCTACCTATAAATCATCCAACTCGCCTTTTATAGGACTGGCTGGCACCTCAACTAATTCGAGTACGGGAATAAAATGTTTCCGATGTAATCAAGGTCACGTGCTTTCGAAATGTCAAACATTTCTTGATCTCTCACCTATCGATCGCCTATCTTTCGTCAAACAGAAAAAATTATGTTTAGCGTGTTTTCATCCCTTGCATAATGTAGATACGTGCAAATCAAAATATTCATGCAGGACTTGCAATAGTAAAAGGCACCACACTTTAACTCATATCTTAGAAACTAATCAAGAGTCTGGAAGCCAAGATACTAGTCCTGTCATTCACACACCACCTGTCAATAATCTTCATGTGTCATTAAATGCCTCAGGACCTTCAGGTACCTTTCTTTTATGCACCGCCATAATAGATGTTATGGACGGTTGCGGAAATTTTCAACCTGTAAGGGCACTGCTTGATTCTGGATCACAGACAGGATTCATCAGTGAAAAGTGTATTCAGCGTCTTAATCTTCCTAGGCGAAGTTACACCACTGAAATATTCGGATTAAATCAGATGTCTTCTTTTACTTCCAAAGGGCTCGTTCAATGTCACATTAAGCCACAAGGACAAGTCACTCCTTTACTTAATTTCGAAGCAATTGTTGTTCCACAACTATGTTCCAATATGCCTACATTCTCCTTGAACGATAATCAGTGGAAACACTTGGGAAACCTTAAACTTGCCGACCCATCTTATTTCAAATCTAGACCTGTGGACCTGGTTATTGGTTGCGAGCTATTCGCACAGATTTTCAAGGAGGGCAGGGTTCTTGGACAGGTAGGGCAGCCTTCAGCCCTTGAAACTATCTTTGGCTGGGTCGTCATGGGAAAGGTTGACGAAGTAGGTAGTCTTACGGAACGAACCAGTTGTTTTTTAACGAGTCATTCACCTCCTTTAGAGGTCATTCTCCCTAGGTTTTGGGAAATCGAACATTTGCCTAAAAAACAAATCTTATCAAAGGAAGAAAAACAGGCAGAATCAATTTTTACTGCTAGTGTAGTACGGCAACCGAGCGGTAGATTCATGGTAGATCTTCCGTTTAAAGACAAAATAAACCCTGACCTAGGAAATACTTACCCGCAAGCTTATCGTAGATTTTTACTTCTAGAAAATAGATTAATCAAAAATCCTGATCTGTACACTGCCTATTCAAATTTCATGCAAGACTATATCGATTCTAATCATATGAGTTTGGTTTTATCTAGTCAACCAAAGGTCGACGTATCGTGTTTTTTAGCACATCATTGCGTTTTAAAGCCGGAAAGCTTGAGTACAAAATTAAGGGTGGTCTGGGATTGTTCAGCAGTCACCCCAAAAAATATTAGTCTCAATGACACATTGTTATCTGGACCGAAACTTCAAAAAGATATTGCTTCTTTACTCCTTACATTTCGTCTTAATCCTATTGCCTACATTGCTGATATCAAACAGATGTTCCGTCAAGTCCTTATCAATCCTTATCACCGTCCTTATCAAAGGATATTGTGGAGGTTTTCTCCACAGGACCCACTTTCAGTGTGGGAACTTTCTACTGTCACTTTTGGCATGACATGCTCGCCTTTTCTAGCCATGCGTACCTTAAATGAGCTGGCAGAGAGAGAAAAGGAACGTTTTCCTATGGCTAGTACTGTTCTAAAAACGTCAATCTATATCGACGATATCTTGGGAACTAGCCCTTCGCTTTCTGAAGCTCTCTCCCTTCAAACAGAACTCAATGATTTGTTGAAGTCGGGAGGATTTGAACTTAAAAAATGGGCAAGCAATTGTCCTGAGTTATTGGCAACATTGCCAGAGTCCGATCGTCAAATGCCTCTCTCTTTCGACAAGGAGGAACCCCACTTTATCAAAGTTTTAGGACTTCAATGGCATCCAAAAAACGACATTTTTTCTTATCAATGCCGAATGAAGGACAAACCCCCAACCAAACGTTCTATTTTATCTATCATAGGAACAATCTTCGACCCCTTAGGTTTTCTTTGTCCCTTGTTGCTACAAGCAAAATTTATTTTGCAACAGTTGTGGATATCGAAAGTAGGCTGGGACGAAGAACCAGATTCTTCTATCATCGACTCTTGGAACAAACTTCGTTCTGAATTCCCGCTTCTTTCCAATTTTCAATTACCCCGACAAATCAAACTGTCAAAAACCAATACCTGTCAAATCATCGGCTTCTGTGACGCTTCAATTCGAGGCTACGCAGGCGTCGTATATTTTCGTGTAGAAGAGGAAAAAAATATATCTGTTTCTCTCATATCTGCAAAATCTAGGGTCGCGCCTATAAAGTCACAAACTTTGGCTAGGCTAGAACTCCTAGGCGCATTTCTTTTAAGCGAATTAATTGACTTCGTTTTATCTAGCTATGAAGGAAAAATAACTTTTACAAATATCGTTACTTTCTGCGATTCGCAAGTCGTATTGCACTGGCTTTCATCCCCTCCTAATCGCTGGCAAACCTTTGTTGGAAATTGCGTCAGTAGAATCCAAGAAATCATCCCCTCAAACTCGTGGCGCTACATTCCTTCTGCTTTGAATGCAGCCGATATTGCGTCACGAGGGGCCACCCCTTCACAGCTCATGTCACATGACATGTGGTGGAACGCACCGTCGTTTTTGTGGTCTCCCGAAAACGAATGGCCCGATTTTCATAAACCAAAAATGCCGATTGGTTTCGGAGAGATTAATCTGGAGGAAAAGCCAAAAGTCTGTTGCAATGCGATAATTGATGTCAACTTCTTAGATCAGCTTCTTATCAAATATTCATCTATATCAAAAATTCAACGTATCATTTGCTATGTCCTTCGAATAGTTAACCTTTTTCAAAACCATTCCTATCAAAAACCCACTAAGCCGCCGGACCAAAAAGTTATTTTTGAGAATATTGTTTTTCCTACCACCGGTGAGATGCAAAGTGCGTTACACCTTCTTATCAAACGCGTTCAAGGTTCTTGTTTTTCTGAGCTTTTTTCTGCGTTATCTAAGGATAAACCAATACCGAAACCTTTGCGAAAACTTTCACCTTTTCTTGATGAGAATAATATCATTAGAGTCGGTGGCAGATTACAAAAATCTGACCTTTTGTCTTATTCTGCAAAACACCCCGTCTTACTTTCGAGTGACCATCGTTTAACTACACTTCTTATCGAGTCCGCTCATCGACAATATCTTCATCCTGGGTTTAAAACATTACATAATCTGCTTTTACAGCAATTTTGGATATTATCTGCCAGACGGGCAATTCAAAGAACCATATCCAAGTGCTTGCAATGTTTTAGAATCAACCCTAAACCCTATAGACCGCCCATAATGAGTTCACTTCCCGCTCATCGAATCAATCAGCTTAAACCTTTTTCGAGTGTAGCAATCGACTTTTGTGGACCTTTCTTTGTGATTCCTCATCGTTACCGTGGTTGTAGAGCTTTCAAATCGTATGTCTGTGTGTTTGTCTGTACGGCCACACATTGCGTGCATTTGGAATTAACCATGGAACTGTCCACCGAAGGGTTCGTAGGTGCATTCCATCGATTCATTTCTAGACGCGGAAGCGTGACGCAATGCTGGTCAGATCAAGGCAGTAATTTTATAGGGTTTCGTAACCAATTACTGGATTACGCAAGAAGTGCTGCCACCAGACTTTCTATTCGTTGGCATCTGGGACCTCCTCTCAGTCCACATTTCAATGGCCTGGCAGAAGCTGGCGTCAAAGTTTTAAAACTCACTTTGTTCGAGTTGTCGGCGACCAGAAGTTGTCTATCATGGAGATGTCCACCCTTACCTGTCGCATAGAAGCCGTACTTAATAGTCGCCCTTTATCTCCTGCCTCTTCAGACCCACACGATCTTCAACCTCTTACCCCTGGGCATTTTTTGACACTTGAACCCCTTAACTCTGAAATTCCGGAGTCAGATTTGTCCGAGGTTCCCCTAAATCGGCTCTCGAGATGGCAACTAATCCAAAAACTACATAATGATTTTTGGAAACGGTATTCTATAGAGTATTTGCATACGCTACAACAGCGACACAAGTGGGCTGATTTGTCCCCAAATATCAAATTAAATGATTTGGTTATCATAACAAGTGATCACATTCAAACGCCTTTGAAATGGCCGGTCGGTCGGGTCATCGAACTGCATCCCGGCGGGGACGGTCAGGTGCGTGTTGCGACGGTAAAAACGGTTACCGGTGTTTATAAGCGGCCAGTTGTAAAACTGTGCCTCTTGCCAAATTAAAAGTAATTTTAATTTTCTACCTTTTACCGGGTATTACAATAGGTTTTTTATTTTTAATTTTTTTTTTGAATTTTTTGTTTGTTTGTTTTGCCTTTTTTCGGGATTTCGTTATCTCTAAATAAACTTACGATACTTATCTATTTTCATTCATTTATATTTATCGGTCGATTCTTTTTCTTATATCTATATCTGTCCGGTTGAGATTCTAAATTTGTGTGTTTTGGAGGGCAGTTATGTTAGCTCCCGCTAAATTTCGCGGTTGTTTATATATATTTTTAAAAACACACAACTGTATGAAAGGCAAAGCGCATTCAGCGTATTTGGACATGCGCACCAACAACCGGTGAGATCATTTGTCAATCGCCTAGAGAAAAGGCGTGTTAATTTCGTTCTCCAACTATTTTAAATATCTACACCTGAAAGTGCTCGATTTTTGTGTACTGAAGCATAGAACTGGAAACTTCAACCCTTCAGCTACGTGGTGACATCACTAGATCCACTCGGGGGCCCCTGTGAACGAGGAGAACTTGAATGCAAAGGAGGTGAGTGCTTGTCTTTGATTACCGTTGTGTGGTTCCAACAATTTTACCTATGGACATTTTGATTATTTCGTAAAATCATATCAATATATTTATGTTTGCTCGCGATATCATTAATTAATAATATTTACAGTCCATTCATTGCCTTTAACGTTTTTCTATCCGTGGGCTAACAGATGGTGACTTGTCAAAAATTCGAATTGTTTTTGATGCATCTGCCAAGACCTCAAATAGTTGTAGCTTAAATTCTATTTTATTAGTAGGACCTAAACTCCAAAGAGATATTGTGTCAATATTGCTTACTTTTCGCCTTTATAGTTGTATATTCTAGTGACATACGTCAAATGTCCAGACAGATTGATATGCACCAGGCTGATGTGTGTTATCAAAAGATATTGTGGCGGTTCGACCCAACCGAGGAGATTCAAGAGTACTCTCTTCAAACAGTAACTTATGGTGTGAATTCGAGCCCATACCTGGCTATTCGTACACTTTACCAGCTCGTTAAAGATCATGGCAGTGGCTTTCCACTAGCGAGCAAGGTGTTGATGCATACTACTTATGTGGACGATGCCATCGGATTAGCTAATTCTGTAGCTGAAGCTTTAGAAAGCCAGAAACAGCTAATTGCGTTGTTAAAATTGGGTTGTTTTGAACTTCGTAAGTGGACTAGCAACACTCCTGAGTTACTAGAATCGGTTCCAGCTAGTCATCAGCAAGCAATTTCCTTTGATGATGAATCTGCTGGTTTAAAAATCCTTGGACTAAAGTGGTGTCCAAAATTGGATTCGTTTTGTTATGATGTGATGCCCATGGAAAGACCTTGTACCAAGAGAAACATACATTCTCTCTGAGATTGTAAGGATATATGATCCACTCTGGTTCCTAGCCCCAGGTGTTTTGGTTGCTAAATGTTTAATGCAACGTTTGTGGCTCCAGGTTCTTTCATGGGATGATACTCCCTCCAGTGATATTGTTGCACAGTGGCAACTCTATCACCAGTATTTACTAAAGGGTGCTAAGTGCTAAGTCCTACAATCCTAGGTTTAAAAGTCTACATTTTGGTTAAAGGTGTAACTCATTTTTCCCGTAAATGCAATAGTTTTTAATATTTATATAAATTGTTCATAAATACCTGGCGATATGGGTCATCTTTTTTTGATGTTACAATGCCATTATATCGACACAACCCTTAGGAATAAATAAAAATAATAAAAAGTCCGGTCTAAATATGGCGAGTCGTTCGACATTTTTAAACTAATGTGGAGTAACATCCTTCCAGCAGTTTTTTTTTCGAATTGCACCGGCAGAATGAGGATTCTCATCTACACACTGTTTTGGGACCGTTCAAAACATAGGAAGTACGGAACAAAGATGTTGCAAAATGTACCAATAGGTAAGTGAATAGGTACCTGGTAAGTACAGAGTGTTTAATTTTAACTTTGCGCAAAAAAAAAAACATCCATGACGAATCTGATACCTTCCTAACCCATGACCACACTCCAAGTAAACTCCATGCTATAAAAAATGTGCGCTACAATATTCCGAAAACCGGAATGGGACAACTGGGCGCCGCCAACTCGGAGCCGCCAACTGGGCGCCGGGCCAACTCGGCGCCGCCAACTGGGCGCCGGCCAACTCGGCGCCGGACTAAAAAAATTTTTTTTTACAAAATGTGTAGATGAAAAATAAAATATATTATTTATATAAAAACATCTTTAAAAAATCCTACGCAATTTTTTACAAGCTTTTATTTAGCTTCAGATGTTCTGTCTAACTAACTAACTATCTATCAATCTTGTGAAGCGTTTTTGACACACTTCCCATTATCCGATTTGGATGAAATTTGGTACACACGTAGTGGTCCCATGATAATACAACAATAAAAAAAAATATCCTCCCACCCGTACCCCCACCCCTTCTATAGAAAAATGTGTTTTTGACACACTTCCCGTTATCCGATTTGGATAAAATTTGGTATACACATAGTGGTCCGATAATAATACAACAATAAGAAAAAAATATCCTCCCACCCCTACCCCCACCCCCTTCCATAGAAAAAATTGTTTTTGACACACATCCCGTTATCCGATTAGGATGAAATTTGGTATACATATATAATATAAAAATATCCTCCCACCTCTACCCCCACCCCCTTTCATAGAAAAATGAGTTTTTGACGAGGGGTCATCAACTTTCAACAGTACTGTACAAATTTCACAACAGGACCCGACAGTACCACGACAGGACCCAACAGTACTCGACAGTACACGACAGTACCCAACAGTACTCGACAGTACACGACAGGACCCAACAGTACACGACAGGACCCAACAGTACTCGACAGTACACGACAGTACCCAACAGTACTCGACAGTACACGATAGGACCCAACAGTACCCAACAGTAGTCGACAGTACACGATAGGACCCAACAGTACACGACAGTACTCGACACTACCCCCCAACCAGTGGCGTAGATGCGAAAAGACATGATGACCTTTTTTTTTTTTTTTTGTTTTGGTCGCAAGTTTTTTGAGCGCGCGCTTTGACCCTGTCGGCCTTCCCCAAACATGATGACCTTTTTTTGTTTTTTTTTTGCTCGCATGTTTTTGAAGGGCGCGCTTTGTACCTCGCAACAGGACCCAACAGTACTCGACAGTACACGACAGTACCCAACAGTACACGACAGGACCCAACAGTACTCGACAGTACTCGACAGTACCCAACAGTACTCAACAGGACCCAACAGTACACGTCAGGACCCAAGTCCTGTTGGACGCTGTACAAAATTTTAGGGTGCCGATGACCCCTCGGTTTTTGACACACTTCCCATTATCCGATTTGGATGAAATTTGGTATTCACATAGTGGTCCGATGACAATACAACATTTAAAAAAATATCCTCCCACCCCTACCCCCATCCCCTTCCATGGAAAATGCGTTTTTGACACCCTTCCCATTATCCGATTTGGACGAAATTTGGTATACATATAGTGGTCCAATGACAATACAACATTGAAAAAAAAAATCCTACCACTCCTACCCCCACCCTCATCTATAGAAAAATGCGTTTTTGACGCACTTACCATTATCCGATTTGGATGAAATTTGGTATACATATAGTGGTCCGATAACAATACAACAATAATGAAAAAATGTTCTCCCACCCCTATCCCCCACCCCCTTCCATAAAAAATGCGTTTTTAACACACTTCACTTCAAATAACTTTTATAAAATTTGGTATATGCATAAAGGTCCGATGGCAATACAGCCCAAACAAAAAATATATTTCTACCTCTACCCCCACCCTCTCCTTCCCCCAATAGAAAAATGAGTTTCCAAACAACTTACGATCAGCGATTTCATTATAATCCAGAATGAACTCTTCTTTATTTATTTACCTCTGCATTTTTCTGCTAGATTGATTCTTGCAAATAGTAACATTTAATTGATACGGATATCTTATCGTGCTAACATCCTCAAAATTTCCATCAGTCGGCCATCGCTTTTATTATGATAATATTAGAATGTTAGAAAATTATTTTTTAATTTTTAGTGCATTTTATGAAAGCTTGTGACTTAAAGGATATTTTTTTTTAATGTTGTATTATCATCGGACCACTATGTGAATACCAAATTTCATCCAAATCGGATAATGGGAAGTGTGTCAAAAACTCATTTTTCTATGAAAGGAGGTGGGGTAGAGGTGGGAGGATATTTTTTTCTTAATATTGTATTGTCATCGGATCACTATATGTATACCAAATTTCATCCAAATCGGATAATGGGAAGGGTGTCAAAAACGCATTTTCTATGGAAGGGGGTGGGGGTAGGGGTGGGAGGATATTTTTTTTAAATGTTGTATTATCATCGGACCACTATGTGAATACCATTGAGTTGTATAACGCCCTAAAAGGGCGTTAGAGACGGAAAGACAAGGCACTTTTTATTGACCCTATCCAATTTGGTTCCTATGGTCGGGTATTTCTTTTACAATAAAAACAGAGATAGACATTATTGAACATGTGAAACGGACAAAGATAGGGTGATTTTGCATGCTAATAATACCCTAGATAATATAAGGGTACTTTTATCTCTTTCACACTGACGGCATAAGTGCGACAGAAAAGCAGCTGGCTACCTTTAATCCACCTGCCGTATTTTGAGTGATTCTACCTGTTAGTCCGTGTATACAGGGAAAACTGATAGACAATGTTGTCTAAGTACGGAATTGATTTTTTTTGAATTTTGTGCGGGAATATTACAAAAAGAAATCTTAAAACGTTTAAAAACAAGTTTAGAAGTAACTATTTGAGTTTAAACATGGTCCAAAATTGTTTTTTGTGCAAAAGAAGAAAAATAATCCATAAAAAAACAACATTTCATGGGTAAGTCGTCTTGACAGATAGTTTTTCCTAAAACACGAGAAAGTTCAGTAGCGTCACGATAGATAGTTTTTTCTGCGACCGTGCGATTTTACCCTCACACATTTTGATTCAGAAAGTGTCACTTCCCCGCACTTTTTTTTTGCATTGCATGAAAATTAACAAAAAGTATTTGATTTTCTTAAAAATGATTTCTTTTTAAATTCTTACATACCGATTTTTATCCAGTTGTTTTTGTTTTTTCGAACCAAACTTTTGACATGTCACGGTCGAGTTTCATACATCTTGATGAATTGTTACACACACTGATCTATGTTTTTATAAATTTCGATAAATTTAATGTTTTTTGCGGACTTTACAGTAATTTTAAGTTAAATTTTGGTCTTTCATCGCGAAAGTATATATTTATTATTATATGACCACCGCGACCGGTCTACAGGCCGGTATCATATGTTTATGTCCTTCTAATGTCATTTGACTATCATGCTGTCTTACTTAATAAGGTCACTTAGTTTAATTAATAATTTTGTCCTACATAATATAAAAGAAGAATAGAAACCAACAAAAAATTTGTGACACTTCGATTACCCATTTTCTTTGATTGCGATGGATTAGGGTGACCAGATTACGGTTTATTAGGGTGCCCAGAGTGCGCAAAAAAAGATTTTGAAAAATTTCCCTAAAAAAATTGAAGACCAAACACTCACTCGCCACTCAATGTTTATGGTCGCATACACTAATCCTAACTCGATTTCCGACGATTATGGACAATGGTTACCCCCTGGACATAAACCGAACAACTTTTACTATATTTATTAACAATAGGTAGGTTAGGTTTGGTTAGGTTGGGTTAGGTTGGGTTAGGTTGGGTTAGGTTGGGTTAGGTTGGGTTACGTTGGGCTGGGTTGGGTTAGGTTGGGTTAGGTTGGGTTAGGTTGGGTTAGGTTGGGTTAGGTTGGGTTAGGTTGGGTTAGGTTGGGTTAGGTTGGGTTAGGTTGGGTTAGGTTGGGTTAGGTTGGGTTAGGTTGGGTTAGGTTGGGTTAGGTTGGGTTAGGTTGGGTTAGGTTGGGTTAGGTTGGGTTAGGTTGGGTTAGGTTGGGTTAGGTTGGGTTAGGTTGGGTTAGGTTGGGTTAGGTTAGGTTGGGTTAGGTTGGGTTAGGTTGGGTTGGGTTAGGTTGGGTTAGGTTGGGTTAGGTTGGGTTAGGTTGGGTTAGGTTGGGTTAGGTTGGGTTAGGTTGGGTTAGGTTGGGTTAGGTTGGGTTAGGTTGGGTTAGGTTGGGTTAGGTTGGGTTAGGTTGGGTTAGGTTGGGTTAGGTTGGGTTAGGTTGGGTTAGGTTGGGTTAGGTTGGGTTAGGTTGGGTTAGGTTGGGTTAGGTTGGGTTAGGTTGGGTTAGGTTGGGTTAGGTTGGGTTAGGTTGGGTTAGGTTGGGTTAGTTTGAGTATGTTCGGTTAGGTTCCGCTAGGATTGTTTAGGTTAGGTTTAGCTATATTCGGTTAGGTTCGGTTCAGTTTAAGCAAATCGAACCGAACCAAACCGAACCGTTAGATTCGGTTTGATTTGGTTCATTTCGATACGGATGGGTTCAGTTTGCTTTTGTTCAGTTAGACCTTCGATAAATTTTAAAAAAGTAAATAATTATTAATTTTTAGTGTTTTAAGGAATAAAAATTGATATAATGTTCAATTAAACTAATTTTTATTTGTAAAAATGTAGGAATCATAATTTTCTTGATTTTGTTTTGAATTTCATGCTTTTTTAAAAATTGTGCATTTTCATAAAAGGACCAAAAAAACTGACCCGATTTGGATCAGTGACCTTAGTTATTTCAAGTTTTTGTTGACAGCTGATAGACGTCAGGGACCGTTTTGTTTCAGTTTGAAATGAGAAAATGCTTCTTTTGTAGCAATTTGTATGGGTTTTAATGGGGTTTTAAGAATGTTTCAATTTCAATTTTTTTAACAAAATCAACGATAGTCCGCAATTTTTTTTTTAGAAATCACTATAAAATGGTCTAAAATTATCATTTTTCAAAAAACTTCGTAGTTTTAAGAAAGGTGGTAAAACGTACCAGACCCCTGAAATGTGTTGCAGTCTAAGACAACTGGGCGCCGCCAACTCGGCGCCACCAACTGGGCGGCACTCCAACTGGGCGCCGGGCCAACTTGACGCCGAGCCAACTGGGCGCCGGACTAAAATATTTTTTCTTGATAAAATGTGCAGATGAAAAACAACCTTAAAAAAATTAAAGTGGCGGATCCAAAATGGCGGACTTTCTTATTTATGCATCGATATGTATCGAATATGGAACTTGGCGGTGTTTCAAGTCGCAGAACACTACACCTACCAAATTTCAACACTCGACTTAATAGATGTTGAAAGTTTTGTATAAATAACATATTTATTTTGTTTTTATCTCCACATTTTATCGAAAAAAAAATAGTCCGGCGCTGAGTTGGCCCGGCGCCCATTAGGCCCGGCGTGGCGCCCTGTTGGCGGCGCCGAGTTGGCCCGGCGCCCGGTTGTCCCATTTCGAATTGAAATTTTTAGTTCCGAAATTTCATCTGACTCGAGCATAACTTGTAGTCCACCCAAGAAAAGAAGAGTTGAAGAAGACCCTTGTTCAAAGAAAGAAAATATTTTACCTGGAAGGTACAACATTTGTAAAGTTCTAAGATGAAAACAATAATTTTAATACATCCACTGCACTTATAATGCTTAGAAATTCTTTTTACTCTTTTTTTTTACTGAAGAGAATTTTGTAAACACACACAAGTAAGTATTCATGATTATTTATTATTCAAACAGAAAATTGTTGATAAAAAACTTCTAGTGGAATTCAAAATTTTTATTTTGCGCCGCCACTGCCCTTTTTTATCCAAGACAAGCAAATAGAATATTTTTGCGATGTTGCATGTTTCCGGACTCACCAAACCGAAATTCTATTTTCATCCTTATTTTGCTCATTAAATTCTTACTTGTATTTGGTCAATTGCGATAAAAGCTTGATATAATGGCAATTTTGGCCCATGCCGGGTCTACCCGTAGGGTATAGAAGTCAATGGTGAATACCAAATTTCATCCAAATCGGATAATGGGAAGTGTATTAAAAACCCATTTTTCTATGAAAGGAGGTGGGGGTAGAGGTGGGAGGATATTTTTTTCTTAATATTGTATTGTCATCGGATCACTATGTGTATACCAAATTTCATCCAAATCGGATAATGGGAAGTGTGTCAAAAACGCATTTTTCTATAGATGAGGGTGGGGGTAGGAGTGGTAGGATTTTTTTTTTCAATATTATATTGTCATCGGACCACTATATGTATACCAAATTTCATCCAAATCGGATAATGGGAAGGGTGTCAAAAACGCATTTTCTATGGAAGGGGGTGGGGTTAGGGGTGGGAGGATATTTTTTTTAATGTTGTATTGTCATCGGACCACTATGTGAATACCAAATTTTATCCAAATCGGATAATGGGAAGTGTGTCAAAAACTCATTTTTCTATTAAAGGGGTGGGGGTAGAGGTGGGAGGATATTTTTTTTAAATGTATTGTCATCGGACCACTATGTGAATACCAAATTTTATCCAAATCGGATAATGGGAAGTGTGTCAAAAACTCATTTTTCTATTAAAGGGGTGGGGGTAGAGGTGGGAGGATATTTTTTTCTTAATATTGTATTGTCATCGGATCACTATATGTGTACCAAATTTCATCCAAATCGGATAACGGGAAGTGTGTTAAAAACTCATTTTTCTATGAAAGGAGGTGGGGGTAGAGGTGGGAGGATATTTTTTTCTTAATATTGTATTGTCATCGGCTCACTATATGTATACCAAATCGGATAATGGGAAGTGTGTCAAAAACGCATTTTTCTATAGATGAGGGTGGGGGTAGGAGTGGTAGGATTTTTTTTTTTCAATATTATATTGTTATCGGACCACTATATGTATACCAAATTTCATCCAAATCGGATAATGGGAAGGGTGTCAAAAACGCATTTTCTATGGAAGGGGGTGGAGGTAGGGGTGGGAGGATATTTTTTTTTTAATGTATTGTCATCGGACCACTATGTGAATACCAAATTTTATCCAAATCGGATAATGGGAAGTGTGTCAAAAACTCATTTTTCTATTAAAGGGGGTGGGGGTAGAGGTGGGAAGATATTTTTTTTCTTAATATTGTATTGTCATCGGATCACTATATGTATACCAAATTTCATCCAAATCGGATAACGGGATGTGTGTCAAAAACAATTTTTTCTATGGAAGGGGGTGGGGGTAGGGGTGGGAGAATTTTTTTTCTTATTGTTGTATTATTATCGGACCACTATGTGTATACCAAATTTTATCCAAATCGGATAACGGGAAGTGTGTCAAAAACACATTTTTCTATAGAAGGGGTGGGGGTAGGGGTGGTAGGATATTTTTTCTTAATGTTGTATTGTCATGGGACCACTACGTGTGTACCAAATTTCATCCAAATCGGATAATGGGAAGTGTGTTAATAACGCTTCACAAGATTTGATAGATAGTTAGTTAGTTAGTAAAGGATTTTTTAAAGATGTTTTTATATAAATAAAATATTTTATTTTTCATCTACACATTTTATCCAAAAAAAATTTTTAGTCCGGCGCCGAGTTGGCCGGCGCCCTGTTGGCGGCGCCGAGTTGGCCCGGCGCCCAGTTGGCCCGGCGCCCAGTTGGCGGCGCCCAGTTGTCCTAGACCGCCGAAAACCGCATATTGATGTGACGCTCCGTTAAAAAATTAGCATTTTTAAAACTTTTTAACTGTCAAAAAACTGCCATTAGCATTGACGAATTTCGACCAAAATCTAATCAGCTGGTTACAGTATCAAATACTATTTTACCTAAAAATTTCATGAAAATCGGTTGGGCGGTTTAGGAGCTATCGTATTACGGACAGATTTACATACACACACACACACGTCGAAAACAATACCTTCTCTAGCCATTGCTGTGCGGGCTAGGAAAGTAATAAGAAAAAGTATTTCTGCTGCTGACTTTTCACAGCGCGTTATATCGCCGAACGGTCATAGAAATGCGACCGACATTAGATATATCTATACAACTACATATAATCCTTTCATTTCAAAAAGCCGCCAAAAAAACCATAATAAAATTTGAAGTGGGAAGCCCATTAAGGAATCCTAAGCAAATAAAAGAGAATATGGGCCGGACTGGGAACTGTTTATAGTATATAGTCATGTAAAATAAAACGTTTAATAAAAGTTGCTGCTTAATGCGTATAATAATCATTAATAAATAGGTACTATATACTATGTAGCTTGCCCCTGTAATATGTGTAATACGTTCGTATATTCTGGAACGATTTCCGTAATTTTCTACTAAGAGTTGCGCATACATATCAAAAATAATATCTTGAGTTTTCCTCGTACAATGTGTTTTTAAAAGTTTTGCCTTGCCCTTTGGATATTTTTACCTTCCTAGATCGCGTAGCAATGGCTAGAGGGAATGTATTATTGACGATTTAAGATAACGCCAAAAATGTGTTATTTGGATGTATTTTGACCTATCTTAGCAATGTCGTCGTGATGTCTGTCTGCGTGTGTGTAGGGTGAGGAAAAAGTACCGGGACCCCTAAACAATTTGCGATTTGTTTTGACACAATATTAAGATATAATGTCATTGTCACAGCTACACACATAATAAAATACAGGGGTAATTAAATAATCTACGAGTTTCTTAAAGTGTTAAGGCCACTTTAAGAACAATTATTTAATTTATATTCTTCGAAATATCATTCTGACACAAAATTACAATGTCATTTTAAACGTAGATTTTTATTCTCCATCGAATGGTACAAGAAAAAAATATGGTTTTCATTAAAATTTTTAAAGTTGACCTCCGAAAAACTCCTAACGCTGACAGATACGTCAATGTCACGACCAAATAGAACAAATTCAATCCTAAAACTTTTATTTAGACCATTTTTGCAAATAACTCTTAGTTATCGAGATATTTAGGGGTCCCGGTACTTTTTCCTCACCCTGTATATATATATATATATATATATATATATATATATATATATATATATATATATAGGTAAAATAGTGTTCGATACTCTTACGAGCTTATTAGATTTTGGTCAAAATCCATTCATGCGAATGACAGTTTTTGACAATTAAAAACTTTAAAAAATGCGAACTTTTTAATGGAGCATCGTCTTAATACACTGTTTTCAAAATGTAGTAGACTATATTTTCTTCAATGATTCGTGTTATTACCAAAAACTTCGTAGGAGCTTTAGTTTCTGGGATATTTAAAAAAACTGTTTTCAAGGCTAATATATTATCATGGCTTCACTTGAAGTTTGATAATAGGCTAGCCAGGAATGTGTCAGTTCTGTCATGGATCCATTTATTTTTTAGGGTTAAGGTTTGGTTTCTGTAAAACCGCAGACTCTAATGGTACCACCACTTCTTCTCCTCCTTGGTCCTCAAATGGTCTCCAAAAATTTGTTTGTGGTGTTTCAAATGGCTGCCAAAACGCCATAATATTACTTACTAGGTCCTCACTTATAAAAACAAATTAAAATATACAGGTTTATAATTGTTATTATTCACAATAATAATGAAAATGTCATTATAATCACAGCCTACCTAACAACAGGTAGGCTGTTCTATAATAATGACATGAATTCAAATCCGTAATATAAACACAGCCGCTAACAATTTTAAATGAGTTTGACCCTGTATTAAAGAATGCAGGTAGTACCTTCGAAAGCGTTTGTTATATTTTGAGAAGGAATTAGGTACTTAAGTATGTATGTATGTTCGAAACTTTAACTTTAAAGAATGATGTATACCTAGCCGTGCTTAAAACACAGAAATTCTTCCCAAAATTTGAAAATAAATTTTCAATTTTTGCACAGACTCCTGCAAACCCCAAAATGGTTATTATGATTAGGGTGGCACGCGCCAGTTTTGTGTGCGGCATTTTGAAATGACAGAACTTTACTTGCCTACCTATAATAGGACAGTTGATCTTTCAAAATTGACATACCAAAGTCGAATTTATAAATACCGTCGTTTATTTTCCATTAATAGTGGCGTCACTATTAAATCCGGCTCGTATAATACACAAAGGCCTAATTTTGAAAGGACACAGCTGTTCTTATAATGAGAAACTGTCAATATAGTGCCCGGCACAATTTGTGCCTGGCACTATTGCAATAGGTCCCTAATATGTGTCATGCTGCTTGCAAATATACCTTTAATTAAATTTCTTTAAAATTTGTTTATGCTAAGAGTTTTTAAGCTGCTCTGGAACGAAATAGCGACGTACAAAATAGCGAGTATTAAAATAGCGGTATCGAAATAGCGACAATCAAAATAGCGATGTAATGAAAGGGCGACTATCAAAATAGCGATGTAACAAAATAGCTACTATCAAAATAGTATATATTTTGGTTCCGTTTTGGCATATAGCTCGACTAAAGGGTTTCTTTCTAAGAAATTTTTTCAAAAAAAAAACTTTCCTGACTTCTTTCCCAGAATCCTAGAGGGTGTGAATCCAAACCGAACCGAACCGAACCAGCATATTTTTTCAAAAAAAACTCTCCAGACTTCTTTTCCGGAATCCTAGAGAGTATGAATCCGAACCGAACCGAATTCGGTTCAGATCGGTTCGGTTCGGTTCGGATTCACATCTTCTAGGATCCCGGAAAAGAATCAGGGAAGTTTTTTTTTTTGAAAAAATAAGCTGGTATAGTCAAAATACCGCATTTCGGTTCGTTTCGGTTTGGATTGGTTTGATTCGATTCGGTTTGGTTTGATTCGGTATTTTAATACATCGCCATTTTAATACATCGCTATTTTGATACATCGCTATTTTGATACATCGCTATTTTGATTGTCACTATTTTGATACATCGCTATTTCGATATGTCGCTATTTTGTTACAAACGCTATTTTGATACATCGCTATTTTGATAGTCGCTCTTTCTTTACATCGCTATTTTCATAGTTGCTATTTCATTACTCGCTATTTTGTACATCGCTATTCGTTCCAGAGCCTTTTTAAGCATATTCAGGTAGCAAAAGGTCGCCAAGTTTTGAAACTTATTGGTACGATTGTAGGGTTAGTAGTCTTTAGTATTCGAGTTGGAACAATAGCCTCCATACTAAAAAAAATGTTAATAAATTGGTTCCTAATTAACTAATCTTAGTTTTTAAGAAAATAATATTTATAGGGGGCTGTGTATATACCTATAATATAAGGGGTCGTGTACAAAGGAATTTTTACCACAGTACACCACGGTACACTGTGATTTTTACCACTTTACACAAATGTGTTAATCACAAAGTATAAAATACGTAAATACCCACAGGAAGCCCAATCTACTAATTTTTGACCCATTTTACATTTTAAAAAATGACGCAGGGTGTTAAATATATTAGTATTACATTTGGAAATTAGTAGGATGGAGGGGGGCCCAGATCATTAATTTACCCCTAGAGGGCCCATGTTTCCTCTGCTCGCAATGGCGTATCCATAATTTGATCTTGAGAGGGTTAATCCAGTCAAACCACATACATAGGTACTTGATAAAAGAAAACATGTTAAGGTCCTGCAAAAAAATTTTTGTCTATACACATGTATAGACAAAATTTTGCAATTTTAATCTATAAATTCAGGCTAACTACCTTATTTTGAACCAATATCACTAAAAGTGGTACAATTTTGATAACAATAAAAAACTTTTTTGTGTCGGGCAAAAATTTTGCATTTTTTGTGGAAAAATCTTTATTTTTTACCAATCTTAAGTAGGGGGGGTTAATTACCCCCATTATCCTCCCCTCTCTTTTATTTGCCGGTGTCTCCACGGGCCTTGTGCTACCCATTGAACTGAAAGATGTCAAACTCATATACATGGGTTTTTCAACGATACCTATTTATTTTTCTTTTTCACATATTTTATTCAACTTAGGTTAAGTTATAAAGATCGGAAAAAAATTGCAAATGCTAAATGATAGCGAAATGTAAATTAATAGTGCGTTAATCTATTATTTTTAACAAAGGATTAAGCGAATATAATAAATTAAAAAATACTGTGAAATAATTTTAGAAAAATTTATAAATTATTAAAAGATAATTTTTATTTTAACCAGTTTAAAGTTATACTTCTTTTTTAAGATTGAAATTGTTTAAATAAATTTTGTAGCAATATGCTTAAAAATAAGGTTTAAGTTACTAACTAAAAATGGCATTTCCAAGGAAAGTAGATTATTATTTATGTAACTTCTTCAATCGTAATTTAATATAATTAACGAACGGTCCCCAAAAAAATAATTTATATAAGGTGCACTGAAAAATTCGCGGACTAAACCTATGTAAATGCAGTGTGATTTTAAATTGCTTCGCATTTTGTTATTAATGTATGTTTATAAATAGTTTTCAGTTATTTATTCGTTATTTTGATTGGAAAAATTTTCTATGTAAAAGATTTACACGAAAATGTAATTAGTATATTATTTTGCAGACTTTAAACCACCCCTCTGGATTGGTACTATGAGACTATTTTTAACGGGAATCCTATGACTGCACGGACTAAATTACCAAAAAATGACATTTCGTAAAAAAATTTTTAAGTGGTTTTTTTTATTTCTAAAGTTAATTTGAATTTATATGAGATGAAACTCACTGAGAAATGCTTACTATCATATTGCACATTGGGGAGAACCGAATCTTTGCAGTTATTTGACCTGTGAGTAGTAAAAAAATACTCTGCCAATCTATGGGCACCTAAGCTCACACTAGGTACTATAGTTATAGTGTGAGCTAATATAATCAAAAACTGAAATATATTTTATTCAACTCCAGACTCAATTACCTTTCGTTTGATACCACACAAGCCATGTTTTGACTTAAACTCAAACTTTTTTAATCTACCCCTCACCCTTTAAAAATAAACTAAAATTATTTTTTTTTAACTCCAGACTTAATTACCTTACGTTTGATATCACACACGCCATATTTTCACATAAACTCTAATTTTTGGAATCTACCCCCACCCTTTTATTTGGCTTGCGTTCGGTGGATTTTGTTTATTTTTAAATGGGACCATCACGGCCCAAGGCCCAAGGTACCAAATTTCATTAAAATCGGACAAGCGGTTTTTGAGTTATGCGGGTTGGTCGTTACAGACAGACATACAGACAGACAGACATACAGACAGACAGACAGATAGACAGACAGACAGACAGACAGACAGACAGACAGCAAAACAAAAAAGTTTCAAAATCATCTGAAACGCAAAGATATATAAAAAATTTTGAAATCTGAACAACTCGAAAAAATTAGGATCACCATAGCTCACACTGTTAGTCCACGGTTAGAAAAACGTTAAATGCAATGGACTGTATAAATTTTAATTGATGATAGCGCGAACAAACATAAATATTGATATGAAATTACGAAATAATCAAAACGTCCATAGGTAAAATATTGGTGGCACACAACGGTAATCAGAACAAATGCACTCACCTCTTTACATCCACTTTCTCCATGTTCCAAGGGGCCCCTGATTGATCTAATGATGTCACCACGTAGCTGAAGGTTTGAGGTTTCTAGTTCTATGCTTCAGTACACAAAAATCGAGCACTTTCAGGTGTAGATATTTGAAATAGTTGGAGAACGAAATTAACACGCCATTTTCTCTAGGCGATTGACAAGGATGTCCCTGGTTGTTGGTGCGCATGTCCAAATACGCGGAATGCGCGTTGTCCTTCATACAGTTGTGTGTTTTTAAAGATATATATAAACAACCGCGAAATTTAGCGGGAGCTAACATAACTGCCCTCCAAAACACACAATTTTAGAATCTCAACCGGACAGATATAGATATAAGAAAAAGAATCGACCGATAAATATAAATGAATGAAAATAGATAAGCATCGTAAGTTTATTTAGAGATAACAAAATCCCGAAAAAAGGCAAAACAAACAAACAAAAAATTCAAAAAAAAATTAAAAATAAAAAACCTATTGTAATACCCGGTAAAAGGTAGAAAATTAAAATTACTTTTAATTTGGCAAGAGGCACAGTTTTACAACTGGCCGCTTATAAACACCGGTAACCGTTTGTACCGTCGCAACACGCACCTGACCGTCCCCGCCGGGATGCAGTTCGATGACCCGACCGACCGGCCATTTCAAAGGCGATTGAATGTGATCACTTGTTATGATAACCAAATCATTTAATTTGATATTTGGGGACGAATCAGCCCACTTGTGTCGCTGTTGTAGCGTATGCAAATACTCTATAGAATACCGTTTCCAAAAATCATTATGTAGTTTTTGGATTAGTTGCCATCTCGAGAGCCGATTTAGGGGAACCTCGGACAAATCTGACTCAGGAATTTCTGAATTAAAGGGTTCAAGTGTCAAAAAATGCCCAGGGGTAAGAGGTTGAAGATCGTGTGGGTCTGAAGAGGCAGGAGATAAAGGGCGACTATTAAGTACGGCTTCTATGCGACAGGTAAGGGTGGACATCTCCATGATAGATAACTTCTGGTCGCCGACAACTCGTACAAAGTGAGTTTTAAAACTTTTGACGCCAGCTTCTGCCAGGCCATTGAAATGTGGACTGAGAGGAGGTCCCAGATGCCAACGAATAGAAAGTCTGGTGGCAGCACTTCTTGCGTAATCCAGTAATTAGTTACGAAACCCTATAAAATTACTGCCTTGATCTGACCAGCATTGCGTCACGCTTCCGCGTCTGGAAATGAATCGATGGAATGCACCTACGAACCCTTCGGTGGACAGTTCCATGGTTAATTCCAAATGCACGCAATGTGTGGCCGTACAGACAAACACACAGACATACGATTTGAAAGCTTTACAACCACGGTAACGATGAGGAATCACAAAGAAAGGTCCACAAAAGTCGATAGCTACACTCGAAAAAGGTTTAAGTTGATTGATTCGATGAGCGGGAAGTGAACTCATTATGGGCGGTCTATAGGGTTTAGGGTTGATTCTAAAACATTGCAAGCACTTGGATATGGTTCTTTGAATTGCCCGTCTGGCAGATAATATCCAAAATTGCTGTAAAAGCAGATTATGTAATGTTTTAAACCCAGGATGAAGATATTGTCGATGAGCGGACTCGATAAGAAGAGTAGTTAAACGATGGTCACTCGAAAGTAAGACGGGGTGTTTTGCAGAATAAGACAAAAGGTCAGATTTTTGTAATCTGCCACCGACTCTAATGATATTATTCTCATCAAGAAAAGGTGAAAGTTTTCGCAAAGGTTTCGGTATTGGTTTATCCTTAGATAACGCGGAAAAAAGCTCAGAAAAACAAGAACCTTGCACGCGTTTGATAAGAAGGTGTAACGCACTTTGCATCTCACCGGTGGTAGGAAAAACAATATTCTCAAAAATAACTTTTTGGTCCGGCGGCTTAGTGGGTTTTTGATAGGAATGGTTTTGAAAAAGGTTAACTATTCGAAGGACATAACAAATGATACGTTGAATTTTTGATATAGAGGAATATTTGATAAGAAGCTGATCTAAGAAGTTGACATCAATTATCGCATTGCAACAGACTTTTGGCTTTCCTCCAGATTAATATCTCCGAAATCAATCGGCATTTTTGGTTTATGAAAATCGGGCCATTCGTTTTCGGGAGACCACAAAAACGACGGTGCGTTCCACCACATGTCATGTGACATGAGCTGTGAAGGGGTGGCCCCTCGTGACGCAATATCGGCTGCATTCAAAGCAGAAGGAATGTAGCGCCACGAGTTTGAGGTAATGATTTCTTGGATTCTACTGACTCGATTTCCAACAAAGGTTTGCCAGCGATTAGGAGGGGATGAAAGCCAGTGCAATACGACTTGCGAATCGCAGAAAGTAACGATATTTGTAAAAGTTATTTTTCCTTCATAGCTAGATAAAACGAAGTCAATTAATTCGCTTAAAAGAAATGCGCCTAGGAGTTCTAGCCTAGCCAAAGTTTGTGACTTTATAGGCGCGACCCTAGATTTTGCAGATATGAGAGAAACAGATATATTGTTTTCCTCTTCTACACGAAAATATACGACGCCTGCGTAGCCTCGAATTGAAGCGTCACAGAAGCCGATGATTTGACAGGTATTGGTTTTTGACAGTTTGATTTGTCGGGGTAATTGAAAATTGGAAAGAAGCGGGAATTCAGAACGAAGTTTGTTCCAAGAGTCGATGATAGAAGAATCTGGTTCTTCGTCCCAGCCTATTTTCGATATCCACAACTGTTGCAAAATAAATTTTGCTTGTAGCAACAAGGGACAAAGAAAACCTAAGGGATCGAAGATTGTCCCTATGATAGATAAAATAGAACGTTTGGTTGGGGGTTTGTCCTTCATTCGGCATTAATAAGAAAAAATGTCGTTTTTTGGATGCCATTGAAGTCCTAAAACTTTGATAAAGTGGGGTTCCTCCTTGTCGAAAGAGAGAGGCATTTGACGATCGGACTCTGGCAATGTTGCCATTAACTCAGGACAATTGCTTGCCCATTTTTTAAGTTCAAATCCTCCCGACTTCAACAAATCATTGAGTTCTGTTTGAAAGGAGAGAGCTTCAGAAAGCGAAGGGCTAGTTCCCAAGATATCGTCGATATAGATTGACGTTTTTAGAACAGTACTAGCCATAGGAAAACGTTCCTTTTCTCTCTCTGCCAGCTCATTTAAGGTACGCATGGCTGGAAAAGGTGAGCATGTCATGCCAAAAGTGACAGTAGAAAGTTTCCACACTGAAAGTGGGTCCTGTGGAGAAAACCTCCACAATATCCTTTGATAAGGACGGTGATAAGGATTGATAAGGACTTGACGGAACATCTGTTTGATGTCAGCAATGTAGGCAATAGGATTAAGACGAAACGTAAGGAGTAAAGAAGCAATATCCTTTTGAAGTTTCGGTCCAGATAACAATGTGTCATTGAGACTAATATTTTTTGGGGTGACTGCCGAACAATCCCAGACCACCCTTAATTTTGTACTTAAGCTTTCTGGCTTTAGTACGCAATGATGTGCTAAAAAATACGATACGTCGACCTTTGGTTGACTAGATAAAACTAAACTCATATGATTAGAATCGATATAGTCTTGCATGAAACTTGAATAGGCAGTGTACAGATCAGGATTTTTGATTAATCTATTTTCTAGAAGTAAAAATCTACGATAAGCTTGCGGATAAGTATTTCCTAGGTCAGGGTTTATTTTATCTTTAAACGGAAGATCTACCATGAATCTACCGCTCGGTTGCCGTACTACACTAGCAGTAAAAATTGATTCTGCCTGTTTTTCTTCCTTTGATAAGATTTGTTTTTTAGGCAAATGTTCGATTTCCCAAAACCTAGGGAGAATGACCTCTAAAGGAGGTGAATGACTCGTTAAAAAACAACTGGTTCGCTCCGTAAGACTACCTACTTCGTCAACCTTTCCCATGACGACCCAGCCAAAGATAGTTTCAAGGGCTGAAGGCTGCCCTACCTGTCCAAGAACCCTGCCCTCCTTGAATATCTGTGCGAATAGCTCGCAACCAATAACCAGGTCCACAGGTCTAGATTTGAAATAAGATGGGTCGGCAAGTTTAAGGTCTTCCAAGTGTTTCCACTGATTATCGTTCAAAGAGAATGTAGGCATATTGGAACATAGTTGTGGAACAACAATTGCTTCGAAATTAAGTAAAGGAGTGACTTGTCCTTGTGGCTTAATGTGACATTGAACGAGCCCTTTGGAAGTAAAAGAAGACATCTGATTTAATCCGAATATTTCAGTGGTGTAACTTCGCCTAGGAAGATTAAGACGCTGAATACACTTTTCACTGATGAATCCTGTCTGTGATCCAGAATCAAGCAGTGCCCTTACAGGTTGAAAATTTCCGCAACCGTCCATAACATCTATTATGGCGGTGCATAAAAGAAAGGTACCTGAAGGTCCTGAGGCATTTAATGACACATGAAGATTATTGACAGGTGGTGTGTGAATGACAGGACTAGTATCTTGGCTTCCAGACTCTTGATTAGTTTCTAAGATATGAGTTAAAGTGTGGTGCCTTTTACTATTGCAAGTCCTGCATGAATATTTTGATTTGCACGTATCTACATCATGCAAGGGATGAAAACACGCTAGACATAATTTTTTCTGCTTGACGAAAGATAGGCGATCGATAGGTGAGAGATCAAGAAATGTTTGACATTTCGAAAGCACGTGACCTTGATTACACCGGAAACATTTTATTCCCGTACTTGAATTAGTTGAGGTGCCAGCCAGTCCTATAAAAGGCGAATTGGATGATTTATAGGTAGGCTTTTGCCCAAACTGATTTCGCATAGAATTTGAATTTTGATAGGTAGGCTTTTGCCCAGACTGATTTTGCATAGAATTTGATTTTAGATATATAGGCACCTTTTTGGGTGCTGTTGATTGAGGAAGTGATTCCAAAACTTTACATCTTTTTTCTAGAAATTGAAAAAGTGACTGAAAAGTGGGAATTTCGGTATTAGTATTGGCGTGACTCATTTCGAAATTTGAACGCGTTGGAATATCCAATTTTTCTAATAAAATGAAAAAAATAATAAAGTCCCAACTGTCAACATCAAAGCTAAGTGATTTTAAAATTTCTAGGGATTCAGAAAAGGTGTCAATTAAATTACGCAATTCTTTAGCTGACTCGTTTTTTAAGGTGGAGTTCATAATTGAGCTTAAAGCATCATTTCCGAGGTCTCGCTTGTTTTGATATCTATTGACTAATTTGTCATAAGCAATTTTATAATTTTGATCAGATAAGCTAATCCCTGATATCAATTTTAAAGGCTCATCCTCGAGATATGAAAATAAATATTGAAGTTTTCGAACGTTACTTAGACTTTGATTTTGATCTATAATGTTATTAAAAAGATCGAAAAAGCTTGGCCATAATTTTTTATCACCTCGAAATATGGGAATACCTAACTCTTTGAGTTTTGGAGTTTCAGATTCGTTTTGTCGAACATATGATCCCGAAAAGGATGGGGCCTCAACCGGAAATATTTTAGAGTAAACCCCCTTACACGCATAAAAATATTTACGAGCTTCTGAAAGGATCGCATCCTGCGTTTTAAACTCCTCATCGTCCGAGTCGTCTATCAACATAATGACGTCATTATGCGCCAGCATGCATTTATCGAAGGTTTCATCCAAATCGGAATACCTCACTTGAAACTCGTTTCTCGCTCTTTCATCCTTTTCCGCGGTCTTTGACAACACATAACACTCGGTGATCGCAGATAAAAAACCCTTGCGTTTTTGTACGGCTTTTTTGACAGACATGATTTTACCTTTGAAATGACGAAATTGTCGGTAAATATACAAATAACGCTAAATTAATGCTTCTGAAATAGAAAAATGACGAATTGTCGAAAATATGCACTAATTTATCGCAATTTATGAAAATTGTTTTAAATATCGAAATGATATGGTACACCACTGAACGTTTGTTTTGTTTGTTTTGATTCCTACTCGCTTTGTTTACTGAATGACCACGCGCTAGCCACGTGCCCTGCACACACCACACCGACGACTTTCTCGACTCGACGTTTCAAATACGATGCAAAAATTCAAGGCCACCTTGTTTGGCTTGGCCACAGATTAGGTAAATAAGTGGCTTGGCATGAAAATAATTATTAATACCGTCGTATGGATTTATTCTAAATAATTCGGCTCGCAAGGAACACTTTATGTTAGTCCACGGTTAGAAAAACGTTAAATGCAATGGACTGTATAAATTTTAATTAATGAAATCGCGAACCAACATAAATATTGATATGAAATTACGAAATAATCAAAACGTCCATAGGTAAAATATTGGTGGCACACAACGGTAATCAGAACAAATGCACTCACCTCTTTGCATCCACTTTCTCCACGTTCCAAGGGGCCCCTGATTGATCTAATGATGTCACCACATAGCTGAAGGGTTGAAGTTTCTAGTTCTATGCTTCAGTACACAAAAATCGAGCACTTTCAGGTGTAGATATTTGAAATAGTTGGAGAACGAAATTAACACGCCATTTTCTCTAGGCGATTGACAAGGATCTCCCTGGTTGTTGGTACGCATGTCCAAATACGCGGAATGCGCTTTGTCCTTCATACAGTTGTGTGTTTTTAAAAATATATATAAACAACCGCGAAATTTAGCGGGAGCTAACACGCACTACTTATAGTAGTAGTGTGAGCTAATACACTTAAACCGGTCGGTATCAAGTCTATAGACTTGATACTACCCGGTCTACAATGCTAAGTCTTAAGGTCTTAGTAAATACTGGTGTATGTGTAGCAACTACCATTGTTATCTTCGATATCAATACCTCGTTATGTTGTGAAGCAAAATGCTGTCACCACTGAATTGCATGGCTTTTGTGACGCCTCAATGTGTGCATATGGTGGTGCAGTATATATTCGACAAATTGAGTTCGATGGAAATATTTCTGTCTCCCTTTTGTGTGGGAAAAGTAGGGTGTGCCCTTTGAAAAGTATTTCTATTCCACGCTTAGAATTGTGTGCTGCTGTATTGTTGGCTGAGCTATTGGAGTTTGTTGGCAATCATCTTGATTTCTTCCCGATTGATAAGATTTTAGCTTGGTCTGACTCCAGCGCTACCCTTGGTTGGATAAAATCGTGTCCATCAAAACGAAAGGTTTTTGTAGCCAATCGTGTAACGACTATTCAAGAGAAAGTTCCTCCCAGCTGTTGGTACCATGTAAATGGTAAGGAGAACCCAGCTGATTGTTTATCCCGGAGCTTACTTCCTAGTCAATTGATAGACCATCCTCTTTGGTTTAGTGGACCATCCTGGTTGGCCCAGTCTAGTAAAACATGGCCTGTGAACCACAAAATTGATGCGTTTGATGCTGATCTACCCCCTGAGGAAAATCGTTTTGTTTTGTAACAGAAATACCCCTTAATGAAGTACAACTGTTACTCACTAAGTACTCCTCTTTGCGTAAAATCTTGGGCATTGTTGCCTTTTGTTTGAGACCTTTTCGAGTGGAAAAAGATCCTTCTTTATCTTTTCCTACTAAAGCCCTCAATGAGGCAGATCTTTATTATGCTACTTTAGTTGTTGTGCGAGTTGTACAACAAGAAGTTTTTTTTGAAGATTTGAAAAGGATACGTAAGGGTGAGAGTTGTGCTAAGCCTCTTCGAAAGTTAGCTCCTTTTCTTGATTTCCATGGTGTTCTCAGGGTGGGCGGTAGATTACGTCACACTGATTTAGCATATGAGGTGAAACACCCCATGTTGCTGCCTCGTAGTCACGGGCTCACCACTTTGATTATTGAACAATTCCATAATGAGCATGGACATCTAGGTCCTTGCTTATTGGAGTACCTCCAAAATCAACAGTTTTGGATTTTGTCGGTGAAAAGTGCCTAAATTTAGAGTGTCCCAGGTGAAGCCCTTTTTCCATGTTAGTGTAGATTTTATGAGTCCATTCTTCATCACGTTAACCAAGCGTCGTGGTGTAAAAAGTCAAAAGGCCATGTATTTTTGTTTGTTTCCCAACAAAGGCCATTCACCTGGAGGCTGTTTCTGATTTGTCCACTGATGCATTTTTGGCTGCCCTCCGCCGATTTGTTGGTAGACGTGGCAGATGTGCTGCCCTCTACAGTGACCAGGGCACTAATTTTGTTGGGGCAAATAACCTCCTTGTGTCCTATTGTCAGCAAGCTGTTGAGACTTTAGCGATTAAGTGGTGTTTTAACCCACCCGCCAGTCCGCATTTTGGTGGACTCCATAAGTCTGGGGTAAAGTCCACGAAAACTCATCTGAAGAGAATTGTGGGGGATCAAATCCTAACCTTTAAAGAGTTGATGACTGCATTGGTTCAGATTGAGGCTATTCAAATAGTCGACCATTGTGTAGTATAAGCCCTGATCCTCAGGACTTTTAAAGTCGTACTCCTGGACATTTCCTCACTTTGGAACCCTTGACAGCCCCTCCCGATGAAGACCTAACCAATATTAAGTTAAACCGTCTCCATCGCTGGCAGCTTTTTCAGCAAATCCAGCAACCGCGAAAGATGGAATACCCCCGATAACCCTCCAAAAGTTGGAACAATAATAACGTTGAAAGACGAAAACCTACGCCCATTGAAGTGGTTACTCGGTAGAATTGAAAAAATTTACTCGAGTCCAGATAGAATCCCCCGTGTCGGGCAAGTAAAAACCGCGAAAGGATTACTTGACCGTAGTTTGGTGAAGGTATGTCCGTTACCCAGCCAGTAACCAACCTTCAAAGCCTTGTGTAGCGTGAATCATGCTTATTTGAATTAACTTAAGTATGACGTCCATAGTTATTGCGATAAAATTATTGTTGCAAAAATGCTAATTTATTGTTTAAACCCTTTGGGTAATTGAATAACCTTTTTTTTTTATTTTTTAGTTTTTTGGGTTTTTCTATAAAAATTGGGAATTTTTATGGTGGGCGGAATGTTTAATGCTGCCAGTTATTTTAGTTTATTGTTTTATTTTGAATGTTTTGGAAAACCTAACCTTAAAGTTTGTTTTGATATTTTTGGGCTTTCAGCAAAAACCTTTAAAAAAGAAAGTCCTGTTTGGGAAAAATTCCGATCAGGTGATAATTTCTCTCTTTGTTGAAAGTTATTTTTTTTTGATCACCTGATCATTTTGGTAAAATCATGCGCGTTTTTTGTTCACGCTGGGATTTTGAAGCGCCACCCTGTGTTCGACAGGGGAATGAAGAAATCACTTCCGACAAAAAACTGAAAGAAGTCACACGTGTTTTTGGGTTGAAGACCGAAATTTCCAACCACAAGAAAAAAGCCGCGGCTAATGAAAGTGTGCAGCTGCTTATCCTTTGCAAATACTTGAACATCCAACGTGGTTTGTTGGTCCTGCCTTTCTTTGGAAATCTTCGCAGCACTGGCCTGCTGATTTATCAGCAGATACCCCCTGGCGGAGGAAAAAAAGACAAGTTCAACTTTTATTGCTATCTCGGATCCTCAGGGAGTATTCAATCGATATTCTTCTTTAGGGAAGATTTTGCATAAGATTTTTCTCTAACATTCAAAGAAAGCAAAGTCAAGTTCCTATGTCTCTTCATTTGGACGCTTTGTGTGAGGAAGATGTAAATGAGGCTCTGCTTTGTCTTGTTAAGCAAGTTCAGTCAGAGGTCTTTTCTGAAGCTATTTCGAAACTAAATGAAAATAAAGTCGTTGAAAAATCTTTGAGGAAATTAAATCCATTTGTTGATCCTCATGGTTTTCTCAGGGTCGACGGGCGTTTAACCAATTCGAAAACTTTGCCCTACGATAAAAAATTCCCTTTGCTACGTCCTCAAAAGCATCGACTTACTGAGTTGATTATTTTTTACCTGCATGAAAAATACCTACATCCAGGTTTACAGGCATTTTGGATTTTGTCAGCCAAGAACGATATTCGAAGATGTTTGTCTCATTGCATGAGATGTTTTCGGGTGGATCCCAAACCCATAGTGCCTTATATGAGTGATTTACCTTCTGGGCGTGTTTCCCAAATCTTCCAGGAGGTTGGAGTGGATTTCGCAGGACCCTTCTTTGTAACTCCTTTAAAAAGCAGAGGTATTAAATCGCACAAGTCTGACGTTTGCATCTTTGTTTGTTTTGCAGTGAAGGCTATTCACCTAGAATTGGTGTCAGATCTATCTAGTGATGCTTTTGTTGGTACGTTGCAGCGTTTTATAGCACGTAGAGGGCGCTGCAATTTCATACGGTCGGTTTGCGGGACTAACTTTGTTGGTGCCAATAGGCAAATAACCGAGCCTATGAGATAGGCAGTTGAAGCGGAAAGAGTGAAATGGTATTTTAACCCCCCTTCTGCACCCAATTTTGGTGGGCTGTGGGAGGCTGGCGTGCGTAGCATGAAGCATCATTTGGTTCGTACTGTGGTCTGCAAGTCCTAGCTTTCGAGGAAATATCTACGGTACTCTGTAATATTGAGGCTGTATTGAACTCCAGACCCTTGCATCGAGTGAGTAGTGACCCCAACGACATATCCGCTGTGACTCCAGGGCATCTTTTAACTCTGGAGCCACTTACTGCTTTACCATCTAAAGACTTTTCTGATATAAAAATTAACACCTTGCAACGTTGGGAATTGGTGCAAAGACTTCACAGAGACTTTTGAAAGCGTTGGCATCATGATTATCTAAATACGCTTCAGCAACGTTCAAACTGGACTAAGAAACATAATCCATTAAAAGTTGGAGATTTGGTAGTCATTAAAGATGAGCTCAACTCTCCACTTCGTTGGTTACTTGCCAGAGTAACTAAGGTATACCCGGATGCCGATGGTATTTGTTGGGTAGCTACCGTAAAAACTAAAAATGGGATTTTACAAAGGCCTCCATCTAAGTTATGTTTGCCCTACTTAGATTAGTTTTCCAATTAACTTTTACTTTAGGATTAAGTAGAACTTTTTTTTTTCTTTTCTTTATTTTAAAATACTTGGTTATTTCAAGGTCGGCGGTATTTTTTGTTTTTATTTTATTTTAATTAAATTGCCCAGTTAAGAGCTTGGAATACCAGGCTCTGCCGTTCGCACGGCGAATTTCCTTCACTTAGGCGGCCTGCAAGTGAACTGCCGGGTCGCACGTGGTCGACAGACACTTCGTGAATTTACAGTCCATATTTTTCTTTATAAAAAGTGCCTAAACGATATATTGTTTTTCTCGTAATTGACCGTTGCGGTACATATGCAGCGTGATCTTTCTTTGTTTCTCTCATTTTTTATTTTTTATCTTTGTTTTTTTTAAAGAAATTTATTTAATTAGAATATTTTTTAAGTTCCAATTTTTAGTTACTTTAAGTATAACCGTTCCCAACTAACAATTATAGTAGCGGCTACAAGCTTCAAAGGTTTTGCTACTTTCTTATGGTAGAAATGTGGTGATCCCAACAAAAATTCGTTACTTTTTAGTTCTGACTACTATTTAGTATCACGAAGAAGGTTTCGTAGAAACGACCCTTTAAACTACCTCATAGGATTGTTTCTTGATAGTCTAATCTGCTCTACCACGATGGCAGTAGTGTAACTGAAGCGGTCCTGGGACACCTTGAACTTTGGACCCGAAGGTAGTGGGCGTGGTGATAGTCAAGCGCCAGTTGTTTGACCTTGACCTTGGAGTAGAGCGTTATTAGGCGATAAGCAATGACAGCGTATTGTGGGGTAATGAAGTAGCTTAGGGGGTAGTTATAAATAAGGAGTGAGGGGTTCTTTAACAAATTGTACATGGCGTGGCTAGGCTTGGCTAGTGACGTCACATACCGGTAATAGGTATGTTATTTTTTTTTAGGAAGTAATTAATATGCGAGCGTAGCATAATGTAGGTATTTTTGAAAAAAAGGGGAGGATCTGTTTCCGTGAAGAGAAAAAAAAAGAATACCGACTTCAAGATTAGAACGCTTCCAAGGTTAAGGGATTTGTTATTTACAAGTAGAAAATAAGCGCGCTAATTTTACGGTTATTGGTCTCCTTTGATAAAATCATAATGAAATGGTTACATATTCTGGCTGTTGCTAATTTCGATTGGTATGACTATATTTTTATGGTTTAAATGTTAATTATTTTTATTTTCTAATGCGATAGTTAATTATTTGTTGTTGAAGAAGAAAGACCTAAGTATGTGTCCTGTAAGCTATGATGTTCAAGACTGTCCAGAATTTGTATGCAATTTGCAGAGGTTAAAAACTTTTAAAAACTGGCATGGATCGGTTAATCCGTAAGGCTTAAGTTCAGTTGGATTTTTTTACAAAAACGACCTGGATAGAGTGCAATGTCATTACTGCCAGGTTGAAATATTTGACTTTTTAGAAAACGATTGTCCATTTTTTGCACATGTACGATGGTCGCCAAACTGCAGCTATGCTAGACTGATGTATCAACACAAGCAATTTCAAGATATATTTAAGCAAGAAGAAAGTATGAAGACATGGTTAAAACTTTTAAATGTTTTACAAATTGTAATGTTTTTTATTATTTTTTATTAAAAGACAATTTAAATTACGAATACCACATATTTTTTATTTAACAGTTATATATTTTTTTTTAATCCAGCACCTGTCGCATATACTAAACAATAATCGAATAATAATAATTAAATATAATATAAAGTCTTGGAGTTCATGTAGTGTGCATTTTTTACATGTTTTGCAAAATGCAAATACAGCAATGATATTTTTCTGTTTAATTTTTTTGAAAAAATAACAAATATTATTGCATTGAATGCAAAAAAATATGTTTTCAATGGACTCAGAACAAAACAAGTTGTTAGTAATATTATCATCACCATCATTATCTTGTTGAAATATCATTGATGGTGATAAGTCCAGACGAGCTAAAAACTCGTCAAAAAATAAAATATCATTATATTCGTTTGAGTAATTCATATTATTATTTACCTAATTAATTGTTTATTGTTGAGGGTACCTGTGAAGTTGAAGGTTCTGGCTCATCCGGCTGATTTATGTAAAGGTGTTCCTCTACCTCCTCGTTTTCTTGGATATGTTGTTGTGGTTCTTGAAGCAATTGCTGCTGGTGCGGCTGCTGTTGTTGTGGTAACAACTGTTGGTATTGAGGAAAGTTGACTTTGTCTAAGATGGTTATAACAAGGGTGTATGGTGTGGATGCCATCTAAAAATATATATAAAGTTATTATTACGAACACACACACACACACAAAACAAAAGTTGGCACAAAATAAAAAAATAAAAATATTGTGGTCTACCTAAATTTTAAAAAACTTCCAAAGAGCTAAATCATACTCTAAAACTTCCTCTATCCAGTTATTATAGTTTCTAATTATTTCATTGTATAAATAAAATTTGTCATCAAATTGCTCCAGTTCAATCTATAATTTTCTCTTGTGATTGAAAGAGCTCAAAAAACTCCATCCATCATCCAGGAGTCTTATATAATTAAATTTTTTTTAACGGAGATGATGACATACCTTTTTTTATCCTCGTACTGTTACTTCTATTTTCTTCACAACTATTTTATTTTCAACTTTACTGTTTGGTTGGTATTAAGCTGTTTTGCTACTTGCTTGCTCTTGGTTTACATTTGCTTTTATACACCCTACAAATAACATATTAAAATTCTTATCAACTTAGCAAAATTAAAATGCACTATTAAAACTATTAAAAAAAGAAAAACGAGGTAAATTAGATATCGTCGTCGGGCGCGCAATACCTCCTATAACATATTTACTGAAGATGAGTTTTCTATAAAAATGAAAACTGTAAACAGCCCCTCATTGTTTAGTTACTAATTTAAGTACTAGATGCCACCACAATCCCTAAAAAAGGTATGTGTAAAATCTCCAGTGCAACGTAAGTAATGAGTAATGTAATCGAGTTTTTTAGTGCTCCTCTAAAATTATGCTTTTGCTACATCGGAGGTATTGCACGCCCAGCGGCGACATGAACAATAAAAAACCCATTAAATACAAAGTTGCTTATCTTATGCACTTTCATTAAAAACCCATTAAATACAAAGTTGCTTAACTTAAGCACCTTCATTAAAAAACCCATTAAATACAAAGTTGCCTTTATGAAACCAGATAGTAACAAATTAAAATGCTTATCTTATCCACTTATTTGGAACACGTGGCAACTGATAGTGATAATAGCGCTATATATAAAGTAGAAACTTGGTTAAATAGTTAAAAATTTTTTAAAAAGTACAACAGTTGGGAGTGACGAAAGTAGCAATGAGTATATCTAACAAAGGGGGAAAAAATTAGAAACAATAGAAGAATTTGAAGAGTTGGACCCTCAGGTATGTTTTTGAACACCACAAATATTGTAAAAACTTTATTTTTAAATATAAATAAACTTACCCTTTAAATAAAACGCTAAAATACCAAAATTATTGTAGTTATTGGAACTACTTGGATTTCACTCAGTAGCAGAATTTAATCTAGCAGCAAAGAAAATATATCAACAAGAAGCGACAAAAGCTGAATTACAGTAATGCAGTACTATTACACTCACACAAAATGGAGCAATTTTTGTTTTACACGAAAAAAAAACAAATTCAAAACTTTACTAGCAAAAATATTGTCAGGAATCCCTGTAATTTACTTTGTTTGAATGGTAACCTTATTTGTTTATTTGTATAACCAATGATCTCTATATATATAATTCAATGAATGGAACCATGTCCTGTATACAGGGATGCGTGTTTCACTTTGGCCTATAAATATATTTGTTATCCCTTTCAACGGGTCCAGCATGTTCTTTGAGTTCCAGGATGTAACGAGTTTTAAAAGAGCATAAGGTTTGTGCCGGTATTTATAATGTGCGTCTTCAGCTCGCCACCGACACGCCATTTTTCTAGTGTCTAGTGGAAATTTTCTTTATGTTTACATAAAAGAATTGCATGTAGGTGTGTAATACACCAGAATGTGCCTCTTATTTTTAAAGTTTTCTGGAAAAAAAATGGCGATTGCCCCCGCCTGAGACTACCTAATTTATTTCTATATTAGTTAGAGTTTGTTTTATAAACTCAATTTTTTTGCATATTTTAGCTGTAATAATTTTTGTTAACCGACTGAAAAACAAGTACTTTGCGTATATTGTTTTTTTCTTTTTGGAAAATTTTCTGTTTTCAAAAGGCACGGAAAATTAACAAAGAGACCGGAAAATCTATTTTTATGGTCCCTTTTTTAAAAATTATCTAAAATATAGAGTGAAATTTAAAATTAAGCATGAATTAATTGAAATATAGTCAATTATGAATGCAACTATGGGTTTTTTGATATTTATAATATTTATATATAAACGCTTTTGAGTAAGTACTTTAATATCTTGTAGCATGTTTGTAATGTTTCATCTCGTTTTAAAAAAATTATTACAGTCGAACCTCTATAACTCGAACCTGAAGGGACAACCAAAACAGTTCGAGTTATAGAAACTCGAGTTACATAGGTTAAAATACATGTAAAAAGTGCAGGGACCGCTTCAAAGGTTCGAGTTATAGAGGCGTTCGAGTTATAGAGGTTCGAGTTAGAGAGGTTCGACTGTATTTACATTTTGGATGTGTTTGTTTTGTTTTATACCGGTTTAAAAAAAATACATACGATACACAACCGGAACCTATCTTTACAGGTCTAGTGACGTAAATAGCTATTAATTGTATTTTCTCAAAATTGTGGTTGGGTTTGCTCCTGTTTCTAAAATAATAAAAACATATAACGGAGATTCAAAACGTTTTATAAAAATCTCTACTTTAACAAAATTTCTTTTATTGTGATTCGCCTTTTTTCCTTTTTCTCATAATTTTCAAATTTAAAATGACCGGAAAGAATCTTTAAACAAACTGAACTGAACTGAACTTTTATTGTTTTCGAAAAATAGTATTTTCATTACAATAGAGTTCGACTAAAGCTAGATTATGTAATACAAAGTAAATAAATAAGCAATAACTATAAATAGATGCACCTAGTAAGCTAAACTTGCAAAAGTTAATAAAAGAAAAAAGTTATATTATTAAATTTTTGAAGATATGTTTTTCACCCTACTCCTTTTATCTATGTAGTGACTATTTAATAAATAATAATTAAAATTATACTAAAAGAAAAAGCCGTATTCTAAAAATAAAGCGTGCAATACACACATCAAAATAATTTGAGGAAGAAAAAATAATAATTACTCGTTTCTGAGGGCCGGTTTATCAATGGCGGGGTATCTCTTCGTGTTAGCTAGCCCTGGGCCAACTCTGACCTTGGGATAGCCCTCGAGTTAAAGAGAAAAGTGTTTATCCACGCGATTTTAACCCAGAGCTCCGAAACTCGCAGGTTGGCAATGCTGGTAACAATCGACCATCTAAGTTTTCCCTTCTTATTTAATAGTCTGTGGAATTTTTGACATTTTGTGGTTATAATCATATGTTTTTTTGTATTGTTGGTTTCGGGTGTTTTGTTAAAAAATATTATTTGGAAAAAACTTATTCAGTTTCTACAGTTATTGTACTCTAGCCAGTAAGTATCTACTATATGTATGATGAAAATAATTTAGCTACATTAAAATTAGCATGTAGTTCCAACTTCCAACTACTAACTATAGTCTAAAATAAAAATGCATCTATAGGTACCTATCTACCTATTAAAGCTAGATAATTTAAGAGATAAAATAAGTTAAAAGCAAATGGATTAATGTCTTTCATAATTCTGCATTTTTCAAGTTTATTTTTAAACTAATACACCTATTTTATTTTTGTTACAGGTCATGTCTTTACAAGGAAACCAAACAAACTTCTACATTTTAATAAAGAAATATCAATAAGGCACATCAACAAGAAATAATGGTACTAGTTTCTGACACATCAACATGTTATCCCGGAATGACTGACACCCCCCTGTGCAGAGCAAGCAGAGGCTTCCTGGGTGACCAAAAAGTGTTTAAAAACCTTGATGTGATATATTATTTATTCTGTAGCATATTTTTTGAAATACAAAAGTGCTCTAGCATGTTGCAATAATTTAAGTATTTTATTTTGATGTTACGTACTATATATATAAACTTAATTGTTGATTATTTCTGATTCCTAAAATGCTGTTGTATAACAAAAGAACTAAATAGTCATTTTTCAGGGGCCGCCTAATAAAAATTTAAAAAACTCAGTGTGTAAAATATACATTCACTTTTTATTTTGCATTTTTAAATATATATTAAAAGTTTTAAAATTATATACATAAATTAGTAATTATAATAAAACTGGTACACATATTGAGGAAGACATATGTGAGTGGGCCTTGCAGCCTTTCCGCTGCGACCGCCAGTGGGTCTATATTAATCGTTTTCAAGCGAATAACTAGTAATTACTAGTATTTACCACTGCCGTTCAAGCGGCCTTGGTAAATACCACTCTTTGAAGAGTGACGTCATAAATGAGCCCTTTGGACGTCATCGTTTATTACCGGTAATTACCACACTTTTGAGGAAGGTTATTGCGTTTTCTAACCTCACAATCATTTGTTTTGTTTCTTTTTCGGAAAAATGTTCTGTGAATTTTTGAAATGAGTGAAATTTATCATGTGTGCCTCAATTATGAAGAAAATTGTACAAAGTGATGGCCTCCTCTATATTGTCTTGCCAAAATTTTATTTTCATCAACCCTTGGCTTACTCGAATTTACCCAATGTGGACTGATACACGAAATATCATAAAAAAAACAGTATCATTGTAGTCCTCTAACCACAGTTTATCATACTTATTTTTTTTCCAAATTATGCCCTTTTCGAATCAAATACGCCAGTATTTCAGAGTCGGTCGAGAAGAACTTAAGTTCAATAATGGCAAGAAGATTATTATTCATCTAAACTAAAACCAACTAAACTTCTTTAAAAAATCGCAAAAAGCAACAACAAACAATAACCGGTTATAAAAAAAGCTATTCAAGCGGCGTTTCTGTGGTAATAGGCTAAGGGCCTTAACAGCTGATTTTTAATGTCAACCAAGGGATAACCAGAGGTAATTACTAGTTATTCGCTTGAAAACGGTTATTGTGACTCGGTACCTACACATATTAGGTATAGCTCTAGTGGGCAGGTGGGATATTTATTGGGTGCTTTTCTATTAAACATGATCTTGCTCATAGAAAAAAGAATATTTATTTTTGGCTTGCTTGGTAGACTGCTCCCATGGCAAAAATGTCCATGTCTGTGGAGAATTCCGTCATCTCAGCGCCTCACACCATAAAAAGTATCACTGCTGGTGTTTTAAAATTTTCGGAGCATCCTATTTAACACTAAAATTGAAGTACACAAGTTGAATGTTATGCTTTTGAGAAAAATCAACCAAAACAAAAAACAAAACACTTCAAAATAATTGGAAATTTTGACGTTAACCCAGAGCTAAATACGCTACCCTGCCTTTCGAGCGCGGGTCAAGTTAGCCTAGGGTTAACCCTCGAGTTTGCATTTAACCTTGGATGGATAAACACTTTTGACAACTTTAACCCAGGGCTATCTCTAACTCGAGGGGTAACCCTCCATTGATAAACCGGCCCTGAGAAAAGCACGAATTTTAAGTATGTTTATAAGGACACTGCAAATTTGCTTGACATCACCAGGGGACAAATTATCCAAAGTTATAACAAAATTGGCTAGGTCATTCCAGTTTTTAGGTCTTAGGTGCCTGTATAGTGGACAAATAAATAGGACATGAAAAAGAGACTCTTCAGTGTGCATGTTACAAACACTGCTTTGATTTATCCTGTAACAAATTCCTTTATCGGTAAATTGACAAACGAACTTTGTAGAGACACTTATTTGAGCAATAATTTTAAGAAGTGAAAGGGGACATTTAAAATTTATATAAGTTGCTCCATCGGGAAAAGTGTTGAAGGTACTGTGAAAAATTGTATAATTAGCATTATTAGCAAAGGTAAGGTCTTTTTGATAAAGGTTATGTTTGAGGCGATCTAAAATTTCCTTACGATTATTTTTTAGGTTATGAGGGTTAACCGTCCAAAAGTCAATAAGGTCAAGATTTTAGAATACCTTTTTAAAGTTGTAAGCCCAAGTAAATCTTGTTGAGGGGTTAGTCACAAAGAGCCAATTGGCGTTTTAAACATATTTTTGGTAACCGGTCATTCGTCATAGAAAGAACTTTGATAAAAAAATTTAGAGTTACCTTAAAAATAAAGAAAATAAGGTGGGTAGAACCAGTTTCAAGTCTAACCAATGCAGAGGCTGTAGATCGAGGTAACGAAAGTAGAGATTTAAAAAAGGAAATTTGAATTTTTTCGATAGCCTCGTAATACCAGGGGCCCCAGACAGGGAGGCAACTGGAACAAGTGCTTAATATACACGACTGAAAAAGTTTTTTATTGGTTGCAATGCTTCCCACCTTAGCAGTGATCAATGTATTCGCAATTACACCAGAAGCTTGTTTTGCTTTTAAGATTGCAGATTCAGTCATTCCCCTGAAGCGACCAGAACTAGAAAATGTTGTTCCCAGGTAGATATAATTATTTACGACTTGAAGTGGACGACCATTGATCAAAAACTGAAAATTTCCCTTCTAGGGCATTCCAGACCTACTGAATACAACAATTTTTGATTTGTCTTCATTAATATTTAATAAGTTAGTTTTGGCATATTTTTCCAACAAATCCAGTTTCTTCTGTAGGGCCCTCTCTGAGATCCTCATTAATACAAGATCATCTGCGTAGAGTAGCAAAAAAATTTCATTTTCATGATCAAAAGCAATGCCCTTCGCTCCGTTTTCCAAAAAGAAAACCTCCATGTCAGCAAGAAACAGACTAAATAATGTTGGAATTAGAGGTTCTCCCTGCAAAACACCGCTATCAATGTCGAAAGGTCTTGTGCATCCGTCGTTCCCTCTTATTCTAACTGATCCCTTAGCATAGAGACTTTTTAAAATTCTAATAAAATTTGAGCTAAGACCTAGCTTGTATAGTTTTGACCATAACAAGGAATGTGACACAGAATCGAAAGCGCAGCGGAAATCGATAAATGCTACAAAAACCTTTCGATTTTTAAGACGCAGCTGATTCGTAATCGCGGAGTGAAGAACAAAAACATTGTCAGTACAGCCCCTATTTTTTCTGAAACCAGACTGAACTTCTGGAATTATTGGGTTTAACTCTGTTCACGTAAAAATTCTGTTTAATAAAATTTGCGTAAATACTTTAAGTGTATAGCTAAGCAGCGCTATAGACCTGTAGTTATTAGGATCCTCGGTTGCACCCTTTTTGTGTAACATAGTAAAAATAACTTGACACCAAGAAGAAGGGACTATTTGTTGATTTATTATACAAGTGAAGAGAGAGCAATTTTGTATAAACTCATAAGGGATACCGTCAATTCCTGGTGCTTTTCTATCCTTGCAACTTAGAAGAACTTTATTTAGTTCACCCAGCTCAACACTCGTATCTAGTATAGGGTCAGCTACTCCAAAAAAAATTGTGTTATCGAGTGTTTTGCCTGAGTAAACGGCATTAAAAAAAGTCTCCCAAGAATCCTTATTTAAATTTGCATTATCTGACACTCTCTTGAGCTTTCTTATTGTAGACCAAAAATCAGCCTGGTGGCGGACGTTTGTTAACGAGTTTGTGATTTCCAGTCGATACTGACGTTTTTTGTATGCTATAAGTTTTTTGAATTCTTTTTTTGTTTGTAAATACTGTTTTTTTGACTCAGGGGAAAATTTTAATTTTCTAAGATTTCTAGCCGCCTTTCCTAGTTTATGTTTTAGATTTCGGCAGTCGAGTACTTTTCGGTGTTAAGCGAGTGACAATTAAGTCGCTTGAAACAGCAGCCTCCTTGACCGCTTCACAAAAATTTTTAAAGCTGGATTCTATATCCTTATCTGGGGATAACCTATTTGAAAAATACAATGTTTGTTGGTAGCGGTGGGCTTGCTCGCCATTTTGCCAACATAGAGATTGGACGATTTGCGTTCTAGGGTGCTGGTGTTTCCTTAATAAGGGTGTTTGTAAATTCATTTCAAGACATACGGGAAAATGAGGGAAAGCAGTTATTTCTGTAATTACAAATAAATCCTTTACCAAAAAGATCCCTTCTATAGTACTTAAAAAAAGATCAATCGTGCTACTGCCCTGGGTATCACAAAAGGTAAAGTTAGCCGGGGAGTCACCCTGAGTTCTGCCATTAAGGACAGATAAAGAATTTATCGCCATGAAGTCAAGCAAAGCAGTGCCCCGCGTATTAACAGTGGTATCTAGTGACGTGCGAGGGTGCAAGAGCCCCGAACCCGCAACACCCTCTTCACACAAAATATTTGTACTACCAATTCTAGCATTGAAATCACCGGAAATGATAAGAGGGATATTTGGGTTCGTGGATCTGGCCTCCTCAACTACAGGTTGAAACAATTCTAAAACGTTTTCAATGTTAAGGATAGGTTTAAAATAAACTAAAAAAAGCAAAAAAGAAGAATTACAAGGCAAATTTATTTTTAAACCTATCCACCAATTTGAGCAGTCAACCAAAATTACATTAAGACACTTTTTCGAGAAAATAACAAGGCCGCCACTAACGCGACCTTTAGAAGCAATTCTTTCGGCACTTGAAAAAGTTTTTTTATAATATTTTGACAAGATTGGGTGCTGATTAAAATCTCCAACTACCCATGTTTCGACAAAACACAAAATATCAATATCATCAACACATTCTTTCAGCAAAGCGTCTATGTTACCAATTCCGTTGACGTTCCAAACGAGTATTTTTAGTGGTTGCTATTCAGTGTTTCTGGTTTTTTGAGCTTTGGTCGCATCTTCCGGTGAAAAAGCTTCGCTCCGGTTTCTTTTTTGAGACACATTTACAATTTGGGGGACGTTTTTTACATATTTTATTGTAAGGTCACTCTCACCTTCTGCTTTACGAGAGTCGAGTTCGTTTTGGAGAGCTGTGAGACGGTTCAATTGTTTCGGAGTTAGATCGGATCTAATTTTTACGTTTTTATACTTAATTGAATTAGCAAGACCTTCTTTTTTCTTCAAGACCTCAAGTGCCTCTTCCGGGCTTCCTAATCTTAATTTCAAGAGTCTTCGGGAGGCCTGGACATGGATTTCCGATTCTAAATAGCCGAGACATGTCAAAAGCGGCGAATGAGTTTGATAGTTCAAAAAGTAAAGCTTTAACGTCCTTGACATCTTTATTTGATTCAGGCAAATTAGCAATTATTAAATTTGAGCGGCGAATTTCACGTTCTTTTGCCTCTGATATAAACTCCTCGATGCTTGAATTAAACGAACCAGTGGTATTGTCAAATTAATTAAGTTTGCTCTCAATTTCAACTATTTTTTGTTTAATTGCAGAATTATCGTTTTTTAAATCATTAATGTTTAATTCGCATTGCGCAATGGCCGCAGCTTGACTATTTATCAAAACAGAAAGGTTGTTAAATTGACTCATCATCGCTTGAATATGGAAAACGTTTAACGAAATGGAACTATTTGGTTCAGTTTAATTGTTTCCAAAGCACCGAGTGCATACTAGTGTGGGTTGGCCGCTCGTTGAATTGGTTGTTATTTTTGCACAGGCGGTCTCGTGGACGTTCAGAAAACAAACGCTGCATGAATGTATTTGTCCTTGACTAATAATCGGCGTCGAGCAGACTCCGCAAGTGAAATTAGGTGGGGCAGCGATGCTCATTTTGTTGTATTTACATGAAGGTTAGAAAAATAAAAATGTTTCTCACCCCTTATTTGCAGCTACTATGAATTTTCTTACCTGTAGATCAATAGAGTGAATCTTCAGCTTTCAGGTGACACCAAAATCAATATATTTCTGAGATTTTGTTAGTTAAAAACTGTTTGTTTTACAGCAGCAAACAGGTGAGCTGTTTACTGCTAGGCGGACGCTGTCGAACTCCAATCTTTAAACAATATAATATTACTTAGTTTTTTATAAATATTACAATAATTATTGTTTATATTTTAGTCATTATTTAATTCCGTAACCGATTTTTCTCGTTAAAAATATACAGGGTGTTTCAAAATTCAATAACATAATTTTAATGTTAAATTCCTTGAGTGATTTTACGACAAATAGTTCATATAAACATAGGTCCACAAACGCTTAGTTTTCGAGATAATGTTTTTTTTTGTTTATTTTGATACACTTTGCCATATACCATACTGCATTTTTTATTTTGATAGTAGCCTTTGGTGCAACGGCGACTTTCTCTATAACGGTTAGAGATGCGAAAAAATCGCAGGAGACAAAAAGTTTGTAAATAAAACAAGGATTTTACTTGTTGTTTTAGAATCAACCAGTGGATTACTACAAAAAATACTCTGCCAATATATGGGCCCCTAAGCTCACACTAGGTACTATAGTTATAGTGTACGTGTGAGCTAATATAACTAAAAACTGAAATATATTTTATTCAACTCCAGACTAAATTACCTTTTGTTTGATACACAAGCCATGTTTTGACTTAAACTCAAATTTTTGAAATCTACCCCCGCCATTAAAAAAAACAAAAACTAAAATGTATTTTGTCTCCGGACTCAATTACCTTTCGTTTGATATCACACACGCCATATTTGCACTTAAACTCTAATTTTTAAAATATACTCCCACCCTTTCTTTTTAAATAAATTAAAATGTATTTTATTTAACTGCAGACTCAATTACCTTTCGTTTGATATCACACACGCCATATTTTCACATAAACTCTAATTTTTGAAATCTACCACCACCCTTTTATTTGGTTTGTGTTCGGTGGATTTTGTTCATTTTTAAATGGGACCATCTCGACCCAAGACCCGGCCTAGGTACCAAATTTCATTAAAATCGGCCAAGCGGTTTTTGAGTTATGCGCGTTGGTCGTTACAGACAGAGATACAGACAGACAGACAGACAGACAGACAGACAGACAGACAGACAGACAGACAGACAGACAGACAGACAGACAGACAGACAGACAGACAGACAGACAGACAGACAGACAGACAGACAGACAGACAGACAGACAGACAGACAGACAGACAGACAGACAGACAGACAGACAGACAGACCGACAGACAGACAGACAGACAGACAGACAGACAGACCGACAGACAGACCGACCGACAGACAGACAGACAGACAGACAGACAGACAGACAGACAGACAGACAGACAGACAGACAGACAGACAGACAGACAGACAGACAGACAGACAGACAGACAGACAGACAGACAGACAGACAGACAGACAGACAGACAGACAGACAGACAGACAGACAGACAGACAGACAGACAGACAGACAGACAGACAGACAGACAGACAGACAGACAGACAGACAGACAGACAGACAGACAGACAGACAGACAGACAGACAGACAGACAGACAGACAGACAGACAGACAGACAGACAGACAGACAGACAGACAGACAGACAGACAGACAGACAGACAGACAGACAGACAGACAGACAGACAGACAGACAGACAGACAGACAGACAGACAGACAGACAGACAGACAGACAGACAGACAGACAGACAGACAGACAGACAGACAGACAGACAGACAGACAGACAGACAGACAGACAGACAGACAGACAGACAGACAGACAGACAGACAGACAGACAGACAGACAGACAGACAGACAGACAGACAGACAGACAGACAGACAGACAGACAGACAGACAGACAGACAGACAGACAGACAGACAGACAGACAGACAGACAGACAGACGGCGCAACAAAAAAGTTTCAAAATCATCTGAAACGCAAAGATATATAAAAATGTTTGAAATAGGAGCAACTTTTTTTTTCTCGAAAAAATTAGGATCACCATAGCTCACACTACTATAGTATAGTATATGTGTGAGCTAAAAATTCGGGGGAAAAGTCGACAAAACCCCTGAAAAAGTATCATCCTCTAGATTTTTATCATTATTTGGCATGTCTAATAGTGTAGCGCCTATAGCTAAATATACGCGCCAAATTTGAGCTAAATATCTCAAAAACTGCAAAAGCTATAAACAAAAAACTAAAAAAAAAGAGATTTTAACACCCTGTATCTCGAAAACTAAGCATTTGCGGGCCTGTGTTTATATGAACTTTGTCTTAAAATCACAAAGAATTCAGCACTAAAATGATGTTATTGAATTTTCAAACACCCTGTATAACCGTTTTTGCAAACAATCAATTAAAAAGTTAAAAAGGGTCGATTTTCTATGACCACAGTTATATGATTATATAGGTGTAATGTCCTTTTAAATTTGATTTTGTTCTTCGTGTAATAAAAATGCACCACAAACCACAGTTACACAAAATTTTTCTCAGTGTAATATAACTGCATTAGTGTCATTTGGTCCAAGCGTGACGTCACCTATTTGTTTCCCATATGAACAATGCTTTGAGTGACAGTATTTCGCTTCTTGTTGATATATCTTCTTTGCTAGCAGTACGTAGATTTATAGAGGAGGATGCATTAATAACAAAACAAGTACAAGAAGAAGAAGAAAATAAAGAGAACGTGGAGCCACCAAAAAATGTATGTTTTTAACACTTTTACATAATATTTTTGGTTTTATGTTTTTTATATATAATATGAATCGGTTTTATAGCGTTCTTCGCCTTCCGATATAGAAGATTGGGTTTATGTTTTTTATAGTTATTTTTTTTTTTTTTTTAGAAAAATGTCGTAAGCAAGCCTCAGGAAAATAAACATTAAAATTGCATTATTTATTAAGATGGTGATGGCGCATGTTTGATATATTGTCCAATAAATAATTTAAGCACAATTGAACCCAACCACCCAACCCCATGCATAATAATGGCTCAGATCCAACCCTCAAGAAGCGTCATAGATGGATATTTGGAGTCAATCTTAAGAAAGTTACATAACGTAAGCGTATTACTACACACCAAAGAAGATTTCCAATTTTGGATTAAATTTTTAAATAAAAATATTCGACTTATTAAAAATTGTCTAAGAAAAAAATCTAATTGTATTCAAAAAATTTTTAAAATTGAATCTGGTTTGGCCATTCTTCAAAATTTTAAAGAATCTTTTACACACCGTAATCACACCTTGCATTCAACTCCAAGACATAGAAACTTAGCATGGCAAGATGTCAGTTCTTGTTTTAAAAGTAGAATTAGAACGGGAATTATAACAAATTTTAACATAAAAGAGCCTATAACTTTTTTGAAAAAAGCATTTAGAAGTTTTCCAATTAAAATTAAGAAAGAGCTGCCAAATTCATTATTAAAAGTAAACTGTATTCGGGGTCATTTATGGAACCACACAATTTAGAAACGGAAGTCAAACATGACGCCTCAAATTTTAGCCCTAAATCATGGCAACATCGTAAATTTCAGTTTCTTGTACAGCGTCAAAAACCGAAAAATGAGGAAAAATATAATCTAAAACCTACCTTTAAACTCGATTGCTGATAATTCAATATTTTTCCGGGATTGTTGATGATGCACAGGTTCTTAAAAAATTGTATTTTTCCGGAAAAAAACAATAACAAAACAATGAGACGTTTTTCTTATTTCGTTAAAGTTGGATTCAAATAACACGAACATGACATGCAAAGCGAACCAAACCAAATGGCTAAGTACAGCCGACCACAAAATCCACGTAATATTATTTTAACGAAATCAAATGAATTTTAGGAAAGAAAACTATTAGGGTTGATAACCCGTGGCCCAAAAAATAACCTTTGAATATATAAATATTAAACTTGTAATTATTATTATCATATAATTAAAAATAATGTTTGTCTAATATTTCTTATGATCAGGTATGAGAAGAGATAGAAAAAAAAGTCTGCCAAACCCAGGTTATAAAGGGTAGGTTCAGGTCTGCTACAGGGTGACCTTAAAATCTATTATAGATTTGTTTAGAATTCTAGTTCTCTACTTAACAATAAAAAGTTGAAAATAGCCCAAAAAGTTAAACTATGTATTAACGGATTATTTCAAATTTAGGTTCAGGGGGTGAGTTACAGGGTGATATCAAAAATAGTTGTACAATTTACATTGTTAAAAACAACTTTGTCAGGAGTTTTACTTAGCAAACAAGAGTTAGAAATACCTTAAAAAATCATATCACTAACTTATTGTATTACCTTTAGAGCCAGCAAGTGAGCTACTGGGTGATATCGAAATTACTAGTGTATTTTTCTAAAAATCACATTTTTAGAAAACAATGTTGTCAAGAGCTTTCGTTATCAAAAAATGCTTAGGAACACGTTAAAAAATCATAACATTAACTGACTGTATTACCTTTAGGTCCTTGGAGTAAGGTACAGGGTGATATCAAAATTAGTAAAACCCTTTTGTAAAAATCACAATTTTAAAAATCAACTTTATCAGGAGTCTTGGTGAGCAAAAAATAGTTAAGAATATGTAAACAAACCACACCATTCACTAACTGCGTTACATTTAGGTCCAGTAGGTAAGATACTAGTAGTAAAATTTTTTATAAATCATATTTTTAAAAATAACTTTTGGCCTCACCTTACTGTTTACAAACCAAGAACATATAAGTTAGGGTTTCTTGAGCGATCTATTAAAAGAATATTACGTTAATTACTTTTCCGCGCAATTTTACTTTTTCGCATCATTTTTACTTTCCTCACGATTTTTTTCCGCACGTCCAAATTGCAAGAACCTTCCCGTCCACAATCGTTTTCAAATGAAACCTACACACAACTTTCATTTTCAAGAAGTGCTGCTGTACCGATGCTACCAGAAGCACCGAATGAAGAATCCTGTAATGCCTGTACAGACCAATATACCTTCCTCCATTCACTACAGTAGTAATTCTAAGCAGCAAACTGATCAAGGCATTTCTGTAGTGGGCCAAACACCAACCAATCAAATTCCAATAAGAAACGACGTTATTCAAGATGTTGCGGCATCTGATGTATATTGAAGCATGCAACAAACAGAAAGTGCACTTTCAATTTCAATATCTACCATCGTTAACATTTTCGTTATTGTTAATTAAATGTTCTTTACATAAAGTTTCTTTTTAATATATCATAATAAAAAAATCTTGTTTTATTATTTTTCCGTGCATAAAAAAAATCAAGTAAAAATAAAAGTTAAAAAAACGTACGGAAAAGTAACTTTTCCGCACTAGTGCTGAAAAATGTCTTTTCCGCACGATTTTTGTTTTGTTAAAAATGAAGATATTTAGGACTCATTAAATGATTTATGTAACTATTCTATCATACGTATCATTTTCTAGCATTATTATAAAATCTTTGCGAATTAAAACATGTTTTTTGATAAAGAAGATGGACAAAAACACTCGTAGGAAAAATATTGTACCTAATTCTTGCGGAAACTATCTTTTCCTTCCTTGACGGCTTGCCCGAACTCCGCTCCGCGTCGTTTGTGCAAGTGAATTCGCGTGCGGAAAAGTACCTCTTTCCGCACTTGTTAGGTAAATAACTATTGTACAAACAATTAAAAGCCTAAGCGATACAAAAAAATATTTATGTAAAAGATATTTAAAATTTAAAGATAAAAGACCTTAAGTGGGATGAAACTACTGCTTTTGTTGATTTGGAGTTTTCAGTAAAAATAGCTAAAGAAGTAAAGAAATATATCCCTTTATCAGACAACCAAATAGCTATGTAGCGGTACATGTATTAACAGATTTTTTGAAAGAAATGCAAAATATTGAGTCGCTTCACTTTGGAAGAAGTCTATATACAAGTAATTAAATAAAGAAATGAAATAAGAACGACGTACGGGACAAAAATATTTGTGTGCAGGTTGTTGTTTGTCAATGTAAATAAGTGTAATATTTATTATGTGTATTTGTACATTTTTATATTGAGCAAGCTTAATAATTATAAGGATTTGATTTGGCTCGGTTTGGTTATGTTAAATAGATAACTTGGGTGTCAAATTGTTGCCTAAAAAACATGCAAATTTGTGAAATAACAACGAAGACAGTTTTTTCCTGTAAATAAATGTGCAGATTTTTATATTTATCGTGTATGTTTGTAAATGTTTACATTAGGCAAGCCTAGTGAAGGCTTTCGTTTTGTTACATTAAATATATATTTTAGGGCCAAGATTCTAAAATATCTTGTAAATTTGTTAATTAACAATTCAAACAAATGTAAAATATTTGTAAAAAATTTTTGATTTACTATTTGTGTTTGTTAATTTTTATATTGACCAACTGGTTCGGTTTGATTCTATTAATTTTATATTTTGGATGAAAAATTTTTGTCTAAATAAGCATGTAAATTTGTGAATTAACAACGAAGGCAGGCAGGTTTTTCTGTAAATAATTATTGTACATTTTTATATTGACCAACCTTATTTATATGGGTTTGGTTCGGTTTGGTTATACTTGATATGTATTATAAAGCCATGATTTTTTCAAACTAACTTGTGAATTTGTAAAAGAACAACGAACCAAGATGTTGTTACGTAAATAAATGTAGGGATTTTTGGATTTCTTATGTGTATTTGTAAACTTTTATTTTGACCAAGGTTAGTTAGGGACTTAGGTTGATTTGGTTATATTAACTAATAAGTTTTAATGTCAAAATTTTATCATATTAACTTGTAAATTTGTCAAATAAATAGTAAAAGTTTTTCACGTAAATATATGTGAATATTTTTGGATTTATTTATTCATTTCACCCTGTAGCTCACCTCCCTTGTTTTTTAAAAACGTGATTTTTCAAAATCTTTACTACTATTTAGATATCACCCTGCAGCTTACCTACTGGAAGTAAATGAAATTTAGTAAGTGGTATGATTGCTTAACGTGTTCCTAACTATTTTTTGCTAACAAACGCTCCTAACAACGTTGTTTTTTAAAAACGTGATTTTTACGAAATTTTATTACTAATTTCGATATCACCCTGTACCTCACTTCCTGGACCTAACGGTGATACAGTCAGTTAATGGTATGATTGTTTAACGTATTCCTAACTATACTTTGCTAACAAAAGCTCCGGACAACCTTGCTTTTTAAAAATGTGATTTTTAGAAAATTTACACACACTAATAATTTCTATATCACCATGTAGCTCAATTCCTTGACCTGAAGGTGATAAAATCTGATAATGGTATGATTGTGTAACGTGTTTCAAATAATTTTTTGCTAACGAAAGCTCTTGACAACATTGTTTTTTAAAAATTTGTTTTTTAGAAAATTACGCTTCTAATTTCGATATCACCCTGTAGGTCTCTCACGTCCTGGATCTAAAAATAATACAATAAGTTCATGATACATTTTTTAATGTATTTCTTACTCTTATTTGCTAACTAAAACTCCTGACAGAGTTGTTTTTAAAAATGTGATTTTTATTAAGATTTACTACTATTTTCGATATCACCCTGTAACTCACCTCCTGGACCAAAATTTGATCTAATCCGTAAATAGTAGTTTTTTGGGGCTATTTTCAACTTTTTATTGCTAAGTAGAAAATTAGAATTTTTTAACAAATCTATAATATTAGGCACACAAGAAATTTTACATATTTATACAAACATTATTTTTAATTATACGAATTTATAAAAAGTTTGAAATTTATGTTTTAAAGGTTTGTTTCTTGGGTCCGGTTCATTTTATTCATATTTTGAAATCTATTTTCAGGTCGGCTGTACGCAGTTGTCTGCCTATATAGGCAGCTCCCTCTAAGGAGCGTGTCGCAAACTTAAGTTTTCCTTGCACAATGTGACGTGGCACCCCTGAAAAATTCCGCCTTCGACTTATTTTCGTCAGGTGGCGACTGTACCAACTATTCTTAGGGTCACTGCATCCTGAAAGCCTGGCGTCTCCCAACGAGCGGATAGTTCACAACTTGCATTCCGTTTGCTATTGGTTGACATAGTCAGGCGGGATTTTTAAAATTAAAACTCTCCTGTCCTCGTTTTGGGAGGTTGAAATCGGTGTTAAACCAAACTGAAACAAAACCTAACCGTGGTCAATTGATGGGAAACGTATCCTAACCGGGGCGTGTCTGGACAGGTTAGGATACGTTGTCGAATAATTTATCAGGGTTAGGTTAACACCGATTTCGACAGGAAAACAGGATAGGGAAGCTAATTAAAAAAAAAAATAATATGTTTTTAAAAACAATAAAAAAAACTCATCGGCATATGCATAGATTTAGTTAAATTCAATAGGTATGTACTGCACAAATCACTACACTTTTTAGTCACTTACAACTAGTATATATTCGTATTTTACGCCGAAAGCTGTAAACATAAAGTTTGTTAAATGCTTGACTGGTGGCACCATCTCTTAATATAATATAATAATAATCTTAAACGGCAACGTTCAACATCAAAAAGTCAGCTGACTATTTGGACCAATAGCAAACGGAATGCAAGTTGTGAACTAGCCGCTAATGTCTCCCAGGGGTAGCGACACCAAACATAACCTCATTTACAAAAAACGCAAATCTGACACTGTCAGGAGCGTAGCTTTTTTTATGTTTAAAAAAATTAAATGGTTTACAAATGTTACGTAAAGAACTGTCCGTCACATCCGGTATATAAATTTTACTGTCCAAATAAACAAACCTAAAAAAACTAAGTTTTTTATGATTTCAAATTTATTAGGACCCTGTGTTAGGACCCACACAGCGAAGGAAACCAAAAATATAATTTGCATGTTTTATATATATTCTAAAATATAGAAAACTATTATGTTGGGTTTTGTATCATTTAATAAATTTATGCTCTCTACGGAATAAAGGTGTACGTTTAATCCGTTTTTTCATGGGCTAAGCTAGTATTTCTTGTCCCCAGTGATTGAAAGTAATTTCTTTAAAACCATAAAGGCAAAATATAGGTTTTTGGATTATTTTATTTTATCATAATACAAAAAACAAAAAGGAATATATACACGATACCGATTATTTTGTTCCAGCTTGCCGTAAGCTTACTGTACTTTGCCGATGGCTTGGTTCGTTTTGATCGTTATTGTGTCCTTAGGCATAGAATATTGCTTCCATATAAACGAAGCATTTAACTTTCTAGACTTCTCCAGGCTGTAAACCAGGAAACTGAAATTTTCGAAATTCTGTTTATTGCATAATTTCCATGCCCATCTCAAAGTAAGAATATGCTTTATTTTCCATCTTCGAGAAATGTAATTTGAACTTTTTCTCGACTAAACTTAATTAGTTTGTTATGAAATAAATAATATTTTTTCCACATTGTTTGTTATAAGGTCACTCATCGTCAAGCAAGCTTTACCTTGCTTGACGATGAGTGAGCTTAGTTTGTTAGCATCTGACTGACTTTTGTTTAATGTAATGCCATGACAACTATCACTGCCCACTGCTTTTTTATATACTTGACATGCTAAAACTACAGTACGGTAAGTGATTTAATACCTATTTATTTAGTTTATGATTATTATTATTTTTAGTATATAAAAATAAACCTTGGCATTAAAGTCCCTTTTAGTCACTTAGCATATTATAGCCCTTCTTCCGGTCGAGCATGAAAATTCCCGCCGTGGTATTAAAAGTAAACACTGCACGCCCCAGGTTTATAATATACCTACTATTATTTTTATTATTGTTCAAAAAAAAGCGGGCGGCGAAGAAAAGGTCGAAAATACAAAAAGTCGAAAATACAAAAGTTCGAAAGTACAAAAGGTCGAAAATACAAAAGATTGAAAAACAAAGGGTTCAAACAAAGATCGAAAGTAGCTACACTGTAATGATTGCAAAACAAAGTAGAATTAAGAGACACACAGGTACACACACACACACACACTCATAGAAAAGTTTTTAAAAAATCAACATCCAATAAAAACTCAAGGTAGCAACACGACGGGTCGCAGAACTTTGTTCGAAAACATTTTCTTCGAACGGAAATTTTTATGAAAACAATTTCTTCTAATGGAAATTTGTTCGAAAACATTTTTTTTAAACGGAAATTTATTCGAACACCATTTCTTTGAACGGAAATTTGTTCGTAAGTAATAGTTGTTCAAAAACATTTTCTTCGCATAGAAATCATTTTCTTCGAAAGCAAGTTTTTCGATAAAAGACGCTCTAGACCTGGATTTCCAAACCTAACACAATTCATATAGTTTGACTACGGCAAGGTCTTTTTAACATATTTTTTCAAATAAACCCTGACTTCTTTCCCGGGATCGTAAACATTCTGAAAATTTGTCTACTTTCCTCCTTTTGGAAGGTCGAAATTGGTATTTTCCTAAACTTTGTCAATTGATCGCAAACGTATCCGAACCGGTCCAGATACCTCCTGATGTGCTCAATTAAGAAAGGTTAGAGTAACACCGATTTCAACCTTCCAAAATGAGGACCGGAAAGCTAATTTAGGGAAATCATTTTTCGACAATAGGTCTCGGTTGGTTCGGTTTGGTTTCACACCCTCTAGGATCCCGGGAAAGAAGTCAGGGAAGTTTTTGTTTCCAAAAATTGTTAGAAAAAAAACCCCATTAGTCGAACTATGTGAGTTGTGTTAATTTGGCAAGCCAGGTCAAATATTTTTTTTTCGAAAAATTTGTTTTCGAAAAAATGTTTTTGAACAAATTTTCATTTTAAAAAAATATTTTCGAACAAATTTCCGTTCAAAGAAATTGTTTCCGAACACATTTCTGTTCGAAGAAAATGATTTCGAAAAATTTCTGTTTAAAGAAAACGTTTTCGAACAATCTTTTGTTCGAAGAATATGTTTTAGAACAATTTTTGGTTTGAAGAAAATGATTTTCAAAGTTTATGGTTTCGAACAATAATATTACGATATTTATATGAAATGTACTATAAAATTATAAATAATTAAGCCGAACCTTACGAAAACGCGAACGGTATTTGGGCATTTTTTGTCTTTTGATAAAATGTAAAATTCGGAATAAAAAGGTACTAAAAAAACCACAATACCGAAAACACCCAAAAAATGGGAAAAAACCTTGGAAAATAAATTAAACAGTGCGAAAAATAGCGTATAAACATCGTGATAAAAGTTTCATTTTATCCCTTGAAATATTATATACTATTAATAAACTTTTAACATAGAAATGTATTTCTGTCCTGTTTGTTTATTTATTACGTATTATTTTTATACAAAAACAGAAATAATATTTAAAAGAAAATGATTTTTAACAATAATACCTACAATAAATATTCATAACCCAAAAACTCAAGGAACATATTTTTTATTTCTTAAGCTGTAAAAAAACGAGTTCTTTTTAAGTTTTATTAAAACATTTTTCTTTTCTCAGACTGTATAAAAATGAGTATTTTTCACGAACGTCTATGGAATTTTAAGTACGGTTTTGACACTCGTGTCGCTACCCCTGGGAGACGCTAGACTTCCAGGATGCAGTGACTCTAGTATTTCTAATTACCCTATCCAAAATCTTATGGGCGCACCTTCGTGTTAGTTTACGACAGAGACAATTTATTATTTTCTCTCTGGTTTACGAAGGCTGTGTCATGGGCCGTCACTGAAGAACAGCAGTTTCTAAATGGGAGGACCCCCCAGAATAAAAAACTATATACGTGCATAATAAAAGATAAAAAAAGTAAAAAAATAATCACCACTTCAATAATTTGACCAGGATCCTCACTTAGTCAGATTTTTCTGGCAGATTTTAAAGAAATAATTTGACATTCCCTTAAAAATCCGTTCAAATATAACGGTGGCAACAGCGTAGAGCTAATTTTGTAGCGACCCTTCCACGACATGCAAAATTAACAAAGAGGGACCTCTTTGTTAATTTTACCGTGAAAAACAAAGAAAGAAGGTAAACTTAGCTGACCTCATAAAGAAAACGAATAGGACTAATAAATTTGAAAGAAATGTGATGAAATGTGACGAAATCTGACATTTCAGTTTGTGTGGTTAATGGTCTTCTGTTTGAATTTATTTACAATTTTTAAATTAAAAATTTTCAACAAATTACGGGTTTTTAATTAAAAACAAATATTATATCGTGAAGCTACATCTATCAAAAAGTGGGAAATCGCCTTTTAGGTAAGTTTTTAAGTTTAAAAATTGTCTTTTAAACGAGAAATCTTAAGCGCCAGATTATGTCACATTTTTTCAAATTTCGGCAGATTTTTTGAAATGTAAGGAATTGCCCCCAAGGAACGAAATAATTGACAAAAACACAAACCTTAAAGAATGGTACACGAAAAATATATTAAATAAAATTTTGAAGAAATTAGAGGATTTTAGCGAAAAAGATTTAGATTTCGCTTTATATGCCATTTTACATTTAAAAGTAAACATTACTTTCTACTCACCCTTAAAATGTGTTGTAAATACTTACGTTGATTTACCCATGTTTTTTAAAAAATCGAAAATAATGATGAATTTTGTTTTCTTTGGTCAATAGTAAGTTTTCTACATTCAGTCAATAGAAATGATAACAAACATGCTAATCGCACGTCTTCCTATCCCCATTTTAGTATGGTTTTGAAGTATGACAATATTTCGTTTCCAATGTGTTTAAAAGACATTCCAAAATTTGAGAACCTTAACAGTATGTCAATAAATGTTTTTACTATAGGAAAAAAGAGGGTAATTTTACCTCTATGTTTAAGCAAATAAAAATTTTCACCCCGCATAAATTTATTATTAATTGCTAGCGACAATTGTGGAGACTTTTCCTTTACTGAACATGAGGAGTGGACAGATGAGGATGAGGAGAATTGTGAATCTAAAGAATATATTGATTTGTTTGAAGAGCTGAAATCAAATACTTTTTATCACTTTTCACTAATAAAATATCTTTCTCGTTTACTTAACGCTCAGATGGGTAATCATAAACATAAAAAATGGATATGTGAAAGATGTCTCAATCATTTCATAAGTGAGGAAAACTTAAAGAAATATTTTGCCTTATGTATGAGCATAAATCAAGTTAAAATAAATTTACCACATCCCAAAGATAGTATTTTAAAATTTACAAAGTACAAATATAAAGAAAAAGTTCCCTTCGTCATTTATGTGGATTTAGAAAGTATTTTGATAAAAACTAATTTGGAAAATCCAAGTCGCAGCAAATTTGAAAGTTCAATTTTTCAAAAACACGAATTGTTTAGTATTGGTTTTTATTTTAATTGTTCTTTTGATGACTCACAATCATTTTTTAAATTATTTACTGGAAAAAATTGTATTAATCAGTTTGTTGATGAATTGAAAAATATTGCCTTTCGTGTTGATGAAATTTTAGATAATAAAATTCCAATGAAAAAATTATCAACTCAACAAAATTACATCTTTTATAATGCCACCCACTGTTTTATTTGCAAAAAACCATTTGAAACAAACCAAAAACGAGTACGAGATCATGATCACAAAACCGGTCAGTTTAGAGGTCCGGCTTATCTTGCTTGTAATTTAAATTATAAAGACGATCGCATGATTCCTGTAGTTTTTCATAATTTATCCGGCTGTGGATCTGACCACCATCTGGTAAAAGCAAAAATATTATTCCCTTTAAGAAAAACAAATAAGGACGAAAGTATTAGAGAAAATGAAAACCTAGAAAGCATCGAAGACAATCAAAAATACAACTTTAGAAGTCTAGAAATCGAAAGTACTCAAAGATTGTATCAGAACCGATTAGATGAAAAATTAATAAACACAAATCACTCATTTGAAGAGATATATACAAACATAATAAAAAGCTTGAAGGAAGCAAGCAACGAAGCTGTTGGGTACCAAGATAATAGAAATAACAGGAAGATGTGGTGGACGGACAAAATACAGGAAATGGTCAAAGAGAAAAAACGTACATACTTGAAATGGCTCAGAAGAGAAACCAGAAGACAGCTAAGAAATTTGATACGCACAGAAAAAAATGAAATGTTCGAACGCAAGTGCCACGACATAAATACAAACGCAGAGTTCTGAAGTATGGAAATTCATTTCTACAGTAAAAAACCCAACAAAAGAAAAAGTAAACATCCAGATAATCAAACCAGAATAATGGACAGAACACTACAAGGGACTGCTGCAGGAGACGAGACCCGAATATCTGGCAGCCTCTCCGAGAAGAGACATAGAAGTACATGGAGAGGAAGTAATCATCGAAAAAGAAATGATAAAGAATAATATAAAAAGCTTAAATCCGGAAAAGCTAGCGGACCTGGGGGAATATATGCTGAAATGCTCAAATATGGATCAGAGAAACTAGTCGAAAATCTCACATATATTATTAACCAATGCATAAACGGACATCCAGTGCATAATGATTGGAACTTGCATTCATATCCTCAATACATAAAAAAGGAAACAAGCTGGATTGCAACAATTACAGAGGAATTTCAGTAACCAGTACTCTAAGTAGATTGTACGGTAGGATTCTTAGAGATCTAATAGAGAATGATTTTCATGTACAAGAAGAAGAAGAGCAAAGTGGGTTTCGCGCAGGCAGATCTTGAGGTGATAATGTTTTTTGTCTTAAACAAGTAATTGAGAGAAGAAGCGCCAGAAATATAGAGACTCATGTTACCTTTGTAGACATACAAAAAGCATATGATACCGTTCCAGTAGAAAAATTATGGACAGTGTTAGAGCAAACTAATATCAATCATACATACATAAAAGCGATAAAAGAACTATACAAAGGGTCAAAATCTAAAATTAAAATTGGAAATCGACTTTCAAAAAAATTCCTGGTAACAATAGGCTTAAGACAGGGATGCTGTATCTCTCCAACTCTTTTTAAAATACATATCGCAGTAACTCTAAAAAACTGGAAACGTAAAGTGCACGGCATGGGAATACAACTTAACGACCGATTTACCATATACACACTACAGTTTGCTGACGACCAAGTAATTGTGGCCAATGATAAAGAAGACATGGAGTATATGACGAGAAAGTTAACAGAAGAATACCAAAAGTGGGGATTAACAGTAAACGTGGATAAGACACAGTTCTTATGTATTGGAAACGAATCCAGTGAGTTAGAACTAGACAATGGACAATTAATATCTCCATGCAATGAGTATGTATACTTGGGTGTCACATTTGATAAGACAGGTACAGACTGTAAAGAATTGGAAAAAGAATAGAAAAAGCAAAAAAAGTTATTGGATGTCTTAACAGTTTTTTATGGAGCAGAGAGATAAAAAAGAATGTAAAATTTAACATATATGAAACAATGGTCAAAAGCACGCTGTTGTATGGACTTGTCGCGTAACAGAAAAGTACAAAACAAAAATGGAAAGTATCGAAATGGATGCAATAAGAAGATCAATGAGAATATCTAGAATAGATCACATAAGAAATGAGATCATAAAAGAAAGAATGGGAATCGAGGGAAGCATAACGGATGACATCACTAGAAGGCAACTGATATGGTACGGCCATGTACAACGGATGAACGACGAAAGATTACCAAAGCAGATCCTAGAATGGCAACCAATAGGGCGCAGAAAAAGAGGGCGTCCTAAACTAGAATGGCAACAGTCAATCCAAAGATCAATTAGTCAAAAACATCTGACTGAGAATGATTGTCAGGATCGAAGAAGGTGGAGAATAGGCGTCGGACAACGTAGAAAAACGTTCTAAACCGACATAGTAGTAGTAGTATCCGGCTATGACAGCCATTTCATCATGAAAGCCATTAGTTGTAACATCAAAGGTAAAGTAACGTTGCTGCCAGTTAACAAAGAAAAGTACATTTCTTTTACGAAATATATTGAAAATACAAATGTTAGTTTCAGATTTTTGGATTCGTATAGATTTAAAGCTTCAAGTATTGATAGTTATCTTCATATCTTCCAAATGACAAAAAAATTATAACTAAAAAGTTTTACCCCATGGAAGAACAATTTAGATTAGTTACACGTAAGGGAGTTTTTTGTTATGAGTATTTAGATGACTGGGAAAAATTAAAAGACCACTCTACCTTTTAAAAATCAATTCTATAGTTCTTTAAAAGGTGAACATATATCACAGCAAGACTATGATCATGCAAAAAAATTTTGGTCCACATTTAAAATAAAAAATTTGCAAGAATACGCAGAACTTTATCTCCGGACGGATATTTTCCTTTTATCAGACATATTCGAGAATTTCCGTGATCTCTGTTTATCAGCATATAATCTTGACGCACTTTGGCACTATACGGCTCCACGTTTATCCTATCAAGTTGTACTTTCACAAGGCGTTACTTTGGAATTATTGACAGACATTGATATAGTACTATTTATTGAAAAAGGAATTCGAGGTGGTATTTCACAATGTAGCAACAGATTTGGGCAGGCAAACAACAAGTATATGGGTGAAAATTATAACAAAAATATTTCAGATTCATTTTTAATGTATTACGATATTAACAATATGTATGGTACCGTATCGACATTTCCGTTACCACAAAAAAGTTTTTCGTGGGATACGAAAATTTGGACAGAAGCTGAAATTCATTTAATACCTGACAACAACCGTTTTGGTTATATTTTTGAAGTTGATATACACTACCCAAAAAAACTATTTGAGATCCATAAAGATTTACCTTTCTGTGCTGAACATATGATTCCACCAACTTCAAAATCAAAAATTCCAAAATTACTTACTACCCTTTATAATAAAAAAAATTATGTTTTACATTACCGCAATTTAAAACACATTTTAAATGCAGGTTTAAAATTGCTAAAAATACATAGAGTTTAAAAATTTGAACAATCATGTTGGCTTAAAAACTATATCGAACTTAACACTAAAATGAGACAAAACGCTAAAAATGATTTTGAAAAAACTTTTTTAAATTAATGAATAACGCTTTTTTCGGTAAAACTATTGAAAACGTTCGAAAAAACAAAGATGTTAAATTGGTCACTAAATGGTTTGGTCGATACGGTGCCAGCTATTATATATTGTAAAGGGACCTAGTTCGGGGTTGCCAAACTTCGGTCTTTTACATTTGACACTCAATATTTCACCCTTTCGGACGGAATCTTGGGCGCCACTCTAAGAAATAAGGGAGCTTAGAGTCTCCACCGGCCAGTACGACTAGCTTTTAGACAGTCGAAAAAACGGGTTCATGGAATGGTTGGAAAATTAATGTTTAGGCAATTTAACTAAAATGTACCACTTTTATTTGTCTAGCCTTGCTACAAGGATCAAATTTTAATAACTTTCTTACTCTAAACAAATTAAACAGGATTCCCAAAGCACAGGCGGTTTCTTTTCCTTAATTTGACACAATTGAATACCTTTCAAAGTTCCAGCAAAGAACAATTCGATAATGCTTTCACGAAACGGTATATAACGGATTTACATGTCCGTTGGCTATTCTATAACTCAAATAACACTTTTATTACTCGGTTTGGTCCTAGTAAAAATGTAGATTCTTCAGTCCGGGAATATGTTTAAAATCAACCCTGTATAAGACGCGTGCCTACCTGTATGGCATCCAAGGTAGGGGTCCGCGAAAACAGGGTGATTTGGGGAATTACCAACTTTGAAACCAACCCTAAAGAACGCGTGCCTGCCTGTATGGCATCCAAGACAGGGGTCCGGTATTAGAGTGGTTTGAGTCTAAGAAACGGGTTAAAGATGAAATGGGCAGTTTTCCTTCGAATTATCTTGTACCCAGGAGGAAAGTGCACATTATCTTAACCGGGCAAAATCAGGAAAAAGACGCGTGCCTAGCTGTATGGCATCCAAGGTAGGGGCCCGGGAAATATACCAATTTGAAATCAACCCTGGAAGACGCGTGCCTACCTGTATGGCATCCAAGGTAGGGGTCCGGGAAATCAGGGTGATTTGGGAAATTATCAATTTTGAAACCAACTCTAAAGAACGCGTGCCTACCTGTATGGCATCCAAGATAGGGGTCCGGGATTAGAGTGGTTTTAGTTCAAGAAAACGGGTCTCAAGAATCTACAGATTACTTCTCCGTTTCATTGTACGAAGCGGTGGTAAATTGCATCGTTTTCTAACCGGGACTTTAACTTTAAATCAACCCTACAAGACGCGTGCCTACCTGTATGGCATCCAAGATAGGGGTCCGGGAGTAGGGTGATTTGGGGATTTTACCATTTTTGGGACCAACCCTAAAGAACGCGTGCCTACCTGTATGGCATTCAAGGTAGGGGTCCGGGAGTTAGGGTGGTTCGGGATTAGCTAAACGGGTCAACCTGGAAAATACAATTCTCCTTTTGCCTAAGCCTATTTACACCAGCTAGGAAATTCCATTTTCTCTGGACCGGAAAATAACTAAAAATAAACAAGACGCGTGCCTACCTGTATGGCATCCAAGGTAGGGGTCCGGGAAATCAGGGTGATTTGGGGAAATCTACCAACTTTGGAATCAGCTCTGAAGAACGCGTGCCTACCTGTATGGCCTCCAAGGTAGGGGTCCGGGATTAGAGAGATTCGAATTTAACAAAATGGGTTAGAAAAACCGTCTGCAATTTACCCAGCAAAAGAAAAACATTTTTGCATTAAATATAAAGAACAGCGTAAAATAAATTCTTAAAAATAGCCTACGCACTTACCTTTTGACAGTCTCGGTACCGGTGCACTAGAAATGTCGCGAGTTTAGTTTTAGCACTTAATCTTGCTACGGCGGGCGATGACGGATAAAAAGGGTCGAACACGATGTGTCGATTGCTTAAATAGCCTCTGTTCGGAAGTGCTCGTTTTTCAGAGGTGGGAGGCCAAAGAAAGCCGATCACTTCCGAAAGGCTCCGACTAACCCCCACGAAATCAGAGGTGGGAGGCCGAAGTAAACCGATCCTTTCCGAATGGCTCCGACTAACCCCACGATATTAGAGGTGGGGAACCGAAGAAAGCCGATTATTTCCAAATGGTTCCGACTAATTTCCACGACATTAGAGGTGGGGACCAAAGAAAGCCGATCATTTCTGAATGATTTCGACTAACCCCCACGAAGTCAGAGGAGGGGATCAAAGAAAACCGATCATTTCCGAATGATTCCGACTAACTACAAATATCCCCCACGGCATCTGGAGTCAATAACTTATCATTTCTACTCACGGCCGATGGATTACGAGAGTTTTACACCACAAATTAGACCTGCCCATGCTTTAGGAGACTTGTAAAACAACTTAACCTAAATTACCCCGACCTAACAAAGATAGAAATTAGTAACTTCGTTACACACCCCTCTTTCTTCGGAAAAATGCAATCCGACATACAAAATACATAGTGTTTTTGTCATTTTTTTTAACCTATGCAAATAGAGTAGCAAAACAAACAAAACAACAAAACTCTTTTGTAAAAAAAAACTACTTAAATCTAATCTCACCAATAAAAATTAAAAAAAAAAAATCATCAAAATTCTTCTTAATTGGCTTCAGTCATGGCGCCACCATATCCTATGCCTCTGAAGACGGTTAACGAGGTCATATTGATCTATGTACCCCGGGTACCAAGTACCAAACGGTTATAGAGGACCTACTTAGTAGGAACCCCTGTTAACTTTTAGAGGAATATAACAATTTCCTTAGCAGTAGTCTTCAATTGTCATCAAACGGTTAACGAGGCCATATTGATCTATGTACCCCGGGTACCAAGTACCAAACGGTTATAGAGGACCTATTTAGTAGGAACCCCTCAAAAAAAAAAAAAACATAATTAACGCAAATGAGCCGGTTTTAAATCTTTAATGTGGATATGTTTTATTCTCTTTCCGTGTTCATCTTTAAGATCAAAAACAACGGGCGAAATAACTCGGAATACGGTGTACGGTCCAGAATATTTAGGAGCAAGTTTTGCTGCGAACCCTTTTGCGGTCGAGGATAACGGATGTTCCTTTTTAAAGACTCTATCCCCTACATGGCATCGCCATTCACGTCTTCTTAAATTATAATAACGGCTTTGCGAAGAATACGCTCGAGCTAGTCTAACACGGGTCAATTCGTACAATTCTTTTAGCTTTTGTACACGGTTCGATACTTGTTCTGGATTAAGGTCAGGTTCTTGTTCAATATGATCTTTCTCAGAGGGTAGGATTCTATGTAATGCATTGGGTATTTCTAACTCACGTCCAAAGTTAAGAAAAGCCGGAGAAAATCCGGTAGCCTCATGTCGGGAGGTATTATACGCAAACTGGAGATCAGACAGGTGCAAATCCCATTTGCGGTGTTCATTCTCGGAAAGTTGTGCAATCATTGTTTTCATGGAACGATTAGTTCGTTCTACAGGATTATCCTGGGGAGTATAAATAGGAGTAAAACGGTGACGGATACCATAACTTTGTATGATCTCACGGAAAGCCTTACCTTTGTACTGTACACCATTGTCACTTATTACCACTTTTGGACAACCGAACCTTGAGAGAATTAACTCGTGTAAGGCTTGAGCAACATGGTTAGCGGTAGCTTTTCGTAGAGGTCGACACTCTACCCATTTGGTAAACCTATCTTGAAACTTTACAACAAACGAATGTCCTTTCGCTGATCTCGGTAACGGGCCAATTAAGTCTGTAGACACAGTAGCCCACGGGTCTTTATTGAGTGACGGTTGCATCTTTCCTGGAGTCTGCTGCTGCGAGACCTTGTACTGCTGACACAAAGAACAGGATCGGACATAGGCAGCGATTTCTCAAAACATGCCTGGCCAATAATACCGCAACGCAATCCTAGCGGCGGTTTTAGCTATTCCCATGTGTCCAGCAGTTGTAGAGTCATGGTTTTCTTGTAAAACCTGCCCTCTGACAGTCTTCGGTATACACAGTTTCCAAGGGTCTGAAAATTCGTCATCTTTTAGGTCAGACATATCCCAGAAATGCCTATACAATCGCCCTTCTCGTACGCAATAGTCTGGAAATGCTTTCGGGTTTGATTCAACTTCAGTTAATTTGTTAGCATACCAGTTACATGGAGTAAAATTTGCTAAAACAAATACTGGATCAGCTTCTGGTTCGGATTCGCCAGTTTCTAACGGATCTCTAGATAGCGCGTCTGCAATACGATTTAAAACTCCTTGACTTTATCTCAAAATCGAATTGCTGCAAAAACATCCGCCATCGGGCCAACCGGCCAGATGGACTATCTAAAGAAAACAACCAACGGAGAGACTGGTGATCAGTGACAACGGTAAAGTGATATAGCTCTAAGTAGGGGCGCATTTTTTCTACTCCCCAAACTATAGCAGCGCACTCTTTCTCTGTCACACTCATTTTACGCTCGGTAGATGTAAGAGTTCTACTTGCGTATGCGATTACATGGTCACCATCTTGGTAATGTTGAATTAAGGCCGCGCCTAGTCCGTATTCCGACGCATCAGCCTGTAGGACAAATAGCCTAGAAAAGTCTGGACAGGCCAAAACAGGGGCCTCAGTCAGACATTGTTTTAACTTGTCAAATGCGGTTTGTTGAGTTTCAGTCCAAATAAAGGGTTCTCTCTTTTTCAATAACTTGTTTAACGGTGTTGCTATCTGTAAAAAATGTGCAATAAATCGACGGTACCAGGATGCAACTCCCAAAAATCTTCTTAGTGCCCTTTGATTTGCTGGTGGAGGTATCTGTAAAATACTTTCCACTTTTCCTGGATCGGTGCCGATTCCTTCTGGCGTTATCATGTGACCCAAGTACTTTAACTTTCTACGGCCAAACTGACATTTTTCTGGGTTAAGTTTCAGATTTGCGGTCTTTAAACGGCGAAAAACTTCTCGTAAATGCTCTAAATGAGAAGCAAAATCCGAAATTATTACGGCCACATCATCAAGGTACGGAAAGGCAAACACTAGTTCGGGTCCGATTACTATTTCCATTAGTCGTTGAAACGTTGCAGGCGCTGCATGTAGCCCAAACGGCATAACTTTAAACTGGAAGAGCCCTCTTCCTGGTACAGTAAAGGCAGTGATTGGTTTACTATCTTTGGTAAGTGCTATCTGCCAATATCCTTGCTTTAGATCAATAGTGGAAATGTAGCGGGCTTTACGTAACTTATCCAAAATGGAGTTTATAAACGGTAAAGGATAAGCATCCTTATGAGTTACATTATTTACTTTCTGAAAATCTATACAGAAACGAAACTTCCCGTCTTTCTTTCTGACCATAACAACATGTGAACTCCACGGGCTACATGACGGTTCTATAATACCTTCTTCCAACATTCTCTCTACTTCTTCATTTATAATGGCCTGCATCTTCGGATTCTGAGGACGGTATCGCTGTTTTATCGCTTCTGTGTTAGGTTTTAATTTAATTTTATGTTTCACAAGCGGCGTTGTGCCTACGATTTGCTCAAATTCTGTGAGTTCTCGGTCTAGAAACGCATCTAGACGTTTTTGCTCGTCTTGAGTCAATGTCAGCTGGTCAGGGCTCTCGATAATAGATATCAAATCTACAGGATTATCACTACTTGCAGCAAATTGTATGTTTTCGTTTAAGAAATCTAATTGAACTTTATTTCTGCGCATAAAGTCAACTCCTAATATTAAATCTGTCGTCATAACAGGTAAATACAACAAAGTTTCATTGTAAATCTTTCCTTTTACCTTAAGTTCTAGCAAGTATGCAATTGTAATCGGTATAACGGCACCATCGGCAACTTTTGCATGGGTAACGGGTGAAGTTTGAGCTTGAATCTGTCTTTCTTGACAATATTGCACTAGCTTATCTCCACAATAAGACCTTTTAGCTCCGGTGTCTAGTAAAGCGGAATATTTGTTATAAAAAATCATTACGTCAACATGAGGTCGACCATCGGAACATAATGATATTTCATCGGTCTGTGAGGCCTGAGTGTCGGGTAGCTGTGTTGGCCTCGGGTTTTGACAGCTCCCATTTAGTTTTCCTGCCTGCAACACAGACAATCTCTGGAAAATATTCCATCTTGGCCACACCTTGAGCAAAACACTTTCGGGGTGCCTCGGCATTGGTTTCTCAGGTGCCCTGTTTCTCCACATCTCCAGCAAACAGCTGGTGTGTTAATTTGTCTGGTAAACGTTCTACCTTCCCCAGAAAACGTTATCTGTTGCGTAGGTCGGTTTTCGGATCGACTGGGTCGATTTGGTCTTGTCTCTTATCTGGGATTAGAATTTCTTTGATCCTGATTATGGTCCATTCTATTTTGGACGGGCGGACTCGATGGACGAGTTTGTGCCAAACCAGAGGTGCTAAAGGTGGGTGGCCTTAAATCTTGCCGAACCCTGAACTGTTGACTTGAATTAGGTGGCGGTCTAACTGGTCGAAAATTTTCCACATTTGTGCGGGTCTGGTTGATTTCTTCTTTAAGTAGCTCGTACTCTCGTACAGCTCTAGTAAATGTCGAAATATCAATAAAATCAGATCTTTTAATCTCTCGTCTATATTCTGGTAATAAATTCCTGTACAACCAGGTTAATTCTTGCGATAAAGTGTACCCTCCGTGTCTGCGGAGAAGCGTCTGTAAATCGGTAATATACTCAGATACCGGCTCATTTGATTTTTGTATTCTCTTGGCTATCTCAGCCTCGAGATTTTCAAAATAGTTAATCGGAAAGTAGTGATTACGGAATTCATGAACAAAAGTTTCCCAGTTTATCCAGTTTCTTATGTTATGGCGACACCAAGCCGCGGCCTCTAACTGAAATAATTCTGGTAATAACGGTATGAAGGACTCTCGGTCAATTTGATGAGCGGTACATTTCTCTTCCAACTGCTCTATAAAAGATGTAGGGTCTCCACGCCCATTAAAACTGATTATCCACTGACTTACATTAAAATGTTAACTAGTCGGATTATTTATCGGATACTGTACACGAGACGGGTTTTGAGTGCTAGCAGGAATATTAAGACTTTTATCGGGAGAATTTGCATTATTTACATATGGCTGATGTAACGGGGTATTTCTAAAGCCACTTGAATCGCTAGAAAACATAGGATTTGTTACGGGTATCATGATCGTTTCAGCGTTACTGGTGGTTTAGGTCGACGGATTCTCATATTGACATGAGGTACTACTGTAAGGTACGGGTAACTTTTGGTAATTTCTTATTACCTCAGGGTTGGACTGTACACTTTGACTAAGAATCGTAGACGGTAAACGGTTGTTAGTATTTGCAATTGTTGGATATTTTGGCATTGAATCGTAGGTAAAGGTCGAGATCATGGGAATTTCATATTGCATAGTTGTATGCGATACTGGGAGATTAAATTCAACGGATGAGCTAGGTATTACTTGTTGGCTGAAGTTATTACAAACGGATGTGGTGTTGAAACTAGTCGGTAGAAAATACGGTTTTGTTAGGTAATAAGTTGACGGGTAAGATGGTATATACGGTTTGGTAGTGGTCGGTACGGTGGAGTATTGAAAATTTGTGGTTATCGGTATGTCGTTTGCAAGGGTATAATTTGGAATCGCACTGTTCGGTATTATCGGCGGTGCTGGGTATGTAAATCTACAGTTGTCAACTGGTATTTGGTACTAACTGGGTAATATGCGGTGCTTGGTATACGGAGGTATTAGTTTGGTGTACAGAAGGGGAGCTCAAATTCAATCTAAGGGGGTCCTGATTAGGAAAAAATGTAAGTGCTGGGTTTGTGACGGAGGTGATACTCGAGGTCGGAATTTGTACAACGTTGGTAAAACAGGGAATTTTACTGTTGGTAAATGTTTGATAAGACGAGGTTATGGGCAAATCTACGATACTAACAGAAAAGGTAACGGAAGTTTGTTGTGTATTTACAGAGGTTATAGGTTTATTGTAAACCACGGACACCATTGGGTTACTGGTAACTACAGGGAGCTCGTGTACAGTCGGGGTCAACCTCGGGGACTTTCGTTCTTCACGAATATAGTCTCTGAGTCTCTTTCTCTTAACTTCCATGGTTCCTTCCATGGACAAGTCAAAACGCAGGAGAATTTCGTCCATGTCGCTTTTCTTAAGATAATTAATCCAAGCTGATGTTTGCAAAACCTCAAGTTGGGTTCCAAACTCAGCGGAGTCTTCTTTAGATATTGGATTATTTTCGCCCGTTTGCTTTTCCGGCATGTTTCCAAATAGGGGCTCAATATTTAAGTCGGAGTCAGAAACGGAACCGTTGTGACTTTCATGTAAAGACATTTTTTATTAAGTTTTTTTTTAAACTACTTGAAAGTCTACAATAAGGATTTTTAATTAAAGCGTTTTAAACACGTGTTTGTCTAAGTAAAATCGGCTAAAGACGGTAGTAATATTCGTTATTTATCGGTTTATCGTATATCCGAACCGATCCCAGAAAGTAACTCTACTCTAGATGCAATCGGATAGGTTCGGAAAATTTCGGGTATTATCGGAAACTATTGTTTTCCGAAATGTCCCGAAGATAAACACGTGTCCTCAATCGACTAAATTTGAAAGAATCGGGTTTTATCGGCTATTACTGTTATTCCGAGTCAACCCGAAGCAAAACACGTAGTTGCTTCTCAAAATAAACTAATTTAGAAAATACTTGTGTCTCAAACGCAATCGGATGAAGTCGGAAGAGTTCGGGTTTCATCGGTAAAAGACGGAAATATTCGTTACGGATCGGTTTATCGTCTATCCGAACCGATCCCTGAAAGTAACTCTACTCTAGATGCCATCGGATAGTTTCGGGAGATTTCGGGTATTATCGGAAACTATCGTTTTCCGAAATGTCCCGAAGAGAAACGCGTGTCCGCAATCGACTAAAATTAAAAGACTCGGGTTTTATCGGCTCTTACTGTTATTCCGAGTCAACCCGAAGCAAAACACGTGGTTGATTCTCAAAATAAACTAATCTAGAAAACACTTGTGACTCAAACGCAATCGGATGAAGTCGGAAGAGTTCGGGTTTTATCGGTAGCTATCGTTTTCCAAACTGAAATGAAATAAACTCAGTAGAAAACACCTGTGACCCAAACGCAATCGGATGAAGTAGGAAGAGTTCGGATTTTATCGGTAGCTATCGTTTTCACGAAATGACACCAAGAAAAACAAGTGTGTACAGTCGACTAAGTTTGGCAGAATCAAGTTTTATCGGTTATTACAGTTGTTCCGAGTCAACCCGAAGCAAAACACGTGGTTGATTCTCAAAATAAACTAATTTAGAAAACACCTGTGACTCAAACGCAATCGGATTAAATCGGAAGAGTTCGGGTTTTATCAGTAGCTATAGTTTTGCCGAACGGGCCCGAAGAGAAACACGTGCAGCAATCGGCTATACTCGGAAGTTTTCGGGTTTTGTATGTTATAACGGCGATTACGAGTCAATAGTAGTCAAATAAACATTTAGAATCGAAATAGTTGGGGTTTTAAGTCAAAATTGAGGATTTTGTTTTAAATTACTTAGCGCAACGCAGAATCCTATTTTATAATCAAACAGACGGACTATTCTTTTTGACAGAATATCAATATATTATGATATGATAACGGCAATGTGTCAAATTAGTAACAGTGTAAAAGTGGTAATAACTTCCAACAAAATTTAACAAAAGGGGAAAAAAGCAAATGGCCCCACGTTGGGCGCCAAATTTGTAAAGGGACCTAGTTCGGGGTTGCCAAACTTCGGTCTTTTACATTTGACACTCAATATTTCACCCTTTCGGACGGAATCTTGGGCGCCACTCTAAGAAATAAGGGAGCTTAGTGTCTCCACCGGCCAGTACGACTAGCTTTTAGACAGTCGAGAAAACGGGTTCATGGAATGGTTGGAAAATTAATGTTTAGGCAATTTAACTAAAATGTACCACTTTTATTTGTCTAACCTTGCTACAAAAATCAAATTTTAATAACTTTCTTACTCTAAACAAATTAAACAGGATTCTCAAAGCACAGGCGGTTTCTTTTCCTTAATTTGACACAATTGAATACCTTTCAAAGTTCCAGCAAAGAACAATTCGATAATGCTTTCACGAAACGGTATATAACGTATTTACATGTCCGTTGGCTATTCTATAACTCAAATAACACTTTTATTACTCGGTTTGGTCCTAGTTAAAATGTAGATTCTTTAGTCCGGGAATATGTTTAGAATCAATTCTGTATAAGACGCGTGCCTACCTGTATGGCATCCAAGGTAGGGGTCCGGGAAAACAGGGTGATTTGGGGAATTACCAACTTTGAAACCAACCCTAAAGAACGCGTGCCTGCCTGTATGGCATTCAAGACAGGGGTCCGGGATTAGAGTGGTTTGAGTCTAAGGAACGGGTTAAAGATGAAATGGGCAGTTTTCCTTCGAATTATCTTGTACCCAGGAGGAAAGTGCACATTATCTTAACCGGGCAAAATCAGGAAAAAGACGCGTGCCTACCTGTATGGCATCCAAGGTAGGGGCCCGGGAAATATACCAATTTGACATCAACCCTGGAAAACGCGTGCCTACCTGTATGGCATCCAAGGTAGGGGTCCGGGAAATCAGGGTGATTTGGGAAATTATCAATTTTGAAACCAACTCTAAAGAACGCGTGCCTACCTGTATGGCATCCAAGATAGGGGTCCGGGATTAGAGTGGTTTTAGTTCAAGAAAACGGGTCTCAAGAATCTACAGATTACTTCTCCGTTTCATTGTACGAAGCGGTGGTAAATTGCATCGTTTTCTAACCGGGACTTTAACTTTAAATCAACCCTACAAGACGCGTGCCTAGCTGTATGGCATCCAAGGTAGGGGTCCGGGAGTAGGGTGATTTGGGGATTTTACCAACTTTGGGACCAACCCTAAAGAACGCGTGCCTACCTGTATGGCATCCAAGGTAGGGGTCCGGGAGTTAGGGTGGTTCGGGATTAGCAAAACGGGTCAACCTGGAAAATACAATTCTTCTTTTGCTCAAGCCTATTTACACCAGCTAGGAAATTGCATTTTCTCTGGACCGGAAAATAACTAAAAATCAACAAGACGCGTGCCTACCTGTATGGCATTCAAGGTAGGGGTCCGGGAAATATACCAATTTGGAATCAACCCTGAAAGACGCGTGCCTACCTGTATGGCATCCAAGGTAGGGGTCCGGGAAATCAGGGTGATTTGGGGAAATCTACCAACTTTGGAATCAGCTCTAAAGAACGCGTGCCTACCTGTATGGCCTCCAAGGTAGGGGTCCGGGATTAGAGAGATTCGAATTTAACAAAATGGGTTAGAAAAACCGTCTGCAATTTACCCAGCAAAAGAAAAACATTTTTGCATTAAATATAAAGAACAGCGTAAAATAAATACTTAAAAATAGCCTACGCACTTTCCTTTTGACAGTCTCGGTACCGGTGCACTAGAAATATCGCGAGTTTAGTTTTAGCACTTAATCTTGCTACGGCGGGCGATGACGGATAAAAAGGGTCGAACACGATGTGTCGATTGCTTAAATAGCCTCTGTTCGGAAGTGCTCGTTTTTCAGAGGTGGGAGGCCAAAGAAAGCCGATCACTTCCGAAAGGCTCCGACTAACCCCCACGAAATCAGAGGTGGGAGGCCGAAGTAAACCGATCCTTTCCGAATGGCTCCGACTAACCTCACGACATTAGAGGTGTGGAACCGAAGAAAGCCGATTATTTCCGAATGGCTCCGACTAACCCCACGACATTAGAGGTGGGGAACCGAAGGAAGCCGATTATTTCCGAATAGTTCCGACTAATTTCCACGACATTAGAGGTGGGGACCAAAGAAAGCCGATCATTTCTGAATGATTTCGACTAACCCCCACGAAGTCAGAGGAGGGGATTAAAGAAAACCGATCATTTCCGAATGATCCCGACTAACTACGAATATCCCCCACGGCATCTGGAGTCAATAACTTATAATTTCTACTCACGGCCGATGGATTACGAGAGTTTTACACCACAAATTAGACCTGCCCATGCTTTAGGAGACTTGTAAAACAACTTAACCTAAATTACCCCGACCTAACAAAGATAGAAATTAGTAACTTCGTTACAATATCAAAACCAAATTTTCATAGCTGTACTACATTTAATGATGAAATGGTTCTTATTGAAATGTCTAGATTAGAAGTAACAATGAACAAACCTATTTTTGCTGGATTTTCCATTTTGGATTTATCTAAAACTCTGCTTTATGATTTTCATTATTTCTACATAAAGGCAAAGTATGGAGATAAGGCTAAATTGTTATACACAGACACAGATTCTTTAATATTTTATTTTTTTGTTAATGACATTTATCTTGACATTTTAGAAGACATTCACAAATTTGACACATCTGACTTTCCCCCAATAATAAGTATAACAATCCATTAAAAAATAAAAAAATGCTGGGCTTGATGAAAACGAAAATAATGGTCTAATTATGACTAAATTTCTCGGCCTACGAAAAATGTATTCACTAAAAGCTGATAGACCTTTATGCGATTTGAACGAGACAGTAAAAAAAATGACTGACCAAGGCTACCATCAAAATGATATTGATTGTTATATTAAAAATTTTGGTGTCATAAAAAAAGCTAAAGGAATAACAAAAACCGCATTAAAATCTATTCTTTTTGATGATTATTTTCATTGTCTATTTGATACTAAAATTATAAGCACGTCAAACAAATTAATAAAATCAAAAAAAACACGCGGTGTTTACTATTGACCAGAAAAAAATAGCTTTGAGTCCATTTGATGACAAACGAAATGTAGTGCTTTCAAGAACTGACACATTTCCATGGGGTTACACAGTTTAATTATAGTAAATAGTTAGGTAAGAATTTTCGGTTCGTTAATATAAAAAAAAACACAAGTCTATGGAGAAGATTTTTTTAAATAATTTGTAGTCCTTAAAATAGGCATTTAGCTCACGCTACTACTATACTATAGTAGTGTGAGCTATGGTGATCCTAATTTTTTCGAGAAAAAAAAAGTTGCTCCGATTTCAAAAATTTTTATATATCTTTGCGTTTGAGATGATTTTGATACTTTTTTGTTGCACCGTCTGTCTGTCTGTCTGTCTGTCTGTCTGTCTGTCTGTCTGTCTGTCTGTCTGTCTGTATGTCTGTCTGTCTGTCTGTCTGTATGTCTGTATGTCTGTATGTCTGTATGTCTGTCTGTCTGTCTGTCTGTCTGTCTGTCTGTCTGTCTGTCTGTCTGTCTGTCTGTCTGTCTGTCTGTCTGTCTGTCTGTCTGTCTGTCTGTCTGTCTGTCTGTCTGTCTGTCTGTCTGTCTGTCTGTCTGTCTGTCTGTCTGTCTGTCTGTCTGTCTGTCTGTCTGTCTGTCTGTCTGTCTGTCTGTCTGTCTGTCTGTCTGTCTGTCTGTCTGTCTGTCTGTCTGTCTGTCTGTCTGTCTGTCTGTCTGTCTGTCTGTCTGTCTGTCTGTCTGTCTGTCTGTCTGTCTGTCTGTCTGTCTGTCTGTCTGTCTGTCTGTCTGTCTGTCTGTCTGTCTGTCTGTCTGTCTGTCTGTCTGTCTGTCTGTCTGTCTGTCTGTCTGTCTGTCTGTCTGTCTGTCTGTCTGTCTGTCTGTCTGTCTGTCTGTCTGTCTGTCTGTCTGTCTGTCTGTCTGTCTGTCTGTCTGTCTGTCTGTCTGTCTGTCTGTCTGTCTGTCTGTCTGTCTGTCTGTCTGTCTGTCTGTCTGTCTGTCTGTCTGTCTGTCTGTCTGTCTGTCTGTCTGTCTGTCTGTCTGTCTGTCTGTCTGTCTGTCTGTCTGTCTGTCTGTCTGTCTGTCTGTCTGTCTGTCTGTCTGTCTGTCTGTCTGTCTGTCTGTCTGTCTGTCTGTCTGTCTGTCTGTCTGTCTGTCTGTCTGTCTGTCTGTCTGTCTGTCTGTCTGTCTGTCTGTCTGTCTGTCTGTCTGTCTGTCTGTCTGTCTGTCTGTCTGTCTGTCTGTCTGTCTGTCTGTCTGTCTGTCTGTCTGTCTGTAAGTAACGACCAACGCGCATAACTCAAAAACGGCTTGCCCGATATCAATGAAATTTGGTACCAAGGCTGGGTTTTGGGTCGAGATGGTCCCATTTAAAAATAAACAACATCCACCGAACACAAGCCAAATAAAAGGGTTTATGTAAAAATATGGCGTGTGTGATATCAAACGAAAGGTAATTGAGTCTGGAGTTAAACAAAATACATTTTAGTTTATTTAAAAAAAAGGGTGGGGGTAAATTTCAAAAATTAGTGTTTAAGTGGAAATATGGCGTGTGTGATATCAAACGAAAGGTAATTGAGTCTGGATTTAAACAAAATACATTTTAGTTTTAAAAAAAAGGGTCGGGGTAGATTTGAAAAATTAGAGTTTAAGTCAAACCATGGCTTGTGTGGTATGAAACGAAAGGTAATTGAGTCTGGAGTTCAATAAAATATACTTCAGTTTTTAGTTATATTAGCTTTCAAGTAGATACACTATAACTATAGTACCAAGTGTGAGCTTAGGTGCCCATAGATTGGCAGAGTATTTTAATTGTAACTGTATTATTAAGTATGTTAATTAAAATAGTTAAATAAGTAGCAATACAGAAGAGTGTTGTTGTCTAGTCACAAAATAAAATAATAAAAAAACACAAATATTGTTTATTTTAAGCCTTTTATTTCTGTAAACCAATCATTTAGTAAATATACATTTTCTTTAGCACATTTATAATTATTGTTAGTATGCTTATTACAATGATATTCTTTTTACTATATATAAAAATTTAAGTAAATTTAAAGTACAACTATCAAGATTAACTCTTTTATTTTTTATTAAACCACCCAGTCATTGTTTTTTCTTTGAACCTTTTACAAAAATGTTTGCATTATTCACTACGCTTTTAATAAACAAAGCAATTGATTCGTGGGGTATAGTTTCAACTCCATTGAAGCTGTTGTTGTTGTTGGTATTATTATTTGTCCACAAAAGCCCATGAAGATGGTTTGTAGTCCATTTAAGATGTTCTTGTATCGTTTCTGTAAACCACTGCCAAGGTAGGGGAAATATAACATGTCGATGAAAGATTTTTCTGTTCTTAAGTTTTAAGATTGTCATTTCTTTACATATGAAACCACTTTCCTTGTATTGGAAACCTTGAACATCCTAAATATAATTTTTTTTATATTTCTTTAGAATACTTTTACGTTACTGGTCAAAGGATTATCCTTTATGAGTCTATCATGTAATATTAAACAGTAAGCACCTGTATCAGCTGGCACATTTTTTGAAGTTTGAAATTCAATTCGGATATCTACAGCTCCTCCTTTAAGCACGTCTTCGCTTTGACGAGAGCAATCTATTACTACCAAAGGGTAGTCTTTCGCGTAGTCATGAGGCGATACCCAAACATCTAAATGTTGTTTGTAACAATAGCTTTTTTGAAATTGAACAAACATTTCATACAATACAGAAAAACGGTTACTATCAAAATCTATGTTTAAATTATCAAGGGATAAACTTCTGAGTTCAATTGCACTTTTAAGTTAGTTATGTTACAATGGTCAAAATGATTCATGTTTTTATCGATATTGTTTTTGAGATTTTTCTGGCATCCAAATATAATATATCGAGGTCTTTCTAACTGATTCGAGGTTTTTATAGCCAATGTGTGATTTTCGGATTCTGTAAGTTGTGGATATTCATGCAATTCCCAGCTTCTAAATGAGATATTTAAATCTCTGTTGCTTTCAAACTGTTTTAATAGTTTTAATTTATAATTATCGTTCACAATGATATGAGAAATTTTCCATTGCATTTTGTTTAAAACAATCTTATATTTTTCATTTTTTTGCAGCATCCTTTTTTATTAAGGCATTTAAATCGGTGTTGGATCTAATTAAAACTAATTCCTGTGTTTGGAAAAGAATAATTTTATTAAAATCCTCTGCAAATCCTAGTAGCATTTTTAAAGGTATACACACACTAAAATTACCCATTTCGTTAACTAGGGTAGTAGTGCTGGAAGTGCTTCCCCATTAGCATTAGCCAATGCATGATTTTCAGATGTAGTAAAAGACACATACCTTTCATAGTAGTAGCAATGCCTGGATTTCTTACTCGATCAATAACAACTCCACCAAGTTCATATCTCATTTCATCAAATAAATACATGATTCCATTGTTAATAAATTGAACATTATTCGAGTAGACATCTTTGTCTGTTAGTAGCTTTCCTTCAAAATATAACTTTGACATGATAATGTATAAAGATCTTGTGTTTGTATGGGTATTCTGATCTCATCATTATTATTAAAAGTAGTCGAAGCATAGGGCTGATGATTATGATATTGATAACTTATAATGGAATCATCCTGTATAATAGGCTCGTTAATTTTTAGAATATTTAAACTCATATTTCGTTTGTTTTTTGTTGTTGCCGTCGTCCTCGTCGTCGTCGTCGTTATCGTGATCGTAGTTGCCAATAGTGGACAATTTTAAACTCTTTTGTGTACACTTGGAGTAACACAAACAACTTAGTTTCTTAATTTGCTAAGTCTGTCTGTCTGTCTGTCTGTCTGTCTGTCTGTCTGTCTGTCTGTCTGTCTGTCTGTCTGTCTGTCTGTCTGTCTGTCTGTCTGTCTGTCTGTCTGTCTGTCTGTCTGTCTGTCTGTCTGTCTGTCTGTCTGTCTGTCTGTCTGTCTGTCTGTCTGTCTGTCTGTCTGTCTGTCTGTCTGTCTGTCTGTCTGTCTGTCTGTCTGTCTGTCTGTCTGTCTGTCTGTCTGTCTGTCTGTCTGTCTGTCTGTCTGTCTGTCTGTCTGTCTGTCTGTCTGTCTGTCTGTCTGTCTGTCTGTCTGTCTGTCTGTCTGTCTGTCTGTCTGTCTGTCTGTCTGTCTGTCTGTCTGTCTGTCTGTCTGTCTGTCTGTCTGTCTGTCTGTCTGTCTGTCTGTCTGTCTGTCTGTCTGTCTGTCTGTCTGTCTGTCTGTCTGTCTGTCTGTCTGTCTGTCTGTCTGTCTGTCTGTCTGTCTGTCTGTCTGTCTGTCTGTCTGTCTGTCTGTCTGTCTGTCTGTCTGTCTGTCTGTCTGTCTGTCTGTCTGTCTGTCTGTCTGTCTGTCTGTCTGTCTGTCTGTCTGTCTGTCTGTCTGTCTGTCTGTCTGTCTGTCTGTCTGTCTGTCTGTCTGTCTGTCTGTCTGTCTGTCTGTCTGTCTGTCTGTCCGTCCGTCCGTCTGTCTGTCTGTCTGTCTGTCTGTCTGTCTGTCTGTCTGTCTGTCTGTCTGTCTGTCTGTCTGTCTGTCTGTCTGTCTGTCTGTCTGTCTGTCTGTCTGTCTGTCTGTCTGTCTGTCTGTCTGTCTGTCTGTCTGTCTGTCTGTCTGTCTGTCTGTCTGTCTGTCTGTCTGTCTGTCTGTCTGTCTGTCTGTCTGTCTGTCTGTCTGTCTGTCTGTCTGTCTGTCTGTCTGTCTGTCTGTCTGTCTGTCTGTCTGTCTGTCTGTCTGTCTGTCTGTCTGTCTGTCTGTCTGTCTGTCTGTCTGTCTGTCTGTCTGTCTGTCTGTCTGTCTGTCTGTCTGTCTGTCTGTCTGTCTGTCTGTCTTTCTGTCTTTCTGTCTGTCTGTCTGTCTGTCTGTCTGTCTGTCTGTCTGTCTGTCTGTCTGTCTGACTGACGACCAACGCGCATAACTCAAAAACGGCTTGCCCGATATCAATGAAATTTGGTACCCAGGCTGGGTTTTGGGTCGAGGTCCCATTTAAAAATGAACAAAATCCACCGAACACAAGCCAAATAAAAGGGTGGGGGTAGATTTCAAAAATTAGAGTTTATGTAAAAATATGGCGTGTGTGATATCAAACGAAAGGTAATTGAGTCTGGAGTTAAACAAAATACATTTTAGTTTATTTAAAAAAAAGGGTGGGAGTAAATTTCAAAAATTAGTGTTTAAGTGGAAATATGGCGTGTGTGATATCAAACGAAAGGTAATTGAGTCTAGATTTAAACAAAATACATTTTAGTTTTTTTTTAAAAAGGGTGGGGGTAGATTTGAAAAATTAGAGTTTAAGTCAAACCATGGCTTGTGTGGTATCGAACGAAAAGTAATTGAGTCTGGAGTTCAATAAAATATACTTCAGTTTTTAGTTATATTAGCTTTCAAGTAGATACACTATAACTATAGTACCCATTGTGAGCTTAGGTGCCCATAGATTGGCAGAGTATTTTTCTAGTACGTTAAATCAGGAGAGGAGGTTATGGTGTGAGAAAAATGATCATCATACACAAATCCCATAATCATTTATTCCTTTCTTTAGATGAAGTCCTATTGTTATAACTTCGTTTCGAAAACTGACAAGCTGTCCATGTTGGTCAAATATTTTAAGGTGAATTTCATCAATATATCGAGTACTTATTGGTAGATAGATAACGTTTGTAGGAATTTCAATTATCTTAAAACCAGGATCGACATTTGGATAAAATGTATTTAAATGTGTACAGGGTTACCGTTATTATATGAATTTATAACCAGGTTACAATCTATACATATAGCATTCACTTTAAAAATGTCTATGGGATTTTCTGAAATGTGTTTTATTGGGTTTTAATTTACGTTTTGAAAATCCTAACAAGGAACCTATGGATTGTGATTGATCAGTCGATTGATTTGTTACATTTAATTTCACATTTTAAAGTATTATGATTTGCATTTAAACGTAGAACAGGAGGATCTGATTCAGGTTTTTCCATTTGTCTTAAGCTCAGCTGAGTTGTTAATGCATTTGCAACGTCTTTAACTTCATACGATCCCTCAGGTATTGTCAAAATTTTTCCGTTATCATAGTGTAATAGATTATTTGAAGAGTCAATATTTGGGATTGAATTAAAACTTTCAAAATGAATTAATCCAAGATAATATTCCTCGCTATCATTAAGAATGATTGGTGGATTTATCACTGTCGACAACGTAGAGGATCGTTCAGAAAAAGTAAATAAATACGACATGTTTACTGAAAAGGTTCTAGGAAACAAATAACACATATTTAATGGTGTAAAACTTTTTATTTAAAACATATCATTTAGGAATTTTAAACATAATTTACCACAGTTGAAACAGAAAAAATTATAAACAGAATCATAAGATTTAAAATATCTTATTAATTCCATGGGCGGTTTTAAATTTCCAAAACTATCAAAATAGTAAACAGTTTTCATTCTTCTTGTAGGCTTCCTCGATTAGAACTTATATCCAGATTTACAATTCCTGTTTCGCGTTTTCGGATTTTTTTAGGTAGACTATCAATCATAAATACTCCTTGAAAATGGGGTATCTTTAATTTATTTGCATAGAAAACCAACTCAAAATTAATGCATAGTTTGGTATTTTTAGGAAGGAAGGAATTTTTTTTTATCTAAGTAAAGTCCCAAACCAGTTTTATAACGCTTTAAAAATATTCCTTTTCCTACGGCAATAGACTCCATTGTTTTATTATGGCGTTCACTTTCTTTTAATTGGTCTCTTGCTGAACGTGCATCATTTACAGCTTTTGATATGCCTGCAGCTCCTCCAGATAATGCCCCAAGGGCACAAGAAGAAATGAACCTGTGCGTGGTAACTGAATCACTCTTGGTAAACTTTTAATCTTTGTTTTTTCTTTATTTTAATTGCCACTTTTAAAGCATCTTTTACATTTTTCGGGTTTTTCTTAATAACATTGTGTTTAATTTTTTTGGTAACTGTCTGAAAATTTGAAGTTTTGTTTTTTTGCTTTTTTCTTCTTTTGTTCGAACCACCTCTTGAACTTGACCTTTTCTTTTGATTGGTCATTTTACTATACGTTAAAGTGATGTAAGAAGTGAACTAGAAAAAAGTGTTTGCACAACTGAATGCCTTCAGTTCATTGCAATTCTTTTAAAGGAAAGTGTACCGTTGTCGCTGTTATCATTGCTCTCTAAAGAGTCGCTTAATCTTCGTTTTAAACCTTGTTTTTGGAAATCGTTATTAATCATATCTATATCCATTTCATAATCATTTTAAACTGAATTGCTTAGATTTTTCTCCATGCGATTATTTTCAGATTTTTTTCGTTTATTTGAACTTACACCAAATTCTTCTCCGCTCTTACGTTTTTTAGAATTAGCGACACTTACAGCTGCTGCTGTCGCTGTTCTTGGTACATTGTTTCTTTCTAATTTTTTTTCCCTTAATCTTTTTTGGTGATAATTTTCAACAGATGGCTTATTTTCTATAACAGCTTGTCGTTCTCGTTGTTTTTGTGGTGGTGGTGGTGGTGTTTGTTCTCTTTTTACTGATATTTTACGAATTTTTGGTTTCTTTTTTTCGGCAAGCTCATTCCTTAGCTCAACTTCCAAATTTTTAAATACATCCTGCAGTTGACTTATAGCCGCTTCCATTTTTTAAATTTTTTTCTCTCTTTGCTTGCTTAAAGTTTTTGATGTCGTTGGTGTTGTTGTTAAACCACTACTACAATTACTACTAGATGACTGGTGTTTGGTAAATTTTGTATTAGTATTTATACATGAATTTCCTCCACTTTTCCCCCTGTTGTACCCCATACCCAATTTAGGTTTAGAATGCATCGCACCGGACACACCGAAAGCTGCTAATTTTTCAAGCCAAGGTGTCTCTCCTGGTACTCTTCCCAAGGCTTTAGATAATGAAATTTTATCAGCCTTATGCCTTTCGCTTAAATCAATATTTTTCAAATACGCTATATTATGTTCTTTACAAGCTTCATCCAGAGGGTTAATTCCTAGATCACCACGAGCTAACCTTTTTTTCAGTTTTGTTTCAGGACCGCAAAACATGTACCCAGGTATATGTAATTCCACAGGTAATTTATTAATAAGAGAGTTAAGCAAACCCTCACCTTTTTTAGCAGCGTGATGGTTAGTATAATATTGTCAGGATAGAAAATAATGTCCTATTAAATAAATGGCATAAGTTACGTTTATAAGCAAGTGCACATTAACCCTAAACAATCTAAGGAAATGAACTTCTGTATATAGTTCAAATTGTATTAAAAGTAATAAATTGTATACAGAACTATTATAAACAAGAAGCGATTAATGGGTTTTCGATTATGTTTATACAGGAAACAAAACACATCTCGATATCCTATCAATGGCAAACGGTTTGTAATAAAAGCATCTCCAAAAGAGTTTAGCAGTTAGTTGTAAGCTGAGAACCTAACGCCCAGGCTTAGTTAAAGTGAACAAGTAGTACGATAGTCAAAGAATAAGAAGTTGAGCGTATCAAAAAGATTTGTAGACAAAATGTATTTAAGTACAATGTAAGTAGTAATTATAAGTATTATAATAAAACCATAACACCTAACTTAAACTGTGTTACGTCACGATAAGACCCCCTCGTGACATAATCTCATTTCGAATGACTTTTTATGACTAAGTATAAAATTTAAAAAAAGAGAAATATGTATATTTATATTATTTTCACGTCAACCCTTAAATGAAGCTAGTCACTTTTCACTTTAGCTATGAAAAAAGTAGTGAAACAATAGACCACCCTGGAAATAGATAATCATGATCAGAAACAAATTCAACCGACCAAACAAAGCAAATTACTACCTTGTTCAATAAGAGCTGTAATAACCGGACCAAGTAATTGTGGTAAAACGAATGTGATGTTAAGTCTTTTGGAACATCCCAATGGATTAAAGTTTGAAAACGTGTATCTTTATTCAAAATCGCTTTATCAACCAAAATATGAATATCTACAAAACCTACTTAAACCAATTAAGGGTATAAAATGCTACGTTTGTGGTAACAGTGAAGATATTATGCCTCCTTCATTGGCCAAACCGAATTCCATTTTTATATTTGATGATGTTGCATGTGACAAACAAGACGTAATACGAGAATACTTTAGTATGGGACGACACAACGATATTGATTGTTTTTATCTTTGTCAAACCTATGCCAAGATTCCAAAGCATCTGATTCGTGATAACGCTAGCGTATTAATTCTATTTAAACAAGATGATCTAAATCTTAAACATATTTATAATGATCACATTGGAACCGATATGTCATTCCAAGACTTTAAATCAATGTACTCGTACTGTTGGAAGAAGCCATTTAAATTATTATCCATCTTTAAGGACTGTGACATTACAGATATTGTTTGGACAAATTCATATTTTTATTAAAAAAAAAGAACAAAAATAAAAAAAATATTAAAAAAAAACTTAAGATTAAAAAGAAAAGAAATTAAAAACAAACTAAATCTTCCTAAACCTGAACAGGTAGTACATGAAGATTTATTTAAACCCATAACAAAACACTTGGAAAACATTGAAAGTTCCCTACAAAAAAAACCTAGAGCGCTTTCGAACACCTTTACTACACCAAAGGTGTTAGAAGATGTTTTTAATGACGAAAATGATGATGATAATGATGATATTTTTGATGGTGATGATAGCATTAAAGATGATGAAGTTTTTGCGTCTACCCCTATCGATATCAACAAAGAAACACCTAGGATATATTTGATACAATTCCACGAAAGAAAAAAAAATAAGTTATACATCATCAACAGTGGTTCGAGCTGGACCGTCGCAATTAAGAAAAAATGTTATCCACAATATTATATAATAAAATGAGCTTCAAGAAAATGAATTGGAGAAGCAAAAGTTGTATGAAGAACAACTTAATAAAAATTTATTGGAAAAATCTTTAAATGATTACTATGAGCAATATGACCGGATGCCTTTAGCATATATTAAAAAGCTTATTAAAAATCCAAACAAAAAGAGTTCAGATCGCTTCCGAGTCAGTTTTGATAGAGAGATTGAAAAGTTTTCCATAGGAAATAAACGAATTGATTTTGAGGGTCCAGATATAAAAAACGGGACATGTTTTAAAAATACATATATTTAAACTGTTAAAATTTAATAGAAAGATGTATCATAATGATAATTAATCGAACATACTTACAGCGAATTCTTTAAAAAAAGTTACTTTGCCACTTATGGTCCAATGATACCGTTTTGGTGCTGCCAAAAAATTGCTCCAGTGCAGTTTCAAAAGAATATAAACGTGCACTAGTTCAACACGAGCTCGGAGAACACGTGCCAAACAATGAACACTAAAATTCGGCATTTGTTCAAAAGAATACAAAAAGATGCACTAGTTTCCCGAAATAAATACAAAAATTGCAATGGTTGTGCACCACTAGGTGACCGCGCAACTTTAAGAATGATGCCCGTCCCGTGATATGCACTTTTACGCAAACGTATGTTAAAAAGTAGTTTAAAAATGTTTGTGTTGTGGGAAAAATCCCGGAAAAAACGAGATATCTAACAACCCTACTTTAAAGGCAAGTACAATTTTAAAAGGAAAGGTTTATTTGCGGTAACACAGCAAACAAAGATATTCAAGTAAGAAAACCAAAGGATATATGCTCGGGTATATTATTAAAACATTTTTTAATTTATTTATTTATTTATTGGATACTTTACAAACACCAATTATGGTAATTACATAGAGTAGAGAAAAATTTAATGAAAAAAGTAGATATTTAAAACTTACACACAACCTACAGCCTACCTACAAAAGAGAAAAAAAATAATAACACAATGCGTAATGAATCGTTATTGCTAAATTATAAAATCATAAATAATAAAATAACTAAATGTATCCATGATGGATCTGATACCTTCTCACCCCATTAGCACACTACAAGTAAACCCCATGCTATATCAGCCTTGGAAACAGTTTTTTGTAAATATCTGAGAAACAAAAGATCCTATGAAGTTTTTGGTTGTACCACAAAATATGTTCTACTATATCCGCATATTGATGCAATGCTCCGTTAAAAGTTAGCATACTGTCAATTTTTCAACTGTCAAAAAGCTGTCATTAGCGTTAATGGATTTTGACCCAAATCTAAAAGTAATTAGCTCGTAACACTATTTTACCTAAAAAATTTCATGAAAATCGTAGCGGTTTTGGAGCTATGAAGTTACGGACAAACATACACACACGCATACGAACACACACACAGACAATAATACTTCTCTAGCTATTGCTGCGCGGGCTAGAAATTGAGTTGAATCGCCATGGAAACGAAGCAACTGACGGCAACTCGACAGTACGGATTCATGTGTGTGAGACAGAGAGTGCGATATACAGAGTAAATTAAGGGGAGTAGAAAAGACTTTTACTGACCATCATTTTAATGACCAACGAATTTTCGTATTTTCGATAAAAGGCCGCCTTGTTTGTGGTAAAAACAATTACTAATTTATAGGACATAAAGTCCAAGTTGTTACCACTTCTAAACAGCTATAGTGAGCTATCACTTAGCTACAATTCAGGTTTATCCCAAAAATCACCTTCGCCTTGCTTCAATCACCAAAAAACCAACAACTAAACTTCCTTCCGTTATACCCTGTTTCCACCCATGCATGCCCACCCCGATTCAAAAAACGCATCACGTGATGGGCCATGGATTTCCACCAGTTTTAAATGCAGCGTCACCTGATACGTTTTTTGAATCGGGGTGGGCATGCATTGGTGAAAAACCAACTACTTCAACCTTTGCTTACCTTCTTACACCAAAAAATCAACTACTACCACTACCTTTACTTAGCTCCTACCAACAAAAAACCAACAGCTACCACCGTCCCTCAGATTCTATATATCATCAAAAAAACAATTTCTACCACTTTTCCTTAGCTTGTTGGAGTTGGTTTTTTGGTGACAGAAGCTAGGTGAAGGTAGTGGTAATAGGTTTTTTAGTGAAAGAAGCTAAGCGAAGATAATAGTACTTGTTTTTTTGGTGGCGGTAGAAAGCTACGGAAAGGTGATAGTACGTAGTTGGTTTTTTGGTGGTAGAACCTAAGTGAAGGTGGTAGTTGTTAGTTTTTTGGTGGTAGAAAGGTGTAGTAGTAGTTGGTTTTTAAGTGGCAGAAGCTAGGGGAAGGAGCCAGTAGTGAAAAAGGATATTTTGGAGATAAAACTGAGCTGTACAGGGTGAGCCAAATTCGATGTTTTTTTGAGGTTTTAGGTATTTCGAGCCGAGATACATAAAATCGAGTAGGCAGGTCCTGGTCTCGATTTTCGAGACCTTTTTAAATATCAAAACCGCTTTGTGATAAGCCAAGGCCAACACAAAAATAGAGGCCACGACCCTGAAAAAATCAGCTGTTCTCCGGGGGCTGATTTTTACATTGGTTCTTATGGGAGGTCAGATGTTTTTTTATGATATTTTCAAAATGGCACTACAGATTTACGCGAAATTTCAGGGAAATATTCTCAGACACCATCCCCATATTCCACCAAACTTTTGTAACGGTGCAAGATGATTAAAAGGTTAAAATCTTCAAATTTAGCATTCCTTATTTTGAATTCAAATTACCCGCCATGTACCGCATGCCAACTGTTATATTTGACATGTATTTGACTTTGTCATCTGTGTTTGTCACATTGGCTTCTGTTTTAAATTTAATTTTAGTGTGAGCTAATGAAGCGGTTCTGAAAAATTAAGGATTACTATACATTTTAAAAAAATTGTTCTTTAAGAATATAGTAAAAACAATCTTAAAAACCGGCTTTATTTTTTTAAAAATCAAATATTCATGAACCGTCGTTTTAACTTCAATATTTTAAAGACAATCAGCTGTGTCGTGACGCAACCATCAAAAAAAAATCAGCCCTGGATGTGACGTCAACAAAGTGGAGGATCGTGGCCCGTCCCTTTTGATAGCCCTGGATAAGCCTCCGAGTTTTTCAGCTACGAGGGGATTTTGAGAAGTCTCTTGTATTAATGAAAAATTCATGTTGGTGTTAATTGCTTTTTGTTATAGAATTTTTCAAAAGAATTCACCTGTAAAAGTAAATTTCATCTGTGACTTTTAGTTTTTGAGATATTACATAAGTGGGTATTTTTCTTATGAAATGACCCCCATTTAATAAAAAATTTAAAATCCGCGTAAAATTTCCTTTAAAATTACGTATCACACTCAATATTTGATTATTTTTAAAAAAATATTGTTTTATATGTATTTATTTTTTTATTAGTTTTTATTTTAAATATTTAAAAATATATTTTTATATTAATTATTTATAGATATTTTAAACCCAATCATTAAAATATAAAATAAAAATACAAAACACACAGAAAAAAGAAATCATTCCATAAAAAAATAACGATTTTATAGACAGATAAAATTCAGTGTGACAGTCTAAAAACTATAAAAAAGCATTTCACACTATACGCCCTGTCCATATATGCCAACTTTTCAAAATCCACTCGTAGCTTTTAGGTCTATTAAGAAGCGGTTTTGATATTTGAAGACGTTATTAGTTTTTATCTATCTCGACTAGAAATATCTAAAATCGTCAAAAAACCTCGAATTTGGCCCACCCTGTACCTAAGTGATTGATAGATATATAACTGTTTGGCAGTGGTAGCAGTTTTAATAGTAAGGATTTGTTTCGACCACACAAAATTCGGTCTAACATGGATAAATATAAAAATCTTTGTCAGTAAAATTCGGGTCACTAAAATTCGTGTCAGTAAAATAATTAGCCTTTAAAATTTTGTTTCTCTGCTTTGATTTTTAATCAAATAAATCTTGGTGTTCTGTAATAGTAATCTCCATTAAATATCGATATTACAGTACAAATTAGGGACATTTTGGGTCGCGTATTTTACACTTTGTTACCGTTATTGTTATTACTGAGTCTGCGCATTAGCAGCTTCTCGCTCCTTTTTTGTTATGTACGGTAACGGCGCCCGGTACTTACGGTGGCCGGCCTTTAATGTTACCGCTATTTTTTAAGGTTAGTTTTGTATTGTTTTGTTTAATGCAGTCGAATTTTTTACTATAATTCGGTAGCTTGGTTTGTAAAAAGCCATAAATCTAATAAAAAAAAATTAACAAATATACATAAACAAAGAGTTGAAGGTGTGTAAAACTACTAAATTAACGTTTGTGTTGTGTTATCTTAAGTGTTCCAAAATCTATCTTTTTTGCCCTGAATGTTGCCGTTATTCTTAGTAACAATAACGGTAACCCAAAATGTCCCTATTATCTGCAGTCAAGTAAAATCTACATAGAGAAATAATCAAGGGATTGCAAACTACACTACAAGGCACAGAAAACCAAATAGAAAAATATAGGTAAGAGAGGGAACATAGGCCTTTTTTATGGGTTATCACAAGGAGGTTGAATTCAACCTGGTTCGGTTATCATTATTCACAATAGTGATATTCTGTAGGCAAATATATTATAGTCTTAAATTACTATATCATATCATATCTTCAACTACATCTGACACACAACATGTCTGAAAATTTCCTTTTTTATTATTACAGGATTCACATTTTCAATATAGAAGAGGAAACCAATACAAAAATGTATGTGAATGCAGCAGATTTTGGCAAGAGATACAGGGTAATCCAAGAACTTTTGCAGAAAGCTGTGGCCTAGTTCGTGGTTTGGATTGGAGAACAAACAAGTGTTTTATTTTCATTTGACAAAATGTTATTATTAGGTACCTACCTACCTTTGTATTCTGAAATTAAATAAAGAACATAGGTACTTAATATTACTTTGAAATTTTTATCAGTGAGGATTATTGGCAAACGTACATACGGTATTTCCTCACACATTAAGCTGTTGTCAGGCATGGTACACGGGTATCCATTATAAATTATTTTACACTTTGTTACCGTTATTGTTATTACTGAGTCTGCGCATTAGCAGCTTCTCGCTCCTTTTTTGTTATGTACGGTAACGGCGCCCGGTACTTACGGTGGCCGGCCTTTAATGTTACCGCTATTTTTTAAGGTTAGTTTTGTATTGTTTTGTTTAATGCAGTCGAATTTTTTACTATAATTCGGTAGCTTGGTTTGTAAAAAGCCATAAATCTAATAAAAAAAAATTAACAAATATACATAAACAAAGAGTTGAAGGTGTGTAAAACTACTAAATTAACGTTTGTGTTGTGTTATCTTAAGTGTTCCAAAATCTATCTTTTTTGCCCTGAATGTTGCCGTTATTCTTAGTAACAATAACGGTAACCCAAAATGTCCCTATTATCTGCAGTCAAGTAAAATCTACATAGAGAAATAATCAAGGGATTGCAAACTACACTACAAGGCACAGAAAACCAAATAGAAAAATATAGGTAAGAGAGGGAACATAGGCCTTTTTTATGGGTTATCACAAGGAGGTTGAATTCAACCTGGTTCGGTTATCATTATTCACAATAGTGATATTCTGTAGGCAAATATATTATAGTCTTAAATTACTATATCATATCATATCTTCAACTACATCTGACACACAACATGTCTGAAAATTTCCTTTTTTATTATTACAGGATTCACATTTTCAATATAGAAGAGGAAACCAATACAAAAATGTATGTGAATGCAGCAGATTTTGGCAAGAGATACAGGGTAATCCAAGAACTTTTGCAGAAAGCTGTGGCCTAGTTCGTGGTTTGGATTGGAGAACAAACAAGTGTTTTATTTTCATTTGACAAAATGTTATTATTAGGTACCTACCTACCTTTGTATTCTGAAATTAAATAAAGAACATAGGTACTTAATATTACTTTGAAATTTTTATCAGTGAGGATTATTGGCAAACGTACATACGGTATTTCCTCACACATTAAGCTGTTGTCAGGCATGGTACACGGGTATCCATTATAAATGTAATCCCCACTATATTGTTTATTAATGACTTTACTTAGCTACCAGTTTTTTAATAAACAGGATAGTGGGGGTTACATTTAAAATGGATACCCCTGTACATCAGCTGAGAGGGAATATATTTATTGGGAAAAAGTTTACCTAATTTATAATGTAAATGTAGTTATTTAGTTTCAATGTAGAAATATTGCTCTAGGAAGCCACACTGATATTTGAAGTAGAAAAATAGGACTTTTTAATACTGTACAAACTCAACCCAAATGAGTAGTGCTGAGGTACCGAGGCAATATCCTAACCAACAACATTTTGTTCACATTGAGGTTACCGCAGCCCACGAGAAAGACCGGCCCGGGCGCGGAAATATCAGAGTCCCACAAAAAAACGCCTCACGGCCCGCTGTTATTATAAAACATGTGTGTGTTCAGTTTTGGTATGTTTGTTTACGTCGATTTTTTTTTAATTCGGGCACGAATTTTATGTGAATTTTATCAAAGTTATTAAAATAACACTGCCCACGAAAAAGACTGTAGTGGGCTGCGTTAAAATAATTAATGGCTAATGAGTAAATTATAAAGAAAATACCTTTAAGATAAACAATGCCGCGAACGTGTAATTAGTGTTGTTCCTTGTCGGTCCAACTATAAAACTGAAACCTAATATGTTGCAAACGGGAAAGAAGTGGTAAAAGATAAGATCTTGGATAAGATTGATCAAGTAATAGACATCCTTAGTGACATTTTCGATAGTGAGAGTGAAAAATGTGTTCAGTTGTCATTTCTTATTGAACAATTAGGTCTCTTGAAAAGGTAACCTGAGAATCGAAGATATGGTGGATACACTTTAATATTGGCTTCATCTTTGTTTATCCAGTTATCCAGTGCATACACGTCAATTTACAATTCTAAGGTAATATGTCTTCCGCACCCTCGCAATATTAAAAAACTGATTTGTAAAATATTGTTAGCAGATAGTAATCTCTCTGGTAGTGTGAAATATTTAAAAAGTAAGATACAGCTTTTAAAAGAACATGAGTTGGTAGTTAACTTACACTTTATTGAAATAGATATTAAACTTTGTGCTGGGTTATTTTTCAAAAAATTATTGACGACCACTACATTCAGTTCATTGAATGGGAAAACCATCTCACTTATTCACAAAATCACTTGTTTCTTTTTAATAAATTATTGTGAAATGTTTTACATTGAAAATTTTTCTTCAGATAACTCTAGCAAGTGTTTTTGTGGAGAAAAACTATAGCCAAAGCTTGAAAAAATTAGTTTAAGGGCATTTAAAGTTTTAAAATAATGTTATTAAAAAGCACAATGATTTAGTGTCTGCTAATAAATCTTTGAATAAGAACTCAAAGATGATGACAGTCAAAGAAAAATTAAAAAACTAAAAGCTCCAATTTTGAAAGACTTGTATAGATTTGAAGTTACTAACGATATTATATACCTAATATATGTACCTGAAGATATTAGAGTGCAAATTTTGTATAATTTTTTATTTTATTGCATCAGTTCTTTTATCCATAATAAACACATATATCAGCAAAACATTTTTTAAAATTTTTGCCTATAAAACAACAAAAATTTTTTGTTAATTTATTTCGAGGGGTGAACAGCTAACCCAAAATGTGTACACCGATTGTGAAAATCCACAATCTTTTGCTAAGATTGTGGAAAGATTGTGAGGGATTGTGGAAAGATTGTGAGGGATTGTGGCAAGATTGTGAAAGATTGTGAGGGATTGTGGAGGACTGTGCAGCGGCGGGGCGTACCTCAAGGGGCGGGGGACCAACAGCCCCTCAAAAGTTCTTGCGACCAAAAAAAAACATCATGTCTATAGTTTCCTTGCCCGCCTTCTTAATTTGCCGTTACCGGCCCTGCTACTTAATAACCGAGGGGTGACCAGCTAACCCCAAAATGTGTACGCCGATTGTAAAAATCCACAATCTTTTGCTAAGAATGTGAGGGATTGTGTAAAGATTGTGAGGGATTGTGGTAAGATTGTGAGTGATTGTGAAGGATTGTGGTAAGATTGTGAAGGATTGTGAGAGATTGTGACAGATTGTGGGTGATTGGGAGAGATTGTGTAAAGATTGTGAAGGATTGTGAACAGATTGTGAGAAATGTGTACACCGATTGTGAGAGCTGTTCACCCCTTGATTTATTTAAATTGTGTAAAAACATATAATATATTAAGCAATACAATAAGAATCCTGGGACTCCTAAGATCACGTGACCGCCGACTTGCTTATAACGCGCCATGGCCGGTCTTTATTGTTGGCTGCGGAGGTTACTGTTTTTGCACATTGGGAATTTTTAGTGCTTGCAGTTTTTGAGAAAAGTGCTTGAGCCTTTATTAAAAGTGCTTGAGTTCCGATAACCAACAAATACTTTCAAGGCAATTACTGCCCAGCTCTGGTTAAAAACAATGTTTCTCAAAATAAAGTTGATGTTTTTACTTTTATTTATTTAATGATCATGTCAGTGGATGTCTCAGAGGAGTGGGGGGGCATTCTCCTTTTTTCCAGAGAATTAAAAAATACAAGAGGCATGTGGTATATTACACACCCCATCTAACATTTATAGTAGCGGCTACACGCTCCAAAGACTTTGCTACTATCTTATGGAAGAAATGTGGTGATCCCAACAAAAATTCGGAACTTTTTAGTTCTTCCTACTATCTAGTATCACGAAAAAGTAGAGCTTTCGTAAAAACGACCCTCTAAACTACTTCTTAGGATTGTTACTTGATAGTCTATTCTGATAGTCTTCCCTACCACGATAGGACGTTGCCAAAGTTTTACTTTCTTTTTAGTCGTTATTTCGTAGTCGCAGTGACTTTTCTATATTACTTAATTACCACTAGAAAGTTAAACTTCATTGAAGTCGCAAACAAGTGTATCCGACAACTACATTATAACTTTAATTATTACCACAAAAGTTGATGTCATCATAGTAACATCTGAAGTATTAATGTACAGAAAATAACTTTTTGCAACAACTTGAAAGCCGTAATTACTTTGACTTTTTTTGAGTGTCGATCTTTTAAAGTAGATACTAACTTTTGTTTCTACTTTGGAAATGTAGACTTTTTGCAGTCGCATCTTGGTTGCGTTCATTCTTAACCCAACTTTTGTGGCTTCTTTTATAAATAAGAAGTACTTTTTCATGGATTTCCAACCGATCTAGAAATGTTCAACATCTACTTTTTTTAGTTAAAAAGAAAGAAAACAAAGAAAAAAGTGTTCAACTCGTTTTTTTTGTCCCCACAGCATTTATTTTCAGGTAGACCATTTTCGCAATGAAGCATCATCAGTACCATATAGCACTTCTGTATTTTCTTTCTTTTTTCCTAATTGAAATACAACTTCATATGGACACCATCCAACATATAAAAAATATTTCTTAATAATATATAGTATGGGAAATAGGACAAACAATAACAAAATACAACTTAGGAAAGTGCAATAATGCAAGGTTTTATTCAAAACCGTAAATAAAATTTCCAAATTATGGGTGAAAATGGTGAAATTAAAGAACGTAAAATCATAAAAACAAAAGTTTTCTGTACTAGAACCAGGAACCGTTGGATATGAACACCAATTGATAGGGCGTTGGCGTACACAGTCAAAGGTTCCGGGTTCGAGTCCCGGCCGAGGCACTTAATTTTGTTAAGTAATTTGTCGCTCTTTAATTTCACACTTGGCTTAAAACAAAATATTATTTACTTAAATTTATAAAAAAATAAGTTGAATTTACGTATATTACTACGTTCTTTTAGCTCCTTGATAACACTTTCTAGAATATGGACATTTCTTGATCAGTTTCTAGTAAAATAAATCACAATATTTATTTTGGTTTATAATACAATACTTGTATGAGTTTTCGTAATACAATACTTGAATTGGGTTTTGAAAAGTATTCTCCCCGGTCGGTAAGTGGCGCTCCCGAAAGTACAAAATGTATACTAAAAGTTGTAAACAAACCTGTAAGAAGTGGTAATAATACAGATTCATATTTTACGACTACGAGACGCATTTTCATCAACAATTCAACATTCACAAAACCACGATGCTACAGAACACATCCGCATCAAAAACCAGGATTAGGCATTGTTGTTGACAAAAATGACAAATGGCATCACCCGAATAACTTAAGGGTAGTGATATTGCTTATCGCGTGGTTCCTACTACTGTGAAGGTGTTTTTATAGTGGCGGAAGCTAGGGACTAATACGTTGCCGCGACGGAAATCTAGAAATTCGAGTGTGCTATCTAAAACTAAAAGGGAACACTGCCATAAAAGTGGTTTGTATTACGTTGCCGTAACTTAGGCTCACTTTCAAGTTACCCTTTTGACTATTAGGGAATATTGTTTGGGACGCCATGTTTATTTTTAGAAAATTTAATATTTTTATTTTCGTTTTTTGAGCCCATATTAAGGAGATACACTATTTTATAAGCAAATTAATTGAATGTTACCAAATGCACATATTAAACACCATTTGTTAGGGTTAACTGCAGATTAGGAAAACATAACCTCAAAAACCACAACAAAAAAATTGCATCAGATACCAGAAAACGATTCAATTTTACAGGCGCGTCGGTTTTTTGCAATAAATATGATGCCTGTTTCACATAAAAATTTGCGTCGCAGTTGAATATTGGTCCTCTGCTAGTAAATTTTCTCACTTTTAGATAACATAGTACATATTATAGCCATAACCAAACTAAAAAACTTAGCCAGTTTGTTTACTATAGTGTTCACCATATTGTGTAATAATTCTACCAAAAAGAAACAATTATATTATTTGCAACTACATTGCTACTTTTATGCCATTACGGAAAAAAAAACAGCCTCTACGACGTAGTAGATACCTGGCTGCGACGTAGTAGTGTAGTTGTTACTACAGTGACTTTAAACACTTGGCCAAGTAGTTATAAGCAGAAATTGGTTCCCCACTTAGGGAATTAACACGTCGCCTAATGGTATACTGAGACGTAGCGAAAGTACGTTGCGGTTACTTTTAAGAAATTCTTTCTAGTTGGTGTTTCGTCGTTACAACTTTAAATGTTTGTTGGGGTCTAGTGAAGCATTTCCATCAGGATAAAAAGAAAGAAAATACAGAAGTGGTATATGTTACTGATGATGCTACAACGCGAAACTGGTCTACCTGAAAATAAATGCTGTGGGGACAAAAAGGCCGATTTGAACACTTTCTTTTTAGCCTAATTATAATATTTGTTACTATAACTTTGAACAATTCTAGATCGGTTGGAAATCCATGAAAAACTACTACTATTTTATAAGAGGAGCCATAAAAGTGGGGTTACGAATGGGCGCGACCAAGATGCGACTGCAAAAAGTCTACGTTTCCAAAGTAGAAACCGGATGTAGTGTCTACTTTAAAAGACCGACACTAAAAAAAAGTCAAAGTAGTTACGGCTTTCAAGTTGTAGCAAAAAGTTATTTTCTCTACATTATTACATCAGATGTTACTAAGATGACACAAACTTTTGTGGTAAAAATTAAAGTTATAATGTTGTCGGATACTCTTGTTTGCGACTTCAATGAAACTTAACTTTTTAGTGGTAATTAAGTAACTTACTAAAGCTTACTAGGGAATAATGACTAAAAAGAAAGTCAAACTTTGGCAATGTCCTATTGTGGTAGAAAAGACTATCAGAATAGACTATCAAGAAACAATCCTAAGAAGTAGTTTAGAGGGTCGTTTTTATGAAAGCTCTACTTTTTCGTGACACTAGATAGTAGAAAGAACTAAAAAGTGCCAAATTTTTGTTGGGATCAACACATTTCTACCATGAAATAGTAGCAAAGTCTTTAGAGCGTGTGGCCGCTACGATAAATACTAGTTTGGTAGTCTTATAGTAAACCTCGGGTATATGCAATGCAATCTTTAAGTTCACTATATCCGGACTTTACTGTATATATAGGGTGTCCCAGACCACCCGTCCACCCCTTTTAAAATTTATGAAATTACGTTTTTTGGTAAAAGTTAATAGCACTATCGTTTAATGGTATTACATTTTAACATGGATTAGGTCCGCACAAAACCCTCTGTACTTTTTAAAAATATTTTTGTCTAGTCCGCTCTTTTAATTATTAGTATTTTCGACTTACGATTGGTTCAAACTTTGACTTTAAGTAGTTATGTTTTTTTAATAAGACATGTACGTATTTTTGCAACAAATCAAATTAAAGGCATCTTCTATTTGCAAAACTTTTTACAGACAGAACGATTAAATCAACAAATTCTAGAGTTTTTTTCGCAATTCCATTCGACTAAAAACTAGCTTATTATTATTATCTACATATGCTCGAATTGAGCTACCCTTTGCAAAATACAAGCTTGTGTTCTTGTTTGAAAATTATCCACTGTTCGTCTTATTTTGGCTGGTTCCAGCGATCTAATTGATTCCGTTTCTATAAATCATGTCTGCTCTTGTAGTTAGACGTTCCCGTTCCCGGTAAACGAGTTCTTTAACTCTTCTCGAGTCGAAAATACTAATAATTAAAAGAACGGACTAGACGAGAATAATATATATTAAAAAGTACAGAGGGTTTTATGCGGACCTAATCCATGTTAAAATGTAAAGGTCATTTAGGGGTCGAAAATGACGCTTTAGAAATAAATTTATCGTACAAAACTTATATACATATTTTTTTGCGTAGAATCCGAATCCGTTACAATAGTTTGCATGTCTAATTTTAAAAAACCTAACCCAACATAATCTAACACACTTCCGGTTGGAGCAGGATGGCAAAAAAACATCAAACGATAGATTGTACTCCAGTTTAGGTAGTATTAACTTTTTGTTTTACCCAAAAAATGTGGTCTGGGACACCCTGTATATACACTGTTTAAAATAAAAAACGAGTTTTTCAAGTCGTATCAGATTTTTTTGAAATTAGCTGTACTTTACTTGACAAAATGAAGTCTATTTCCAAGTACATTGTTAAAAGTACTTCAAGTAACAAGTACAATCACTTAATTGTATATGTACTACATGTACAGTACTTGAAGTACAATTTTAAGTATTGTACGCGTCAAATGCAGTTAGAACCTTTTCGTTTTAGACGGCCTTCGAAACCAATGAACACAGAAATTAGTGTGGATGCTTTAAGGCCAGCGATACACTACGGGTGCCGCAGCTATGCGTTTTACGTAGGGTATTAAAAGTCCCGTACTGATTCTTTGTTTGAAATTCGTAGACAATTATTGAGTAGAAACAAAACGTCGTATTTAAAATAAAAAAAGACAATGGAAGTCCGAAATTTTTTTCTACCCGTAATGATTCTGCACATGCACATTTCTATATTGATACTGATACGGGCAAATAAAATGAGATGCTTTTTTACCCTAGTGAGGTTCGACAATGTCCCATTAACTAGCGAATCAAAAATATCCATGGGAATTTACGATGTGTGGATTAGAAAGACACTAGCAATTTCAGAACTAATACTAGCCTAAAAATAACCGCCTTGGCCGGTTAGCCCGACTGGCAAGCGACGTAGCGTAAAAAAAACATAGTCTCAACAAAAGAACATATATTATACAGACAGGATCATTCTACATAGAAAGTTAATCTCCCAAATTTCTTTCGACCCAAACAGCTAGCTGCTAGTGCTTTGTTGTTTCTCGGACAAGCCACAAACCACAGCCTTCGTAAACTAACTAGCCACGAACCAGAAAAGGCAACATCGCAAATGGGCCGGGTGGTGGGCCGATATATACATGGGGAGATATAAACATCTGCTATTTCTTTTGATTGTAGTTTGGCGATTTTGTATTTTTTTTTGTAAAAACTATTAAGCTGTGTTTAGGCGTGTCACATTTAATTTTGAAAGACAAACAAAACATTTGGAGAAAAATATCAGTGGCCATTAATCATGTTAAAAAATATGTAACAAAACCTAGAATAAACAGATAGAAGAGAAATTACTTTTAAAGAACAACCCTAAAGTTGGATTCATAGTACCGTGAAGTAAGCAATATGAAGTGAGCAGTAAGAAATAGAAGTGGTTCCTTTCTTACTGCTAAGTTATTACTGTCAAGTTTGAACAACAGGATGTTTGTGAAAAAGTTTCTTATGTCTTACTGCTTACTTTACAGAACTATGAATCTAGTTTAACTGGTAACATGTTAATTTAAACTTTAAATGAACTTATCCTGTTTTCTATCTATCTATTCTATTTAGCCTTCTTCAATCCACCTTTGGCCAAGTTCTCCAGTTTACAATACATTTGTTCTGTCTGATATTATGACCGGCAAATTTCCATTTTAATTTTACTACCTCTGCTCTGACATCCCTTACTTTTGTTTTATTTCTTATCCATTCATTCCTTTTTCTATCTGTTAGCTTTATATAACATTTGTCTTTCCATTGATCTTTGGGCTTTTGTTACCTTATACATGTTTGATTTTGTAAGTGTCCAGGTCTTGGATCCATTGGTAAGTTCAGGAAGGATACCTACATTGGTTATACACTTTCGTTTTGAGTACTGAGGATATTTTTTATTTCTTAATATGTAGCTTAATTTACTGCATGCTGCCCAGGCCAATCTTACTCGTCTCTTGATTTCAACTGTTTGCTTTTCTTTTTTCAGTTTAATAATTTGTCCCAGGTATATATATTCCTCTACTTGTTCTATTTTCTTTTAGTTTGATTGATATCATCAGCATATCTTGGTGGTTCAGAATTGTCCGTTTACTTTGATGCCTATTTCTTCCCAATCTAAGCTTTCTTCTTCTAGGGCCTGGTGAAATAATTTAGGGAATATTGTATCACCCTGGCTGACACCTCTTCTTATGCGGATTGACTTGGTTCCTCCGCCCAACTAACAATTATAGTAGCGGCTACAAGCTTCAAAGGTTTTGCTACTTTCTTATGGTAGAAATGTGGTGATCCCAACAAAAATTCGTTACTTTTTAGTTCTGACTACTATTTAGTATCACAAAGAAGTAGAGGTTTCGAAAAAACGACCCTTTAAACTACCTCATAGGATTGTTTCTTGATAGTCTAATCTGATAGTCTGCCCTACCACTATGGCACGTTGCCAAAGTTTTACTTTCTTTTGAGTCGTTAAGTTTTGTTTTTTTTATAGGTACGTGGTACTAGAGACCCTGTAATATACCATTTTGTTTTCATAATAAAAAAGTCCGGAATTTGAAACAGATGTCCCAAAAATTTGGTTCTGTTGTTCCTAGAAACAAATACGTAAACTTGGCAAACGTAGGTGAGTTTAGATCCTAGGTCAATTTTTAGGTTTTATTGGTAGGCTTTGAACGAGACTGAAGTTAAAAAAACACACAAATACGAGACAAGGAGAAAAAAAACGGGACTTGAAAACAGTGTTTTGTAAATATCTGAAAAACAAAAATATGTTCTACTATATCCGCATATTGATGCAATGTTCCGTTAAAAGTTAGCATATTGTCAATTTTTCAAATGTCAAAAAGCTGTCATTAGCGTTAATGGATTTTGACCCAAATCTACGAGTAATTAGGGACCTATTGCAATAAAGTCAGGCACAAATTGTGCTGGGCACTATATTGACAGTTTCACATTATAAGAACAGCTGTCTTCTTTCAAAATAAGGCCATTGTGTATTATAAGAGCCGGAATTAATAGTGACGTCACTATTAATGGAAAATAAACGACTGGATTTCTAAATTCGATTTTGGTATGTCAATTTTGAAAGATCAACTGTCAGTTTTTAATGTGAAACTGTCAATATAGTGCCCGGCACAACTTGTGCCTGGCTTTATTGCAATAGGTCCCTATTAGCTCGTAATAGTGTCGAAGACTATTTTACCTGAAAATTTCGTGAAAATCATCATGTTACGGACAAACATACACACACGCATACAAACACACACACAGACCGACGTCACGCCGGTATTGCTAAGATATGTCAAAAGAACAAGTTATATCAAAAAAAAATTTTTTTTAAACATTACTTCTCTAGCTATTGGTGCGCGGGCTAGAAATTGAGTTGAATCGCCATGGAAACGAAGCAACTGACGGCAACTCGACAGGACGGATTCATGTGTGTGAAAGAGAGTAAGCGATATACAGAGTAAGCGGAGTAGACAAGACTTTTACTGACCATCATTTTAATGACCAACGAACTTTCGTATTTTCGATAAAAGGCCGCCTTGTTTGTGGTAAAAACAAATACTAATTTATACGACATAAAGTCCAAGTTGTTACCACTTCTAAACAGCTATAGTGAGCTATCACTTAGCTACAATTCGGTTTTATCCCAAAAATCAACTTCGCCTTGCTTCAATCACCAAAAAATTAACTACTATAGTTCCTTCCGTTAGATTCTTCCACCAGAAAACCAACTACTTCAACCTTCGCTTACCTTCTTACACCAAAAAATCAACTACTACCACGACCTTCACTTAGCTCCTACCAGAGCTGTCAGGTATTTCAAGTACAGTACTTGAAATTGTACTTCAAGTACTTCAAGTACTGTACTTCAAGTACATCTACAATCTGGTAATTGTACTTGGTACTTGAAATACTTTTAACAATGTACTTGGAAATGTACTTGATTTTGTCAAGTAAAGTATCAAGTACATTATAAGTACTTCAAGTACAGTCAAAGTACTTCAAGTACAGTCAAAGTATTTCAAGTACATTCAAAATACTTCAAGTACATTAAAAGTAGATGTAGGTGAGATATAACTTTAATGCGCCGAAGACAAGTGGTAACCTCAGTGTTGCCACCTGTCCGGATTTTCTATCAACTTGGCAAGGAAGTCCAGTATTTTAGCAAGCTTGATAGGTACGTCTTTATTAATTAGGTACACACTTATCCAAAGAATAATGCCTATAGGCTTAATTATTTGCACGCACCTTCATTATTTCGTAGAACTTGAAATTCAAGTTCAGTGTGAGAAACTACTACAGCAGTCATGCCATCTATTGCGGGGTGCCGGTAGTATGGTAGTGCAGGTATATTGCCTTGCAGCAGACGTAGTTTCTACGTTTGATGGAGGTTGGTTTAAAGAACCCGAAAATTTATTTAGTTTGACTAGAGACACCTCAAAAAATTCCTTGGATATTTACGTTTGTTATGCTTATTTATTTAGTTTGATTTAATCAAGTTTTTAAGCAGTTTTGTGGGCTATTATAAAAATAGTACTTTCTATGAGTGATTTAGAAATTATTGACGGTAAGTGCCCCACCAAAAAGAAATAAGGCAAGGTAAGAAACAAAATTTTTTGTCATCTTTAGAAGTTTTTTTAATAACATTTTTTAACATTTTTTACATGTTTGGCATTTTTCTCTTTTTTGACACATTAAAAGTACTTAAAGTACTTTTATTGTAAAGTAAAAGACTTGGGGAAAATCAAGTACTTTTATAATGTACTTGGTACTTTTGAAAAGAAAATGTACTTAGTACTTCACTTACTTTTACAAATCTTAATGTACTTGGTACTTGTACTTGAAGTACTTTCATAATGTACTTATGACAGCTCTGGCTCCTACAAACAAAAAACCAACAGCTACCACTGTCCCTCAGATTCTATCATCAAAAAAACAATTTCTACCACTTTTCCTTAGCTTGTTGGAGTTGGTTTTTTGGTGACAGAAGCTAGGAGAAGGTAGTGGTAATAGGTTTTTTCGTGAAAGAAGCTAAGCGAAGATAATAGTACTTGTTTTTTTGGTGGCGGTAGAAAGCTACGGAAAGGTGATAGTACGTAGTTGGTTTTTTGGTGGTAGAATCTAAGCGAACGTGGTAGTTGTTAGTTTTTTGGTGTTAGAAAAGAAGGTGATAGTAGTTAATTTTTTGGTGGCAGAAGCTAGGGGAAGGAGGTAGTAGTGAAAAAAGGTATTTTGAAGATAAAACTGAGCTGTACAGGGTGAGCCAAATTCGATGTTTTTTTGGGGTTTTAGGTATTTCGAGCCGAGATACATAAAAACGAGTAGGCAAGTCCTGGGCTCGATTTTCGAGACCTTTTTAAATATCAAAACCGCTTTGTGATAAGCATTAATGAAAATTTCATGTTGGTGTTAATTGCTTTTTGTTATCGATTTTTTAATAAAGAATTCATCTGTAGAAGTAAATTTCATCTGTGACTTTTAGTTTTGAGATATTACATAAGTGGGTATTTTTCTTATGAAATGACCCTTTGATAAAAATGTTGAAATCCGCGTAAAAATTCCTTTAAAATTACGTATCACACTCAATATTTGATTATTTAAAAAAAAAATATTGTTTTATATATATTTATTTTTTAATTAGTTTTTATTTTAAATATTTAAAAATATCATTTTATATTAACTATTTATAGATATTTTAAACCCAATCATTAAATTGCAATATAAAATAAACATAAAAAAATACACAGAATAAAAAGAAATCATTCCATAAAAAAATAACGATTTTTGACAGTCTCTCTTAAAAACTATAAAAAAACATTTGACACGACACCAAAATAAAATTTTCCTAAATAAAAAAGAAGCTATAGGCCACGTCCATATACATATGCCAACTTTTCAAAATCCATTCGTAGCTTTTAGTTCTATTAAGAAACGGTTTTGATATTTGAAGACGTTATTAGTTTTTATCTATCTCGACTAGAAATAATAGAGACTTATTGGAAGTGAAATAAGGTCTAGTCGTAATAATGCTAACAGTATATTGACATCTACGCTTGCGCACTTGCGCCGTAAAATAAGACAGACCTTAAGAAAGCTTGTTTTCGACTTTATTATTGCAAAATAAAAGTAAAAGACTTATTGGAAGTGAAATAAGGTCTGGCACGAATAATGCTAGCATTATATTGACATCTACGCTTGCGCACTTGCGCCGTAAAATAAGGTCGACTTGACTAAAGCTTTTGCTAGACTTTATTAGAACACGAATAAAGTTATGCACTTATTAGTCTAACTTGGCCATACGGTCGGAGGAAAACTTTGCGCTGTTGCCAATGCTACCTGTGAGTATGGAATTATAGAATTGAAATATTTTAGGCGGGTTTTTAAAATTATATCTACCCTGTTCTCCTTTTGAGAGGTCGACATCTTCGTCTCTTAAATTACGTAACGCTTTTTGACGTTGCTATTTGTTATAGAAATGTGCTTTTTGTACTACTGTAATGTTTGTTGGCAATAAAAGATATTTTATTCTATTCAAGGGGTGAAGGGGATGTGTGTTAGAGTATATTTCAAAACGCATATTTCGTTAAATGTTTCTTACGAGTTTAGAATCATTTAAATTAAAAGTTAAATCTATCTAGACTTAAGAAATATTTATGCTTAAAATAAATGAAAAAAATACAACATTAGTATGTACTGCCGATTCGGCCACACTTTTTAAGTACTTACAAGTATATACAGGGTGTCCCATAACTTAGGGGCCATAGTGCAGCAGGTAATAGACGAGATTATTTCCGATAAAAAAGTTTATATAACATGGGGGTCAACACACATGGGAGTGGAGGGGAGAAGGGCTTTGCAAAAAAAGAAAATCTGTCCCAACCAACTAAATGCCCAGCTAATTGTGATTCAAACTCTCTTTTTTTGGATAAAATTACAAGTTGGGGAGAGACAGGCTGTCAAAATAACCGCGAAAAATGTATAAAAAATAATAATTAAAATTAAAAAAAAAATTGCTTACTGATTCTTTTAAAAAATATCAATAATATTTTATTATTATGTCTCCCTAGAGACGTCATTTTTCTAACAAAAAATATCAAAAAAAACATTGCGTTTAATATGGCATTTATAAAACTTTATACCAAAAAAATGTTTTTTCAAAAAAAATTGACCGCATAATTTTTTTTAAAAATATTTTTATTTGATATTATTGCTTTTGTTCTACTACACGACTTTACTTAATTTCATATTTTTTCTGCGTTTTTTTTTTAAGTTATTACCAAAAAAAGGTAAAAAAATGGACAACTTTGATGCTCTGTATCTCGACAAAGAATGAGTTCTGACCCATGCATTATATGAACTTTTCAATCAGACATGACCTCCTCTATCATCTGTTGGCATATGGCCCCTAAGTTATAAGACACCTTGTATAGTAATTTTGCGCCGAAACCTGGAGATTAAAATGTATTATGAAATAGGCAATCAGTGCTATATCTTGAAATCCCTTGCAACCCGTTATACCGCCCCAAGCAGAGAAGCCGTAAATATTTTACCTCTAGCTTTCGGCGTAAATTAACTTTATATACTAGTTGCAAAAAGTTAGCAAAGAGTGTAGCGGGACGGGTACATACCTACTAATCTTATGTGACTTATCTATGCAACTATTAAAACATTATTTTTTTTTAAATATATTTTTTGATTACCTTCACTGTCCTCCTTTTGGAAGATCGAAATTGGTGTAAACCTAACCTTGGCCAATTAATCGAAAACGTATTTTAACCTGTTCAGGCACGTCCAGGTTAGGACACGGTTTCGATCAAATGACTAAGGTTAGGTCAACACCAATTTGGCCGTCCCAAATCAAATTGAGGACAGGAGAGCTATAATTTTATTTTATTCAATAAATTCCAAAAAAAATTGGCAACGTCGCGATGCCGTGTCCAGAGACGCTCTTCTCGTTTCTTACGACGGTTTCTTGAAGTTTGTCAGCTGAGCTGTACCTTTTTTCAACTAACCATTTCTCAGTCCATGTTTTTGGTGTTCTCTGTTTGCTTTCTATGAGGGTGCGATCATGATTAACGCCGTGTGCACAAAATACAGTCAGCATCTTTTTATTTAAGACAATGACAGTTTTACTTTTAATAGGGCTGTCTAACAAAACATATGATCCAATCTAAGATGTCTTCCATAGGACAAACAAACGGATTTTCCATAAGCCGTAATGTTAACAAAAGTAAATTTTACAAAAACGACAAGAGCTTTAGTCTCAAAAATTATTCAGTTTTAAGACGAATCCTTTGTGCATATGGCAAAAATGCGTTTTTCTTAAAAATATTAAACTAAAGGGAGTAAATCTGAAATAAAAGGGACCATGTTTTCTTTAGAAAAGTAGGTTATGTTATTGTTTATTTTGTTTTTTTTTACTTTTTTTCTAGTTTTTTTTACTTATTTTAAATTATTACATGGGCGCACCAAGGGGACGGGGGACTCGGGGCCCGGACCCCCCAAACCACATATTTTCCACATATTTCATGAATAAACAAAAAAAAATAGCATAAAGTACGACATCATGAGACCTCTGGGGGCCCCCCAAAGATATCGGGCCCCCAAAGGTTTCGGGTCCCCTCAAGACATATTTCTGGGTGCACCACTGATTAATATGCCAAGTTTTTTTGCAGCTGTGAATTGTGGCAGCGGAGGATGTCATGAGAATGTTAGATTTCATTGAATATGAAGTTTTTTGACCAATGAATCAATGAACTATCAGCCCAAGGTAGGGGAAAGTGGATAAGTAGTTCTATTCGAAGAGCTCACTTCAAGGCTCACTTAACAGAGAAGAAATTGAAATAGACTAAACTTTCTATAAACATTTCTTATCAGATTCAGGTTTTCTATTAGGACCTTTTGTAATATGTTTATTTAAAAAATAAATAAGTAAACATTATACAAAAAAAAACTTGCAAAATTAAAATACAGTTTTTCCTTGTCATTGGCCTCACACACCATACATCACCATATGTTTTTCCATGAATTATAATACATAGAGCTTAAGTACAGTCAAACTTAAGGCTCATTAGCCCACAACAGTACTGTTCAAATTTTACAACAGGGCCAGAGAGAACATGACAGTACCCAATATTCTCTGTTGTATTACTACTGATACTATTACTTTTATTACTGTTTTTTTGTAACAATATTCGCTCAATTAGGTATCTAAAAGTTTACGCAAATAAATATATACTCTACTACAATTGGGTATAACAAAATATGACAGGACCCATCAGGACTTTTTGAGAGAAATTGAAAAAAAAATCTGAGGTAACTTACGCTCAGATGTACCGTATGCTCTTAAGCGCGATCATGCGTTTAATCGCGATTAAGTCTTTGTTGCTCACAACCGAAACAACAAAGAGGGAGAATGAAGTAGCAAAGCCTTGTTACGGTGCATCTGAGGCTTATTTGTTTTGCTTGTGGTCGTCAAAGTCAACAAAGATAACTTTTTTTGTCATCTATTTTTTGATGCCATAAAAAAATTTTTGCTGAGAACAGTACTGTAGAAATTTCACAACATAGGTCCGGTCGGATGCTATACAAATTTTACGGTGTACAAGTTATAGAAAAATTCCAGTTTCAGGTGTCAAAAAGCAGGGAAATAATGGAAAATTTGCACCAAAATAGTTTAAGATAAAAAGAGGTTTGAGTTAGGGTGATTGTCAAATTTACCAGTTTATTCTACTAACTGTTTTGAGGTCTGTAAAATAAATATTTATTAAAGAAAAAGAAACTTTGATGATACAGGACTCCACTGGACACTATACAGGACGCTACACTACCAAGAATTTATTTAAGAGTTTCGTAGGATGGTGTACAAATTTGGTTCAGCTCATTACCCACACTTTAACCTCATATCGTTTTCCTTTTCTTTTTTCTCTGGACCCTTTTTTCAACCATCATTTTTAAAATTTTTCAACTGTTTTGAAACAATAATCCATTTAGGAGGGACCCAGTCAGGATCATTGCTTTATTCTAGTTTTGAAAGTTGCTTGCCTAGAATAGTAAAAAAATCATAGGGAAATATTTCGTACAGTTTAACATTTAACATGTTACACTTCTGCAAAAGGTCCACTCGAGCACAAAAAAAGATCCCAATAGAAAATGTTGCCAAAATGGCAGTTACATATTTATCCAAAACAAAGCTGACAAAAAACTTTCGAATATTTCAATTTTTCCTCTGTTAAGTCAGGTAATAGAGCACTTATGCACTTTCTTTGAGCTGATACCTAGTTCATTTAAATCAGGATGATTTTTTAAGGTCAAAATACTTGGCATTCCATCAAAACTAACATTTTTAAGATCTCCATAGCTGCCACAGTTCATAACAGCACAGAAACTAATAATAATATTCAAACTGAGTAAAAAACTGAAAAAAGTTTAAAAACAAAAGTAACATAACCTGACTTTTTGAACAAAACATGGTCCCTTTTATTTAAGATTTACTGGCTTTAATTGATTTTTTTTAAAAAAACGCACTTTTTTTTAAATTACGTTTTTGTTAACATTGCGGCTTATGGGACATTGTCCTATGGCAACCATTGAACAGCTGATCGTGACAGTTCGTTAGACAAGCTAATTTTATACCAACATGACATATCTATTTAATTTTTGAAATATTTCTGGTTAGGAAATATGTTTATATCATGTCAAAGTCACAAAAGTATAACTGCGTATAACAAGGACAATATATAATGAGGACGGAACCCCATTATTAGAAGCCAAGTTTTTCACTAAACTTTAATTTGACTAATAATAGTTATCAATATTATATGTCCATATTATGTCCAAACAAATACAAAAGGAACCTCTTTATTGTTACAAAATTCTATGTGATTCTATTACATTTCTTGGTCCCTTCAAAGAATAACATAAATTGGGTTCATTTTTTAAATCTGTGTTATTAGCGGGAAACTCCTTTCGATTGAATTACGCCAATAAAAAAATACAAAATTGACAAATGACAGACAGAAGACGTCCGGTGAACGCCCGGCGCGTCTGGTTAAAATTCACACGGTAAAGGATCAGGAACACTTCTTATGGGATTTCTGTAATCAATCAAACTTTATGACATTTTGGTATGTTGTAGACTGAACCTTTCTTATCAAAGTCTTTATGGGCCCAACTCAAATTAATAACCAGTTTTTAAATTACAGGGTGTTCAAGTGATAATGTCCAAGAAGCATAATGTCTCTTTAGACGGGATTTCCAAACATATACGCAATGTTAGTATTTCATATATATATACAATTTATTTATTATTTTCAATCTGTACCTTTAAAACATTATCTACAGAGTGTTTAACTAAATATTAGTCGAAAGTGTTAATAAGAAACATGCATTAGTGTGTTTTAGACTAAATCTTTCGTATCAAAAGTTCTTATGGGCCAACTTAAATGAATGACCAGTTTTTAAAATACAGGGTATTGCAAGTGGTAATGTCCAAGAAGCATTGTAGCTCTTTAGACGGGGTTTCCAAACACTTACGCAATGTTACTATTTCAATTGTTTACGATTCATTTATTATTTTCAATCTGTACCTTTAAAACAGTGTCTATAGGGTGCTTGAACAAACATTAGTCAAAATTTTTAATGAGTAACGAGCATTATAGCGTTTTACAGAGCACGGCACAGATGCACAAAATGCTTAAATATTTTTTAAAAGTATTTCAAATATGATATTTGCCACACTCTGTAATAAATTTAATACTTACAAGTCAAGAACCATTAAAAAACTAATAAATAATCTATATGTAATAGTGTTTGCCCGCAGATAGAAAAACGATAATTGCAGTGGACTGTATATATTTTAATTAAGGAAAGCGCGAACAAACATAAATATATTGGTATGAAATCACGAAATAATTAAGGTCCATAGGTTAATTGTTGGTACCACACAACGAAAATCAGAAACAAAGCACTCACTAGTTTGCAGCCAATTTCTCCACGTTCCAAGGGGCCCCTGTCTTGATCTAATGATGGCACCACGTAGCTGAAGGGCTGAAGTTTTTTAGTTCTATGCTTCAGTCATAAACTAATAATATAAAAGACGCCTGGTCCAAAAATGGCCCCAGTTACCGAAATCTCATACCAGATGGCTATACGCGACGGTGTAAATATTAATTGCTAATTGTCTCGCCTGAATGAGTCGGCGGTGTTGCCATACCAAAGACAATTATACCTATCTACTTTACAATTCTCCTACTTTCCCCAGATTGATTTTTCAATAGGTGGACAGTTAGTGAGTTCGCGTAGACAACCCGGGGCGCTTGGCAATTCTTCCGCTCTTTTGAATGTGGTGCATTAAAGAGAGAGAGGCTCTCGGGAGCCCCGGTGTGTTTGGTCGAACTCGATCATTATGAATAAGGTATTTAGAATTTGGTTGGTATACCGCGTAATTTAATCAAATATTATTCCTTTTCTAGCTACTGCCTATTTAATATGCTTAGGCGTTTACGTTTTCGACTTATACATATATAAATGTATATATACAGTATATCCTAAGTTGGAATCATATGGAAAACTTTTTTATTAATAATTTTAGAAAAAAAAGTTATTTTTCATAAAAAGTTCCGCATTATCTAAACCCTATAATACAGTCATCAAATATCAAATTTTTTAGTGGTATACGAGGTTTGTCAAAAAATATGAGTTTTGCTCAAGATTAAAGTACCTTTAAATTTGACAATATCGAAAAATGTTACTAAAAAAAGTTGAAGAATTAAAAATTACGTTGAAAACTTCAGATTATTTTATTTTTTACTACTCTTTCTATTTTTAATGAACATGTATCTCTTGTGATTAGTTTTAGTTTTTCGATGTTTTCTAATAATTTTGAAATTAAAACGCGTAATAAGTGCATATTCATTTATTTTGCAAATTTAAAGGTACTTTACTCTTGAGTAAAACTCATATTTTTTGACAAACCTCGTATACCACTGAAAAAATTTGATATTTGATGACTGTATTCTAGGTTTTAGATAATGCAGGATTTTTTTTGAAGAATAACTTTTTTTCCTAAAATTAATAATAAAAAAGTTTTTCATATGATTCCAAGTTAGGGGGACATACTGTATATATTTCGCTTCCTTTGCGTTTTAATACACCCCGTATGTATATCAATATCGATCTTTTTGGGGGGTTTAGGTATTTCTAGGGGATATAGAAAAAAGTAAAACCTCATTTTAATAACCCTTTATAAGCTAAGTAGTCTACAGTTTAAGAGGGGGTCTATAACTTTTTATTAAAAAAAAACAATTGATTGTAAATTGCTTTTTTATTTAAAAAAATATAAATAATCCAACTGTCAAATTAAATTTTTTCTGTCACTTTTGGTTTTTAGTTTTTGAGATTGTAATCCATATAGTTAGAATTTTTTCCATGGAATTTTATAAATTTTATTTAATGATTACTTATAATTAATTTGCATGATTAATTTTATTAATAAAAAATATTTAAACCCAAAAACAAATAAATACAAAAATGTAAAAAACTACAAATAAATCAAGGGGTCAGTCCATAAAGAAATACATTTTATCTAATCTCCATCGACGTAGCTAGCCCAAGAATTCAGAATATAAAAAAAATCATTGTAATATAATATATCCCCAATGAACTAAATTTTTGGGGCATGGTGGGGATATTTAACCCTATTAACTACTTCCCCCTTATTTAGGCCCTTAAGCTAGCCTAGTGTTTAAGCGAGGCTGGGGCCCATGTTTTATGTGATACACATATTAGGTATATTGTTTCTGTATTTTTTATTAGTAGAGAGTAGGACATTGCTGTAGCCAGGAGGCACGGGGGGCTTTCCCCCCTCTACTATAAAAATATCTATGAAAAAATAGATCTACGCCACGGCCCCCCTGAAAACTGAGGCTAGCTACGATGCTGATAGAGGCCTGATCTTGCGAGAGGCAATTCAGTCCAGCCACACATACTTAATAAATAATAGCACTTATTAATCTGTGTTAAGGTAGTAGACAAAAAGTTCAAATATTTTTTGGCCAAGTTATAGCATTTGTTAAGTTTGGAGACTAGGGAAAAACGATGAATTTTTAAAATGATAAATTGAACAAGGTTAAATAATTTTAATATGATTTAAAAATATTCTATTGCTTTTTTTCCAAGAAAATATGGATAGGTTACGGATACAGTGTGGCCAAATAATCTTCGGAATAGGTATAAATTTGTCAATTCTTTGAAGAATTAATATTTTTATGAGCTATTAAATTTACACAAAAGATATTGAAATAGATTTTTGTACATGTCTAAAGGCCACTTAAATATATAAAATAGTAATACAGTGAATAACGCTTATAACGATATCGGATATTACGACATATCGGTTATAGCGGCGACATATTAAGGTCCCGACCGAGTTCTAATATATAACTCATTTTGTGACTTTTTTTTTCTATTACAACGCTTGGTTTTAACGACCGAAATTAAGCGGTCCGTTCAATGTCGTTATAACCGATATTTACTGTAGTAGCACTACATTTTAAAGAGTTTTTAAAATTTGTTAAAGAAAAAAAGAGATTTTTGGTAATAATTTTGAGTATTTCTATTTATTTTTAAATAATTTTGCCATTTAATTATTACCCCTATTGTCATGCATAATTTCAAAAAATATCGATTTTGTTGTAATTTTTCAGGAAGTTATAATAAATTAATTTTTCAGGAAGTTATAATAAAATATAAAATGTGTGTGTGTGTGTGTGTGTATTATGGCCTTGATCGAGCTAACTGGCCAGCATTTCTCATTGTTTATTACAAGGGAGTAAAAAATATAAAATAAAAGCTGTTAAGTTTGGCACACTTTTTCTAAAAAACAAAGAGGTTTGATGCAAAATATAATAAGAAAAAAATCCTTAGTTTGATCTTTTCTAGCGCCTATTAGTTTGCTATTATTACACCCTGATATAAGGGCATCGAAGAAATAACTGTTATTTCTTCGATAATAAGGGCAAAAGAAAAAAAATATGCCATCTATGTATATTTTATATTTATTGTGTCATACCGGGTGGGCAAAAAACCGGAGAAAATGTTTATCGTTATAGCTTTCCAACTATAGATTTTACCAAAGCAAACAGTAGTTTGCAGTGAATTGATTGGACATTTGTGTAAAAGTATATTTTTGTCCACCATCTTAAAATCCCAGATGGCAGACAGAATCAAACTTGACCTTGAAAGAGGCTCGTTTATTCTTCTGTTACGGAAATTTTTTTGCTTTAACTATATTCTTTTACATACAGGTTAACGATTGATTGCTTTTAAAAGATCACAAACAAAATTTGCCGTCATTGTAAAATCCAAAATGGCGGACATAAAAACTTTACTTTTTAAAAAGGTTCGTTTATTTTTATATTCCGAAAATGTTTTGAATTTTTTTAGAAGTATAGAAAAATTTTACAGAATATACGATTGCCTTGCCATTTCTATGTGCATTTGTTTCCTCATAAATTCATTACTAGTAAACCGACAATTAAATAAAAAGCATCATGGCAAAGATCAAGTTCATTAAAGATCCGTATTTAAATTTTCAGCCATCTCTAAATATAATATAGCTTACCAATTCGAATTTGACCCTCCATAAAGGGTAGTTTTTTCTTATTTTGAGAGAAATTTTTCGACCTTTTTTTGAATTTATTTAAAAGATCCTAGGTCCACCACGCACAAGTTAATCATAAAAAAATAAATCTTCGCAACATACAAAGAAGCGATCCTTTATAGAAGGACAAATTTGACTTTTGTTCAATTGTAATAGTTTTGATCAAAGAGCAATCGGGTATCACCATAATTCTTTTTTTTTTCATTGAAATCGATTCAGTGAGTTTATAAGGAAATTATTGCAGACAGAAATTGAAATAACAGTTGCTATAACAATTCTAATTTAAAGAACCACTGAACCGATTTTAGAGATTTTATAGAATCCATTTAGTATTAATGAATTTATAAGGAAATGAATGGATACAGAATTAAGGAATAATATTTCGGGAACCACTAAACCGTTTTAAAATTAATGTTTCGAGATCCACTAAACGGATTTTAATGATTCGTAACTAGTTGCATGAGGGTGGCGAAAACAGAGCGTTTTTAAGAGTTCCAAAAATTATCCGGAATACAAGAATTAAAAAGCCTCTTTGAAACGGTTAGTATAGTTATAACAAAAACATTTTGAGCGGGTTTTTTTGGTGCACCTGGCAGATATGAGTACCGGGTTAAATTACAGTTTTTTTTTTGATTAGTTATACAGACACACCCTATAATACTCCAAAAACTTTTTCAAGACTCATTTTTAACTAGTTTTGGGTTAAATCGGGCAGGGTACACAAAACAGCGGCGCGCGGGCCTTTTGAAAAATTTGGATACGCAGTAATAAATCACTAAAAGATGTTAAGTAGAACCGTTGTTTGATGGAGATCCATCAAACAACGGTAGAACTTCGTAACTTTCATTTCCGATAAATTTAGAAAATACTTTTTAGGGCTGATATAATAGGGTGGAGTTTACTTATTGTGTGCTAATTGGCTAGTCTAGGAAGGTATCTTATCTGTCATGGATCCATTTATTATTACTTAATAAATAAAATAAATTTATACTAAAAACACCTTGGATATTTCTTAAAGATTCTATTATTTGATTTACCTCGTGGTTTTTTAGGACCGACGGGATTTTAAAAAGTTTGCATTTAATAAGGTAAATTACACCAAAATAAAAAAATTTGTAAATAAAATACTCTGCCAATATATGGGCCCCTAAGCTCACACTAGGTACTATAGTTATAGTGTACGTGTGACCTAATATAACTAAAAACTGAAATATATTTTATTTAACTCCAGACTAAATTACCTTTTGTTTGATACCACACAAGCCATGTTTTGACTTAAACTCAAATTTTTGAAATCTACCCCCACCCTTAAAAAAACAAAAAACTAAAATGTATTTTGTTAAACTCCGGACTCAATTACCTTTCGTTTGATATCACACACGCCATATTTTCACTTAAACTCTAATTTTTAAAATATACCCCCACCCTTTTTTTTTAAATAAATTAAAATGTATTTTGTTTAACTGCAGACTCAATTACCTTTCGTTTGATATCACACACGCCATATTTTCACATAAACTCTAATTTTTGAAATCTACCCCCACCCTTTTATTTGGTTTCTGTTCGATGGATTTTGTTCATTTTTAAATAGGACCATCTCGACCCAAGACCCAGCCTAGGTACCAAATTTCATTAAAATCGGCCAAGCGGTTTTTGAGTTATGCGCGTTGGTCGTTACAGACAGACAGACAGACAGACAGACAGACAGACATACAGACAGACAGACAGACAGACGGCGCAACAAAAAAGTTTCAAAATCATCTGAAACGCAAAGATATATAAAAAATTTTGAAATCGGAGCAACTTTTTTTTTCTCGAAAAAATTAGGATCACCATAGCTCACACTACTATAGTATAGTATATGTGTGAGCTAAAAGTTATAGGCCACCTTCATAAATTCAGACTTTTCATAATCCCCTCGTATGTCTTCATATTTACATAAGTTTTTATATATTTCGACTGGAAATACCCAAAAAACATCGAATTTGGCACACCCGGTAGTCCCTTTGCTACTCCGACACTGTTAATTTCTAGACAGAAAGAACACACAAAAAGAAAGGCGGGCGAACGGTTATTTGAGCAAAGAGAACTAAATAGAATGTAAGAGAAAAAAAAGCGCAAAGGTATCAAATTAAACTTTTGTTTGTTAATTATTTTTATAAGAGGTATTTCATATGCAATATATTTTTCCTACGACCACACATGAAAATCATGGGTTTCACACCATTTTCATCCTCAGAAAACGTTAGGTTTCACCGAGGGGTCATCAGCTTTCAACAGTACTGTACAAATTTCACAACAGTACCCGACAGTACCACGACAGGATCCAACAGTACTCGACAGTACACGACAGTACCCAACAGTACTCGACAGTACCACGACAGGACCCAACAGTACTCGACAGTACACGACAGTACCCAACAGTACTCGAAAGTACACGACAGGACCCAACAGTACCCGACAGTACACGACAGTACCCAACAGTACACGACAGGACCCAACAGTACCCGACAGTACACGACAGTACCCAACAGTACTCGACAGGACCCAACAGTACTCGACAGTACACGACAGTACCCAACAGTACACGACAGTACGTAACAGTACTCAACAGTACACGATAGAATCCAACAGTACTCCACACAACCCTCTTACCCGAAACAGTGGCGTAGAGGCGAAAAGACAGGATGACCTTTTTTTTTTTTTTTGTGGTCGCAAGTTTTTTGAGTGCGCGCTAAGGCCTTGTCGGCATTCCCCAAACAGGATGACCTTTTTTGTTTTTGTGGGCGCACGATTTGTGAGCACGGCGCGGGTCCCCAAAGATGATGACCTTTTTTTTTTTTTTGGTCGCCAGTGTTTTGAGGACGCGCTAAGGCCCTGTCGCCCTTCCCCAGGATTACCTTTATTTTTTTTTGGTCGCAAGATTTGTGAGCGCGGCGCGGTTCCCCAAAGATGATGACCTTTTTTTTTTTTTTTGCTCGCATGTTTTTTGAGGGCGCGCTTTGTCCCTGTCAGACCCCCCCAAGGCACGACGACAGTACTCAACAGGACCCAACAGTACTCGACAGTACACGACAGTACCCAACAGTACACCGACAGGACCCAACAGTACTCGACAATACACGACAGTACCCAACAGTACTCGACAGTACACGACAGTACCCAACAGTACTCAACAGGACCCAACAGTACACGTCAGGACCCAAGTCCTGTTGGACGCTGTACAAAATTTTAGGGTGCCGATGACCCCTCGGGTTTCACCCATGGGCAGAAATTTTTTGAAAAATACTTTTCGCACATGTGTTGCAGAGTATCTTTCCACACATGTGCGGAAAAGCAGTTTCATTGGATTTGTGCAAAATTAAAGAGCCGTTTTTACAAAAATGAGTATAGCTCATCAGTGTTCGCAGGAAAGATAGCGTACACAACTCGATAGAAAGTAACTTTCTTACACTCGCCTGTTGTTTCACTCGGCTGGCGCCTCATTCTCAACATTCACGCTCGTGTGAAATTTGTCACTCTCTTCTCTTGTTCATATGTAATAGACTATTTCGTTTTTAACCTTACCATATGAATAATAAGGTTACTCGTTCCTGACCTTACTAACTAGAAGCCACAAAAAGGGTATTATTATTTAAAAAAAATAATGAAACTGCGCCTGCTTTGAAGGGTCAGTCCCAATCCTTTTTCGTTGTTTAGGGATAATAACATAAAAGATAAAAGTGTCACTGTTTATCCCTGGGATGAACAGGGATAGATCAGGGATAAAAAAATAAAATCAGGGATGAAAAGTGACAGGTGAGGAATTACAAACCTGGTTTTTAGCGCATTTGATATTTTAGACAAGTCATTCATATTTGATTAAACAATCGTTTATTAACACTATTTTTATACACCCCACGCTTTTACCTTAGTCTGTTAAAAGTCACGTTAGTGTACTTAAAATTTTCTAGTTTTTTATACAGCTGATGATTTCAGTTGAACCGTTTAACTTAAAAGTGTTTTACGTATTTTTGAATTTAATATTTGGCTAAATAAAAAGTTTAAAAAATTCAGACAAATAAATGTAAAAATAACTAAATGCAAAATTTTTAAGTAGTTATACTACTACAATGAAAAAAAAAACAAATAATATATAAAACTAAAAAAAGTTATGAAATATTCTTGAAGATCAGTTTCTATTTAGTTAGGTATCTATTTATTTATTTAATTTAATTTTGGATAATTTTGAAGTAACCAAGTGCTTATTTGTTTTTTAAAAGATTTTTTTTGACCTTTTGTTCAGTTCAGATGGTAGCAGGTTAAAGAGTTCTTTTCCAATGTATGTTTTTCTGTACATTTCTCGAGTTTTTTTGAACATTTTCCGTGTTTTTCTGACCATTTCCCCAGTTTTCCAAACATTTTCTGAACATTTTCCAGTATTCCGAAAATTTTCCCAGTTTTTCCGAGCATTTCGCGAGCATTTTTAAACATTTCTAAAGTTTTTTGAACATTTTCCGAGTTTGTCGAAAATTTCCCGAGTTTTTTCTAACATTTCTAAACTTTTCTCGAGTTTTTTAAAAATTTTCCAAACATTTTCCGAGTTTTTCCTGACATTTCCGAAAATTTCTTGAGTTTTCCCAAAAAAATTCTGAGTTGTCCGAAAAATTTTAAAGTGTAAGGACTGTACATTTGCTTCTGGCCTTAACTCTTGGAAGTCAGAAAATATATCTACTTTTTCTTACCTACATATCTATGCCCTATACTGGGCAAGACGCGTCCACCCCTACGGAAGATTGCATGTATACTGAAAGGAGTGACTGAAAGATTTTTCCAAATGATTTTGAATTAAATAAAATATCGGCAACACTGCACTATGGAGTAATCACAGAGGCAAAAACGCTTCCTCTCTCTTTTTTCCTATGTAAATTATTGCATAAGAAAAAAAAGACAGAGCGAGCATTCGAGTTCATGTGGTTACCTGTTATTACCAAACGAATAGCGACATCAGCGCCCTCACCGGTCGTCACCGGCTGATTTCAAAGGTCCGCAGTGCGTGAATTAAAGAGTATGCTATTGGCCTAATGAAAGCTGAGCGTCTATTTATTAGTTTATGCTTCAGTACACCAAAATCGAGCACTTTCAAGTGTAGAAATTTGTAAATGTTGGAGAAAGTAAATTAACACGCCATTTTCTCGAGGCGGTAGAAAAAGGATCTCACTGATTCTTGGTGCGCATGTCCAATGCGCGAAAAATGTACTCTGTCCGTCATCCAATTGTGTGGTTTTAAAATTTACAAACAACCGCGAAATTTATCGGGAGCTAACATAATAGTAACATTTCGTTTATGTTTGGAAAACCCGTCGTCTAAAGAGCTATTATGTTTCTTAAACATTATCACTTTCAATACTCTGTATTTCAAAAACTGGAAATTAATTTATGTTTGGCCCATGAGAACTTTTGATGAGCAAGGTTTGATCTACAGCATACTACAGCTTGCTTCTCATTAAAACATTCGACTAATATTTATTTAAACACCCTGTAGATAATATTTTAAAGGTACAGATTAAAAATAATAAATCGTAAATATACGTTGTAGTAACATTGCGTTTATGTTTGGAAAACCTATCTCAAGAGCTATTATGCTTCTTGGACATTATTACTTTCAACACCCTGTATTTCAAAACTGGTCAATAATTTAAGTAAAGCCCAGGAGAACTTCTGATGAGCAAGGTTTAATCTACAACATACTAAAGCTTGTTTCTCATTAAAACTTTCGACTAATATTTACTTAAACACCCTATAGAAAATGTTTTAAAGGAACAGATTTAAAATAGAAAATAAATCGTAAATACATGTAATAGTAACAGTGCGTATATGTTTGGAAAACCCGTCTAAAGTGCTATTATGCTTCTTGGACATTTTCACCTTCAACACCCTGTATTTCAAAAACTGGTCATTAATTTGAGTTGGGCCCATGAGAACTTTTGATCAGAAACGTTCAGTCTACAACATGTCAAAATTTCGTGAAGTTAGACGGATTACAGAAATCCCATAAGAGGCGTGCCTGATTCTTTTAACCCGAATCATGAACGCACTCCGGAGGGGGACGACCGTATTAAAAGCGCGTTCCAATAACTCTTTTTTCCGACCGCTTTTAAGGTCAAGCACTATTGAAATAAAGTCGTTGCCGTATTAATGCTAACCTTATTTTGGACTTTCCAATAAGTCTCTAATATCTAAAATACTGTACCCAAGTGATGGATAGATATGTAACTGTTTGGCAGTGGTAGCAGTTTTAATAGTTAGGATTTGTTTCGATCACACACAATTCGGTCTAACATGGAAAAATATAAAAATCTTTGTCAGTAAAATTCGGGTCACTAAAATTCGGGTTAGTAAAATAATTGGCCTTCAAAATGTTGTTTCTCTGTTTTAATTTTTAATCAAATAAATGGCCTCTTGGTCAAAGAAGATATATCAACAAGAAGCGAAATACTGTCACTCAAAGCATTGTTCATATGGGAAACAAATATGTGACGTCACGCTTGGACCAAATGACACTAATGCAGTTATATTACAATGAGAAAAATTTTGCGTAACTGTGGTTTGTGTTGCATTTTTATTACACGAAGAAAAAAATCAAATTAAGAAGGACAATACACCTATATAATCATATAACTGTGGTCATAGAAAATCGACCCCTTATATTATTATATATTTTTATCGAGAAAAATCGGTTACGGAATTAAATAGAAAACATAATAACTAAAAAACACACAATAATTATTGTAATATTTATAAAAATCTAAGTAATATTATATTGTTTAAAGATTCTTTCCGGCCATTTTAAATTTAAAAATTATGAGAAAAAAGAAAAAAAGGGGATTGACAATAAAACAAATGTTGTTAAAGTAGAAATTTTTATAAAACGTTTTGAATCTCCGTTATATGTTTTCATTGATTTAGAAACAGGAACAAATCCAACCACAATTGGGAGAAAATACAATTAATAGCTATTTACGTTACTACAACTGTCATAGTTATTATTTAATTAATTAAACACTACAAACTACTACTCTACAATTAATTCATGCTTAATTTTAAATATCACTTTATATTTTAGATCATTTTTAAAAAAGGGACCGTAAAAATAGATTTTGCAGTCTGTTTGTTCTTTTTCCGGGCCTTTTGAAAACGGAAAATTTTCCAAAAAGAAAAAAATATACGCAAAGTACTTGTTTTCCAGTCGTTTAAAAAAAATACTCTGCCAATCTATGGGCACCTAAGCTCACACTAGGTACTATAGTTATAGTGTACGTGTGAGCTAATATAACTAAAAACTTAAATATATTTTATTGAACTCCAGACTCAATTACCTTTCGTTTGATACCACACAAGCCATGTTTTGACTTAAACTTTAATTTTTCAAATCTACCCCCACCTTTTTTTTTAACTAAAATGTATTTTGTTTAACTCCAGACTCAATTACCTTTCGTTTGATATCACACACGCCATATTTACACATAAGGACTAATTTTTTTAATTTACCCCCACCCTTTTTTTTAAAGTAAAATGTATTTTATTTAACTCCAGACGCAATTACCTTTCGTTTGATATCACACACGCCATATTTTTACATAAACTCTAATTTTTGAAATATACCCCCACCCTTTTATTTGGCTTGTGTTTGGTGGATTTTGTTCATTTTTAAATGGGACCATCTCGACCCAAAACCCAGGGTAGGTACCAAATTTCATTAAAATCGGGCAAGCGGTTTTTGAGTTATGCGCGTTGGTCGTTACAGACAGACATACAGACAGACAGACAGACAGACAGACACACGGCGCAACAAAAAAGTTTCAAAATCATCTGAAACGCAAAGATATATAAAAATTTTTGAAATCGGAGCAACTTTTTTTTTTTTTTAAATTAGGATCACTATAGCTCACACTACTATAGTATAGTAGTAGTGTGAGCTAAAATTATTACAGATAAAATATACAAAAAAATTGTGTTTATAAAACAAATTCTAACTAATATAGAAATAAATTAGGTTGTCTCAGGCGGGGGCAATCGCCATTTTTTTTCCAGAGAACTTCAAAAATAAGAGGCACATTCTGGTGTATTACACACCTACATGCAATTCTTTTATGTCAACTTAAAGAAAATTTATCCTAGACACAAGAGAAATTGATTAGTCGGATAAAATGTTTTGGAGTCAAGCGCGGCTCAAGCCGGTGGCGAGCTGAAGACGCACATTGTAAATACCTGTACAGCCCTTATTCTCTTTTAAAACTCGTTACATCCTGAAAGAAGAACATGCTAGACCAGTTGAAAGGGATAACAAATATATTTATAGGCCAAAGTGAAACATGCATCCCTGTATACAGAGTAGTGTGAAGCTTAGAAAAAGAAGGGTGGGTAGAAGACTCGTGTAACCTGCGCGAACGGTAAGATTACGTGAACCGCCATTTTTATTTTACCACTCACAGCTGATGGTAAACAAAACCAATATTAAAATTTTTCAAATTAGTCAATTTATGAAACAAAAGCTTTTTTTGTGGCTTGAATAGGAATGCGCGCCTTTAGAGATTCGTGAGAGTATTTGCACAACACTACACAAGGAACAGAAAATATTTTTTTTTACAAAGATGTAAATTGAATTTATACCTACCCAAGTATCTATCAAGTTTAATGGTGGTTGTGGCTTAAATAGAAAATGCGAATGTAAATATAAAGGTGCATTTATAAAAAAGAACTGAACTTATCCAAATACCAAGGAGGGAAACCTGACCCACGATTTGCACATGCACTACCAGTAATGCTCAGAAATTTGTTCACGTATTGCGATAATATCATCATGGGTGAACCAAGCCTAAGGATTTTAAGATATTTTCCACATATTTCATGAAAATAGCATAAAATATAACATAATGGTGTCTCAGGCCCCACAAGACAACTTCCTGGGTGTGCTACTGATATCAAGCCAAATTATATTGGTAATTTCAGAAGCTGTTTCCTCCTTGCCAAATCCAAAACAGTATAATCAAGCACCTGCCATGATTTATTTAAATTTGATGAAATTATTTCAGATTCTGGGTATCGGTAAAAAAAAACTCTCTGTTTAGTTTCATTACAATTCAGTTGATTTAACCATCAGACAAATTATTTTCTATACATAGTACTTCTCCATAGAATCATTCATGTCTTAAATCCCTGGCATTTGTTGTGATTTAAAAAATATTCCTGACCATTGAAATTGTAAATATATTTTAGATCCTGGGTATCGGTCATTGTTGTTTGCTTGTTTTACTTTGGTTACAGTTTAAAGTTCAAAATTTCTTTATTCAGAAGAACCAATCAAAAGTTTACAATACAGAACTATAAATAAACTAAAGTAGGTTAAACAAATTGAAGTCAGTTCAAATTACATCATATTTAAAATTGTTAAAATCACAAAAAAACCATTCAAATCACAAAAATACAATTATAAAAAAAACAAGATTTGGTTTTTATATACTGTCGCTGTCAAAGTACAACAAGACAAAAAAAGCATTAAATCTTATATTAGAACTTATTTTCTAAGTACTCCTCAATACTGTAGGGTTCTATTTTTAAAATAAGATCAAATATATTCTTTTTATATTCCATCATGCTGTTTTTTGGTTTTATGTTTTCAGGCAATTTGTTGAAAAATTTCATATCTGCATATGTGGGAAGTTTTTCTGTTAAAGTTAGTCTATGTCTTGGTAACTGATAGTTTGTATGTCTGGTGTTGTGTGAGTTGTCACTCAAAAACTCTATAAATTTATCTTTATGTCTGAACAGAAACATTAGAGACTCATACACATACAGTCCAGGAGCAGTCAAAATATTGAGATCTCTGAATTTAGTCCAATGTGACTAAGACCAAGTAGCAACATATCTCTTTATTCAACCATCAGCAAATACAATTTTTCTCTGTACATTGCACTTTCCATAGAACCATCCAGCTCGGGGACTTAAAGCATGGCCATCCATTTATTCTACAGAGAAGTGCAACATACAGAGAAGAATGTTGTCTGCTGATGGTTGAATAAACTGAAAAATAACCAAACTAAAAAAGAGTTTATTTACTGTTACCAAGGGTCTAAAATATATTTACAATTTCAATGATCAGGAATATTTTTTAAATTTAAATTAGATATGATAAAGAATTTCTCACACCAAAGGGGAATTAACTACCATCCTTTTGTACATGTATTATACATTATTTTTTTTAAATGTAATAATGTGTAAATTTACCCCCACTACCGTCAATCAACTAAAAACATAAGAAAAACTTTTAAAAAATGATAACTAATGCATAATAATATAAAATTCAAATATTGATTAATTTCAAGTAATGGATATTGTTGCAAGCCAAATTTGGATGTGTATTGCCAAAGTGAATTCTCCCTTGTCTTACCAAAAGTATTTCAAAATTGTGTATCAAGTATCCCAGTGTAGAAACCATCCCCAGTCTCCTCTACTAACTCAATGGGAAAAAATATATGTAGAAAAATGAAGTGTTTTTATGTTTGCACAGGCAGTTTTGTGAATATTACCATAAAAACATATACAATAGCATCATCACTCACTTTTTAAAATTACAATATCACTCTTAATAATATAAATAGTACATAGTTAAAATTAACATTAAAAGTTTCTCATAATTCATATTAAAACATTAAGATATATATAAAATATATTTTTTTTGGTTTCTTTATTATAAACAAATTCAGCCACTTTGTCAAAGCAATCATTAAATGTCTTCTTGAACCACCCATTTATGTATCTGTTTAGCATGTGTTCGGTGGTCCTGCTTCAACCCATTTTAAGTAGAATTTTTTTGCTTTATAGACATCATAAGGAGGTAAAAGCTCATCTGTCACCACTTGCTGAGAACATTATTGATGTTGAGGTTCTGGCCCTGTCTCTGCCCCGGGATAATCTGTTACATTTTCTGGGGGAACATTTTCTATTGTTTTAGAGCTCATCAAAACACAAATTGATAAACTTAAAATTAATATCCACTCTAGCCCTTTTCATGTTCTCAGCATTTCCCTTAGACAGTTCTGGGTTCCATGTTCCATGTAGGTACTGCTTTACTACTGTAACCCTGAAACAAATGAATTTTTTATAGTTTTTTTTCAAGGGGCTGATCAATAGCAAAAATTTTGGACTGGTACTGACATTAGGGACCAAATGCATATGAAGGGTACATGGGAAAAAGGGGCCCATGAATGTTTATTATTTTTTACAGGAGAGCAATTTCTAGGTTTTTTTAAGCACCTTCTTTCCTTGTACACCTTAATTTTAATTAAGAATATATCTGCAATGAGCACTTTATTTCTAGTTTCTGGAGTAACAATATCCCAACTTTTGATAAAATGTTGATGAGCCCCTTTTTCTTGTGTACCCTTCATATAGGCGTTGGTTCTGCCAAGTCTTGCTAAGTCCTGCCAAGTCCTGGCAAGTTTTGCCATGTCCTGCAAAGTCTTGCCAGCTCCTTATCATTTATATTTGTTACTACACTAGTGCCTAGAGTTTCTTTCCAGTAGTACTCACCCAAAGTTTGTCATATTTATTTATTTCTACTGGTGAAAAGAAATAATTTGCTTTTCGAGCCTCCTGTAAACATTGCACTCTGTAACTACACAGAAAGTCATTTTTTACCTTTACCATAAAGCTATTTTTTTTCTTGTATAGTAAAGTCACTAAAAAACAGAACTGAACACTCCAAAAATATATTTATGGAGCCAATAAAATACAGGAAATACAAAGGAAAAAAAAAAGGTTATGGGCATTCTACCCTAGAAAAAGGCTGCTTGACATTTGGTTAGTTGAGAAGGATCATAAATTGGTTGCGCGGTTGACAAGCGGAGAAAAGATGGCACACGTCAGTCCATTCCTTAAAATTTGACAGATAAGGGCCGCGCAGTCGTTCAAAGCGTCTTCTACCCACCCTTCAATTTCATTGGTGTGAAGTCTGTTCCAAAAGTTCCAGCTCCAGAAAGTTTTACGAACGCAGCTAAGCGCTACGACGCTTTACATACAAGGTGCGTAGCGGTGGCCAAAGACACTGATCTCAATACCTACTATTAAGTCGTCTAAATCGTTTAGCGCGTAAGAACCAAGAACACACCTACAAAGCAGAGTAGTGTTTGTTTGGACTCTTTACTATATATATATATATATATATATATATATATATATATATATATATATATATATATTTATCGGTTTCACAACGTTCTACGTCTTCCGATACCCAATCTCCACTCGTTTCTGTTTGCCCATAATTCATCATCTAGGCCTCTTATTCTTATTTCACTGTCTATTCCTTCTCTCCAGCTTCTCCTTGGCCGTCCTCGTTTTCTTCGGCCAGTTGGTTTCCATTGTAGTATTTGTTTAGGTAGTCTTTCATCATTCATTCTTTGTACATGTCCGTACCACACCAGTTGTTTTGTTCTTATATCATCCACTAAAGTACGTTCACCCACTGTCATAATTTCTCTTATTCTTTGATTTGTAACTCTTTCTCTTTTTGATTTCCCTGCTGCTCTTCTCCAATAGTCCATCTCCGTAACGGAAAGCATTTTTTCTGTTCTATCCTTGATTGGCCATACTTCTGAGCCGTATGTAATAATACTTTTTACAATGGTGTTATATATAAGCTTTTTGTTATGTTTTGATATACTTTGGTCCCAAATTATTCCATTTAATAAAGTTATTGCTTTTCTTCCTTGTACGTTTCGATCTTTTATAGCTTTGTCTAGTGTTCCGTCAGCTGTAATTTTTAGACCTAAGTATTTATACTCATCACAGGAGTGAATTCGCTGCCCGGTATTTAAGATTAGATCCTGTTTCATTCCACCGATACACATATACTCTGTCTTATTGAGATTAACCTCTAGTCCCCACTTATTGTACTCTTCTATTAGTTTTCGTGTCATATATTCGAGGTCGTCATAATCCTGAGCCACTACTATCTGATCATCGGCGAAACATAAAGTATACAAGGTGGTTTCGTCCAACGGAATTCCCATGTTTTGGCATTTTCTCTTCCATACTTTAAGGACTTGTTCCAAGTATATCTTGAAGAGCGTAGGCGAGATACAGCAACCTTGTTTAAGACCTTTATTTACTTGAAAGCCATTCGTTAGTTTTGCTTTTATTTTAACTTTTGCCTTACTATTGCGGTATAACTCTTTGATGGCCTTAATTAGTTGTACGCTTATGTTTGTGTTTTCCAACGCTTTCCAAAGTAGATTTAGTGGTATACTATCATATGCCTTCTGCAAATCCACGTAAAGCAGATGCAGCTCTTGTCCGTATGCCATTTTCTTTTCAATAACTTGGGTTATACAAAAGAGATGATCTGAAGTCGATCTACCCGCCCTGAAACCAGCTTGTTCTTCTGCCTCCATGTCTTTATATTCGCTCCCTACTTTATTTCTTATTATTTTACCGTATATTCTGCTTAGCGTACTAGTCACAGATATACCTCTATAATTGTCACATATATCTTTCCTTCCTTTTTTGTGTATTGTGGATATATATGACGTTTTCCACTCAGTTGGGACTACAGTTCCATTTAAATATTTTTGGAAAAGATTCCGTAATCTCCAAAACAGTTCTTCAGTGCCATATTTAATAAGTTCGGCTGGGGTATTTCCGGGTCCGGCAGATTTACCGCTTTTTAAGGTTGTGCACACGTTTTTGAACTCAGAGATTGTGAGGGGTAGTGGAGATCCCATCGTTCTAATTATATCGTCTCTTGCGTCTTCCTTGAATTCTGCTCTATCTTCAGTTAATAGTTTTTTAAAATGCTCATCCCATTCTTTGTCTGGTATTGGTGAAATGATATCTCTGCATGTTTCTTTTTTAATCGATCTTATAGTTTTCCAGCTTTCGGTACTTCTCCTACCTCCTAAGTAAGAATCTATTTTCTGGCACTTTTGCATCCACGAATGATTTTTCTTATCACTGATCATTCTTCTCACCTTTGATTGCGCGATTTTGTATTCTTGTCTGCTTCTATCTGTCTTTTGGGATAAGTAGGTGTGATATAATTTCCTCTCTCAATCTCAGCATCCCACCAGTATGGTTTTCTTCTTTTAGAAGTTTCTTCCACTAATCCTAGTGCTTCTTTTGCAGCTTGGTGGATGCTTAATGTAATACATTCGTATTCCTCATCTGGGGTTTCACCTGAACTTGTATTAAGTTTTTCGTTCAGTCTCTTTTTGTATAAGTTTTTTACGCTGTCATGTTCTAGGCTTAGTAGATTATATTTACAGTGATCAATTTCTTCAATCACTGTATCATCAAGATGTTGTTGATGCAGGCTTCGGCCTTGATAAGGAAAGAGAATTTTGAACTCCAGAAAATAGTGATCACTTCCGCATGTTGATCCACGCTTTGTTCTGACATCTTGAATTTTTAGTTTTGTCTTTTGTTTAGTGATAAAATAATCAATGACGGATTTCAGGTTTTGTGAGGGTTTGGTCCAGGTATATTTGTGTATTTCCTTATGTTGAAAAAAACCGTTTTGGATTTTTAGGTCTAATTGCTCACATACTGTAATTAGCCGGTTTCCATTGTCATTAACAACATTTTCTCCATATTGGCCAACTGTCAGATCATTAACTCTGTTACCGGTTCTACTATTTAAATCTCCCAATATGACAATTTCTCTAGATGCACTTACTGCTGATATTTCATTGTGTATTTCTTCAAAAAAATTGTCTTTCACGGCTACATTTGCATCGTCGTTATACGCATAGATTCCAAAAATCGTAAGTCTCATTCCTTTTATTGTTATATTCATTTTAATTAGCCTTTCATTGACTGCTTCCCAGTTGGTGATAAATTTTCTAAATCTTTTGTTGACCAAAATAGATACTCCTTGTTGGGCATGTTTTTCTTTTGCCACTCCGCTATAGAAATGGTCATATTGTCCTAGGTTTTCAGATCCTTTTCCTTTTTTTTCGTTTCTGTTAGTACAGTACAAGTCTACCTTCATTCTGCTGCACTCATGTACTATTTCATTAACTTTTCGATTCATTCCTTGTACGTTCCATGTACCAAAAATCATATTCCTGTTTCTTTGCTTGGTTCGTCTTAGGTTTTTCATTTCTTTCCGAGGCGTTTGATTGGGTTTTTTAACAGTGTACGTTTTTTCCGGGTATCATCTCTTTACTAACCCAGTCGAAATAGACAATTTTTCAATACCGTGTTTTCAAAAAATAATTATTTTATCAAAAAATCTAATTTTACACTTTGAAGTTTTTTAAACTGGTCGTATCTTGTTGTTACCTGTCAACATGTTAAAGGACTCTTTAATATAATCCATTGAAAATAGGCCAAATCTTAATCTTGTCAATTTTACAATCTGTTCCAAAAAAAATATTTAAAAAAAAACGGATAAAAATCAGTATTAGCTCACACATCTACTATACTATAGTAGTGTGAGCTATGGTGATCCTAATTTTTTCAAGAAAAAAAAAGTTGCTCCGATTTCAAAAATTTTTATATATCTTTGCGTTTCAGATAATTTTGAAACGTTTTTGTCGCGCTGTCTGTCTGTCTGTCTGTCTGTCTGTCTGTCTGTCTGTCTGTCTGTCTGTCTGTCTGTCTGTCTGTCTGTCTGTCTGTCTGTCTGTCTGTCTGTCTGTCTGTCTGTCTGTATGTATGTATGTCTGTCTGTAACGACCAACGCGCATAACTCAAAAACCGCTTCGCCGATTTTAATGAAATTTGGTAACTAGGCTGGCTCTTGGGTCGAGATGGTCCCGTTTTCAAATGAACAAATTCCACCGAACGCAAGCCAAATAAAAGGGTGGGGGAAGATTTCAAAAATTAGAGTTTATGTGAAAATATGGCGTGTGTGATATCAAACGAAAGGTAATTGAGTATGGAGTTAAACAAAATACATTTTAGTTTTTTTTTCTTCAAAAAGGGTGGGGGCAGATTTAAAAAATTAGAGTTTACGTGAAAATATGGCGTGTGTGATATCAAACGAAAGGTAATTGAGTCCGGAGTTAAACAAAATACATTTTAGTTTTTGTTTTTTTAAGGGTGGGGGCAGATTTCAAAAATTTGAGTTTAAGTCAAAACATGGCTTGTATGGTATCAAACAAAAGGTAATTTAGTCTGGAGTTGAATAAGATATATTTCAGGTTTTAGTTTTATTAGCTCGCACGTACACTATAACTATAGTACCTAGTGTGAGCTTAGGGGCCCATATATTGGCAGAGTTTTTTAGCTCACACATATACTATACTATAGTAGTGTGAGCTATGGTGATCCTAATTTTTTCGAGAAAAAAAAAGTTGCTCCGATTTCAAAAATTTTTATATATCTTTGCGTTTCAGATGATTTTGAAACTTTTTTGTTGCGCCGTCTGTCTGTCTGTCTGTCTGTCTGTCTGTCTGTCTGTATGTCTGTATGTCTGTCTGTCTGTCTGTCTGTCTGTCTGTCTGTCTGTCTGTCTGTCTGTCTGTCTGTCTGTCTGTCTGTCTGTCTGTCTGTCTGTCTGTCTGTCTGTCTGTCTGTCTGTCTGTCTGTCTGTCTGTCTGTCTGTCTGTCTGTCTGTCTGTCTGTCTGTCTGTCTGTCTGTCTGTCTGTCTGTCTGTCTGTCTGTCTGTCTGTCTGTCTGTCTGTCTGTCTGTCTGTCTGTCTGTCTGTCTGTCTGTCTGTCTGTCTGTCTGTCTGTCTGTCTGTCTGTCTGTCTGTCTGTCTGTCTGTCTGTCTGTCTGTCTGTCTGTCTGTCTGTCTGTCTGTCTGTCTGTCTGTCTGTCTGTCTGTCTGTCTGTCTGTCTGTCTGTCTGTCTGTCTGTCTGTCTGTCTGTCTGTCTGTCTGTCTGTCTGTCTGTCTGTCTGTCTGTCTGTCTGTCTGTCTGTCTGTCTGTCTGTCTGTCTGTCTGTCTGTCTGTCTGTCTGTCTGTCTGTCTGTCTGTCTGTCTGTCTGTCTGTCTGTCTGTCTGTCTGTCTGTCTGTCTGTCTGTCTGTCTGTCTGTCTGTCTGTCTGTCTGTCTGTCTGTCTGTCTGTCTGTCTGTCTGTCTGTCTGTCTGTCTGTCTGTCTGTCTGTCTGTCTGTCTGTCTGTCTGTCTGTCTGTCTGTCTGTCTGTCTGTCTGTCTGTCTGTCTGTCTGTCTGTCTGTCTGTCTGTCTGTCTGTCTGTCTGTCTGTCTGTCTGTCTGTCTGTCTGTCTGTCTGTCTGTCTGTCTGTCTGTCTGTCTGTCTGTCTGTCTGTCTGTCTGTCTGTCTGTCTGTCTGTCTGTCTGTCTGTCTGTCTGTCTGTCTGTCTGTCTGTCTGTCTGTCTGTCTGTCTGTCTGTCTGTCTGTCTGTCTGTCTGTCTGTCTGTCTGTCTGTCTGTCTGTCTGTCTGTCTGTCTGTCTGTCTGTCTGTCTGTCTGTCTGTCTGTCTGTCTGTCTGTCTGTCTGTCTGTCTGTCTGTCTGTCTGTCTGTCTGTCTGTCTGTCTGTCTGTCTGTCTGTCTGTCTGTCTGTCTGTCTGTCTGTCTGTCTGTCTGTCTGTCTGTCTGTCTGTCTGTCTGTCTGTCTGTCTGTCTGTCTGTCTGTCTGTCTGTCTGTCTGTCTGTCTGTCTGTCTGTCTGTCTGTCTGTCTGTCTGTCTGTCTGTCTGTCTGTCTGTCTGTCTGTCTGTCTGTCTGTCTGTCTGTCTGTCTGTCTGTCTGTCTGTCTGTCTGTCTGTCTGTCTGTCTGTCTGTCTGTCTGTCTGTCTGTCTGTCTGTCTGTCTGTCTGTCTGTCTGTCTGTCTGTCTGTCTGTCTGTCTGTCTGTCTGTCTGTCTGTCTGTCTGTCTGTCTGTCTGTCTGTCTGTCTGTCTGTCTGTCTGTCTGTCTGTCTGTCTGTCTGTCTGTCTGTCTGTCTGTCTGTCTGTCTGTCTGTCTGTCTGTCTGTCTGTCTGTCTGTCTGTCTGTCTGTCTGTCTGTCTGTCTGTCTGTCTGTCTGTCTGTCTGTCTGTCTGTCTGTCTGTCTGTCTGTCTGTCTGTCTGTCTGTCTGTCTGTCTGTCTGTCTGTCTGTCTGTCTGTCTGTCTGTCTGTCTGTCTGTCTGTCTGTCTGTCTGTCTGTCTGTCTGTCTGTCTGTCTGTCTGTCTGTCTGTCTGTCTGTCTGTCTGTCTGTCTGTCTGTCTGTCTGTCTGTCTGTCTGTCTGTCTGTCTGTCTGTCTGTCTGTCTGTCTGTCTGTCTGTCTGTCTGTCTGTCTGTCTGTCTGTCTGTCTGTCTGTCTGTCTGTCTGTCTGTCTGTCTGTCTGTCTGTCTGTCTGTCTGTCTGTCTGTCTGTCTGTCTGTCTGTCTGTCTGTCTGTCTGTCTGTCTGTCTGTCTGTCTGTCTGTCTGTCTGTCTGTCTGTCTGTCTGTCTGTCTGTCTGTCTGTCTGTCTGTCTGTCTGTCTGTCTGTCTGTCTGTCTGTCTGTCTGTCTGTCTGTCTGTCTGTCTGTCTGTCTGTCTGTCTGTCTGTCTGTCTGTCTGTCTGTCTGTCTGTCTGTCTGTCTGTCTGTCTGTCTGTCTGTCTGTCTGTCTGTCTGTCTGTCTGTCTGTCTGTCTGTCTGTCTGTCTGTCTGTCTGTCTGTCTGTCTGTCTGTCTGTCTGTCTGTCTGTCTGTCTGTAACGACCAACGCGCATAACTCAAAAACCGCTTGGCCGATTTTAATGAAATTTGGTACCTAGGCTGGGTCTTGTGTCGAGATGGTCCCATTTAAAAATGAACAAAATCCACTGAACAGAAACCAACTAAAAGGGTGGGGGTAGATTTCAAAAATTAGAGTTTATGTGAAAATATGGCGTGTGTGATATCAAACGAAAGGTAATTGAGTCTGCAGTTAAACAAAATACATTTTTATTTATTTAAAAAAAAGGGTGGGGGTATATTTTAAAAATTAGAGTTTAAGTGAAAATATGGCGTGTGTGATATCAAACGAAAGGTAATTGAGTCCGGAGTTTAACAAAATACATTTTAGTTTTTTGTTTTTTTTAAGGGTGGGGGTAGATTTCAAAAATTTGAGTTTAAGTCGAAACATGGCTTGTGTGGTATCAAACAAAAGGTAATTTAGTCTCGAGTTAAATAAAATATATTTCAGTTTTTAGTTATATTAGCTCACACGTACACTATAACTATAGTACCTAGTGTGAGCTTAGGGGCCCATATATTGGCAGAGTATTTATTTAGCCTTAAGGAGGACAGTAGAGCTAATTTAAGGGAAAATAAGTTTAATTAGGAAGCTCGCCGAAGATTTATTTCTCAAATTTCAATATGTATTATTTATTTTTTTAATAAAAACGCATTTTGACGTTAATTTTTGGGGCATGCTCATATGATGGAATTCATCTCAGTCTTTAACGCCTCGTCAGCTGTCAGCTGATCAGTGTTGGTTTGATGATTGCCTATACGAAGCACATATTTTTAGACGGATCAATAGAAGAGGCCGATTTTTACATAGTGTCGTGGGGCTGTAAAGGATCTTAAAATGCTACCGGTATCTGTACACATGTTAAAGCCCATCAAGAGTACTTTATTATAAGCCAGTTAAAGTAGAAAAAATCCGACTAAAAATGAGTTATTGTTAATTTTGAAACTGTTCCGAAAAAACTTTCCAACAAAAACTGAATAGAAAATAGTATTTGGCCGTTGCCTGTCAACATGTCAAAGCGCATAGGGGGCATTTAATATAACCCAGTTAAAATGGAAAAAACCGATAAAAAATTAGTTTTTCTTAATTTTAAAACTGTCCCGAAATTTTTTTTTACAAAAAATGGAACAAAAGTAGTATTTTGCCGTTGGCTGTGTTAACATGTCAAAGCGCATCAAGGGCATTTTAATATAACCCAGTCAAAATGGAGAAAACCGATAAAAATGAGTTTTTCTTAATTTTAAAACTGTTCCGAAAAAAACTTTTTTACAAAAAATGAATTAAAAGTAGTATTTTACGGTTGCCTATCAACATGTCAAAGCGCATCAGGGGCATTTTAATATAACCCAGTCCAAATGGGAAAAAACCGATAAAAAATTAGTTTTTCTTAATTTTGAAACTGTTCCGAAAAAAACTTTTATTTAAAAAATAAATTAAAAGTAGTAGTTTACCGTTGCCTATCAACATGTCAAAGCGCATTAGGGGCATTTTAATATAACCCAGTCAAAATGGGAAAAAAACCAATGAAAAATGAGTTATTCTTAATTTTGAAACTGTTCCGAAAAAAACTTTTCTACAAAAAATGAATTAAAAGTAGTATTTTACCGTTGCCTATCAACATGTCAAAGCGCATTAGGGGCATTTTAATATAACCCAGTCAAAATGGGAAAAAAACAATAAAAAATGAGTTTTTCTTAATTTTGAAACTGTTCCGAAAAAAACTTTTCTTTAAAAAATTAATTGAAAGTTGTATTTTACCGTTGCCTATCAACATGTCAAAGCGCATTAGGGGCATTTTAATATAACCCAGTCAAAATGGGAAAAAACCAATAAAAAATGAGTTTTTCTTAATTTTGATACTGTTCCGAAAAAAACTTTTCTTCAAAAAATAAATTAAAAGTAGTATTTTACCTTTGCTCATTAACGTGTTAAAGCGCACTAGAGGCATTTTAATATAACCCACTCAAAACGGGAAAAAACCAATAAAAAATGAGTTTTTCTTAATTTTGAAACTGTTCCGAAAAAAACATTTCTACAAAAAATTAATTAAAAGTAGTATTTTACCGTTGCCTATCAACACGTCAAAGCGCATTAGGGTCATTTTAATATAACCCAGTCAAAATGGGAAAAAACCAATAAAAAATGAGTTTTTCTTAATTTTGAAACTGTTCCGAAATAAACTTTTCTTTAAAAAAAATTAAAAGTAGTATTTTACCGTTGCCTATCAACATGTCAAAGCGCATTAGGGGCATTTTAATATAACCCAGTCAAAATGGGAAAAAACCAATAAAAAATGAGTTTTTCTTAATTTTGAAATTGTTCCGAAAAAAACCTTTCTTCAAAAAATAAATTAAAAGTAGTATTTTACCTTTGCTCATTAACGTGTCAAAGCGCATTAGGGGCATTTTAATATAACCCACTCGAAATGGGAAAAAACCAATAAAAAATGAGTTTTTCTTAATTTTGAAACTGTTCCGAAAAAAACTTTTCTTTAAAAAATAAATTAAAAGTAGTATTTTACCGTTGCCTATCAACATGTCAAACCGCATCAGGGGCATTTTAATATAACCCAGTCAAAATAGGAAAAAACCGATAAAAAATTAGTTTTTCTTAATTTTGAAACTGTTCCGAAAAAAGCTTTTATTTAAAAAATAAATTAAAAGTAGTATTTTACCGTTGCCTATCAACATGTCAAAGCGCATTAGGGGCATTTTAATATAACCCAGTCAAAATGGGAAAAAACAATAAAAAATGAGTTATTCTTAATTTTGAAACTATTCCGAAAAAAACTTTTCTACAAAAAATGAATTAAAAGTAGTACTTTACCGTTGCCTATCAACATGTCAAAGCGCATTAGGGGCATTTTAATATAACCCAGTCAAAATGGGAAAAAACCAATAAAAAATGAGTTTTTCTTAATTTTGAAACTGTTCCGAAAAAAACTTTTCTTTAAAAAATTAATTGAAAGTTGTATTTTACCGTTGCCTATCAACATGTCAAAGCGCATTAGAGGCATTTTAATATAACCCAGTCGAAATGGGAAAAAACCAATAAAAAATGAGTTTTTCTTAATTTTGAAACTGTTCCGAAAAAAACTTTTCTTTAAAAAATAAATTAAAAGTAGTATTTTACCTTTGCTCATTAACGTGTCAAAGCGCACTAGAGGCATTTTAATATAACCCACTCAAAACGGGAAAAAACCAATAAAAAATGAGTTTTTCTTAATTTTGAAACTGTTCCGAAAAAAATATTTCTACAAAAAATTAATTAAAAGTAGTATTTTACCGTTGCCTATCAACACGTCAAAGCGCATTGGGGGCATTTTAATATAACCCAGTCAAAATGGGAAAAAACCAATAAAAAATGAGTTTTTCTTAATTTTGAAACTGTTCCGAAAAAAACTTTTCTTTAAAAAATAAATTAAAAGTAGTATTTTACCGTTGCCTATCAACATGTCAAAGCGTATTAGGGTCATTTTAATATAACGCAGTCAAAATGGGAAAAAACCAATAAAAAATGAGTTTTTCTTAATTTTGAAACTGTTCTGAAAAAAACTTTTATTCAAAAAATAAATTAAAAGTAGTATTTTACCGTTGCCTATCAACATGTCAAAGCGCATCAGGGGCATTTTAATATAACCCAGTCAAAATGGGAAAAAACCGATAAAAAATGAGTTTTTCTTAATTTTGAAACTGTTCCGAAAAAAACTTTTCTTTAAAAAATAAATTAAAAGTAGTATTTTACCGTTGTCTATCAACATGTCAAAGCGCATTCAAATGGGAAAAAACCGATAAAAACTAAGTTTTTCTTAATTTTGAAACTGTTCCGAAAAAAACTTTTCTACAAAAAATTAATTAAAAGTAGTATTTTACCGTTGCCTATCAACATGTCAAAGCGCATCAGGGGCATTTTAATATAACCCAGTCAAAATGGGAAAAAACCGATAAAAAATGAGTTTTTCTTAATTTTGAAACTTTTTCGAAAAAAACTTTTCTTCAAAATATAAATTAAAAGTAGTATTACCTTTGCTCATTAACGTGTCAAAGCGCACTAGAGGCATTTTAATATAACCCACTCAAAACGGGAAAAAACCAATAAAAGATGAGTTTTTCTTCATTTTGAAACTGTTCCGAAAAAACATTTCTACAAAAAATTAATTAAAAGTAGTATTTTACCGTTGCCTATCAACATGTCAAAGCGCATTAGGGGCATTTTAATATAACGCAGTCAAAATGGGAAAAAACCAATAAAAAATGAGTTTTTCTTAATTTTGAAACTGTTCCAAAAAAAACTTTTATTCAAAAAATAAATTAAAAGTAGTATTTTACCGTTGCCTATCAACATGTCAAAGCGCATCAGGGGCATTTTAATATAACCCAGTCAAAATGGGAAAAAACCGATAAAAAATGAGTTTTTCTTAATTTTGAAACTGTTCCGAAAAAAACTTTTCTTTAAAAAATAAATTAAAAGTAGTATTTTATCGTTGTCTATCAACATGTCCAAGCGCATTCAAATGGGAAAAAACCGATAAAAACTAAGTTTTTCTTAATTTTGAAACTGTTCCGAAAAAAGCTTTTCTTTAAAAAATAAATTGAAAGTAGTATTTTACCGTTGCCTATCAACATGTCAAAACGCATTAGGGGCATTTTAATATAACCCAGTCAAAATGGGAAAAAACCAATAAAAAATGAGTTTTTCTTAATTTTGAAACTGTTCCGAAATTTTTTTTTACAAAAAAAGGATCAAAAGTAGTATTTTGCCGTGGCCTGTTAACATGTCAAAGCGCATCAGGGGCATTCTAATATAACACAGTCAAAATGGAAAAAAAACCGATAAAAACTGAGTTTTTCTTAGTTTTGAAACTGTTCCGAACAATTTTTCTACAAAACATAAATTAAAAGTACTAGTTTGCAGTCCCCTGTCAACATGTCAAAACGCATCAAGGGCATTTTAATATAACCCTGTCAAAATGGAAACAACTCGATAAAAAATGAGTGAGTGAGAAAGCTAGCTAATTTTATGCAGACTTTTGGGATGTACGTTATATGTCATATTTCTGAGCTGGGAAAAAAAAAACAAATAGCTAGATACAAAAAAAAGAATACTCAAAATACTCAACTTCAACATATAATTTTGAGTATATATATCCAAGCAACTTAACATTTCCACATAAGTATTATGTATGTATACATATTGTTTAAAATATAAATAATCACGGTATTTATTTACAGTTCAAACAGTACACATAAATAATATTGAATATCAAAAGTACCGTGATATTCTGTAAAATGTTATATTATTGTGTCGATTCTATGTTTCTTGTAAAGAAGACCTAAGTTTGTTTATCCTGAGGATGACTTTGTAAATATTCGAAACGTCTACAAATTGAAAGAAGCTTTTCTGCTTTTTATTGACCCCATGGAGATAACACGCCTGTCAACTCCAACAAGTTGGTCACCTTTTTTTCACCATCGGCGCCATTTTGACAGAAAGCAATGTAACATAATATGTCAACAGTGAATGAAAAAAGATAAAGCAGTTGACGGGCTTGTAAGTATCGACGTACGGCTTCATCCAACAAACCAAAATCATCAAAACAAATAAAAGTTTTGATGTGTGTCAAAACAAATAAAAGTTTTGATGTGTGTAGCGTTTGTCAATTTATTGTCTGTGTAAAGGGATGCCAAGCAAAATTATAATATAAAAACAGGCATAAATTAAGTATTTTGCTAAAAAAAGCTCGAAGGTAATATTAGGCATGCACTTTAAACTACTGCTTGGCACTTTCCTTATTTTGAACTAAAATGTTTTTTAAAAGTACATTTGGAGTATTCTTTTTTCTGTGTAGTTGTTTGTTAAACGGTAATTAAAATACTCTGCCAATATATGGGCCCCTAGGCTCACACTAGGTACTATAGTTATAGTGTACGTGCGAGCTAATAAAACTAAAACCTGAAATATATCTTATTCAACTTCAGACTAAATTACCTTTTGTTTGATACCACACAAGCCATGTTTCGACTCAAACTTTTTAAATCTACCCCGACCCTTAAAAGAACAAAAACTAAACTGTATTTTGTTTAACTCCGGACTCAATTTCCTTTCGTTTGATATCACACATGCAATAGTTTCACGTAAACTCTAATTTTTAAAATCTACCCCCACCCTTTTTGAAGAAAAAATAAATAAAATGTATGTTGTTTAACTCCATACTCAATTACCTTTCGTTTGACACGCCATATTTTCACATAAACTCTAAATTTTGAAATCTTCCCCCACCCTGTTATTTGGCTTGTGTTCGGTGGATTTTGTTCATTTTTAAATGGGACCATCTCGACCCAAGACCCAGCCTTGGTGGTTAAAAAAAAGCCATAACATTAAGCCATTCCTTTTGACTACTGCGCACCCTGTTATTGGCTACAGAATGTTGACCACCATTTTGTCATAGTTTTTTAAGATAATCATCTGACCCGGTATTTGACAAAGTCCAATAACAAGAGTCAAAGGCTTTAACTTTACATAAATGCAAAAACAAGAATTTAAATTACTTAAATAGTTAATTGACTGGGTTATATTAAAATGCCCCTAATGCGCTTTGACATGTTGATAGGCAACGGTAAAAGACTACTTTTAATTCATTTTTTGTAGAAAAGTTTTTTTCGGAACAGTTTCAAAATTAAGAAAAACTTAGTGTTTATCTGTTTTTCCCATTTTGACTGGGTTATATTATAATGCCCCTGATGCGCTTTGACATGTTGATAGGCAATGGTAAAATACTACTTTTAATTTATTTTTTGAAGAAAATTTTTTATCGGAACAGTTTCACAATTAAGAAAAACTCATTTTTGATCGGTTTTTCCCATTTTGACTGGGTTATATTAAAATGCCCCTGATGCGCTTTGACATATTGATAGGCAACGGTAAAATACTACTTTTAATTTATTTTTTGAAGAAAAGTTTTTTTCGGAACAGTTTCAAAATTAAGAAAAACTAATTTTTTATTGGTTTTTTCCCATTTTGACTGGGTTATACTAAAATGCCCCTAATGCGCTTTGACATGTTAATGGCCAACGGTAAAATACTACTTTTAATTAATTTTTTGTAGAAAAGTTTTTTTCGGGACAGTTTCAAAATTAAGAAAAACTAATTTTTTATTGGTTTTTTCCCATTTTGAGTGGGTTTTATTAAAATGCCCCTAATGCGCTTTGACACGTTAATGGGCAAAGGCAAAATACTACTTTTAATTTATTTTTTGAAGAAACGTTTTTTTCGGAACAGTTTCAAAAATAAGAAAAACTCATTTTTTATTGTTTTTTTCCCATTTTGACTGGGTTATATTAAAATGCCCCTAATGCGCTTTGACATGTTGATAGGTAACGTTAAAATACTACTTTCAATTAATTTTTTAAAGAAAAGTTTTTTTCGGAACAGTTTCAAAATGAAGAAAAACTCATTATTTATTGGTTTTTTCCCCATTTTGACTGGGTTATATTAAAATGCCCCTAATGCGCTTTGACATGTTGATAGGCAACGGCAAAATACTACTTTCAATCTATTTTTTAAAGAAAAGTCTTTTTCGGAACAGTTTCAAAATTAAGAAAAACTCATTTTTTATTGGTTTTTTCCCATTTTGACTGGGTTATATTAAAATGCCCCTAATGCGCTTTGACATGTTAATGGGCAACGGCAAAATACTACTTTTAATTCATTTTTTGTAGAAAAGTTTTTTTCGGAACAGTTTCAAAATTAAGAAAAACTCATTTTTTATTGGTTCTTTCCCATTTTGACTGGGTTATATTAAAATGCCCCTAATCCGCTTTGACATGTTGATAGGCAATGGTAGAATACAACTTAATTCATTTTTGTAGAAAAGTTTTTTTCGGAACAGTTTCAAAATTAAGAAAAACTCATTTTTTATCGGTTTTTTCCCATTTTGACTGGGTTATATTAAAATGCCCCTAATGCGCTTTGACATGTTGATAGGCAACGGTAAAATACTACTTTTAATTTATTTTTTGTAGAAAAGTTTTTTTCGGAACAGTTTTAAAATTAAGAAAAACTCGATTTATATCGGCTTTTTCCCATTTTGACTGGGTTATATTAAAATGCCCCTAATGCGCTTTGACATGTTGATAGGCAACGGTAAAATACTACTTAATTAATTTTTGTAGAAAAGTTTTTTTCGGAACAGTTTCAAAATTAAGAAAAACTCATTTTTTATCGGTTTTTTCCCATTTTGACTGGGTTATATTAAAATGCCCCTGATGCGCTTTGACATGTTGACAGGCAACGGCAAAATACTACTTTTAATTCATTTTTTGTAGAAAAGTTTTTTTCGGAACAGTTTCAAAATTAAGAAAAACTTAGTTTTTATCGGTTTTTTCCCATTTTGACTGGGTTATATTAAAATGCCCCTGATGCGCTTTGACATGTTGATAGGCAACGGTAAGATACTACTTTTAATTAGTTTTTTGTAGGAAAGTTTTTTTTCGGAACAGTTTCAAAATTAAGAGAAACTCATTTTTTATCGGTTTTTTCCCATTTTGACTGGGTTATATTAAAATGCCTCTAATGCGCTTTGACATGTTGATAGGCAACGGTAAAATACTACTTTCAATTAATTTTTTAAAGAAAAGTTTTTTTCGGAACAGATTCAAAATGAAGAAAAACTCATTTTTTATCGGTTTTTTCCCATTTTAACTGGGTTATATTAAAATGCCCCCGATGCGCTTTGACATGTTGACAGGCAACGGCAAAATACTACTTTTTATTAATTTTTTGTAGAAAAGTTTTTTTCGGAACAGTATTAAACTTAAGAAAAACTAAATTTTTATCGGTTTTTTCCCATTTTGACTGAGTAAACAGCCAACGGTAAAAAACTACTTTTAATCCATTTTTGTAGAAAAGTTTTTTTCGGAACAGTTTTAGAATTAAGAAAAAGTTATTTTTTCGATTTTTTTTTCATTTTGACTGGGTTATATTAAAATGCCCCTGATGCGCTTTGACATGTTGAAAGACAATGTTGCCGCCATTTTGTGACTCTGTAAATAGAACAATAACGCTGTCCCAATTTGTGACACTAAAATCATATTACTGAGTAACTAAACAAATATCTGGATGCAGAACTGTATTTTCCAGCTAGGTAAAACATTGATATGCCCGGTAACTTTTATACAGTGGAGAAGGGGGGTTCAGAAATAAGAAAATTTTAAGCGCCACAGTGTTTTAATATCAATGTTTTACAAAGAAGATCTCAATTAAAATACAGTTCAACTCAAACGTTGTAGCCAAACAATGAAACTCTACTTACTTCCGAGGCTTCCAGAGTATTTGTGTAATTAAAAAACCAAAAAAAATTGACTAATAAACAAAAGAAGATTTCAAAAGATTCCTAAATGAATCAAAATGACACAAATAGAAAGTACTTTATAGGTAGATGCACATTTCCAACAGTTCACAGTGTACCTACATTTGAGTCAGTAGTGTCAGACTCACTTATCTAAATGATTGTAAAAAAAACATACTTCCAAAATCATTCCATCATAGGGGAGATCTGGACCAAGTATCTGCTGTCATCATTATACGTTGGGTAGAATGAGACAGACAGCAACCCAGTCCAAGATCTACCCCATGAGGTAAATCAATGTAAGGAAACATTAAAAAAATATATAACCTCATCTCTCTTTTGTCTCTGCAAAGTTGGTCATTGGGTTGTACAAATAATACAAAGATTTAGTTCATCTTGTTTATTTTAAAGGTGAAACTGGAAAATATTACCAAAAACATGAGATAGGAAAAAAAATGAATGAAATGAAATGGAACAAGTCAGGGCCAAAATAGCAAGACACTCCAATTGTACAGTAAAAAAATTATAAATTAATAATTATGCCGCAAAATTTTGGTTATGACGTCATACCTTATCTTGCGTTTACAAGAAATGCAAAAGTTGTACTTAATGAAAAAATTATATGGAAAATTATATGTAAAAAAAATTATATCTAAAGCTTGCTCCTACCTTGGTCCTGGATTATTGTATGAGAAAATAAAAAAAATTATTTTGTTTTGTAAACCTGGAGTTCTGTTGTTCAGACATCTTCTCACCACTGCACCGGGTCCTGTCCTGTTCACGCCCACCCTGAGGATCTCCTAGCACATGATGCTAGGGCAGCACATAGTCAAAAATGGTTGCTGGATTCTTGCCCGAGCGTAAAAACCCTGTGGAAAATGAAATGTTTCAGTTTCCTGGAATTCGTCTATTTTGCACGAAGTTCCCCTACACCGAGTAACTCAAATCGAGAACCCCATGTCGACTCAATAAAATAAAGTAGATTTAAACAGATGAACTAAAATAATCCTAACGTACCTTTCCCAAGGTTACAGTGCTACACCCGGCTTCACACCAGCGTCCAGCATAACTGTCCCGTCGATGGAATGGACAGGGCTGTAGACAAAGGAGAAAAACAATTAATAGTTTTTATCCAAAACGTGGTTTTAAAAAAAAAATAAAAAAACTCCAAAAATTCCCCACGTCCTTTGTCGAAAAAGTACAATTCACACGAAAAACAACTACAATTTGGGAGGCAAATATTGTCTTGAAGAATTCTCTTATTTCCCGTAGAAATGGCATAGGCCGCCTTTTAATCCCTCTCAAAGGGTGTGAGCGTCGCTAAGATTCGCCTAAACAACGACGGCTCACAGTAAACCGTCTTTGGTATAATCCGCAACTACTGCAGTGCCAATAACCACAAAAACAATGGCGACACCAATAGACGGCCACCAGCCCAGCCAAAATTCTTTAGGAAAGAGACAAGACACTTTGTCGAGAATACAAAAAAAATGAAGTTGCCGGAAATGCCATTCCCCAACTTGGGTGGGGACCGTACCAACCAAATTTTCCCGGTCAAATTCAAATAAGAATGCAACCGCATTTAAAAAAAACTCGCAAACCAAAAATCCCGCCGATTATAAGTTGGTCAACCTGACTTCCGCCGTTTTCCAACCAGCCAATGACAAAAATACACTAGTACTTCCGTACACTGCGCATGAAGTGTTGTCGGATCTATTTCCACGGTTGAAATTTTTATAACAAGGACATCGAGACACCCTCCATACATAGACCGAACATTTGCCTACCGGACCCCTGCCAACATAGCAAGTAGGAGAAAAATAACCAGCCGGACTATAAGAAGCTCAGCATTGAAACCATCAACTGTTCAATTACTGGAGATCAGAGCATGCAGCAACCCAGGAATATTTGAACATTCAACCAATTCCCATATGAGTAAAGCTATACTAAGTGTAGAATTTAGTTGTATTTTAGTTACAGTTTTAGTCAAAAGTTTCCTTTGCTCTTTATAAATGTTTTCTCTAAGATTCATATGGTTTGACGCCATTTTTGTAAAACATTTCTACATTAATAAAGTTGTTTCTGAACTTGAACCTAAAAATACACACTGAACTACTGCTTAAACTCGGCACAAGAGTGTTCAGATGTTAACTCACACGATTTCGTTTATTCTTTTAGTCTTGGTTTTTATCCCTCGTTTATCTCCCATTTACAAAAGTGCATAACTCGTATTTATTTTATCTTCTTCTCATCAAATTAATAAATATCAATATCAAAGGGGCGGAGCCTCGGTTGTTCCTGGTCGACCCGTGGACCCAAATATGTTTTCGTGCTATCAAAACTAGCTAATCCGTGAAGGATATGAGGTTCGGATTGTCCCAATATCCTCGAAAATAAACATAAGCGAATGAAATGTTCATCTAAATGTTTCCTTCCTGTTACTGAAACCATTTGTGATGCGGCAACGCCGCCATTCCCCAGCAGAACAGCTGTTTACTTTCATGAACGTCAAAGAAAATTACGGTAGTTTACAGATAAACAAAACAATCAAAAGTTTTAATGTGATTTTTCCCGAAACCTGTGATCTCAAGTTCCAATTACGATGCCCAAATAATACGATGTGCGTAGTGTCCACAGTAATTCGATGGAATGTCTCCTTTATAAGGTAACTTTTTGGACACTATATAACCTCCAAACCTAGCTCTATAAAATACCCTTAATTTGTGTACAGAAAGACGAGTCGAAGAGCCTTCATTATTTACCTAAATAAACAAATATGTAACGTTGCCTTATACGTAAAAATGGCACGTTACAACAACGGCAAAATACTACTTTTAATTCATTTTTTGTAGAAATTTTTTTTTGGGACAGTTTCAAAATTATGAAAAACTCATTTTTTATCGGTTTTTTTTCATTTTGAACAGGTTACATTTTAACGCCCTTGTTGCGCTTTGAAATGTTCACAGGCAACGGCAAAATACTACTTTTATTTCATTTTTTTTGTAGAAAAACGACATTACTACCTTTTGTCCATTTTTTGAAAAAATATTTCCTAATAATTAAAGTTTCAATTAACTTTAATGAACATCTTTGGGAAGGATATTTAGGAAAATTTTTCTATTTTGACTGGGTCAATAAGTTTTTTATGATTCCCTTATTATATCTGAGAAAAAGTTGACACTTGTTGTGTCAAAAATTTTCAACAACAGGCAACCATAACAAAAGAGATAAAGTTTGACTGAAGATATTAGGGTTTCGTTGAGTATATCATCGCTTGAGAGCAGAACTAGCTATCTGCTATGTATTTTAAATACCAGATACGCTAGTTCTGCTCTCATGCGACGATATATAGATTCATAGATATTTTTCTACTTTTGATTGAGATCAGTGGCCCGGTCCGCCGCCTTCGCTCTGCTTCCTGGTAAGCACAGAGGCACCGGCGTGGGACGTAGCGCGTAGCCGCATTCGGATAAGTTTTTGGAGCTGGAAATTTTGGAGCAGACTTCACACTACTGTATACAGGACGTGGTTCCATTATACAAATAAATAAATAAGGGTGCCATTCAAACAAAGTAAATTACAGGGATTCCTAACAATATTTTTGCTAGTAAAGTTTTGAATTTGTTTTTTTTTGTGTAAAGCAAAAATTGCACAGTTTTTTCTTTGAGTGTAATAGTACTGCATTGCTGTCATTCAGGTTTTGTCGCTTCTTGTTGGTATATCTTCTTTGTCTTGGTGTTCTGTGGTAATAGTAATCTCTATTAAATATCGATAATTAATAAAGAATAAACAGATTCTTGACTTGCCATGACGTGAGGTGAGGTGAGCGCTCACCAAATCTCAAATCGGCATTCTTGAACTTCGCTAATCGCCGTGAGTGTGCCGTGGGTTCATAGTGGGAACAGCAGTGCAAAGCAATGTTGCCGTTGTTCAAAGCAACTTTTGATGCACTTAATTTGACCATAGGGCTGTCTAACAAAACATATGATCAAATCCAAGATGTCTTCCATAGGACAAACAAACCGATTTCCCATAAGCCGTAATGTTAGCAAAAACGTAAATTTCACAAAAACGACAAGAGCTTTAGTCTCAAAAATTAATCAGTTTTAAGAACAGATCCTTGTGCATATGGCAAAAATGCGTTTTTCTTAAAAATATTAAACTAAAGCGAGAAAATCTGGAATAAAAGGGTCCATGTTTTCTTCAAAAAAGTAGGTTATGTTTTTGTTTTTCTTAAACTTTTTTTCTAGTTTTTTTACTTATTTTGAATTATTACATGGGCGCACCAAGGGGGCGAGGGGCGGGGGACTAGGGGCCCGGACCCCCCTAAAACACATATTTTTTTAGATATTTTCCATATATTTCATGAATCAACAGAAATAGCATAAAGTACAGTAGTAGTAGTAGTAGTAGTGGGGGGGTTGACCGGCAGGTCTGACAAGTAGGCCAGAGTAGGCCCTTTTTGCTATGCCCCAAGTCTGTCCCTTAAACCACTCTCTGCACTTCCCTTTGATGGTCGGGTAACTTATTGGGCCTTCTTGAACCACTCGGATTTTTTGTCGTAGACGAGTAAAATTCGAATGGTAGTTTCGAGTGCTTGGAAAAATAGCTATTCTTGAATGCCACTCGAACGCCAATTCCGTGTTTTTTTTCGACTACACTACTTGGCAACGCTGCTTTCGTATAATTTTGACCAAACTAACGCCGGTATGTGCGCCTAAACTTGCCGCGATGAAGTAAGGTTGACAGTAAATTGACATTACATCTTTTGTTTTTGTAATTTTTTTTTCAATAGTGATTTATTTTCACGATATGTTTTTTTTAATAGAACAAGAAGCTCTGTTTTATTTTGGTAACAGCAATGATTGTGTAATCATTGGTAACGGTAAGTACCAAATTATAGTAATGGAAATTTGGGGCCTAGGGGCATCTAACCTCTTTGAAGTGTGGAAATTTGGGGGTAAAATTCGCAGTTGAATTTTGAGACTGCTTAAAAGAAAACAAATAAACTTCATAAGTATTCTTAAGGGGTCTTCAACTTGAGGCTTTGTTTGTAAAGAGTGGCCAGTGTTTGACGAACTTGAATACTTCATGCTTTGACAAAAATTGTACAAGTGTTAAGTAACATAGGGGTTTTTACTGAAACATTTGGAGTTTGCATTTTGTCTGTAGTATAGAAACAATTTAATTTTTTGCTCCCAGTGTTTTTTCTCAGTTTCTTTTTGAGTAGAACAGTTTTGCCTTTTAGGCCGATAAGCATAATAAACATTTCAAGTAAAAGTTGACAAAATCAGTAACCTTTGTTCAAAAAACCCATTTTTTTGTTTAAATTTGAATATCTTTACATGTCAATTAACTGCAAAAAAATTTAAAACTGTTGTAGACTAAAGCAGCCCTCATATGATCAGTATGATTTGATTTGAATATGTACATTATTTTTGTAGATGTGTTTGTTTTTCAAAAGTTATAAACAAGGACATATATAAAAATCTTGCCTTGTAATACGGATCCAGTGAGGTCTGCTGTGGTACACTCAATGAAAAAACTTTTGGTACAGGTTTCTCAGAGAAGACATGACGATCATTTTTGAGGTGTGAAGCAGTTTTTGCCCAGCGGTCCTGTTGCAATGATGATCCTACTAGAAATACTCATATGCATTTGGTGATCTATTAACTTTTAAAGAACTTTTTTAAATAAATTATAAGTAAAATAAAATTTATTGTAGTTTTATTGTAAAAAAGATTATACAACTTCTTACATAAAAGCTTATACAGTGAGAACGAGCAAGTTGGAATACATTTTCTAGCAGGTTAAATTAAAAAATTTTTGAATAAACCAAAATCATGCCTACTGAGATTTTTAATGAGCAATATTTTTGATGAATTTTTTTGGACAGAACCCCAGAAAGGGGTCCAACAAGATAAAACTTGTGGCACCTTGTTGGAAAGCCTATTGAAGAAGAAAAATTATAGTTCACTTTTTTTGGAAATCTGTCAAATTAAAAAAAAACATTTTTTATTAGTTTTTCAACAAGTGCTACAAGTTGAGTCTACCAGTTGCAAAAAAAATTTTGGTATCACTGGACCTCTTGTCAGGGGTCCACCACCTATATTTTAATAAAATTATAGGTTTTACTTTAAATGACACTTATATTCTCTAAAAATTACAAAAAAATAGAAATAATTTTCTTTTTGTTAATTTAAAAAAATTATTTGATACCCTTTCTAACAAGGTGCCTTAAGTGGGGTCATTCCATCTTGTGGACCCCTTTCTGGGGGTCTGTCCAAAAAATATTCTGTAAAAATATTGCCGGTTAAAAATCTCAGTTAACATGTGTTTGGATTTTTTTGGAGTTTATTCCAACTGGCTTGTTCTCATACTGTAGTCATATAGCATAGCGTTTTTTAATGCACTTGACAGTAAGTACTTATTATGTACTTTGAAATGTAAATAAAGAAAAATAATGTTTTTATATTTTATATTTATTTTTGGCCAACATAGAAAAAGTCGGAAAAAATAGTGAATCTGGTAAAAGTATAAGATTAGGTTTATTATTTACATGCAGGGGATTTTCCTACTTGAAGCAGTTGGGCCCTTATATTATCCAAAAATTAAGCAAAATAAGATAAGGTGTTGTACCCAGGGGGGAATCAAGAGGTATCAATGCCCCACAAAATAGTTGATAAAGTGTCTTAAAAGAGACACAAATAAGACAAAAAAATTGCACAATACTCAAATACGCTCTTTTATATATTTTTTCTTGAAAATGTGTTACAAGTTTTTTAATTATTTTTCTTTTTTAGAGCGTTCATTCATAAATTATTAACGCAAAAATTCAGGATTTTTCACTCCCCCCCCCCAGTCGTAAGGTATTTCCAAGAAAAAAAGAAATTAAAAAAAACTGAGTGTCACAAGAGGCTATCCCCCTTCCACCTCTTTGCGTCCTCAAGCCCTTTTATTGCCAAATCGCGTCTTTTTTCACAAGACCTCCCAGTTTTTTTTAAATAAAGAAAAATTAAGCAAACACCAAAAAATATATTAAAGTAAACAAAAATGTTAGGTTAGATCACTCAGATTCGTATACGGAAATTGAGATTCGAGTGGACTTTACCACTCGACTCTATTTCCGAACGAAAAACTCGTATACGAGCTTTCAAGAATTCGAATGGTGATTATCCGTATACGTTTCGCCAAATCCTTATACGGATTTATTTCAAGAATTGGGTCCCTGTTCTCTTTACAAAGTCCAGTAAGTCTGCCCATTTGAGCATGTGCAATTCTTCCTCGCTCAGAGTTGGCGCTCCGAGTGCCTGTTGTCTCATCCTTGCGTAGGCCTCGCATTCTGCCACGAGGTGTCTTGATGTCCCTTCTTCCTGTCCACAGGCTGGGCAGGTAGGGTCATTCTCGACTCCTATACGTGTCATGTGCTTCCTCAACCGGTTATGTCCGGTTAAAGTACCTATCAGCAGTCCGAGGTCTTTTCGTGTCCGTCCCAGCATCCATCTAATTCTGGTCGCTTTTGGATGGTCTACGAATTCTCTGGTCTGTCTGCAACCCGTTCCTGTTTCCCAAGAGTTTAATAGCGCGTCCTGGGCCCATTTGTTGAGTCCGCTTTGCACTTGTCTTTTTGTCATCCGCCTTCTCGTTGCCTGGCACCCCCGTATGTCCCGGAACCCAAACCAGCGTTACCCGTTTGCCATCGCTTAGGGACTCCAGCACCTCTGCGTATTCTTCCACCAAGCCGTCAGCAATCTTGGGTGCGTTTAGCGCCTTCAGGGTGGCTTGACTGTCAGAGCATATATATATAAACTCCTATTCGCTGTTTTGAACCTCTTCTAGGGTTGCCGCCATTATTATGGCGTAGACTTCTGCTTGAAAAACAGTAGCCTGCTCACCGAGCGAGTAGCTCTTCTGAACTTCTAGTTTTTCCACGTATACTCCCGCTCCTGTGGTTTGCCTCTCTGATAGTTTGGATCCATCAGTGTAGCAAACTAAAGCGCTCTCCTCAAACATCATTTCGTCTCTCTGCCACGCTTCCCTGTCTGGGATGTGGATTTTGTACCTCTTCTCGAGCCTCCAAGGTGCGTGTGCTCTGCTGACGGTCATTGACGTGAGGGGATTTCTCGAATTGTCAGCTCTTCTATAGCTAGATGACCAGCTGTTTCCCCTCTTCCTCTCCACTGACCCGTGTCCCTTAGACGTAGGTAGGTCCCCATCGCCTCCCTCTTGATCCAAGTTGGTAGCGATGGTAGTCCCAGAATTGTCTCTAGGGCCAAGATCGGGGTAGTTCTCATAGCTCCGGTTATCCCTCTACACGTCAGCCCCTGTAGACTTCTGAGTTTTAGGGATGTGGTCGTTTTCTCCACTGCCTGCCACCAGACTATGGATCCGTATTGGATCCTCGGTCTCAGTATTGCCGTGTACATCCAGTGGAGGGTCCTGGGGGGGTCGGGTGATCCTGGGGTCCTTCATGCAAAGATATTAAAAGAAGACCAAAAACTCAACTCAGAATTGATTTTAGCAATATAAGATGATTAAGTACCAACATGAATTCAGTTCACCAACATCTTGAAGAACAAAGACCTGATATCCTTGTTCTCACTGAAACTAAAATCAGTTCTGCAACACCTACTGTGAACTATCTTTATCCCGGCTATGACCTACACCACCGATTTCGACATAATTTTGGGATCTGTGTGTACATTAAAAATGACCTTTCATGTCATCGAGAGGAGAAGCTAGAACCAGCGAACCTTGATATCATATGGCGGAAATTCACCTCAAAGTCATCGACCAAGTTCATTTGCTGCCTCTACCGACCGCCAAGTAACACCGAGTATCAAAACTTTTTTGCGACATTATCCGAAAACTGTGATAGTATACAGTCTAACTATCCACATGCGGAAATTGTTTTTTTAGGCGATTTCAACGTCCACAATATACCCTGGCTAAAACACCACAACAAAACAGATAATGAAGGCAGGGAAGCAGAAGCTTTTGCCATAAGTTGTGGTCTAACGCAGCTTGTCGATGAACCTACCCGTATCTCAGAAAGGGGTGAATTTGCAGCGCTTTTAGACTTGTTCCTAACTACAAATCCTGACTTGTACACAATTCAAGTAGATCCCCCACTTGGTTCATCCGATCATAAACTTATAAGAACAAAATGCGAAATGTTCATACCGCCAAGCCAACAATCACTTCCTCGTAAAATGTGGCACTATAAATCGGCAAAATGGAATGACCTTAAACAGCTTTACTTGGATTTTCCATGGCAAGAGGTTTGCTTTAAAACAGCTGATCCCACTATTTGCTGTAATGAAATAACAAAAGTAATCTTATCTGGAATGGATGCATATATCCCTCATACAATATAACGCAGAGCTAATGCAAAACCTTGGTTCAACAGCCAGTGTCAAACGGCTGTACAGAAAAAACACACCATATAACCTTTGGAAACGACAACAAACCGCTCAAAACCACACAGAATTTATAGAAGCCAGAAATAGTTGCAAAATTACTATTGACGCCGCCAAAGAAACATACAATCAAAGAATAAAAAACAGGTTGCTGAATTGTCCAAGTAGTTCTAGGTCCTTTTGGTCTCTTGCAAAAGCCGTTGGATCAAACTTCACCAAGTCATCCATACCACCACTTACAGATAAAAATACTCACTTAGCCACAACATCAGAGGAAAAAGCCAATATGCTGGCCAAAATCTTTTCCTCCAACTCAAACCTAACAGTGCCAAATGGAAAAACTCCACCGTTCATTGAAAGGGTTTCCCACAGTATGCCAGAGGTACCCTTTTGTCATAGAGAGATACGAATATCCCTTAAAAAGTTGGATACAAACAAAGCAATGGGTGTTAGCTCCCGCTAAATTTCGCGGTTGTTTATATATATTTTTAAAAACACACAACTGTATGAAGGACAAAGCGCATTCCGCGTATTTGGACATGCGCACCAACAACCAGGGAGATCCTTGTCAATCGCCTAGAGAAAAAGGCGTGTTAATTTCGTTCTCCAACTATTTTTCAAATATCTACACCTGAAAGTGCTCGATTTTTGTGTACTGAAGCATAGAACTAGAAACTTCAACCCTTCAGCTACGTGGTGACATCATTAGATCCATCAGGGGCCCCTTGGAAGTGGAGAATTTGGCTGCAAAAGAGGTGAGTGCATTTGTCTGAATACCGTTGTGTGCCACCAATATTTTTTCCTATGGACGTTTAGGTTATTTCGTAATTTCATATCAATATTTATGTGTGTTCGCGCTATCATTAATTAAAATATTTACAGTCCACTGCATTTAGCGTTTTTTCTATCCGTGGACTAACATAAAGTGTTCATTTCGAGCCGAATTATTTTTAAATAATAAATCCATACGACGGTATTAATAATTATTTGCAATAAGAACGCGGCCTTATATTTTTCGCATCATCGTATTTGAAACGCCGAGAGAGAAAGTCGGCGCAGTACCTGGTTTTGGTCCGCTGCTATAGTAACGGGTCTACTCCGCGTGGTATAAACAAAAGCGAGTAGGAATCAAAACAAACAAAACAAAAGTTCAGTGGTGTACCATATCATTTCGATATTTAAAACAATTTTCATCAATTGCGATAAATTAGTGCATATTTTCGACAATTCGTCATTTTTCTATTTCAGAAGCATTAATTTAGCGTTAATTGTATATTTACCGACAATTTCGTCATTTCAAAGGTAAAATCATGTCTGTCAAAAAAGCCGTACAAAAACGCAAGGGTTTTTTATCTGCGATCACCGAGTGTTATGTGTTGTCAAAGACTGCGGAGAAGGATGAAAGAGCGAGAAACGAGTTTCAAGTGAGGTATTCCGATTTGGATGAAACCTTCGATAAATGCATGCTGGCGCATAATGACGTCATTATGTTGATAGACGACACGGACGACGAGGAGTTTAAAACGCAGGATGCGATCCTTTCAGAAGCTCGTAAATATTTTTATGCGTGTAAGGGGGTTTACTCTAAAATATTTCCGGTTGAGGCCCCATCTTTTTCGGGATCATATGTTCGACAAAACGAATCTGAAACTCCAAAACTCAAAGAGTTAGGTATTCCCATATTCCGAGGTGATAAAAAATTATGGCCAAGCTTTTTCGATCTTTTTAATAACATTATAGATCAAAATCAAAGTCTAAGTAACGTTCGAAAACTTCAATATTTATTTTCATATCTCGAGGATGAGCCTTTAAAATTGATATCAGGGATTAGCTTATCTGATCAAAATTATAAAATTGCTTATGACAAATTAGTCAATAGATATCAAAACAAGCGAGACCTCGCAAATGATGCTTTAAGCTCAATTATGAACTCCACCTTAAAAAACGAGTCAGCTAAAGAATTGCGTAATTTAATTGACACCTTTTCTGAATCCCTAGAAATTTTAAAATCACTTAGCTTTGACGTTGACAGTTGGGACTTTATTATTTTTTTCATTTTATTAGAAAAATTGGATATTCCAACGCGTTCAAATTTCGAAATGAGTCACGCCAATACTAATACCGAAATTCCCACTTTTCAGTCACTTTTTCAATTTCTAGAAAAAAGATGTAAAGTTTTGGAATCACTTCCTCAATCAACAGCACCCAAAAAGGTGCCTATATATCAAAAATCAAATTCTATGCAAAGTCAGTCTGGGCAAAAGCCTACCTATCAAAATTCAAATTCTATGCGAAATCAGTTTGGGCAAAAGCCTATCTATAAATCATCCAATTCGCCTTTTATAGGACTGGCTGGCACCTCAACTAATTCGAGTACGGGAATAAAATGTTTCCGGTGTAATCAAGGTCACGTGCTTTCTTTCGTCAAACAGAAAAAAATATGTCTAGCGTGTTTTCATCCCTTGCATAATGTAGATACGTGCAAATCAAAATATTCATGCAGGACTTGCAATAGTAAAAGGCACCACACTTTAACTCATATCTTAGAAACTAATCAAGAGTCTGGAAGCCAAGATACTAGTCCTGTCATTCACACACCACCTGTCAATAATCTTCATGTGTCATTAAATGCCTCAGGACCTTCAGGTACCTTTCTTTTATGCACCGCCATAATAGATGTTATGGACGGTTGCGGAAATTTTCAACCTGTAAGGGCACACAGGATTCATCAGTGAAAAGTGTATTCAGCGTCTTAATCTTCCTAGGCGAAGTTACACCACTGAAATATTCGGATTAAATCAGATGTCTTCTTTTACTTCCAAAGGGCTCGTTCAATGTCACATTAAGCCACAAGGACAAGTCACTCCTTTACTTAATTTCGAAGCAATTGTTGTTCCACAACTATGTTCCAATATGCCTACATTCTCTTTGAACGATAATCAGTGGAAACACTTGCAAAACCTTAAACTTGCCGACCCATCTTATTTCAAATCTAGACCTGTGGACCTGGTTATTGGTTGCGAGCTATTCGCACAGATATTCAAGGAGGGCAGGGTTCTTGGACAGGTAGGGCAGCCTTCAGCCCTTGAAACTATCTTTGGCTGGGTCGTCATGGGAAAGGTTGACGAAGTAGGTAGTCTTACGGAACGAACCAGTTGTTTTTTAACGAGTCATTCACCTCCTTTAGAGGTCATTCTCCCTAGGTTTTGGGAAATCGAACATTTGCCTCAAAAACAAATCTTATCAAAGGAAGAAAAACAGGCAGAATCAATTTTTACTGCTTGTGTAGTACGGCAACCGAGCGGTAGATTCATGGTAGATCTTCCGTTTAAAGACAAAATAAACCCTGACCTAGGAAATACTTATCCGCAAGCTTATCGTAGATTTTTACTTCTAGAAAATAGATTAATCAAAAATCCTGATCTGTACACTGCCTATTCAAGTTTCATGCAAGACTATATCGATTCTAATCATATGAGTTTAGTTTTATCTAGTCAACCAAAGGTCGACGTGTCGTGTTTTTTAGCACATCATTGCGTACTAAAGCCGGAAAGCTTAAGTCCAAATTAAGGGTAGTCTGGGATTGTTCGGCAGTCACCCCAAAAAATATTAGTCTCAATGACACATTGTTATCTGGACCGAAACTTCAAAAGGATATTGCTTCTTTACTCCTTACGTTTCGTCTTAATCCTATTGCCTACATTGCTGACATCAAACAGATGTTCCGTCAAGTCCTTATCAATCCTTATCACCGTCCTTATCAAAGGATATTGTGGAGGTTTTCTCCACAGGACCCACTTTCAGTGTGGGAACTTTCTACTGTCACTTTTGGCATGACATGCTCACCTTTTCTAGCCATGCGTACCTTAAATGAGCTGGCAGAGAGAGAAAAGGAACGTTTTCATATGGCTAGTACTGTTCTAAAAACGTCAATCTATATCGACGATATCTTGGGAACTAGCCCTTCGCTTTCTGAAGCTCTCTCCCTTCAAACAGAACTCAATGATTTGTTGAAGTCGGGAGGATTTGAACTTAAAAAATGGGCAAGCAATTGTCCTGAGTTATTGACAACATTGCCAGAGTCCGATCGTCAAATGCCTCTCTCTTTCGACAAGGAGGAACCCCACTTTATCAAAGTTTTAGGACTTCAATGGCATCCAAAAAACGACATTTTTTCTTATCAATGCCGAATGAAGGACAAACCCCCAACCAAACGTTCTATTTTATCTATCATAGGGACAATCTTCGATCCCTTAGGTTTTCTTTGTCCCTTGTTGCTACAAGCAAAATTTATTTTGCAACAGTTTTTTTTTTTTTTTTTTTTTTTTTTATTTGTCAAACACACTGTGTTTTTTTTTTATTACAATCTAGTCAGTAAGACTAATTAGCAATTTTGTTTTAACTTAATTTACTAGAAAAGTCAGATTTAAACTTAGGGTTCACTCAACAGTTCTCCCCGCTTTGTTTAGTCTGTAACTCACAATTGTGTTGTGTTTATAGCATTACTTTGTTTTATGTGTAATTCACTTAGTTTACTAGCTCAAACGGCTTCACTCTTTTTAGTCGTCGAACTAGCATAGTATTGTCTAGAAGCTGAATTGCTTCCACATTCACATGCCGATGGAGTCTATCTTCATGGCTTTTTGCGTACTTTTTTATAGTCTCTGCTACAGTTTCGATTTTTAGATCTCGATGAAGGTCACTATTTCGAACGTACCAAGGTGCATTCACAATGTTTCTTAATACTTTATTTTGAAATCTCTGTACAACTAGAATGTTACTCTCTTTAGCACAACCCCATAGTTGAATACCATATGTCCATACTGGTTTCAGTATTTGTCTATAAAGCAGTAACTTATTATGAATTGTTAAATTGGACTTCCTTCCAATTAGCCAGTTCATTTTTCTATACCTTATCTCAAGTTCTTCTTTTTTTTTCTTAACATGTGCTTTCCAGCGCAATTTGGTATCAAGTGTCATACCTAGATATTTTGCCTGATTCGAATATGGTACTGGAATGTTGTTAATTGTTATTTGTATGTGATTTATATTTTTGTTTGTAAAATCAACATGAATTGATTTGGTTTCATTTAATTTTATTCGCCACTTTGTGGTCCAACTGTGAATTTGTGTGACTGCATCCTGAAGTTTCTCTATGCATTTTTCAATAGATTTTTCTACCGTCAATAAACCAGTATCATCGGCAAATGTTGCTAAGTGACAATTTTCTGGCTTTGGGATATCACAAGTGAATAATAAGTATAGATAAGGGCCTAGTACGCTACCCTGGGGCACGCCTGCTTGAATTTCTCTTAAATTTGAGTATGAGTCTTCCTGTTTTACTCTAAAATGTCTATCAGATATGTATGATTCCAAAATATCCGAATACTGTTTTGGCAGAAACCTTTTTAGTTTAAAATTAAGGCCTTCATGCCACACTTTGTCAAATGCTTGTGCTACATCTAGAAAAACTGCAGAACAAACTTTTCCCTCTTCTAGTGCTTTTTCTATTATATTAGTAATTCTGTGTACTTGATCTATCGTGGAATGCTTGTCTCGAAAACCAAATTGATGAGATGGAATAATTTCTTGTCTTTCTATGATGGGTTTTATTCTTTTAAGCAATAATTTTTCATAGAGCTTGGATATAATTGGCAGCAAAGATATTGGCCTGTAAGATGACACGTCATGGAGTGGTTTTCCCGGTTTTGGAATCATGATAACTTCTGCAACTTTCCACAGTTTAGGTACGTACCTAAGCCTAAAAGACGCATTAATTAGGTTGCATAGTTTTACGATAGCTTTTCTGGGGAGTTGTTTTATGACTACCCCGTTAATAAGATCATACCCTGGGGCTTTTTTCGAATTAATATTTTTGATTTCTGTTAATATTTCTTTTGGTGATGTAAGCTTAATATGGTCCTCGATTTGATGGGGTTCATTTAAATGAAAGTGTTCATCTGGTGCTTCGTGGGGCTGAAATGTTTTTTCTAAATGGCTTGCAAAACTATCTGCTTTTTCTTCGTTACTCCTTGCCCACTGGTTGTTAGATTTTCGTATGGGTGGAATTTGGATAATTGGTCTTTTAAAATCTTTGGTTGCTTTCCAAAGGGAATAGTCGGTATTTTTATCATCTGTAAGCTCATTAAGAAAATGGTTAATAGATTCATTTTTTATTACTAGAATTTCTCGCCTAATGCGCTGCGTCATGTTGTTGAGATTTGTTTTGTCCCGAGAATCACGGCTTTGTTGCCACTTTCTTCTTAGTTTCCTTTTTTCCAATATAAGGTCTCTAATTTCCTTTGGATAGTTTTTTCCCTTAAAAATTCTCTTTGGTTTTGGACTGTTTTCCCAAGCTGCTTGTTGAATATTTGTAACAAAATAATCAACTTCTTTATCGATTTGTTCTGGCGTTTGCAATGGTACTGATAGGTTTATTTTTTCTGACAGACTTTGTTTAAAACTAATCCAGTCAGTCAGTTTATTAACTAGTGAGATATTTGCTTCTTTCTTTATTATGTTTTTACTAAGAGTTAGAATAATAGGTGAATGATCTGAGTGTAAATCAAAACTTTCTTCTATATCTACAAAACTTAAAGATATATTTTTTACTATAAAAAAAATCAATTAGATCTGGAATTTTTCCTGGATCTGTTGGATAGTATGTGGGCTTACCAGTTGATATCGGCTCACATTGATATTCACTAATAGCTTGCAAAAGTTCTTTTCCTTTAGAGTTCGTCAGTCTAGATCCCCAGTAGGTATTTTTTGCATTAAAGTCACCTCCAATTATAAAACGGTTTCCTAATTTTCTGAGAAAATTAAGATATTGATTTTTCTTTAGTAAGTGCCTTGGTGGTATATAGACAGCACTTATGACTAATGTATATGTTTTGGTTTTTACACTTACTAATGTAGCTTGAATCTCTATGGTTTTATATCCCATCTCCTCATAGTGTGATATATTTTCTTTAATTATTACAGCACTTCCCCCATGTGCAGTATTGCTAGGGTGAGTTGTATGATACACTTTATAACCTTTAAATTTAATGTGAGACTGGTTAGTGAAATGCGTTTCTGACACAAGACAGACGTCAATTTTTTCTATGTCTAGAATAACTTGCAAGTCTTGCTGATGTTGCAAGAGACCGTTGGCATTCCAAGCTAGGATTCTAAGATTACTGACCATTTTGAGGCATATTGGTAGCTCCGTTATTGCTACTTTCTAGTTTAGTTAATCGCTCATCAAGTTTGTTCAATTTCTCCAAAATTAATTGTAGTGTTTGTTCCATAGTATTTTGACTACTGATATTAATATCAGGTATAGTAGCTGTTGCTGCTACTTGGCTGTATGTCCTTGTCACAGAGTTTTGTGTGACTGTGTTTCTTGTCTGTTGGTTTTGTCTATTTGTACTCACGTTTGGTATGAGATTCGGTTTCTTAGGTTTATTTTTCAATTTTTGTATTTCCTTAGCAACAAGGCATCCTCTGTAGTTAGCAGGATGCTTGCCTCCACAGTGGATGCATTTTGGCTCAGATTCTTTTGGTTTGGGGCATTCTACAGTAAGATGTTTCCCCGTGCATTTTACGCAACGTGGTTCTTTAGCGCAATATTTTTGCGTGTGTCCATAAGATTGGCATCTTTTGCATTGAGGGACTAACTTTGAGGTTTTTAGTGCTTTTATTTCCACTTCAATCCCAAGGATACTGGAAATTTCAAAAATTTTGTTGATATCTTCATCGTGGCTGAATGTGAGCATAAACATGTTAAGAGGTTGTCTTGTTCTCCATTTAAGTTTGTTGCTGGCCTCCAGTGCCTTAAAACCTTTTTTTTGTAGATCAGCTACAATTTTTTGTGGGTCACATGAGAAGTGTAGCCTATTCGCTATTACTCTAATTGGCCTTATTTGTTTGTTTTCGTATGAGTGCCATTGATGCTTTATTTCATTAAGCATTTTAGTAACCAGCCGATAGCTGTCTGCGTCTTGTACATTTATTTTAATATTTTCGTTATTTAAAACTTTTATTTTAACTCCTTGTATGATATTTAACTTTTCATAAATATCATTAAAATTATTTACGCCATTTACCATAATCGGTGGAGGTAATGGAGCTTTTTTAACCTTAGTTGGGGGTTCTTCATTTTGTGTTTTATTGGAGGGCTCTCCAGTGCCCGAGCTTTGTTGTGGTGGTGAGAGTGAAGTATCCATTCGACGTTTTTTCCAACCTTTTCCTTTTTGTCTGATCCACTCAGTTTCTCTTGCCAGATCGTCCTCATCAGTAATGTAGTCCATGTCAGACTCTTCTTTTTTAGTGACTTTTGTCTCTAAATCTGCAAATTTTCTTTGCATACTTTCCAGTTGACTTCGGAGATAATCCACTTGTACACTAAGTGAATTTTTTTCGTTTTGGGATTTTTTCCATTCGCTATATAAAACTTCTTCATTTTGTGTTCTAGCATGGCTATCCTGAAATAATTCGGCATTATCCATTTTTTCTTGATTTTGTTTGGGCTTTTCGCTAATTTTTAAAACAAGTTTCACAGGTGATGGTACACTTTTTTTGCTTTTAAACATGATATATTATTTATAATTCACATTGTATATAGATTCTCAACACAGGTATCTCGCGCGCGATGTTTTTTGTAAACAAAACAAACTCGACTTTGACCTCGTTAGCACTATCATGCAACAGTTGTGGATATCGAAAATAGGCTGGGACGAAGAACCAGATTCTTCTATCATCGACTCTTGCAACAAACTTCGTTCTGAATTCCCGCTTCTTTCCAATTTTCAATTACCCCGACAAATCAAACTGTCAAAAACTTCGAGGCTACGCAGGCGTCGTATATTTTCGTGTAGAAGAGGAAAACAATATATCTGTTTCTCTCATATCTGCAAAATCTAGGGTCGCGCCTATAAAGTCACAAACTTTGGCTAGGCTAGAACTCCTAGGCGCATTCCTTTTAAGCGAATTAATTGACTTCGTTTTATCTAGCTATGAAGGAAAAATAACTTTTACAAATATCGTTACTTTCTGCGATTCGCAAGTCGTATTGCACTGGCTTTCATCCCCTCCTAATCGCTGGCAAACCTTTGTTGGAAATTGAGTCAGTAGAATCCAAGAAATCATTCCCTCAAACTCATGGCGCTACATTCCTTCTGCTTTAAATGCAGCCGATATTGCGTCACGAGGGGCCACCCCTTCACAGCTCATGTCACATGACATGTGGTGGAACGCACCGTCGTTTTTGTGGTCTCCCGAAAACGAATGGCCCGATTTTCATAAATCAAAAATGCCGATTGATTTCGGAGATATTAATCTGGAGGAAAAGCCAAAGGTCTGTTGCAATGCGATAATTGATGTCAACTTCTTAGATCAGCTTCTTATCAAATATTCATCTATATCAAAAATTCAACGTATCATTTGTTATGTCCTTCGAATAGTTAACCTTTTTCAAACCCATTCCTATCAAAAACCCACTAAGCCGCCGGACCAAAAAGTTATTTTTGAGAATATTGTTTTTCCTACCACCGGTGAGATGCAAAGTGCGTTACACCTTCTTATCAAACGCGTTCAAGGTTCTTGTTTTTCTGAGCTTTTTTCCGCGTTATCTAAGGATAAACCAATACCGAAACCTTTGCGAAAACTTTCACCTTTTCTTGATGAGAATAATATCATTAGAGTCGGTGGCAGATTACAAAAATCTGACCTTTTGTCTTATTCTGCAAAACACCCCGTCTTACTTTCGAGTGACCATCGTTTAACTACTCTTCTTATCGAGTCCGCTCATCGACAAAATCTTCATCCTGGGTTTAAAACATTACATAATCTGCTTTTACAGCAATTTTGGATATTATCTGCCAGACGGGCAATTCAAAGAACCATATCCAAGTGCTTGCAATGTTTTAGAATCAACCCTAAACCCTATAGACCGCCCATAATGAGTTCACTTCCCGCTCATCGAATCAATCAACTAAAACCTTTTTCGAGTGTAGCTATCGACTTTTGTGGACCTTTCTTTGTGATTCCTCATCGTTACCGTGGTTGTAAAGCTTTCAAATCGTATGTCTGTGTGTTTGTCTGTACGGCCACACATTGCGTGCATTTGGAATTAACCATGGAACTGTCCACCGAAGGGTTCGTAGGTGCATTCCATCGATTCATTTCCAGACGCGGAAGCGTGACGCAATGCTGGTCAGATCAAGGCAGTAATTTTATAGGGTTTCGTAACCAATTACTGGATTACGCAAGAAGTGCTGCCACCAGACTTTCTATTCGTTGGCATCTGGGACCTCCTCTCAGTCCACATTTCAATGGCCTGGCAGAAGCTGGCGTCAAAAGTTTTAAAACTCACTTTGTACGAGTCGTCGGCGACCAGAAGTTGTCTATCATGGAGATGTCCACCCTTACCTGTCGCATAGAAGCCGTACTGAATAGTCGCCCTTTATCTCCTGCCTCTTCAGACCCACACGATCTTCAACCTCTTACCCCTGGGCATTTTTTGACACTTGAACCCCTTAATTCAGAAATTCCGGAGTCAGATTTGTCCGAGGTTCCCCTAAATCAGCTCTCGAGATGGCAACTAATCCAAAAACTACATAATGATTTTTGGAAACGGTATTCTATAGAGTATTTGCATACGCTACAACAGCGACACAAGTGGACTGATTTGTCCCCAAATATCAAATTAAATGATTTGGTTATCATAACAAGTGATCACATTCAATCGCCTTTGAAATGGCCGGTCGGTCGGGTCATCGAACTGCATCCCGGCGGGGACGGTCAGGTGCGTGTTGCGACGGTAAAAACGGTTACCGGTGTTTATAAGCGGCCAGTTGTAAAACTGTGCCTCTTGCCAAATTAAAAGTAATTTTAATTTTCTACCTTTTACCGGGTATTACAATAGGTTTTTTTATTTTTAATTTTTTTTGAATTTTTTGTTTGTTTGTTTTGCCTTTTTTCGGGATTTCGTTATATCTAAATAAACTTACGATACTTATCTGTTTTCATTCATTTATATTTATCGGTCGATTCTTTTTCTTATATCTATATCTGTCCGGTTGAGATTCTAAATTTGTGTGTTTTGGAGGGCAGTTATGTTAGCTCCCGCTAAATTTCGCGGTTGTTTATATATATTTTTAAAAACACACAACTGTATGAAGGACAAAGCGCATTCCGCGTATTTGGACATGCGCACCAACAACCAGGGAGATCCTTGTCAATCGCCTAGAGAAAAAGGCGTGTTAATTTCGTTCTCCAACTATTTTTCAAATATCTACACCTGAAAGTGCTCGATTTTTGTGTACTGAAGCATAGAACTAGAAACTTCAACCCTTCAGCTACGTGGTGACATCATTAGATCCATCAGGGGCCCCTTGGAAGTGGAGAATTTGGCTGCAAAAGAGGTGAGTGCATTTGTCTGATTACCGTTGTGTGCCACCAATATTTTTTCCTATGGACGTTTAGGTTATTTCGTAATTTCATATCAATATTTATGTTTGTTCGCGCTATCATTAATTAAAATATTTACAGTCCACTGCATTTAGCGTTTTTTCTATCCGTGGACTAACAATGGGTCCAGATGGCATTCCCGCGATAGTTCTCAAAAATTGTGCTAGCGAACTCACCCCAACTTTCGCAAAATTATTCAATTTATCTTATAGGCAAGGAGTATATCCATCATCATGGAAGTCTGCCGCAGTACAACCCATTCCAAAGAAAGGAAAAAAGACAGATCCGTTAAACTATAGACCAATTGCTCTACTTCCGGTGATATCAAAAGTAATGGAAAGAGTTGTGAACAATCACCTAACCAAGTACTTGGAAAAGTACAAAATTATCAACGACAAGCAATACGGATTTCGAAAATATAGGTCAACTGGCGATTTACTTACATACGTCACTCACTTATGGCAAAAAGCGATTGAGTTGCGAGGTGAAACAAGAACAATTGCCTTAGATATATCTAAAGCATTCGATAAAGTCTGGCATGAAAATCTGCTCAACAAGCTCAAAGCAACGGGATTGTCGCCGAGACTTTGCACTTGGTTTGAAAGTTACCTTAAGGATAGATCCATTTATGTTGCACTGGATGGCCGGAACTCCAACTCTTACCAAATAAATGCTGGTGTGCCACAGGGAGCAATCCTTTCGCCAACACTTTTTCTGATTTACATAAATGACCTCATAGATAAAACAGTAAATCCACTTTATTGCTTTGCAGATGATGGCAATGTAGTCTCCTCAGTCATACCACCCACATGTCTCTCCGCACGTGAATTCCATTACCTTAGACTAACTGAAATATCACAGATAAATAACGACTTGGAGATAATAGAGGACTGGGGCAACAAAAACCTTGTACAGTTCAACGCGCAGAAAACCCAAGCAGCCCTGTTTTCAAAAAAGACCAGCACCGGTGAGCCAAACATCATGCTATCTGGAAGTGCTGTCGCATTGCAGAGCCAGTTGAACATCTTAGGAGTCACTGCAGAGACCAACATGTCTTGGCACAGTCACGTAGCAGATATAGCTAAAAGGGCGTCCCAAAAGCTTGGGGTACTATTTCGTACAAGACATCTGTATACACCAAGCCAACTGCTGATACTCTACAAAGCCCAGATTCGACCGACTATGGAGTACTGCTCACATATATGGAGTGCGGCACCCAAACATACCTTAATGCTTTTGAACACCGTGCAAAAACGAGCTATCAAGCTGATCAATGACCCCGCACTTACCCGTAGCTTGGATAGTCTCGAACATCGAAGAACTGTGGGCGATCTATCTCTCTTCTACAGGTATTATCACGGAAAATGCTCTGAAGAGTTGGCACGTATGATCCCCCCGGGAGTAGCACCTACTAGGCGAACACGTCAGACGGTAACCATCAATTTATTGTCAAAATAGAGGCACCAAGAACCTCATTATATCAGAATTCATATCTCTGGAGAACAGCATCGCTGTGGAATAAACTCCCTGCGACAGTTTTCCCTGCAGGTTACAACCTGAACCGTTTCAAAACCAACACACACCAACATTTTCGCACACTTGCCGCTCCTCGAGCTAGGGATCTCCTTGCGAGTGCGCATACCCGTAAAAAAAAAATAAGTCCCCAGGTCCTGCCGACTACCCGTTGTAGCTGCCACATTGTTGCCTGGACATTTACGATCATATTGGTAACATGTGGCGTCCAGGTGAGTCCGCTATCAAGAATGACACCCAGGTACTTCAGCTTTGGTACTAAAGCTAGGGGTCTTCCGTACATCACGGGTGCTCTAAAACCTTCGATTTTTCTCTTTCTGGAGAACAGTATCATCTCTGTTTTACCTGGGTTAACAGAGAGTCCATTTTCTTGGCACCAGTTTTCGATGATGCGAACAGCCATTTGCATTCTACTGCAGACAACGTTAAGGAAGCGACCAACCACTTCCACCACGCTATCATCTGCATAGGCATAGGCGTCGAATCCGTTCTCTGACAAGCGCTTCAGTAAGGTGTTCATAATCAGGCACCACAGGTGGGGCGACAGGCAACTGCCTTGTGGGCACCCTCCCGTGATCCTAATCGTAACCGTTGACTCCCCCAATGTAGCTTGTATTGCTCGTTGATTTAGTGCAGATCTTACCTATTCAATAATGGGGGTTTCTGCCCCCCTCTCTTGAAGGGCGGATGTTATCATCTGCACTTTGGCCTTGTCGAAAGCCCCTTCTATGTCAAAGAACACCGCAAGTGCGTATTGCTTGAATTGAAGAGCCTTCTCTGCCTTATGCACTACTGCATCTATGGCCGAGTCAGTTGACTTGCCCTCCATGTAGGCATGCTGATTTCTGTGGAATGGGTTGTTTGCCAAGACTTCTCCTAAAAGGTGTCGGTCAAGCATCTTCTCCATTGCCTTCATCATAAAAGATGTCAGACTTATGGGCCGGTAGGATTTGGCTGCTGTGTAGTCTCTTCTCCCCGCCTTAGGGATAAAGACTACGGTTGCCTTTCTCCATGTTGGAGGTGCATAGCCCAACGCTATGCTCTCTCTAAAGATTCCTCTCATGTACGGAAGGAGAACCTCGAGCCCTTTCTGCAATAGCGCCGGAAACAGCCCGTCCGGCCCTGGTGACTTGTATGGGCTGAACTCGTTGATCGCCCAGGTTATGGTGGCGTCCGTAACGACTTTATCTGCCAGTTCCCAGTCGGGTTCAACCCTAAACTGTGGTCCGGCGACGGGTTGCGTTTCGTGGTCGCTCTCCTCCCCTGGGAAATGAACCTCAAGGAGATGTCGCAAAGACTCCTCACCGGAGGCGGTCCAGTTTCTATCAGGGCTTTTAAGAGACGTGAGTGTTTGTCTCGAATCACTACTCAGTATTTTGAGAAGTCTGGAGGTCCCTGGGAGAGAATTGATCTCCCCACAGTAATCCTCCAAGTACAACATCATGGGACCTCTGGGGGCCCCCCAAAGATATCGGGCCCCCAAAGGTTTCGGGTCCCCCCAAGACATATTTCTGGGTGCACCACTGATTATTATGTCAAGTTTTTTTGCTGTTGTGAATTGTGGCAGTGGAGGAAGTAATGATAATGATAGTTTTCATTGAATTTAAAGTTTTTTGACCAATGAATCAATGAACTATCAGCCCAAGGTAGGGGAAAGTGGATAAGTAGTTCTATTCAAAGAGCTCACTTCAAGGCTCACTTAACAGAGACGAAATTGAAATAGACTAAACTTTTCTCATCAGATTCAGGTTTTCAATTAGGATCTTTTGTTGTACTTGACTAAACCTTTTGCTAAGTAATAGGCCTTCTATAGCGTTAAACTGTGAAAAATATTTCACTATGATTTTTCGGTTTATACAAAGTTTAATTGTGTTAACCCTCCAGTAGTGACGTGAAAAAGAGGCACAACTTATAGGTAGGTCAGCCCAACAGATCAATATGTACATATGAGTTCCAACCGAGGTTGGTCAAGCAAACTTCTAATAAGTACTTTACAAAATATGTTTATTTAAAAAAATATAAGTAAACATTATATAAAAAAAACTTACAAAATTAAAATACAGTTTTTCCTTGGCATTGGCCTCACACACTGTACATCACTATATGATTTTCCATGAACTATAAAACATAGGGCTTAAGTACAGTCAAACCTAAGGTTCATCAGCTCACAACAATACTGTTCAAATTTTACAACAGTACAATATTCGCTGTTGTATTACTACTGTTACTATTACTTTTATTACTGTTATTTTGTAACCATATTTGCTCAATTATGTATCTAAAAGTTTATGCAAATAAATATATACTCTACCCTACAATTGGGCGTAATAGCATATGACCCATTAGGACCCAAGTTTTTTTGAGAGAAATTGAAAAAAAAATCTGAGAGAACTTATTTGTTTTTCTTGTGGTCATCAAAGTCAACAAAGATGACTTTTTTTTCCATCTATTTTTTGATGCCATAAAATTTTTTTTTGGTAATAAGCTCAGTACCGTAGAAATTTCACAACAGGACTCATAGTAGGTCCAGTCAGATGCTATACAAATCTTATGGTGTACCAGTTTCAGGTGTCAAAAAGCATGGAAATAAAGGAAAATTTGCACCAAAATAGTTTAAGATAAAAAGAGGTTTGAGTTAGGGAGATTGTCAAATTCACCAGTTTATTCTAAACTGTTTTGAGGTCTGTAAAATAAATATTTATTAAAGAAAAAGAAACTTTGATGATACAGGACTCCTCTGGACACTATACAGGACGCTACACTACCAAGAGTTTACTTAAGAGTTCTGTAGGATGGTGTACAAATTTGGTTCAGCTCATTACCCACACTTTAACCTCATATTGTTTTCCTTTTCTTTCTTCTCTAGACCCTTTTTTCAACCATAATTTTTTTAATTTTTCAACCGTTTTGAAACAACAATCCATTCAGGAGAGACTCAGTCAGGATCATTGCTGTATTCTAGTTTTGAAAGTTGCTTGCCTAGAATAGTAGAAAAATCATAGTGAAGTATTTCTTACAGTTTAACACAATTCTATGTTACACTTCTGCAAAAGATCCACTCGAGCACAAAAAAGATCCCAATAGAAAATGTTGCCAAAATGGCAGTTACATATTTATTCAAAACAAACCTGACAAAAAACTTTCGAAAATTTCAATTTATCCTCTGTTAAGTCAGGTAATAGAGCACTTATCCACTGTCTTTTCCCTTCTTTGAGCTGATACCTAGTTCATTTAAATGAAGATGATTTTTTTAAGGTCAAAATACTTGGTATTCCATCAAAACTAACATTATCAAGATCTCCCCAGCTGCCACAATTCATAACAGCACAGAAACTAATAATAATGATTCAAACTGAGTAAAAAACTGGAAAAAAAGTTTAAAAAAACAAAAGTAAATAAAAACATAACCTGACTTTTTGGAACAAAACATGGTCCCTTTTATTTGAGATTTACTGATTTTAATTGATTTTTTTAAAGAAAAACGCATTTTTCCCATGTGTACAAAGGGTCAATACTTAAAACAGCATCTTTGTGTAAATTAAATCGTTTCACTTGTTTTTTAAATTACGTTTTTGTTAACATTGCGGCTTATGGGAAAACGCTTTGTTTGTCCTATGGCAACCATCTTGGATCGAAAAACAGCTGATCGTGACAGTTCGTTAGACAAGCTAATTTGAACCCTACTTTTTTATGTTTATTTTTGGGAAAAATTTTATACGAAAACGACAAAAAGGAAGTCAATTTGTGTTTTTATGTTTTCTGCTTTTGTGAGAACAACATGCCAAGTTGAATTGAATTGAATTTCAAGTTTAAGTTTCAAGTTTATTTATTTCACATACTTTATATTACAGATAGTATAATACTTATTTGATTAATATTAAATTTTAAATATATAAGCGCCTAGATGACTTAACACCTGTATGCCCTTTTTTTTTTACTTCTTAAAAATAGTAATATTGAAATCTGTTCAAGTTAGTTCATAACATGCTACTTTAGAGTTTTATATTTTAAAAACTAAACAAAAAAAACACAACAAAAGAACACCATTACACAAAAAAAAAACACACACTCACACATACACAGACAGGCATAAAGAGTTTTTCAGATTTATGTTTTGAACAGCCTTAGAAATGTTGTTCTGTTGTTCCATATATATATTTTTGTTAATTTAGAAAAATGTTTGTTTTTATGCTTATTTTGAGGTTTACTTTTTATGTTAATAGGCATCATGTTGTACACTTTTGGGCCCAAATATTCTAATGATCTCTTAAAAAATTCGCTGCGGCAGTGAGGTATACTGAGCATATTGTTGGCTAAATTTCTAGTTAAATGCTTATGTGATAGTCTTTTTTTGTCTTCCTTTTTATGCATAAAACATACCAGTGAATGGAGGTAGAGTATTCTTATATTGTTAATCCTAGAATTATAAAGAAGATGCGTGGGATATAAATAATCTTGTTTAAAAATAATTTTTAGTATTTTGTTTTGAATTATTTGCAATGGTTTCAATGTATTGTCATACATTGCACCCCAAGCCAGTATACCATACCTTAGCAAGGATTCCACCAAGCACTGATATAAAGATGTTAGTAATTTTTTTGACAATATATTTCTTAAAACATAAAATCTATAAATGAGAGATTTTAATTTTTTAGTTAGATGTTCAACTTGATTTGTCCACTTTAAGTTCGAGTCAATACAGATCCCAAGATATTTTGTATATGGTACTTCCATTATTTTCTCTTCAAACGTATCTATTTCAATATAACTGAAATCCGGACGTCCCCTATCGATTTTTGTAAAAGCTATGTAATTTGTTTTTTGTAGATTTAATGACAATTTGTGAACATCTAACCATGTTTTTATTTTTTTAAGGCCTTCAACAACCTTAGCCTTGACCTCTTCCCATGTGACACCACATAAAATTATAACTGTATCGTCAGCATATGATACTATTTTAGCAATAATTCCCTGATTAGTTAAACCTTTTATGTAAATATTAAAAAATATAGGTCCCAGGACGGTCCCTTGAGGTACTCCTATATTAATCTTTTGAGGTGCACTCAGGGTATTGTTAATTTTGGTTTGCTGTTCTCTTTCCAAAAGGTAGTCTGTACAAAGTTTCAATGCAGTGCCTCTAACGCCATTAGATTCTAGAATGCGTAGCAAGATTTTATGAGACACCGTATCAAAGGCCTTGGCCAAATCTAGAAACACAGCTATACATTTCTTATCACTATTGGTGGTGTTAGATATTTCACTAAGCAAAGCAGCCATAGCATCGCTAGTACTAACCCCTTCTGTAAACCCATACTGATTTTCTGAAAGTAGATTATTTGTTTTAAAAAAATTTACTAAACGTGCTTTCAGACATTTTTCAAAAATTTTCGCAAAGTTACTAATTAGACTTATTGGTCTATAGTTTGATATTATACTCTTTCTGCCTGATTTATGTATTGGGACTATAATAGATTTTTTAAAGTGGGAGGGTAAAGTTCCTGTCTTAAAAATTAAGTTGTAAATATGTTTGAGTGGTTCAACTATATATTGATGTAGATCTTTGATCTGTTGAACAGTGACCATGTCATAGCCAGGACTGCTTTCCGTTTTTAAAGTACCAATATGCCGAATGAGTTCTTCATTGCTTACAGGGGTTAAAAATATTGATTTATTCAAATAATCTATTTCATAGTTTTGTTTAACTTCTGAAATCTTGTTAGCCATTTCTAGACCAATATTTGAAAAATATGTATTACAGTAATTTGCCATTTCAAGATCATTTTCAATTTTTTTATTGGCATCATTAACTATATTAATATTATTCTTAACTTTTTTCTTACAATTTGTTATTTCAGCAATTATTTTGTATGTTTTTTTAATGTCGTTCTTATTTTTTTCAAATTTTCCTTTATAATAGTCATTTTTTACTGTGTTCAAAAGTTTTTTAAGAGCATTTCTATAATTTCTATATTCTAACTCTTTTTCGGCTGTGAAGTTTTTTTGAAGATCTTTTTTCAATTTATCTCGTTTTTTAATAGATTTTATTAAACCTAGGGAGACCCAGGGTTTAATTTTTTTATATTTTTTGCTAAACGTTTTTGTTGTTTTAGAGAGGGATAAATAATTTTGGTAGATTGTAATAAAATTTTGGTAACCTGATTCTGGGTCACTGCTATTTAGAACTTTTGTCCACTGTTCGCTTTTAAAGAACTCACCCAGCCTACCAAAGTCAATTTTGGTAGTTGTCCGAACCTCGTTCATACACTCTGTAACATCGTTATTGTTGTTTATTATATTCAATGAAATCGGGTAATGATCGGTTATGTCAGTTTTTATAATAAATGCCCGAAAAGACATACTATTTAATTTAAGATTTGGTTTCACAAAGAAATGATCTAGACAGCTTCTTGTTTTTTCCCGAGTGACGGAGTTAATGTAAGATTTAAAGCCGTTAGCTGTTAATGTTGAATAATAACTAATAACTAAGGGATCCTGATTGGCTAGTAGATTAAAATTAAGATCGCCAACAACAATTTCAATATGTTTTTGCTGCATGTTTTTTAAATACATGTTAAAATCGCTTATAAAATTGTTTTTGTTTGTTGCTGGTGACCTGTATGCTGTCGTAATACTATAACTTATGCTATTAATAATAAACCTTTATTAGCAAATAATGCTATTTCAAATTATAAATATTGCATGCATGAGCCAACCTTGCACCCACAAAGCTTGTTATTAGTATTTTATTTTATAAGGATTTTTAACAGATTGAAATAACATAGAGATTATCTCCATCCTTAGAAATTAGGTGTATAATTTTTTTTTGTTTTCTAGACGGAGACTTTGAGGCCACTCATTTCAACACCAAAACAAGTAATAGGTACCAGCTCAAAAAGAAGCTTTGGTTAACTTTTTGTATAATAGGCCGGATATGCTGAAGAGGAAATTTCCATCAATATTTGTTAAGTTTTAGATATTAATTAAGATTTCTAAACTTTAAAAATTACACTAAGGTTTTGATAATTAGCATAAAAATGATTAGTTAGCAAAACCAGCGGATTCCAAAAAATAATGCAGGGTGTCATCAAAATTAGGTAAAATACTCTAGGGGAAGATAGTATTCCTGAAATATAATAAAATATTGTACAAAAAAATGCATATTAAAGGAGTTATAGGTGGGCTTTTAAAAAAATTACAAGTAATATAGACATATTTAATATAAAAATGGAACTTAAAAGTGTCCTCAAAATGTCCCTCTAAAAAAGACCTACAGAAAATATTTTATTTTTTATATTAATTTGAATCTATGTAGAAACAGGTTTTATTTTTTTAATTATCCGTTTTAAACTATTTTTTCCTAAACATGCTAGTTTTGCTAACTGTGTGAGAATAAGGTGTTTTGGATGCACATGGTTGTGTATCTCTTCCTCACACACTTAAATCACATACCTTTCTCACTCACTTGTGATTTTTACATAACAGGATTAAATTTAAACACCCTGTAAAAAATTTTTGGTTACTTTTATATTGATATGAGATAATACTATAAACATTGTTTTGTTAATTACTTGACTGTAAAATAAAGTTTATTAAAATGTACGTAGGCATTGGTTATTTTATGCTTGATAAACAAAAAGATTTACCTTCATTTATTAGTTTAAAGGAAATGATCTAGGTATTTTGAATAATAATAAAAACAACATACATAAAGAAATAGTTTATTTATTAAAAATTGTTCGCAATTATATTTTTCTGAATTACTTGGACATTAATTCTTGATTTGCAGCTCTTTGACCAACAACAGCAAAATCTTCATTGGCATACATCCCATAATCTGCTTCCTCACCTTCCGGGATATTGTTTTCAATACACATATTGTGTAAAATACAGCAGGAATTAATAATCTTTCCTGCCACGACAGGGTCGTAGTGGAGTGTCCTGTACCTAATAAGGCACCTAAATCGGGTTTTCAGCACGCCATTACCCAACAAACTATTATAGTAGCGACCACAGGTTCTAAAGGCTTTGCTACTTTCTTATAGTAGAAGTGTGGTGATCGCAACCAAAATTTGTTACTTTTTAGTTCTGACTACTATTTAGTATCATGAAATAGTAGATGTTCCGTAAAAACGACCCTCTAAACTACTTCTTAGGATTGTTTCTTGATAGTCGATTCTGATAGTATTCTCTACCACAATAGGACGTTACTAAAGTTTTACTTTCTTTTTAGTCGTTATTTCGTAGCCGCCCTGACTTTTATATCCTACTTAATTACCACTAGAAAGTTAAGCTTCATTTGGAGTCCCAAACAAGTGTATCCGACAACTACATTATAACTTTAATTTTTACCACAAAAGTTTGTGTCATCATAGTAACATCTGATGTAACAATGTAGACAAAATAACTTTTTGCATCAACTTTACAGCCGCAACTACTTTGACTTTTTTTTAATGTTTTTTAAAGTAAATTCTACTTCCTGTTTCTACTTTGTAAACGTAGAATTTTTGAAGTCACATCTTGGTCGCGTCCATTCTTAACCCTACTTTTTGTGGATCCTTCTATAATATGGGAATATTAGGAATAAATTTGCAAATATTTTTTTAACTACCTTGGGCAGTCCATGTTTTCGACCTCATTGTTGGTCTGCTCGACCATTTTGCAAAACAATCAAAATGCAAAATATTGATCCAAAGTATATCGAGTACGCACACGGATTTTAACAAATCCCTAGTCCATGCTTAATCTCCATCCTTAATCTTTTACGCTACTTGTTGTTGGTATTCTATTTTTGTACTGTCTTTACGGTCGTTCGTGGCTTGTGCTGTGGCACCACCCTCTTGTGCCGCCACCCTCTTGTGGTGACGTGTCGTGTTTCACTGTGATTCATTTTATGTGTTGAGCTGGACTGTAACTTTATAAATAAAATCTATATGTTTGTGGCGGATTCATTTTACAAACACAACTTTTTCTGGGTATTACGCCACTAGTAAGGAAAAATTACTTTAAAAAATTATAAAAAACCACTGCGTTTCTCCTAGAAAAATAAAAATCACTAATTTGTCAGTGGCTTTCTATAAAAATAAATAGTTGCCTAGTAAAACCTAAACCACTTATCTTTTAATTGAATTTGAATATGCTACGTTTCGATTGTCAATCTACAATCGTTTTCAAGCTTTTTATTTATATTTTGTCTCAAAATCTTAAATGTTTCTTGTTCAAATATATTTTTTATTATTATATCGTTGACAATTTGACAATTTGTCAACGATATAATAATAAAAAATATATTTGAACAAGAAACATTTAAGATTTTGAGACAAAATATAAATAATAAGCTTGAAAACGATTGTAGATTGACAATCGAAACGTAGCATATTCAAATTCAATTAAAAGATAAGTGGTTTAGGTTTTACTAGGCAACTATTTATTTTTATAGAAAGCCACTGACAAATTAGTGATTTTTATTTTTCTAGGAGAAACGCAGTGGTTTTTTATAATTTTTTAAAGTAATTTTTCCTTACTAGTGGCGTAATACCCAGAAAAAGTTGTGTTTGTGTAACTTTATATATCCCTCTTCCAAAACAAAATATTTTATTTTTAGTTTTTTGCTATAATAATAATGATAATGTGAAACACAAACAAATAGAAACAAACTAGTAACAAAATGAGGAACATTAAAAAGAAACCCTTATGAAGGGTATCTAATTTATGCAGGGCCCCTAAAATAAACGTCTTTGGGCTTCATCTAGAAACTTTTGCAATTTGCGGTAACCTTGCGGCTAATAAAAAAACAAGTTACATGCGGATTTCTAAGCGATCTAACAAGTCTCAAAGATTGTTTTTTTTTACTTATAGGGCTTATAGTAATAAAAATTACAGAATATTGAGAATGCGAAAATATTTAAAAACAATAAAAAATTCTACATACGAATTGTAAGAGCAATGCATAAATAAAAAAAGTAACAATAAGTTGATTTCATTGATGTGACTACGTTCTTTTAGTTCCTCGACCAACACTTCCTAGAAATTCTAGAATAGGGATCATGCTCTCGACTGCAACATACATTTTTGAAAAACAATTTTTATTGGCACTTCATTTATTGTTATAATGGAATTTAATTTATCTTGTTTTTGTTTTAAAACCTACCACAAATTCACGCTCGTACATAACCTATAAGCAGTGGTGCTGTTGTTGGCAGAAACGGCAAATGACAAGTGGCGACACCCCAATAACTTGAGGGTAGTAGTTTTACTTATCGCGTGGTTCCTATCACTCTGTACACGTTTTCTAGTGGCGAGAGCTAGTTAATAATACGTTTCCGCAACGAAGGAGTAGAAATTCGAGTGTGTTATCTAGAACTAAAAGGGAATACCGACATAAAAGTCGTACGTGACACGTTGTCGTAACTTAGTCTCACTTTCAAGCAACCCTTTCATCAGGGAATATAGTTTGGGACGCCATGTTTTTTTGTGAGAAAAAATTTAATATTTTTATTGTCATTTTATGAGCTCATAAATTAGTTGAAGCTTACCAAAAATGCTCTTCTTAAGCACCATTTGTTGGAGTTAAGTGTCGATTATGAAAATATAACCTCCAAAATCACAACACAAAAATTCCATCAGCTACCAGAAAACGGCTCAATTTTACGGGCGCATCGGTTTTTTGCAATATATATAATGCATGTTATGCAAAAAACTTTGCGTCGCACTCGAATTTTGATCTTCTGCTCGTAAATTCTCATACTTTTGGATAACATATACTACATATTATAGCCATAACCAAACAAAAAAACTTAGCGAGTCTGTTTACTGTTGTGTCCACCATATTGTGTAACAATTCTACCAAAAAGAAACGATTATATTATTTGTAACTACATCGCTACTTTTATGCCATTTCGGAAAAAAACAGCCTCTTCGACGTAGTAGATACCAGGCTACGACGTAGTAGTGTAGTTGTTACTACAGTGACTTTAAACACTTGGCTAAGTAGTTATAACCAGAAATTGGTTCCCCACTTAGGGAATTAACACGTCGCTGTATGGTATACTGAGACGTAGCGGGAGTACGTTGCGGTTACTTTTAAGAAATTCTTTCTAGTTGGGGTTTCGTCGTTACAACTTTAAATGTTTGTTGGGTACAGTGTTTAATAATTGATCTAATAGAACAAAATCTATTATTGAATCTGACTTCCTGCTCATTCCTGGTATTTGGAATCAGTGTTAAAAGCCAAGGCCTTGTTGGGTAACCAAAAACAAATATACTAATTTAGATGTTGATTGTTTCCATTTAAAACTGGCAAAAATTATAAAAAAGATGTAATTTAAATGATTTACCAAACTTTAAAGAATGATGGGGAAGGTAAAAAATCGCTCTAAAATTTCCTTTAAAAATATTTCTTACACTGAATTTTTTATATTCTTTTAAATTTATCATAATTTTTTTAATGTTAGTACTTTTTATAATTTAATTTTATTTATTAAAACTTTATAAAAATAGCGACTAAAGAGTTATGTCACTCATTCTCAAAATAATCTATAAAATAGATGTTACTCCATCATAATTTACCTACCTACTGTATTATGGTACAGTATAAGGTAATAGTGTGATTTTTAAGTTTTATTTAAATTTAAATAAAAAATACATTCTAGAAGACTTTAAAATTGTTGCCTTAAAAGGCTAAATAGATAAAGTAAGACTTAGTGTCTAAAATTTAATATAAGTTTTATTCCCATGATTAGTCATCAGTTGTGTATTTATATTGAATTCAACTTAAAACACCAATACAAAATTCATGTTTAAACAGGCTGGGCCATAAACCAGCCACATACATATACCTACCCTTGTGGTAATTGTAAATGCACATGTCCGAGTAGGGAGTGTCATATAAGGAGTAACCATTTGTACTAAATTGTTGTTAAATGTTCACTTAATCGAAATAGTTTTACAAATTTTTGATCCGATAAATCAAAAGGGTCGCACTTTAGCAAAACATCTCTTCCAACATTATGAAGCCGCACCGCTTCATCATAATCTTCGATTATCGCGTTTAAGACGATATCATTAAAGTCCTCCACATTCATAATTATATTTATTTAAAAAACCCACAGCACACAAAACAAGAACACCAAAAAACGTTTAAAATTTTAAACAAAACAAACAAACGCCAAAATCAAAAATGACACATAAAAGTAAGGTTAGAAACACTCCCGTGGATTCATTTTCCCGTGGAAATAGATGGTGAACTTAAGTCCACCCGTGAAAGTGAACTTTTCGCTCACCTCACGTCACGGCAAGTCAAGAAAAAGCTACCAGAGTTACCCCTTCTGTGACTACACTACAAGGCACAGAAAACCAAATAGATAAATATAGGTAAGAGAGGGAACATAGGCCCTTTTTTTATCGGTTATCACAAGGAGGTTGAATTCAACCAAGGACTGTACACAGAGTGCAGTCCTTGGAATTCAACCTGGTTGGGTTATCATTATTCACAATAGTGATATTCTGTAGGCAAATATATTATAGTCTTAAAATACTGTATCATATCATATGTTCAACTACATCTGACACACAACATGTATGAAAATTTCCTTTTTTTTATTACAGAATTCACACATGAGCATAAAAATGTGGTTTTATAACAATATAGGTTGTTTCAAAAACAAGCCCCCCCCCCCCCCGCCTTTTAAAACTATTAAAACCTAGTTTCCACCTATATGTGCCTATAGATTCATTAAGAAATCTTATCAGGACCCTGCAATTAAAACAAGTGCAAATCTGTGTCCTGTCATGTAGTAGATTTTTAAAACTGTACCTGACTGCCCCCTTTAGATAATTTATTAACTTCAAATTTTTTTAATAAAACAACTAAATTACCAACTTTATTTATTTCATGTAAAATAACTTATTACAATACTTGGTTAAAATATTATTCAAAGCCATGTTAAATATATTGAGAATGACAAAGGCTGGCCTGAAATCAACCAAGGAAGAAGTCAATTTATAGTTTGTTTGGATCATCTCTGCAAATCCTTGGTTAAGTAGGTTAGGAAAGAAAGATATTTCACAAGATGCTAAGGCCAATGAATGATTGTTTTCAATGTCAGGAATACCTGGTGGTTTGGCACTCGTGAGATAGGTATATATTCAATCTTGAAAATGCAGCTTCTTTCCCCAACGGTAATAAGGAGACCTCATTGGCCTTTAGCAGCTAGTCATAACTCATAGAGTTAGTTCGAATTGCAATACTTCTTTGGCATTTTTGGATACTTCAAGCACTGATCTAAAATGAAAAAAAATACCATTTGATAAATAAACCAGAGCTTATAGTCCTTTGTTTTGATTCCAATTAATACTTTTCAACTAGGTTAGACAGGGCCAATATACATACTTGATGAGGCTATAAACTGAGCCTTATTGCAAAACCGTAAAAATTGGCAATGGGTTTTCTTACATATGTATTTGTTAATAAATATTAATCTATCACAATCATTTTTAAAGTTGTTTTACCTGAGTTTGTTGATAATATTGTAAAACAAAATAATTTGTTTAAAACTTTTTTGTTGTTGATCCTCCTTAAATGACAAGTGACGTCTGTTGCTGACGGTCAACCATATAACTTGAACGTCGTGATTTGCTTACCCGCACGGTTGCTGACACTCTCTAGTAATTTTTTAGTTGCGGAGAAAAGTCGCTAACACGTTCTTGTAACGGATGAGGTAGAAATTTCAATGTGCTATCTAGAACTATAAGGGATTGGAGACACAAGAGTAGGACGTGATACGTAGCTGTAACTTAGGCTCACTTTCAAGTAGCTCTCCCCTCTATGAAGGAATAATTTTTGTACGCCATGTTTTTTTTTGAAGGACAGAAAAATTGTTTTTCTTTATTTTGTTTTGGAGCCCATATTAAAGAGATATACTTTTTCGTACACAGATTAATTAAAGCTTTACCAAATGTCCATATTAAAAACCATTTGGTCGGATTATCTACCAATTATAAAAACATAACCTCAAAAACCACAACAAAAATATTCCATCAGCTACCAGAAAACGGCTAAATTTTGCAGGCGCGCCTGTTTTTTGCAATAAACATGATGCATGTTGCACACAAAAATTTGTATCGCAGTTGAATTTTGACCTCTGCTCGTTAAATCTCGTACTTTTAGATAACATAGTACATATTATAGACATAACCAAACTAAAAAACCTAACAAGTTTATTTACTGTTGTGTTCACCATATTGTATTATAATTATTCTACCAAAAAGGAACAATTATTTGCAACTACTCCGCTACATTATGGAAAAAAGCGGCCTCTACGACGTATTAACTACTAGGCTGCGACGTAGTAGTGTGGTCGTTACTACAGTGACTTTAAACACTTGGCCAAGTAGTTTTAACCAGAAATTGGTTCCCCACTTAAGGAATTAACACCCCAACAAACATTTAAAGTTGTAACGACGAAACCCCAACTAGAAAGAATTTCTTAAAAGTAACCGCAACGTACTCTTGCTACGTCTCAGTATACCATACAGCGACGTGTTAATTCCCTAAGTGAGGAACCAATTTCTGGTTATAACTACTTGGCCAAGCGTTTAAAGACACTGTAGTAACAACTACACTACTAGAAATAAAATTTCGGACTTCCATTGTTTTTATTTATTTTAAAACACGACGTTTCGGTTAGTAAGTATCTCTAACCGTTATCAAGTGTAAACAGTTTACACTTGATAACGGTTAGAGATACTTACTAACCGAAACGTCGTGTTTTAAAATAAATAAAAACAATGGAAGTCCGAAATTTTATTCCTACACAATCATTGTCTACGAGTTTCAAACAAAGAACTACACTACTACGTCGTAGCCAGGTATCTACTACGTCGTAGAGGCTGTTTTTTTTCCATAATGGCATAAAAGTAGCGATGTAGTTGCAAATAATATAATCGTTTCTTTTTGGTAGAATTGTTACACAATATGGTGGACACAACAGTAAACAGACTCGCTAAGTTTCTTTGTTTGGTTATGGCTATAATATGTACTATATGTTATCCAAAAGTATGAGAATTTACGAGCAGAGGATCAAAGTTCGAGTGCGACGCAAAGTTTTTTGTATAACATGCGTGCGTAAAATTGGGCCGTTTTCTGGTAGCTGATGGAATTCTTGTGTTGTGATTTTGGAGGCTATGTTTTCATAATCGACACTTAACTCCAACAAATGGTGCTTAAGAAGATCATTTTTGGTAAGCTTCAACTAATTTGTTTATAAAATGGTATAGCTCTTTAATATGAGCTCATAAAACGACAATAAAAATATTAAATTTTCTTTTTTACAAAAAAACATGGCGTCCCAAACTATATTCCCTGATAGTCGAAAGGGTTACTTGAAAGTGAGCCTAAGTTACGGCAACGTGTCACGTACGACTTTTATGTCGGCATTCCCTTTCAGTTCTAGATAACACACTCGAATTTCTACTCCTTCGTTGCGGCAACGTATTATTAACTAGCTTTCGCCACTAGAAAACGTATACAGAGTGATAGGAACCACGCGATAAGTAAAACTACTACCCTCAAGTTATTGGGGTGTCGCCACTTGTCATTTGCCGTTTCTGCCAACAGCACCACTGCTTATAGGTTATGTACGAGCGTGAATTTGTGGTAGGTTTTAAAACAAAAACAAGATAAATTAAATTCCATTATAACAATAAATGAAGTGCCAATAAAAAGTGTTTTTTAAAAATGTATGTTGCAGTCGAGAGCATGATCCCTATTCTATAATTTCTAGGAAGTGTTGGTCGAGGTGTGCGTGCAAGTTCTGAAAAATAATGGAATTTCCTTCGACAGGTCGCCGGTTTGGCTTTACAAGCACATTTAAAAATAATTGTCGGTATTGACGATTGTAAATGGAAAGTTACGATACATATGGAATTTTATATGAAAAGGCACCTACCTCGGACTCTCTTGCGGCTCCAGTGAACGTTTAAACGTCCAGTTTTTCACCTCAAAATTCACTTTGTCGGGAACGTGATTTTTCTAGTGTCTTGTTGTGACGGTGGTTGTTTGCGCACTCATCGCGGCGCTGCTTGTCCTCGCACGTGTGCGGTGCCGTGAAAACCCATATGCATATTTAAGAGCGCGAAAATTTAAATTATTTTAAACGCGCAGAAAAGGAAAAGAAAATGAAAAATAGGAAATTCATTGCTTGCACCAACATTTTCCGGCCGCCAAAACACGTGTGTTTTTACTTAGTTAAGAAAAGGAAAGGAAAAAAAAATTAAATAATATTCGCCTATTAGCAATTAAACGATACAATTTAACATTAACCCAAATATGCATTAAATTATGCATGTAAATTAAAATTAAAAGAAAAGAAAAAAATACTTAGAGAAAATTAAGAAAGAACAGGAAAATTTTGCCTTATGCGTCGGGCATAGGCAAAGGACATAGTTTCACTACTGGTCGACGATATGTTCCTGTAGCTGTTTTAACGGCCACAACACGAATATGACCGTCTGAGCCAGGGTGTACGTCGACAATTCGCCCAACAGCCCATTGCAATGGCGGTTTTTGTTCATTTTTTACCACGACTAAAGTATTTAGTTTAATATTGTTAGAAGCCTCTGTCCATTTAGAACGCTGCAAGGTGTTTAGGTACTCCAAGTTCCAGCGTTTCCAAAAATCGGACTGGAGCCTTTGCACCAGCTGCCAGCGGGACAGGGTGTTCAACTTGGAATCAGAAAAATCGGGTTCTGGTACGGATTCAACGGTTCCAGAGTAAGAAAATGACCAGGGGTCAGTGGAAGAAAGTCATTCGGATCCATACTTTGGGCATACAGAGGCCGGCTGTTTAGTATGGATTCGACCTGACACAAAAAAGTAAAAAACTCTTCATAGGTTAACCGTTGCTCACCTATTACACGTTTTAAATTTGCCTTGGTGGATTTAACTCCTGCCTCGGCTAGTCCGTTTAGGTGCGGACTACCAGGACTTGAAAAATGCCAGGTGATTTTTAGACTGTGACATGCTTCCTGGGAGTACTGTTTGAGTAAACGATCAGCTCCCAAGAACGCGCTACCACAATCTGAGTAAATGTCAGAAATTCTTCCTCTTCTTGCCACAAATCTCTTAAAAGCCGCAAGAAAGGTAGGGGTGGAAATATCGGAGGTAAGTTCTAGGTGAACTGCCTTTGTTGCGGAGCAGACTAAGACAAGAATATAACCTTTGGATACCTTTGCACCTCGGTACTTTCCCATTGTAATTGGAAAGGGACCACAATAATCTATGGCAACATGTGAAAATGCTTTTACTTGAGAGATGCGTTGAGCAGACAAGTTGCCCATGATTTGTACGGAAGGTTTAGGATTTAATCGATAGCATAAAATGCAATGAGAAGTTATACTCTCGATTGCATAGCGAGGGGAAAGGATCCAAAATTGTTGTCTCAAGAGGTAATGCAACGTTTTTTGACCGGGATGACAGTACCTTTTGTGAGTGTACTCAATGACAAGTTGAGTAAGACGGTGAGAACGTGGTAAAAGTAAAGGGTGTTTTGCTGAATAAGAGAGTTCGGAAGAATGTGGTAATCGACCCCCCACTCTTAAGCAGCCTTGTGTATCTAGAAAAAGTGAAAGTTTACGAAATTGTTTAGGAAGTAGCTTTGCGTCATTCAAACGTGAAATGAGATCAGCAAAGATGGAACGTTGAACATGCCGAACGAGAACAATAAGAGAATGTTGAAGTTCTACTTCGGTAATATTTTCGTTAGGATAGTTAGATTTCCTTTCGGTAAGGCGAAAAATATAGGAAATTATGCGTTGAATTTTCTCTAGGGAAGAGTAACGAGAAAGAAAAGTATCAAGCATGTGTGGTTCAACTGTGCATGTTTGAAATACTGATTTTCGTTCTTCCAGAATAACCTCGTTTTCCGGAGGGTCTGGACAGCGAAAATCATCAGGCCAGCTCTCTTTTGGTAGCCTAAGAAAACAAGGACCTTCCCAATACAAGTCATGTTTGACAAGTTGATTAGGCATAAGACCGCGCGAAGCACAGTCGGCTGGATTTAGCGCTGATGGAATATATTTCCAGGCCGTAGGAGAAATGGTTTCTTGAATGTGACAGATACGGTTTGCCACAAACGTTTTAAACCTGTGAGGTGAAGCCGCCAACCAGCATAGAACCACTTGGGAATCACACCATGCACAGATTTGGTTGAAGTTAAGAATATCTGAATAAGTGTTTTGAATAAAGGAAAGTAGGTCGCAAAGTAAAGTGGCACCAAGAAGCTCCAGTCGCGGAAGACTGACTGTTTTCACTGGTGCGACCTTAGATTTGGCCATTACAAGAAAGGTATGGATTTCTCCGGAAACTGACTCCATTCTGAAATAGACCGTAGCCGCGTAACCTATCATAGAGGCGTCTGAAAAGCCGTGAAGTTTAATGCTACGTGGTTGATCAATGGAAAGGCGTCTAGGTAAATGAATATTTGAAAGATTTGGAAGTTCGGTTCGAAATTGATTCCAAACATTTACGATATGCGGAGGAGGCTGAGAATCCCAGTCCAGCTTCTCCTTCCACAGATCTTGCATGAGATGCTTAGCAAGTAAAGAAACGGGAGAACAGAAACCTAAGGGATCAAAAATTTTCATGATTTGAGATAAGATACCTCGCTTGGTGCATGGTTTATCTTCTGGTACGACCAAGTAGGTAAACGAATCTGAGATAGGATTCCATTGGAGACCTAATATTTTTACAAAATTAGGTTCGGATTTGTCGAAACGAATGGACATTTGTGTTTCTGATTCTGAGAATGAGGAGAGAAGTTCCGGACTGTTGCTCGCCCATTTTTTAAGTTCAAACCCTCCTAGGCGCAACAGGGAGATTAACTCCGGCTGAAGTTCTTTGGCAGAGGCCACAGAATCCTGCCCAGTGAGCACGTCGTCGACGTAAATGTCTTTAAGAAGCACCTTGGAAGCATTAGGATACCTTTCAGACTCAAGTTTAGCTAGTTCTTGTATAGTACGAATAGCTAAGTAAGGTGATGACTTAAGTCCATAAACAACTGTTCTTAAGGAGTAGGTTTGGACAGGATCATCCTCAGAAAATCTCCATAGAATATTTTGATAACGCGTGTACTCAGGAATAATTAAAATCTGTCGGAACATTTTTACTATGTCAGTAACAAAGGCTACAGCATGAATTCGAAAATTAAGTAGAATTTCACGGACATCATTTTGCAGTTTAGGACCTGCGCACAACGTCTCGTTGAGTGAGACACCTCTGGGACTACGTTGAGACCCATCAAAGACCACTCTTATCTTCCCAGTGTTCCAGACACTGTGATGAGGGATAAAGTAGGAATTATCCAAGACGTCTTTAGATATAGGCGTAGGAATAGGTATCATGTGACCAGTGTCTAAATAATCTTGCATAAAATCTTTGTAAGCTTGATAATTAGCTGAGTCTTTGAGAAGTCTAGCTTCCTGAAGCTTGAAACGTTTTAAAGCGATTGGATAGGTGTCACCCAACTGGGGTTCTAAGTTTATGAAAGGTAATGGAACGACGAATCTACCTGATTCGTTGCGTGAAACTGATTGTGAAAATAATTTTTCGCACATAATATCCTCAGGACTGTGATGAACCTTATGTGGAACCTGCTATATCTCCCAGAAGCGCTCTAGGCAGATATCCAGAGATGGTTCGATGGAAGTGTAACAGCTTATGAGTGATTGTGGATTTTGTTGTTTTGAAGTTTCAACTTTACCAATCAGCACATAGCCAAAGATGCTATTAAAAGCACTAGCTTGTCCACGCTCTCCGTGGATAACTCCCTCTTGTAAGAGATGCGGAAAAAGTTCACAACCTACTAGGACATCAATGGAACTTGGTATATGGAAGTTTTGATCAGAAAGTTTGATATTGCGAATGTGATTCCACTTGCTCGAGTCGACAGCGCAAGAAGGAATCTCTGTACAAAGTTTTGGAAGTACTAAAGCCTCAAAATCAAAGGTAGGTCCCGCTTGACCTTGAGGTTTGATAAGACATTTTGTCTTACCTTTGGTATTGGAAGATGTCATTTGATTTAAGCCTTGAATAGAAGTAGAAAAGAAGCTTTTCGAAAGACCTAAACGATTTAGACATTTGAGGCAGAATCGAGTAAGATACGAACTGGTTGGTAATGTCCCCTTAAGTCTAACATGTCAGCTACAACGGTAGAAAGTAGAAAAGTGGAATTTTTGAAAATCATTGTCGCATGACAGTTTGTGGAATGACTTCCTGACATAGGGGTGCTATTGGAATTGGAAAGTGGAATATTAGCGTTCTCTGGAGGATATGAATTAACACTCACAGAGGGCGCTACTGGTTGTGGAACATGGAGAAGACTATGATGTCTGGCTCCACACGTGATGCAGTTGTAGGAGGAGGGGCAATTCACGGTCTGGTGAGCAAAATGTAAGCAATTTTGACATAGATTCACCTGCCGAACACAACCCATCCTTTCCTGTGGACTTTTGTTTTGAAATTCGATACATTTCGATAATGCGTGATTCGAAGAACATAGGTAACATTTTATTTTTGGATTAAAAGTTGTAAAGTATTTTGTTGATTTCTTGAATTTGAACTTTGATTTGAAATAGTTGTATTGAAAGCAGAAGGTGAATTAAAATTATTAAAACTGTTTCTCTGAAAACTGTTCTGTTGAGAATTACGCGTAGTTTGAGGTTGTCTTGGGGTTTGATTTTGCCTACTAAAACTGGGCATTTGCACTACAGATTCGAGCGCAACGCAATGATTTTCTATAAACGTGTAAAGATCAGTGTAGGACGGAATTTCTGAATTGTTTTTCTCTCTACTATAGTAAAGTTCGAAATCAGTCCTCATCTTGACTTCAAGTTTTGAGAGCATCATGTTAAAAGTAAGAAAGTCCCATTCTTTTGTAGGAAAACCAAGCTCATTTAAGATGGCTAGATTCTCAGAAAATGTATCCAACATGGAACGTAATTCTTTCCCAGAACTGGATTTAGTTGAAAGAAAGTTAATAGCATTCAAAGCGGTAGTAGCAATAATTCGTTTATTTTGATACCTCTTTACTAAGGTTTCATACGCAATGTGATAATTGCTATCTGCGAGGGGAATGGTTTTTACTAGAGAAAGGGTTTCATTCAGAACAGAACTCCGCAATTGTTGAAATTTCTCTATATCACTTAAATCAGAATTTTGATATACCATGACTTTAAATAAGTCAAACCAGTGTTGCCAGTTGTTATAATTACCATCGAAAATTGGCAACCTTGGTTGTGGAAATGATCTTGTATTTGACCTCTGAACAATATTTTGTTGGTTAGGGTTGCCTACGTAATTGACAGGGTTGGCCCTAAAAAGGTCGTAGTAAATACCCTTACATTCATAATAAAGGTTGTCAAAGTCTTTTCTAGTTTTATCCTGCTCGTCAAATGAAAGTTTAAACTCTTCGAGAGAGCCAATAATTTGGTTATGAAAATTATAGAATTGATCATGACATTCTTCGACGTCTTCATATCTGGATTTAAACAAAAAGTGAAACGCTGTATCCGAGTTCGCTTTCAAAGCTACCTCGTGAGCTTCCGCCATTTGGTTGAAGCTCAAAAGCCTTTTGTCGCAAAGTTTTTTCTGTTTTTGCGTAGACATTTTTGTTTTTGAAAGTTAATTTGTTTTTAAAATTACCCAAAAAAAATGCTTAAAATATAGCTTAAAATATAACCCGAATTTTAGCAAAAATTAAACAATTTTATTATTTTAATTTTATTAACTTTTTTCGAAAATTTTGAAATGAAATGTTTGTAAGTTTGTCTGTATGTTATTATTTGCACATATCCTTTAAAAAAAACTTTTATGTCTCACCAAGGATTGAACCCCGCACCTCTCGATTCCAAGTCGCACACTCTGTGCATACGACTAGCGGTCCTGTTTGAAAGTTTTTAAGAAAAGTCGGTATTCGAAGAAACAACGAGCGCGCAACGTGAGACCCACGTCACTATTCAAGCGGGATGACCCTGGTGACGGCGACACTTGCACCTGCGCGTTAACGCGACACCTGTAAAATCGATAATTAAAGGAAAGTAGATGGAAGAACCGCCTTAAAATTTCACTTTCGGCGTATTGACGCCACTTTTACTGAAAATGTAATGAACAAAGCGATCAACTTTGATGAACTAGTAAACTATACGAAATATGTGCATTGGCTATAGCTATTTTTGAACGGTAATAAACACTTCGATCAACTTTGAAGGAACATATCACCAGCAGGTCGTAAATCAATATGGTCTGTTTGATTTATTACTGATTGTAGAAATAATTGAAATTGAAATTGGAAATAAATTTTGAAAATATATAGAAATTTGGAATTTTTGTAGGAAATTGCTGAACCACAGGAGTCTAGGTAGTTTGGAAAACTATTAATTTGGAGAGAAGGACCATTAAATGTGCGTGCAAGTTCTGAAAAATAATGGAATTTCCTTCGACAGGTCGCCGGTTTGGCTTTACAAGCACATTTAAAAATAATTGTCGGTATTGACGATTGTAAATGGAAAGTTACGATACATATGGAATTTTATATGAAAAGGCACCTACCTCGGACTCTCTTGCGGCTCCAGTCAACGTTTAAACGTCCAGTTTTTCACCTCAAAATTCACTTTTTCGGGAACGTGATTTTTCTAGTGTCTTGTTGTGACGGTGGTTGTTTGCACACTCATCGCGGCGCTGCTTGTCCTCGCACGTGTGCGGTGCCGTGAAAACCCATATGCATATTTAAGAGCGCGAAAATTTAAATTATTTTAAACGCGCACCAACACGAGAAACTAAAAGAACGTAGCCACATCAATGAAATCAACTTATTGTTACTTTTTTATTTACGCATTGCTCTCACGATTCGTATGTAGTATGTTTTATTGTTTTTAAATATTTTCGCCTTCTCAATATTTAGTAGTTTTTGTTACTATAAGCCCTGTAAGTAAAAAAAACAATCTTTGAGACTTGTTAGATCGCTTAGAAATCCGCATGTAACTTGTTTTTTTATTAGCCGCAAGGTTACCGCAAATTGCAAAAGTTCCTAGATAAAGCCCAAACAGGTTTATTTTAGGGGCCGTGCATAAATTAGAAACCCTTCATAAGGGGGTAAATGATAGCCGAAGCGTTACATATAGTGGGGAAAGTGATGTTGCGACATCGTTCCGTAAATTTTTTTACCAATTAGTTTTAAGGTTTCTTTTTAATGTTCCTCATTTTGTTCCTATTTGTTTGTATTTTACTTTATCATTATCATTATAGCAATAAACTAAAAATAAAATATTTTGTTTTGGAAGAGGGATATTTAAAGTTAAAGTCCAGCTCAACACATGTGGCAAGCTAAAAGACGTTGCCGCCATTTTGTGACACTGTAAATAGAACGATACCACTGTGCCAATTTGTGACACTAAAAAAAATTACTGAGTAATTATCAAATATCTGGAAGCAGAACTGTATTTTTCAGCTAGGTAAAACACTGATATGCCCGGTAACTTTTATACAGTGGAGAAGGGGGGGTTCAGAAATAAGAAAATTTTAAGTGCGCCACAGTGTTTTAATACCAATGTTTTACAAAGAAGATCTTAATTAAAATACAGTTCAACTCAAACGTTGTAGCCAAACAATAAAACTCTACCTACTTTCGAGGCTTCCAGAGTATTTGTGTAATTAAGAAAAACCAAAAAGAAATTGACTCATTGACAAAATAAAATTTTAAAAGATTGAATTAAGATGACAAAACTAGAGGCACGTTACAGGTAGATGGACTCCTTTAACAGGTCATAGTGTACCTACATCTGATCATCATCATCATCATCTCTCAGTAGTGTGAGACTCAGTTATATAAATGATTGTAAAAAGAATATACTTCCAAAATTATTGCGTCATAGGGGAGACCTGGACCAAATATCTGTTGTCATCATTCTACGTTGGGTAGAATGAGACAGACAGCAACCCAGTCCGAGATCTACCCCATGAGGTAAAACAATGTAAGGAAACCGCTAAAAAAATATAATCTCATCTCTCTTTTGTCTCTGCAAAGCTGGTTCATTGGATTGTACAAATAACGCAAAAATTAGTTCATCTTGTTTATTTTAGGTGTAAAACTACTGAAAAAAAATACTGGAAACATGAAATATGTTTTAAAAAAGAAGGTGAAACAAGTTCGTGCCAAAATAGCAAGGCACTTTAAATTTGACAGGAAAATTAAATTGAATAGTAAATACGCCGCAAAACTAGGGTTATGACGTCATACCTTATCTTGCGTTTACAAGAAATGCAAAAGTTGTACTTAACAAAAAATTTATATGGAAAATTATATGTAAAAAAATTATATCTAAAGCTTGCTCCTACCTTGGTCCTTGATGATGATATTGTATGAGTAAATAAGAGAAGTTTTATTTTGTAAACCTGGGTTTTTCTCCGACACTCCTCCTGTTACTCCGGCCCCAGTTCTGCCCGCGCCTCCCCTGCTGATTATCTAGCACATGATGCTAGGGCAGCACATGTTCTTAAATGTTGGTGGTTCCTTGCCCGAGGGTAAAACCCTGTGAAAAATGAAATATTTCAGTTTCCTGGAATTCGTCGGTTTTGCACGACGTTCCCCTACACCGAGTAACTTAAATCAAGAACCCCATGTCGACTCAATAAAATAAAGCAGATTTCAACAGATGAACTAAAATAACCCTAACATACCTTTCCCAGGGTTGTATCAGTGCTACCACCAGCTTCACACCAGCGCAACCGTCCCGTTGATGTATTGGACAGGGCTGTAGACAAAGGAGAAAAACAATATATAGTTTTTATCCAAAACATGGTTTTTAAAAAAAAATAAAAAACTCCAAAAATTCCCCACGTCTTATGTCGAAAAATCACATTTCACACGAACACAGTTACAATTTGGAAGGCAAATATTGTCTTGAAGAAGTACAAAGAAAAATTTTAAAAAAATCGAACTTACCAAGCTTCTTTCCGTAGAAATGGCGCAGGTCTTGAATCCCTCACTCAGAGGATGTGAGCCGTCACTTGGAATTCGCCCAACACGACGGACTCACTTTCACAGTCTCTGGGACAGAACCTGCATCCACTGCAGTGCCAGTAACCAAAAAACAATGGCGATCCCAGAGACTTGTCGATTCAACGCCGATCCTTTTTGGAAAGAAAGAAAATGACACTTTGTCAGGGAACACAAAAAAAAAGGTGAAGATGCCGGATATAGTTCTTTAATTTGGTGGGGACAGTACCAACCAAATTTTCCCGGTTAAATTCAAATAAGGATGCAAACCCATTTATAAAAAAGCGCTATCACCAAAAAATCCCTAGCCCCGGTTTGCGAGCCTGAAAAAAAATACCGCGGTTTTCAAGCTAACCAATGATGAAATACACTAATACTTCCGTACCGGTCTGTAGGGGACAGCATCAACTAAGCAAGGGAATATTGAAAATGTCCTTTACACATTGAGGTGTTGTCAGATCTATTTCTACAGATCATTTTTATAAACGAGGATTTTCGAGATACACGTATACAGACCGAAACATTTGTCAACCGGACTTTTGCCAACATAGCAAGTAGGAGGAAAATAACCAGTTAGACTATAAGAAGATTAGCATTGAAACCGTCAACTGTAAAATCAATTACTGGAGATCAGAGCATGCATCAAACCCAGGAATATTCGAACACTCAACCAACCCCCATATGAGTAAAGCCATACTAAGTGTAGAATTTAGTTGTATTTTAGTTACAGTTTTAGTCAAAAATTTCCTTTGCCCTTTAAATATGTTTTCTCTAAGATTCACATGGTTTGACGCCATCTTTGTAAAACAGTTTTAAATTAATAAACTTGTTTCTGAACTTGAATTTAAAATACACATTGAACTACTGCTTAAACCCGGCCTAAGAGTCTTCAGATGTTAAGTTTGCTCACCACTAGCTAGCCCTACACAACCCTTCAATCCGACTGAGTTAGCTATTAACTTTATTTAACTATGATTATATATAAATTTATATAATATAAAAATACGATTTTGTTTATTCTTTTAGTCCTGGTTTTTATCCCTCGTTTATCTCCAATTTACAAAAGTGCATCACTTGTATTTATTTTATCTTCTCCTTATCAAAGTAATAAAGATATCAAAGTGGGCGGAGCCTCGGTTGTTCCTGGTCAACCCGTGGACCTAAATATGTTTTCGTGCTACAAAACTAGCTAATCCGTGAAGAAGAAAAGATTCGGAAGAGAAATCACTGTCCTAATATCCTAGAAAATACAAATAATCAAACATCCAAAATAAATTAAATGTATATCTAAATGTTTCAAATTGTCCTTAAAACATCGTGAGTGGTTTGTGATATGGCAACCCGCCATTCCCCAGAATTATACCGGGTAGATTGGATTAGACCGGGTAGATTGGATTAGAATACTAAAACAGCTGATTATTGATTTCGTAAACGTCACATAACCACGAAATTCCAGATAAACAAAACAATGAAAAGTTTTTATGTGATTTCTCCCGAACCTGTGATCTCAAATTCCAATTACGATGCCTAAATAATGCGACGCACAGTGGAACGTTTTGAAGATCTAGGTGGACAACCCCTGAGCAACATTAACACTCTTTAATGCTTGATTTTTTTAGCTTTAAAATAACATAAAATGTTTAAAAGCATTTAGTATTTGCAATATTACCTACCTCTTATATAGGGTGATTCAGATTTTAACGATTTTAAGATTTGTGGTCATACTGTATGTTTTTAACGAAAATTGTTTCAACAAATTTTATAACAATGAAGCAACGGCATATATATTTTTTAGTTTTTGCAGGAAGGAATTTAAATAAAACAATTTTGCAATATACAAGGTGTTTCAGAAAAATTTAAATAAAGACGTTTTAGGCGGTAAGGGACGATCACGAAAAAAATTCCGCTCTCATCTGTCACTATATGAAAAATAAATGCATTAAAAATTTTAAACCTCTCACCCCTTGCCCGGGGTGAAACCAACCCCTAAAATTATAATGGGAAATGTTCATCGGATGGCATTATCTTTAAACTTTAAAGGGGTCTAATGTGAGAAAATTTAACAGATATTTGGATTTTAATTTTAAATAGGTACCTAAGAAAGTTTAAAAAAATATTTATTAAATTGGAAAATTCCATTTTTATTAGAAAAATATCATTACTTAACATAACAAATAATAGAATAATTAACTAACACAAGTCCATTTTATTATTATCTTGCAAACTAAACTGTTAATTAATTTCTCAATCTGACACAAAAAAGACAAGGAAAATATATTATCATATTTCTAAAACCGCATAATAATAACTCGCTCCGTTTAAAACTTAATTTTTTGGATTTTTTTAACCTCAAAAAACTTCCCTTGGAGTTTGGTGCAGATGCATTTTTATTAAGCTTGGTTAAGCTTGTGACAGAGTAAAAAGTTACTGTTTACAAAAATTCGTGCAAGTCGAGAGTTTCAAAAACCCATCGTACAGACATACATAGGGCATATTCTTAAATTACGTAACCCCTCCTCCCCCCTCCGTAATGCATATTTAAGAAAAAATATATTTAGGAATCATGACAATGTAACGCAAGGTTAATAACCCCCCTTCCCCCCATGAGCGTTACGTACTATAGGAATCGGCCCATACACATAGGTAAATGGGATAGGGTGTCTCAGATAAAAGTAACAGCAAGGGGGTTTATGAGGATTTAGGAGACGGTAAGACATACCAATTTTGGTAAAAAAGTGGCGCTATTCCGAGCTGTATAACAGAAAACATTTATATGCGTTTTCAAAATATTGAGAAATAAATGGATCCATGATGGATTTGATACCTCCCTAGCTAGCCTATTAACACACTTCAAGTGAAGCCATGATAATATATCATCTTTGATAAGTTTTTTGTATATATCTGAGAAACTGAAGCTCTTACGAAGTTTTTAGTTATAACACGAATTATTGAGCAAAATATAGTCTACTGGAAACTGTATATCGATACGATGCTCCGTTAAAAAGATAGATTTTTTTTTAATTTTAATTGTCAAAAAACTGTCATTAGCATTAATAGATTTCAGCGGTTTAGGAGCTATCGTGTTACGGACAGAAATAATATATACACACACACAGACACCTAGACAGACATCACGACGATATTGCTAGGATAGGTCAAAATACACCCAAATAACATATTTTCGGCGTTATCTAAAAAAAAAAATTTCGTCGAAAATAATACCTATTACTAATACCATTGCTATGCGGGCTAGGAAGGTAAAAGCTAAAAATTGTGACTTTTTGAAAAAATAAAGTCCTAAAAAAATTGTTAACATTGTCATTTTATTGGCCTAGTCATATTTATATAGTTTTATTCAATTTGTTTAAAAGAAGGCGACAATATTTTAATTTTCGAATAACACAATTTTTAAGCATTATTTTGAAACCCCCTGCAGATATTTTTAACTTGGACACTGCATCAGATTTAGCTCGCAATAGCGCCACTTTTTTCCTTTTGAACGAATATCGTTAGTGTTACCGTTTCTGAAAATCCCACAAAGCCCTATGTACTTACTTTTATCTGGACACCCTGTAGACAAACAGACACATTGACTCATCGTGATATAGAAAAATGCACGAAGATTGACTAATTTAGGTTAGAAAATCCCCAAAGGGTACATTTGTGAAGGTATCAAAAAGAAAATGTCATTAAACACAAATAATACGTTTTCTATTTTTAGAGTTGCTGGCTAACAAAATAATTAAGTACAAGTTTACCGCAAAAAAAGACAAAATTTCAATACTGCGTCAGAAAGTAGAGATTTTGTTTAATTAGAAAATAATAAAACTAACATCAACAAATTCTAACAAACTAAAGTTTCAGTTCAACAAAAACTATATAAAAATAAAATTTTCCTTACCAAAACACCAGCGAATAAATAAAATCATAGCAAGTAAAACACTGCAACAATGACAGTCAAAATGTTTCCCTAGTCTTAAGGACATGTCACTCTAAAAATGCCTGGCACTTGTTTTACTCCAGCGCCTACTACGCGAGAAAAAACAATATTGTTTTAAAGCATTGCCCATACCTAGGATTAAAATGTCTAAGCAGAAAATTTTTAAGATGCAACTTTCAATGCAAATATCTTGACAACCAGAGGGGATAAAAAAATAATATTTTGGATCTAGGATGTATGGCATATGCTCTTTAATTATAGGTAGCTGAAATGTTAATTTATAGTACTTAACCATGTCCACCTAGATTAGTCAAACGTTCCACTGTGCGACGTGTGCAGTGGACAATATATAACCTCAAAACCTAGCTCTATAAAATACCCTTAATTTGTGTACAGAAAACCGAATCGAATAGTTTTGGTTTTTTTTTACGGGTATGCGCACTCGCAAGGAGATCCCTATAACGCTCGAGGAGCGGCAAGTGTGCGAAAATGTTGGTGTGTGTTGGTTTTGAAACGGTTCAGGTTGTAACCTGCAGGGAAAACTGTCGCAGGGAGTTTATTCCACAGCGATGCTGTTCTCCAGAGATATGAATTCTGATATAATGAGGTTCTTGGTGCCTCTATCTTGACAATAAATTGATGGTTACCGTCTGTTTGACGTGTTTGCCTAGTAGGTGCTACTCCCGGGGGGATCATACGTGCCAACCCTTCAGAGCATTTTCCGTGATAATACCTGTAGAAGAGAGATAAATCGCCCACAGTTCTTCGATGTTCGAGACTATCCAAGCTACGGGTAAGTGCGGGGTCATTGATCAGCTTGATAGCTCGTTTTTGCACGGTGTTCAAAAGCATTAAGGTATGTTTGGGTGCCGCACTCCATATATGTGAGCAGTACTCCATAGTCGGTCGAATCTGGGCTTTGTAGAGTGTCAGCAGTTGGCTTGGTGTATACAGATGTCTTGTACGAAATAGCACCCCAAGCTTTTGGGACGCCCTTTTAGCTATATCTGCTACGTGACTGTGCCAAGACATGTTGGTCTCTGCAGTGACTCCTAAGATGTTCAACTGGCTCTGCAATGCGACAGCACTTCCAGATAGCATGATGTTTGGCTCACCGGTGCTGGTCTTTTTTGAAAACAGGGCTGCTTGGGTTTTCTGCGCGTTGAAATGTACAAGGTTTTTGTTGCCCCAGTCCTCTATTATCTCCAAGTCGTTATTTATCTGTGATATTTCAGTTAGTCTAAGGTAATGGAATTCACGTGCGGAGAGACATGTGGGTGGTATGACTGAGGAGACTACATTGCCATCATCTGCAAAGCAATAAAGTGGATTTACTGTTTTATCTATGAGGTCATTTATGTAATTCAGAAAAAGTGTTGGCGAAAGGATTGCTCCCTGTGGCACACCAGCATTTATTTGGTAAGAGTTGGAGTTCCGGCCATCCAGTGCAACATAAATGGATCTATCCTTAAGGTAACTTTCAAACCAAGTGCAAAGTCTCGGCGACAATCCCGTTGCTTTGAGCTTGTTGAGCAGATTTTCATGCCAGACTTTATCGAATGCTTTAGATATATCTAGGCCAATTGTTCTTGTTTCACCTCGCAACTCAATCGCTTTTTGCCATAAGTGAGTGACGTATGTAAGTAAATCGCCAGTTGACCTATATTTTCGAAATCCGTATTGCTTGTCGTTGATAATTTTGTACTTTTCCAAGTACTTGGTTAGGTGATTGTTCACAACTCTTTCCATTACTTTTGATATCACCGGAAGTAGAGCAATTGGTCTATAGTTTAACGGATCTGTCTTTTTTCCTTTCTTTGGAATGGGTTGTACGGCGGCAGACTTCCATGATGATGGATATACTCCTTGCCTATAAGATAAATTGAATAATTTTGCGAAAGTTGGGGTGAGTTCGCTAGCACAATTTTTGAGTACTATCGCGGGAATGCCATCTGGACCCATTGCTTTGTTTGTATCCAACTTTTTAAGGGATTTTCGTATTTCTCTGTGACAAAAGGGTACCTCTGGCATACTGTGGGAAACCCTTTCAATGAACGGTGGAGTTTTTCCATTTGGCACTGTTAGGTTTGAGTTGGAGGAAAAGATTTTGGCCAGCATATTGGCTTTTTCCTCTGATGTTGTGGCTAAGTGAGTATTAGCTCACACATATACTATACCATAGTAGTGTGAGCTATGGTGATCCTAATTTTTTCGAGAAAAAAAAAGTTGCTCCGATTTCAAAATTTTTTATATATCTTTGCGTTTCAGATGATTTTGAAACTTTTTTGTTGCGCCGTCTGTCTGTCTGTCTGTCTGTCTGTCTGTCTGTCTGTCTGTATGTCTGTCTGTCTATCTGTCTGTCTGTGTGTCTGTATGTCTGTCTGTAACGACCAACTCGCATAACTCAAAAACGGCTTGGCCGATTTTAATGAAATTGGGTACCTAGGCTGGGTCTTGGGTCGAGATGGTCCCATTTAAAAATGAACAAAATCCACCGAACACAAACCAAATAAAAGGGTGGGGGTAGATTTCAAAAATTAGAGTTTATGTGAAAATATGGCGTGTGTGATATTAAACGAAAGGTTATTGAGTCTGCAGTTAAAGAAAATAAATTTTAATTTATTTTAAAAAAAAGGGTGGGGGTATATTTTAAAAATTAGAGTTTAAGTGAAAATATCGCGTGTTTGATATCAAACGAAAGGTAATTGAGTCCGGAGTTTAACAAAATACATTTTAGTTTTTGTTTTTTTTTTAAGGGTGGGGGTAGATTTCAAAAATTTGAGTTTAAGTCAAAACATGGCTTGTGTGGTATCAAACAAAAGGTAATTTAGTCTGGAGTTGAATAAGATATATTTCAGTTTTTAGTTATATTAGCTCACACGTACACTATAACTATAGTACCTAGTGTGAGCTTAGGGGCCCATATATTGGCAGAGTATTTTTATCTGTAAGTGGTGGTATGGATGACTTGGTGAAGTTTGATCCAACGGCTTTTGCAAGAGACCAAAAGGACCTAGAACTACTTGGACAATTCAGCAACCGGTTTTTTATTCTTTGATTGTATATTTCTTTGGCGGCGTCAATAGTAATTTTGCAACTATTTCTGGCTTTTATAAATTCTGTGTGGTTTTGAGCGGTTTGTTGTCGTTTCCAAAGGTTATATGCTCTGTGTTTTTTCTGTACAGCCGTTTGACACTGGCTGTTGAACCAAGGTTTTGCATTAGCTCTGCGTTTTATTGTATGTGGGATATATGCATCCATTCCAGATAAGATTACTTTTGTTATTTCATTACAGCAAATAGTGGGATCAGCTGTTTTAAAGCAAACCTCTTGCCATGGAAAATCCAAGTAAAACTGTTTAAGGTCATTCCATTTTGCCGATTTATAGTGCCACATTTTACGAGGAAGTGATTGTTGGCTTGGCGGTATGAACATTTCGCATTTTGTTCTTATAAGTTTATGATCGGATGAACCAAGTGGGGGATCTACTTGAATTGTGTACAAGTCAGGATTTGTAGTTAGGAACAAGTCTAAAAGCGCTGCAAATTCACCCCTTTCTGAGATACGGGTAGGTTCATCGACAAGCTGCGTTAGACCACAACTTATAGCAAAAGCTTCTGCTTCCCTGCCTTCATTATCTGTTTGGTGTTTTAGCCAGGGTATATTGTGGACGTTGAAATCGCCTAAAAAAACAATTTCCGCATGTGGATAGTTAGACTGTATACTATCTCAGTTTTCGGATAATGTCGCAAAAAAGTTTTGATACTCGGTGTTACTTGGCGGTCGGTAGAGGCAGCAAATGAACTTGGTCGATGACTGAGGTGAATTTCAGCCATATGATATCAAGGTTCGCTGGTTCTAGCTTCTCCTCTCGATGACATGAAAGGTCATTTTTAATGTACACAGATCCCAAAATTATGTCGAAATCGGTGGTGTAGGTCATAGCCGGGATAAGGATAGTTCACAGTAGGTGTTGCAGAACTGATTTTAGTTTCAGTGAGAACAAGGATGTCAGGTCTTTGTTCTTCAAGATGTTGGTGAACTGAATTCATGTTGGTACTTAATCCTCTTATATTGCTAAAATCAATTCTGAGTTGAGTTTTTGGTCTTCTTTTAATATCTTTGCATGAAGGACCCCCAGGATCACCCGACGCCCCGAGATCCGAGTGGTCGGGTATTTTACCTCCGGAATATTTTGATCCTGGAGGCGCCATCATGCTATCTGTTACTCATTGTTGGAACCGGACTGCCAGCGCAGTAGCGGAACGTGGTGATACCACTTAGCGCTACTCACTTCTGGCATGGTGGTATCTTACCGGTCGACGCCCAATGAGTAAAAAGCGTCTACCACCTACCATTTATTTACATAAATAAAACAAATATGTAACGTTTGCCTTAAACGTAAAAATGACACATTACACACATAAAATGAATCACAGGAAACACGACACGCCAGCACAAGAGGGTGGCGGCACAAGAGGGCGGTGCCACAGCACAAGCCACGAACGACAGTAAAGACAATACAAGAATAGAATACCAACAACAAGTAGCGTAAAAGATTAAGGATGGAGATTAAGCATGGACTAGGGATTTCTTAAAATCCGTGTGCGTACTCGATATACTTTGGATCAATATTTTGCATTTTGATTTGTGGACTTCTCCCAAAATGACTCCACCGATTGTGGCTGTCTCTTTCTGTGAGGGTTAGATAAAGATAGAAGTATTATTTTATGATTTATGCTGTTTGATGCGCCGTGGGCAGTATTGAATTGACCTTTGACTGGACTATTTTTGAATATTGATTTATTGATTTTAGTAACGATTATGTTATTTAGTTTTCTGACTTGAGTACCCTTGCGCAGTACCGTGCGCAGTAATTTAGATTTTTATTTGAATTTTTAAAATTTAAATTTAATTTTTTTTAACCCTGCACATTCAAATAGCTTGACTCAAAATAGGTGGCGCAGTATAAATCTACGCATGCGCAGAATTTTCTTTCCCATACATAGGATTTATTTAATTTATTTTGATCAATAATTTCCTTAAACAGTTTTTGTAAAAAAAGCTTATCTTTACTTACACTTGCGCGTTAATTTTCAATTTAAGTTTTGCGCCTGCGCAAAAGCTATCTCGGTTATTATTTGAGATATTGAAACCGGACTTTCACTAAAGGTTTTTAGAACCTTAACTGAGCTCATATAGCATATTATTTTAATATTTTTGCAAAATTTTTACGCATGTGCAGTACATATTTTCGTTATTTTTGAAGATTTTTGGACTCAGTTTCCGCGAATGGTTTTGCCTAGTCTAATTTAATTCATTTGCATTCATACATGCACAAGATTGGTACTCTTTTGGTATTACACGCATGCGCAGGGAAAATTTTTATGTGCAGTAGCTACGCGAATCAAATATTAAATATTTGGCATCTATAACAATTTTAATACCCCTCAATAATTTTTGTTAAAAAAATTTTAGAGCAATTTTGCTTTACATTTTTGAATATTTTTGCTTTTGTTTAAAGCTTATTTCGCTTTTAATTTCTAAATCGATTTTAATGTGTGTGAATTAGTGCCCTAGTGAAAAGTTTTTTTTAATTTTAAACATGGATTATAAAATGCAAATCGACAACTTATGAAAAGTTGACCTGCAATGGGAGTTAAGATTACGTGGCTTACCTGCAGAAGATTCTGCTACGGTAGAACAATTAAAATCTACCTTGAGACCACTTTTAATACTAGAAAAGAATAAACTACTAACTTATCTTGATTATAAGTTTGATTTCCAAGATGAAAGAAAATATATTTCGGAATGCTTAGCTGAATATACGGGTCTAACTAAATCTTTTGAATCATCAAACAAAGCTAAAAGAAAATTTGAAAGACTACATTCTAGATTAGTTCACTTTTTAAATAGAGTTAATGCTATGGCAAATAATAAACTGGATAATGAACAAATAAAAGTGAAGTCAACCCTACTTGTTGAGATTTTAAATAATATGGACTTATTAGATAAACGTTCAAAACAAGATCCTAGTTTAAGTGTACTTTTGGGCAGTACAAGATTAAGTGATCATCATTCTGATTCATCTTCCAATGAAGATTCAGAAGCATCACAATCCAAAGTTGCTCCTGCTAAATCTACACCATTAAGATCTCGAATACCTCGTACTTTTGAGAAACCATTACAGATTGAGAAATGGGGAATAAAATTCGCCACTAACACAAAAGAAACGTCGGTGCACAGCTTTTTAGAAAGAGTTCACGAATTAGCTAAAGCTAGAAATGTTACCGAAGATCAATTATATGAATCAGCTATTGATTTGTTTGATACAAATGGACTTAAGTGGTATCGTGGCAATTCAAATCGATTTAATTCCTGGAAAGAATTATGCGATTTGCTACGCAAACATTTTGAGAAACCTGATTATCAATCCAGACTTTTTCGACAAATATTAGATAGAACTCAAAACGAATCAGAGTCAATTGTTAGTTATTTAACTGATATGAATGGACTATTCCGAAGACATGGAGATGTTAATCCCGAATTTCAATTAGAAATTATTATTAAGAATTTGGCTCCGTTCTATAGTACTCAACTACCTGACGTTCATTCAACTGAAGAACTTGAAAAAGAATGTTTGAAAATCGAAAGAAAGAAATTTATAGCTGATAATTATGTACCACCTCCTAGAAGGAGAAACAATATGGTTGAACCTGATTTTGCTTATATATCTGCCTCTTCTTCGACTACAGATATTTCTGATGTACCCATTAATGCTGTTGGTCATTCAAACAATTTTATTCGTCCACCTATCAATAATTGCAACAACTTAAATCGTCCACCAGTCAATAACAATAGATTTGCTAACGTAACATGCTGGAATTGTCGTCAACAAGGCCATTTAAATAGAGATTGTTCACAGCCTAGAAAGAAACATTGCTTTAAATGCGGAAAACCTGATGTAACGGTGTATACCTGTCCTTGTTCAGCATCGGGAAACGGTTCAAGGCAGAATCAATAGGTCGTGAGACTTCTTCCCAATTAGATTTATCGGCCATCACTGTAGACTTCCCTCAGAAAATTCTTTTAGATTACATCATTGGTCATGCAAATGGAGATCAAAGACCATATTTAGAAATTCAAATTTTAGGTTATCCTATGAGAGGACTTCTTGACTCCGGCGCGTCACGAACGCTGGTAGGTTTACCTGGCTTTGAAATACTAAAAAGTTTAAGTTTTCAATTAATTAAAAATAATATTAATTGTACAGTTGTCAATGGGCAAAACTGTTCAAGTCCTGGATATTTTCAAGTTCCTATTACTCTTTTACATAAAACTAAGGTGATAGATGTTTTACCTGAATTATCACACAAACTTATTTTAGGAATAGATTTTTGGAAGACCATGAATATAATTCCAGACCTAAAACAAGATATATGGCATTTTTCTGAAGAAAATGAAACTCAAATATGCAGTGTGCAAGATGTAACTACACTTACTCCTGACAAAAAGCAACTTTAGATAAATTGGTTGAACAAAAGTTTTTAGAAATTCCTGAAGGCCTTGGTCATTGTAATGTTGCAGAACATGACATTGAATTATTACCAGGAACAAAACCCATCAATCAGCGATACTATCCTGTTTCACCGATTAAGCAAAAAATTATGGATGATGAGTTAGAAGAAATGCTAAGACTTGGTGTAATTGAGCTATCCAAGAGTCCGTGGTCTAGCCCTGTTTGTCTAGCTAAAAAGAAAGACGGCTCTTATAGATTCTTTATAGACTTTAGAAAGCTAAATTCAGTTAGTAAGAAAGATGCATATGGAACACCTTATATTTCTTCAATTTTAGATCGTCTTCGAGACGCACGATATATCAGTTCTATAGACATCAAATCTGCTTTCTGGCAAATACCATTAAGTGAAAGATCAAAAGAATACACGGCTTTTACCGTTCCAGGACGTCCTCTTTACCAATTTACTCGAATGCCCTTCGGACTTAGTAATTCACCTGCTACATGGCAAAGAATAGTTGAATTAGTGCTTGGTTATGACCTTGAAGAGAACGTTATGGTCTATTTAGATGATATAATCTTAATAACTAAAGATTTCGACGAACATATACGTATTCTAAACATAGTATTCGATAGATTACGAGATGCAGGTATATGATATCCAAAAAAAAGTGTCACTTCTGCAAGCCTCAAATTGTATATCTCCGATATTTAGTGGACTGCAAAGGCCTGCGTCCAAATCCCGAAAAAGTCGAAGCAATTGTGAATATTCCACCTCCGAAAAACGTTCATGAAATTAGAAGGTTCTGTGGAACCGCGTCATGGTACAGACGTTTTATACCCAATTTTTCTTCCATTATGGGACCCATTAATCAATTAACTAAAAAGAACGCAAAATGGTGTTGGACAGAAGAATGTCAAAAATCGTTTAATCTTATTAAAGAACCACTTATTACCGCTCCCGTCTTAACATGTCCAGATTTTTCTAGAACTTTCACTTTACAGACTGACGCCTCACACTTTGGCTTAGGCGCTGTGTTGACTCAAGAATTTGAAGACGGCGAAAAGGTAATTTGCTACCTGTCTAGATCTTTAACTCGCCGAGAGATGAAATATACAGTAACAGAGAAAGAATGCCTAGCAGTGATCTGGAGTGTAGAAAAGTTGAGACATTACTTAGAGGGTCAAAAATTTAAAGTAATAACTGACCATCACTCACTTCTTTATTTAGCAAATTTAAAATATCCGCAAGGACGTTTAGCTCGATGGTGCGTAACACTACAACCCTACGATTTCGAACTTATTCATAGAAAGGAAAAAGAACATGTTGTCCCCGACCTTTTATCAAGATCTGTTTCTTCTGCTGATATAAACTCTATTAATATACAAGAAATTGATTCTGTTTCATCCTTTAATTCCACTGGAGATAAGTGGTATAAAAATATGTTTATTAATCTAGAAAATAAGCCAGATAAATACCCGTCTTGGCGAATAGAAAATAATCTTCTTTATAAACACATTAAGTCCTCATACTCAGAACTTTTAGGTCCTACTTCTTCTTGGAAAATTGTTGTTCCCAAAGATAAACGTTCTGATATCTTAAAACGTTGTCATGATATTCCTGCTGCAGGACATATGGGAGTTTTCAAAACTTATTGGAAGGTCTGTGTGAGATATTACTGGCCCAAGATGCGAGCTGATATTACTAAATATATCAAAGCTTGTCAGATATGCGCTCAAAATAAAGTAGAGCAAAAAGCACGTCCTGGACTTATGGGAGATCGTGCGGAGATAACTGAACCATGGCAGGCCATTAGTTTGGATTATATCGGTCCATTACCAAGATCTAAATCTCAAAATGCATATCTTCTCGTTGTTACAGACTATTTTAGCAAGTATGTTGTCTTGTTTCCTTGTCGTTCTGCAAAGTCAAAATCTCTTTGCAAATTTGTTGAAGAAGGAATATTCCTTACTTATGAAACTTGCCAATATCTAACGACAGATAATGGCCCATAAATGAAATCTAAAGAATTCCAAGATTTGTGTAAATCCTACAAAACTAGAATATTTTATACTCCGAGTTACTATCCAAGAGCGAACCCTACTGAAAGAGTAAATCGTGTTTTGAAAAGAACGATACGTTCCTACATTTCTAAAGACAACCACAAAACCTGGGATGAAAATCTAGCCGCCATTGCCTGCGCAGTTCGAACTTCAAAATCAGAAACCACCCGATTTAGTCCATACTTTGTTAATTTTGGCCGTGATCACAAATTGTTCGGAACAGACCATACTGAAACTGTAAGATTTCAGATAGAGCCTCAAATTGATCAAAATACCGCTATTCAGAAAAGACATGAGATATTTAAGAAACTTTATGGTGAAATATCCAAACGTATTTCTGCTTCTAGAAAAAGAAATATGCATACTTATAATTTAAGAAGACGCCCAGTTCAATACACTGTTAATCAGAAGGTCTGGCGTAAGAAAAAAGGCTTTCTGACGCTACCAAATTTTATAGCGCGAAATTGGCTCCAGAATATTTAGGTCCGTTTGTAGTAAAAAGAAGAACTGGCAATTGGACATATGAATTGGCTGATGAACAAGGTAATTATAAGGGTGAATGGCACGTGCAAGACTTAAAACCGGTCTATCCGCCAGAACCACCTGATCCAGGCACAATTTCCACAGACTCCGATTCAGGAAAAGACTAAAATAAATAAGCTGATTTAAATTTTGATTTAGTTCAATTTAATGTATTTAGTTATTTTGTTTTACGATTTCGGCAATTTTGACCGTAAATTTTGTTATTTATTATTTAATTTATTTTTGTTTTGACCCGCACAGTTTAAAGCTGTCTTGAATAAAAGTAGTAACTTTTTTAATTTTGAGCTCTCCTATGGGAAAAGAAAATATAAGTTTTATTTTTATTAATTAATTTTTTTTTGACGTGAGATTTTACGTGATGACGTTTATCTTATTGGCAATTTTTTTTTGTATAGTTTTGGATCATTAGATCGCAATTCATATTTTATAGTATTAGTTTAGTTTATCTTTATTGCTTACTCCGATTCTTGAATTTTGCTGTGTTGTTTTGCTTATCGTCCGTAAATTTCTCTCTAAATTTCCGTCCTCCCGGAGGGGAAGGGGGGTTGTAACATCTTAATTTTGCCATTACGTTATTTTTATTTTTGGGCAGAAAAATACATTAATAATTGTTTATTTAATTAATGATTTGATGTTTTAGTTATATAAAGTTCTCATTATAACGAGGGATTGGAAGGTCCGTTTCTTCCTGGCGTCCAAATTATTTTTAGCTTTGATTTAATTACTAATTAATGTTTTCGTAGACCCCGACATCACTCTCGAATCTCTGAGCTAGGGCAAAACCCATTGTTGCACACTATAGCTTTATGTAGCTGAAAGCATCACTGTGAATCTTTGAAAATATTTTGATTTTTAATGGACTTTTCTATAGCAATTTGGTACTTAAAATATCTAAGATTAAATTTAAAACAAATACAGACCTTTACTTAATAAAGTTTTAACTTTATTTTAATTTTAAGACCAAGTTACAACTCTCCTATCCTATATTTAGCTTAACTTATCTAGTAGACCCATTTGTGTGTTTCTGTAAATTTTCAATCTATCTCTGCATTGCAATTTTTGCTGCTTTTTGTCTAATTTTTGAGTATGTTGCTCTGCTTCCTTCTAAAAGTAAGAACAAATTAGAATATTGTTAAAGTTGTATAGAAAATTAGATATAACTTGCCTTTTACATTATAGTTTTCATATGGTGATCACGTGGTGGTACATCATTTCATAACTTCATTATTTCTGAGTAACTCCTTTATCAAAATTAACCTTTCTTGCTAAAATCCATTGGAAAAATCTCTAGTGATTGTTTTGGTACTATTGGTATCCTTCTAGCACTTGTCTATGATTTTCTATTCGACCTAGAAAATATGCTTTGTTGTATGACATTGCTAATGGCTATATCTGTATAAATTCACTATTATTTTTAAACCTACCTCATTTTGGTAATCCTAAGTAGTTTCCATGGCTGTAGTACATTCTTCTGGTTATGTCTATGATTTTTCTATGATCTAGTTTGGTCTAGGATTTCTAAAATAATAGATGTTGTTGATCATTATGAATATATTAATTTATTACCTTGTATTGTTTTGTATTTACTTGATATTATTACATTGATTCCATCCTATTTATTGTTTATATTGATTTATCTAGTCTCCTAGTTAATCCTCTGGTCTATTTTTCCTATTTTTCTCTCACATTGTACATCAGTGCAGTGCCTACTATTTAATTATTTTCTAACGATTCCTTAGTAATCTATGGAAATTCTTTGCTACTCTAGGATCTAGTGGTCTATGAGCAGTCTATTACTAGTTCAATACCTACGAAATAGAAGAAGATAGATGATCTATTTTATTTTACTATTATTTTTGTGATGTTGTCAAAAACATTACTTACCTTGGAGGCGTAATTTTTCCTATTTACTCTGTTCATAGAAAATTTTCCTTTGGCACATATCTTCCTTGAATAAAGCACTAATGATTTGCTACTTTTATTATATTTTTATTTATCACTACACTTGATAAAATATTGTTTTTCGTTTGAATGTTCTCTTGTGTACTGCTTTCCAGTAATTCCATTTATTTTTAGACGAAAATTTTGACGTCTATGCCAGCGTTGCCGTACTTACTTTATTTTCTTGTTCTCTCGGGTGTGAGTAAATAAAGTTAACTTTTGTAAATTAGTAGTGTATATTATTTTTCTTATTACTAATTACGGTAATTAATTAATTAATTATTATTAGTGGTACTCAAGTCCAGAAAATATTGATTATTATTATTTTTGGATTTATGATTATGATAAAAACCTCTCAAATCTTCTATTAAGATTTTTGATTTAGACATGTGACAGCATCGCTTCTGACGTTGACATTACTGACGTAATTATTTGCAATGCAGTTAATTCACTTTCCCGATTTGTGGACTTCTCCCAAAATGACTCCACCGATTGTGGCTGTCTCTTTCTGTGAGGGTTAGATAAAGATAGAAGTATTATTTTATGATTTATTTCTGATCTGATATGTTTGATTAGTTTGGTCATTTTTGAGTGTGTGCGCATCCGCGCAGTCGCAGTAGCTCCCTCTCGGAAAAGAGTTGCTGGAAAACGGAGCGGCCGTTTTCACTTTGTGTCCGACGTTCGTAAAAGTCACAGCGTTTGATTGGTTTTAATTTTGTTATGGTGATTTTTTATTAATTATTTTTTTTACCCGTTTTGATGGGGATTCTTGCCAATTCATTCATTCCTTCATTGTGAAGATTTTGTAGTTACCCGTAGATGGTATGTTTTCTTCACAATATCTCTGTATAGAGGATTTTAGACTTAAAACGAACGTCGTAGTACCGACAGCCATTTTGCGGCAAAGACGAAGCTTGTGACCCTTGAACATCACAAAAGGTAAATTATTATTTTATTAAATAATGCATCTTATTATGCCTTTTTATTATTGATTTTTGCGAAATATTATTTTATTTACGGTAATTTATAATAATTTTCCGGTACAAAGAAGAAAATTATTGCGGAATTTCTTAATAACTACGTGTTTGATAGACAATTTTTCCGTCAAATTAATAATTTTCTGCACGATTTTACAAAGATTGGTAATTTTTAAGACCGAAATTATTGCCATTTATTCATAAATTTAAATAAAATTGGTAGTTTTCTTAATTTAAATTTAATTACATAAAATATTAAATTAAAATAGAATTTCTTAATATAATTAAACATAAAATTGGTACTTTCTTTTTGAATGAGAAACAAATATACATTATTCTAGAAATAAGTAAAAGAACTAAATAAATCTTTATTTTCAATTCTCTATTATAAATAAATAAAAAAAAACTAATTAAAACTTAATTTTTATTCTTAAAAATAAAACTAACAGAAGATGCTTTATTTATTGAAATTCGTTTTCTACAAAAGTTGAACTTTTGTAGGGTTCCAAACACCGGTCCAAATCCCAAATTCTGGTCAAAGTCAGATTTCAAATTCTGGTTTCAAATTCTGGTCCAAATTCCGGTCTAAATTCAAATTCTGGTCCAAATCCAACGCTGGGTCCAAAGTCCAAATCTGAGCCCAAATTTATGGTCCGAATTCACGTTTCACTTACGCTTCGGTTCTACATTCTGTTACCAAATCTACAGTCCGAAACTGTTCAAATTGAAATGCTGCTGATCTGGTTTAGGAGCTGTGGTTTGCTCAGGTGACTTCAAAGAAAATAAAACAAGGTGAAAACTTATTGCGTCCGATAATGACTGAACTCCTTTTTTTAATACGACTGAACTCCTTTTTTTTTAATATGACTGAATTTAATTTTTAATATTACCTACCTTACATATGAATTATTCTTGCTCATTATTTTTTTTCTGTAAACTAAAGAGTGATCACTGCGCAGGTACTCCACTATACAAATACCAATTATAGGTATCTTAAATTTTTATAATTAGATTTATAACATCTATTTAAATCTAAAAATGTGAATGCGCTTATCTTAATTTTTTTTATATTTTGGTATTAAAAATACGACGTGCTTGAGTTGTAAATATACTTGACCAATTTTTTTTATTATATGCTATTGGAAAAAAACCGATCTTCATGTCTTTTAATTATATTCTACTCCAAGTGTTTGGTTTAATTTTAAATAATGATCCATAAATTAATTAATATTAATTTTTTTTAAATACTGGGTTGCGCAAGCAAAAAAAAGTGTGTAATTTTAAGAAATCCCTAGTCCATGCTTAATCTCCATCCTTAATCTTTTACGCTACTTGTTTTTGGTATTCTATTCTTGTATTGTCTTTACGGTCGTTCGTGGCTTGTGCTGTGGCACCGCCCTCTTGTGCTGACGTGTCGTGTTTCACTGTGATTCATTTTATGTGTTGAGCTGGACTTTAACTTTATATATCCCTCTTCCAAAACAAAATATTTTATTTTTAGTTTATTGCTATAATTATAATGATAAAGTAAAATACAAACAAATAGGAACAAAATGAGGAACATTAAAAAGAAACCTTAAAACTAATCGGTAAAAAAATTTACGGAACGATGTCGCAACATCACTTTCCCCACTATATGTAACGCTTCGGCTATCATTTACCCCCTTATGAAGGGTATCTAATTTATGCACGGCACCTAAAATAAACCTGTTTGGGCTTTATCTAGGAACTTTTGCAATTTGCGGTAACCTTGCGGCTAATAAAAAAACAAGTTACATGCGGATTTCTAAGCGATCTAACAAGTAGCAAAGATTGTTTTTTTTACTTACAGGGCTTATAGTAATAAAAACTACTAAATATTGAGAAGGCGAAAATATTTAAAAACAATAAAAAATACTATATACGAATCGTGAGAGCAATGCGTAAAAAAAAAGTAACAATAAGTTGATTTCATTGATGTGACTACGTTCTTTTAGTTCCTCGACCAAAAATTCCTAGAAATTCTAGAATAGGGATCATGCTCTCGACTGCAACATACATTTTTGAAAAACACTTTTTATTGGCACTTCATTTATTGTTATAATGGAATTTAATTTATCTTGTTTTTGTTTTAAAACCTACCACAAATTCACGCTCGTACATAACCTATAAGCAGTGGTGCTGTTGTTGGCAGAAACGGCAAATGACAAGTGGCGATACCCCAATATCTTAAGGGTAGTAGTTTTACTTATCGCGTGGTTCCTATCACTCTGTAGACGTTTTCTAGTGGCGAAAGCTAGTTAACAATACGTTGCCGCAACGAAGGAGTAGAAATTCGAGTGTGTTATCTAGAACTAAAAGGGAATACCGACATAAAAGTCGTACGTGACACGTTGCCGTAACTTAGGCTCACTTTCAAGTAACCCTTTCGACTATCAGGGAATATAGTTTGGGACGCCATGTTTTTTTGTAAAAAAGAAAATTTAATATTTTTATTGTCGTTTTATGAGCTCATATTAAAGAGCTATACTATTTTATAAACAAATTAGTTGAAGCTTACCAAAAATGGTCTTCTTAAGCACCATTTGTTGGAGTTAAGTGTCGACTATGAAAACATAACCTCCAAAATCACAACACAAAAATTCCATCAGCTACCAGAAAACGGCTTAATTTTACGGGCGCACCGGTTTTTTGCAATATATATAATGCATGTTATACAAAAAACTTTGCGTCGCACTCGAATTTTGATCCTCTGCTCGTAAATTCTCATACTTTTGGATATCATATAGTACATATTATAGCCATAACCAAACAAAAAAACTTAGCGAGTCTGTTTACTGTTGTGTCCACCATATTGTGTAACAATTCTACCAAAAAGAAACGATTATATTATTTGCAACTACATCGCTACTTTTATGCCATTACAGAAAAAGAACAGCCTCTACGACGTAGTAGATACCTGGCTACGACGTAGTAGTGTAGTTGTTACTACAGTGACTTTAAATACTTGGCCAAGTAGTTATAACCAGAAATTGGTTCCCCACTTAGGGAATTAACACGTCGCTGTATGGTATACTGAGACGTAGCGGGAGGTTTCAAGAAATTCTTTCTAGTTGCGGTTTCGTCGTTATAACTTTAAATGTTTGTTGGGTTGGGTTGAGATTCAAATAGCCGAGGTATTGCCCCATTGTTTAACTTAGGGAATGTTAGGGGTACCTCCTTTTGTACTCCCTCTTTATCCCTAATTATCTCAGTTTTAATAACGTCACTTTTGTCAAAATGTTTCCAACAAACCACTGAAGATGCAGTCACAACATAATCTTCTCTGTGTATGGCCTGAAGACAAGCATTTTTTAGGACATTTTCTTTTGGGAAGCTAAAAGTTGTTCGGTGACCCTCTTCATTAATCATAGATGCATAGTTACTTTTGCAACCGGGTACACAACACTTTCGCGGCATGTTTAAAATTTAAAAAGAAAAAACATAAAATATTCCAAACAAAAACAAACATCTAACCTCACTTATTACCGGTGTACAAAACGTCTTTTTTACACAGCTTTTATTAAGTAGGTAATATAATTTTAAGTTCACCACATATCTCACTACAACCAGAACAGTTTTTTTATTTGGTAACGCGATTTGAAATATACTTAAAGTTAAAAAAAACATTATTTGCGCAGAAACGGCCAGTAACTAGCGTGGTGGGCGACGCACGTGAACGAAAATGATCGGCCCACCAGAGGCCGTATTCTTGACGGTCCGTGAGTCGAGTGCAGGGTGAGTGCAGCTATCCTCTCTCACAATCACCTGCGTTAAAGCAAGTGAGAAGCTCCTCACTCACGGGCACGGGATTCAAGAATACAGTACCTGCTGTGTTGCCGTTTCTCCTGGTTCGTGGCTCGTTAGTTTACGAAGGCTGCACACAAACCAAAAATCAATGTATCTGGGATGGCGGCGCCGCGAGGCCGCGCGGCTTAACGTGACAAGGTAGGGGTTGGGCGGAAGAAAATTGGAAGATTAATTTAATATGTACCTAGTAGAATGAGCCTGTCTTTATTCCAAATTCCGAGATTAGGGGTAACAAAAAAAGCCCTCATCCTTTATATGTATATGTATTGATTAAAAATAAAAAGGGTAAACGTTTTTATTAAAAAATATGCTTTATATTTACCCTTCTTTTAGAAATCCGAACAAGCAAGTCAGATATTATTCAGAAAGTAGATTCACAAACTGATTCTAGAGATTCGAATGATGCAAAAATACAACTGGATGCTCAAGCTGAGGAGGATTCCGTTAATTCAAAAGTGGGTATTATGTTGTAGCTGCTTATTGCAGGGCCACTAAATCTGTCGTCATAAATAACCTATTGTTTTAGAATTTTTCCAAATATTGACAACCTATTTGCTAAACAATTTGCAGTTAAAGTGTAGTCCTATTTAAACCAATTCAGATTAACTTTTATATAAATATAAGAACCGGTTTTGTAATTATTTGCAAAACATTGTATTACATTGTATTAACTGTCATCGTACAAATGCATTACGGCTCTCAGCTCAGGTTTAGTTGGGTAACAATTCCGACTGGAAGGTCGAATTTCGTTTTGCTTGTGATCAAAGAGGTTTGTCAAACATGGGACCAATAGGTATTTAATTCAAATATAAAATAGGTTTTTCTAAAATGAGCCAATATAAAAGTAGGTGGTGTCTGTTGTGCTGCATTTACATTATGCCGAACCATAAGGTCGATCGACAAATCTCATTTGACACGTTGGAGTAGGAGTATATGGAAGTATTGACCGATACTCATATGCTCATAAAACACCTGAACACGAAAACTTGTAATAGGTTACTTATATTTTGTTGGGACTTATTTGGAATAAAACCTGACCCTATTTTAAAATCGGCAGTATTGTGACAGATACATATAAAAAGCAGCTGCTTTCTTTCAAAATTCGGCCTTTGTGTATTTAAGAACCGGATTTATTAGTGATTTATTTGGTATGTCAATTTTAAGTGGTCAGCTGTCAGTTTTCTTTGTAAATCAGTCAGAATAAAGCCGACTCTAAAATAAAGTCAGGTTTTATTTCAATAAGTCCCTATTAGCAATGTTTATAGTGTGTTTATAAAAAAAAATGCCAAGACATCTTAGCTGAATTTTTAGTAACTTACACTAAAAATTATCAATAAAATTTTCCGTGTACGGGATTTTTATGAACACGAGTGTACATCGCCGCGCCAATATTAGCTGCCGAAATATAAACGATTCTTTAAAAAATAAATTTTTATAAAAATTAAATTTGTCTAAAGAAAAGGTAATCTTTTAAGACGCAGTTACGTTAAATACTTTCAAACCACTGGGGTAAAGAAGCACCGATCACCAAACAAAGATTCGTGAAAGAAATGCGTGAAAGGATCCCATCAAATTACGAAATAATCGTCAAAATTCAGACCGGTTTTTAAACCCGAAAATCTACATAAAAAAGGGCCGTTATAAAAACATCGAAAAAAGTTTTGCCGAAACGTTAAATGGTTGAAAATAGAATGTCGAACCGTAATTTAATCGAAAATAAAATAATAGAAAGGAAAATAGACGAAAATAATTTAAACGAATCGTAGTTTTGTCGATCTGTAAAATTGTCGAAAATAATACATGAGAAAATAGTTAAGACAAAGCGTAATTTCGTCGATCCGTAAAAATGGCGAAACGTAAAAAAATCGAAACGTAAAATCCTCGAAACGGAGTTAAGTCGATTTGCAGAATGATCGAACAGTAAAAAAATCGAATTATGAAAAGACCAAACCGTAAAAAAGTCAAAAAATAAAAAAATCGAAAAATAAAAGAGAATAAAGCAATTCTACCTAGAAATCTACAGGGAAACCAGAAGACAGCTAAGAAATTTAATTTGCACGGAAATTTTTTTTATGTTCGAGCGCAAATGCCAAGATATAAATACAAACGTAGGAGGAAGGCAGAGTTCTCAAGTATGGACATTTATTTCTACGGTAAAAAACCCAACAAAAGAAAAAGTAAACATTCAGATCATCAAACCAGAATAATGGACAGAACACTACATGGGACTACTGCAGGAAACGAGACCCGAATATCTGTCAGCCCCTCCGAGGAGAGACATAAAAATACATGGAGAAGAAGTAATTATTGAAAAAGAAATGATAAAGAATAGTATTAAAAAGCTTAAATCCGAAAAAGTTAGCGAGCCTGGAGGATTATACGCTGAAATGGTCAAATATGGATCAGAGAAACTACTAGAAAATCTCACATATATTATAAATTAGCAATCAATGCATAAACGGACATCCAGTACCCGATGATTGGAAAATAGCATTCATATCCTCAATATATAGAAAAAGAAACAAGCTGGATTGCAACAATTACAGAGGAATTTCAGTTACCAGTACTCTAAGTGATTGTACGGTAGGATTCTTAGAGATCTAAAAGAGAATTATTTTCATGAACAAGAAGAAGAAGAAAGAAAAGTGGGTTTCGTGCAAGTAATTAAGAAACAGAGGGCCAGAAATATAGAGATGTCATGTTACCTTTGTGGACCTACAAAATGATACCGTTCCAGTAGAAAAATTATGGACAGTGACACTCACTCAATCATACAAACATAAAAGCGATAAAACAAGTATACAAAAGGTCAAAATCTAAAATTAAAATTGGAAAACGACTTTCAAAAGAATTCCTGGTAACAAAAGGCTTAAGGCAGGGATGTTGTATCTCTCCAACTTTTTGTAAAATATATATCGCAGTACTTGTAAAAAACTGGAAACGTAAAGTACACGGCATGGGAATACAACTTACCGACCGATTTACCACATACACGCTTCAGTTTACTGACGACCAAGTAATTGTAGCCAATGGTAAAGAAGACATGGAATATATGATGAGAAAGTTAACGGAGGAATACCAAAAGTGAGGGTTAAGAGTGAACGTGGATAAGTCACAATACTTATGTATTAAAAACGAATCACGTGAGGTAGAACTAGATAATGGACAAACAATATCTCCATGCAATGAGTATGTATACTTGGGGTGTCTCATTTGATAAGACATATATATAATATACGCAAAATCAACGAAACGTAGTTTTCTCGAAACGCAATAAGATCGAACCGTAAAAAAATCGAAAATATAGGTGCGATGTTGCCATATTTAGCAAAATTTCTTGGCTGACCCTCAAAGTTTCACTATATATGGGTAGATGGCGCCAGAGGTCATCTTAAGAAACGAAGGGTCCATTCGTTAATTAGCATAGACAAGTCGGATTCTTTCTTGGCGGCTTCTTCAATAGTATAAGGTTAGTTCCCATTATTGTTATTGTTAAATAATAGGTATAAGTTTGGTAAAATTGCTAAATTATTAGAAAATACTTTGAGCTTATAAATAAAATACATAAGTATTTGTCAATTTTATACGTCAGGTAGCTTATAGAATAATCAAAAAATTACAATATTTTCACAAAACTAACCTCACAGTGTCAATGATGTTTAAAATAGACGATACCTAAACCAGAAACTTTCTGCCTAAACAAATAAATAAATTTTCTAGTATTTTCGCTGGTATATTGACATAAGAATAATTTCGGACAATCTGGGGCGATGTCGTTGTGCTAAAGCACACTTTTTTTTAAAGAGGATTGGTATGATCCCACCTAAACTCATTCACAGGCTTAATTTTTTTGCATCTGAAAGAAACCTTGTAAAAAAACGAAGTTGACGAGTTTTTGTCTAATCCTTGTTTTGTAAAAAAAATCATACAAAAACCTTATATACAAGGGCGTATCCATCCCAAGACAGAAGGGGTTCTATTTGAATACCATGGCCATCTTCACTTAAGGAGGGCAAATACATGCGTAATCAAGTTGAATTTTATTGCCTGACTTTATTAAAGTTTGGTAAAAAATAGAGTGGGGGAGGCAGCGGCTAAAAGTGAAAAAAAATTCAAAAATATTTTGGGCAATAGTAGTTTAGAGAGATTAGGTTAGAGGGGAGTTAGGTTAGGTTGTTCATAATAAAAACAAAGCAGTGTCTTCTTATTTAAATAAAAAACGATTTTTTTTTGTATTTTTAGTTCTGCTGCATTATTTATTCTTTCTCAGGATTTCCGGCCGTGGCTACGTGCCTGAATACGTCTTACATTACAAGGGTTAAGTTTTTTAATATAATCTACAAGGCTCTAAATTTCCATTAAGGTTGATCAGAGTTACATAAAATTAAAACAAACATCACAAAATATAAAAGGTGATGTTAGCCGCAGATTTAATATCGATTTTTTTCAGGAATAACTTACAATAATATATTTTTTCTGCATTGATATTAATTATAAATAATCAAAAGCACGAAATTTTCTGCTTAGTTTTATTTTGAATATAACAAACTTGAAATTGTTATTTTTGATAATCTTCTAACGAGAGCATAAATATTTAATTTTATTTGCATAAATACGTTGCTGGTCTTGCTTTACTAATTAGAGAGATTTAGGGCAGTGACGGATCCAAGATCTCTGGAGGGCAAGGGCCAAAAGATCGGAATCATTTTCTCGGTCTAGGACAACTGCGCGCCGCCAACTGGGCGTCGCCAACCCGGCGCTGCCAACTGGGCGCCGGGCCAACTCGGCGCCACCAACTGGGAGCCGAACGAACTCGGCGCCGGACTAAAAAATTTTTGATAAAATGTGTAGATGAAAAACAAAATATATTATTAATATAAAAACATCTTTAAAAAATCCTTTACGCAATTATTTTTTGTTAAGTAAAGTTAAATCCTTTAAGTCGACTGTTGAATCTTGGTAGTTGTAGTGTTTGGTAACCTGGTAACACTACAATTTACGTTTTTTATTACAACAATGGCGGATCCAAAATTTCTTTATTTTTAAACCGATTGTCTGAAATTTGAAAGTTTGCAGTGCCTGAGATCACTAAATACAGTTTTGTCCTCAAACTTAAAAAAATCAAAATGGCGGATCCAAATTGGCGGATTTTCTTATTTACTAGCCGATTTGTCTCAAACTTGAAATATTACATTGCTTGAGGTCATTTTCAAATTTTTTCCCTTACTCCTCAAACATTAATAATCCTATATTTTAAAAACAGCACCTCCATGTTATATGAGTTTTTTTCTTATTTTGGCATCCTTTATCATACCGTTTACACCCTGCTCATTTTTATAATCAAGAAGGAAAAAAAATGTCGTCCTAAAAGATTATATGTCGAAACTTAATTTTTGCAAGTATGTTTTTTGCCTGTGCACGGTAGAAATAAATGAAAATAAGAAAATTTCGCCGATCCCATATCGCCGCCGAACCAACTTGCCGCTGACTCATTTCCCCACCGGGAAAACTAGCCGCCGTCGTGGTTTTAGTTTGAAATTTTATGAAAATATTTATCGGTAAAACAATTTTTTAAATAATTGTTAAAAAATTTTCTTTCTTTTTCACAAAGCAGTTTTTTAAGTTCTTTTTATTTTTTTTTTAAATGATTTTTCTTAATTTTTGAGGAAGATAGTGGTATCTGGACATAATTAATTTAGGTTAGGACGCCAAACAAATAAAATTGAAAAGAAGTAAAAGTGAATCGGCGAATTATTCTGACTCCTAAAAAAACTGCACACTGCAATTTTATTACTAAAACATTACCTTCATCTAGCTAATAGTACACATTGGAGCTGAGATTACTTTATTTTTATGTAGGCTAATAAATGTTACGTAACAAAGTTTAACACATTATCAAACTTTGTAAAACTCCACCCCGTCATGTAATTTATGAACTGCCCTAAATCACAAGAAAAAAAATCACAAATTTCACAGAATAGGAAATAGTCATGCAAATACTCCAAATAAGCCAGCTGTCCAAGGAGCGTATTATCTCAGGCTTTGATTGGCTGAAATTTTTAAATCAATTAATCAGAGCCCAAGAAAAGATAAATCCGAGCGGATAAAACGCTCCATGGTCACCCAGCCATACCGTTTATAAATCTGGCAACGTAAAATATTTTTTTTCGAAAATTCAGTACGACGCAACCACAAATTTGTTAGGTAATCCGTGTTAATAGGGACTTATTGCAATTAGGCCAGGCAGTAATAGTGCCGGGCACTATTCTGAAAGTTTTCCATTTAAAACCGACAGTTCTTCTTTCAAAATTGACATACCAAAGTCGAATTTATAAATCCAGTCGTTTATTTTCCATTAATAATGACGGCACTATTAATTCCGGCTCTTATAATACACAAAGGCCTAATTTTGAAAGAAGACAGCTGTTCTTATAATGCGAAACAGTCAGAATAGTACCCGGCACAATTACTGCCTGGCTTTATTCCAAAGTCCTTAATAAGTCCCTAATAACGAGGTATAGTCTTTGTTTAAAACTCGTAGACAATGATTGTGTAGAAATAAAATTTCGGACTTCCATTGTCTTTATTTATTTTAAAACACGACGTTTCGGTTAGTAAGTATCTCTAACCGTTATCAAGTGTGAACTAAACAATCTAGTCTCTAGGCTACTACTTATACTACTTGGTGTGCAGTCAGGTGTGACCACCACCATAGAAGGACGCATCTACAGGACTTTGAAGAAGTATGCTGAAATTATCCCGGTCGCTGCTAGATCCCGCCTCACTCCACACCACAGTAAGGCACCACATTTTTATGGATTACCAAAGATCCATAAGAAGGATATACCACTGCGACCAATTACCAGCTCCAGGGACTCACCGACCAGCACTTTGTCGAGGTTTTTGTTGGACATAATTCAACCACTACAGGGTAAGTCCGAATCTTTTGTCAAAAACTCGGAACATTTTGTGGAGGTTTTAAAAGGTATCGAATTAGATCCCGGCGATAGATTTGTAAGTTTTGATGTAGAAAGTCTCTACACCAACGTGCCAATAAATGAGTCACTCAGTATCATTAAAAACAAATTACAAACTGATGATACACTTCACGAGAGGACAACGCTATCGGTGGAGGGGGTGATGGATCTGTTGGAGCTCTGTCTCCGTAACTCTTACTTTCAAGTGAAAGATAAGTTTTACGCGCAAAATGATGGACTCCCAATGGGTTCATCTCTTTCGCCAGTGGTAGCAAACATCTACATGGAGTGGTTCGAGGGCCATGCGATCAACACAGCAAGAGTCAAACCAAAACTATGGCTACGATACATGGATGACACATTTATTATATGGCCGGAAAATGATGACGAACTACAAAATTTTCTACACCATTTAAACGGTATTCGACCAACAATCAAGTGCACCATGGAAATTGAAAAAGATTCGGCCTTACCTTTTTTGGATGTTCTTGTCAAACGATTAGACAGAAACATTCAAACCACTGTATATAGGAAACCTACACACACGGGACAGTACCTAAATTTTAAGTCTAATCATTCTGTTGCAACAAAACAAGGAGTTATAAGAAGTTTGTATTTAAGAGCCGTAAATATTTGTAGTAATAATAAAGAATTAACCACAGAAATTAACAACATTAAAAAGGACTTACAACAGAATGGTTATTCCGAGAAATTAATAAACTCAACGATATTTAAAATTAAAAACAAACTAAATGTACCAAATTCTCAAAATAATAATCCGTTAGGTGTTATTAACATTCCATATGTTCAAGGGATTTCAGAAAACATAAGACGAATAGCTAAACACTATAATATAAAAACAGTATTTTCTTCGGGAAATACGATAAGAAGTTTTGTAACTAAAACAAAACCAGACAATCCCTCAAATAATAAGGAATGTATTTACCAAATCCCGTGTGAGTGTGGTAAATCATATGTAGGTGAAACGAAACGCCCTCTTCAGGTTAGAGTAAATGAACATCTAAAAAAGTACCCAATTAGGGGATATTGAAAAATCCGGTTTAGCAGATCATGCTTGGTCAAATGATCACAGGATTCAGTGGTCAGAAGCTAAAGTTTTACATAAGGAGTCGCATTGGCGAAAACGAAAGTTTATTGAAGCTGCGTATATAATGCAGAATAAAGAAGTTTTCAGTCAACCAAGCACCGACATACCAAACATATGGAAACCACTCCTTAAGGAAAACAGGCGTCTTAGGATTAAAAAAGGGGGCGGGCCGTCACACCTGACTGCACACCAAGTAGTATAAGTAGTAGCCTAGAGACTAGATTGTTTAGTTCACACTTGATAACGGTTAGAGATACTTACTAACCGAAACGTCGTGTTTTAAAATAAATAAAGACAATGGAAGTCCGAAATTTTATTTCTAAACGAGGTATAGGATATAGCCGGCTGTCCATTGAGTGTGTTATTTGCGCGGATTTTTTTTCTCACGCTTTGATTGGTTCAAATTTTTTAATCAACCAATCAGAGCCCAAGAAAAGAAAAATCCGCTCAGATAATACGCTTAATAGACACCAGACATAAGATTGTTCCCGCTCCATAATAGAACACTCACATTTTGTATGGTCGGGAATCGGACCCCTGACGGGGTGAGCGAAGTTAGGCACAAACTTATCAAACCAATGACGTCAAACGGTACGTCACTGTTTTAAAACTTTTTTAAAATAGTTGGGCGCGAGAAAACGCTTCAGGACAAAAAATATGTTTTTGCGTATTTATTAAGTCTGAGCTTTGAAATTTATGGCTATATGCAAAGAAAATATGCCGCAGGCGAATATTTTGGGAAAATAAAAACAAAATATTTAAAAATATAAATTTTGTAAAAAAGCCAAAGAGGGAGGCTGAGCAGACCCCCCCTGGCGGATCCAGAAGGGAGATTTAAAGTGTATCAATTTTGAAACCCATTTATATCTCCAAAAAATCAACCCATAAGTACCTAAGTACTTACTTAATAACCAATAAAAGAGAAAAAAATATTAAAACGAAATATACTAAAGTAATACAAATATACTTAGTTAGGATGTTAAACCGGGAGAAAACAGAAAAAACTGCAGGGAAAGCCGCGCGGATTCAGCTAGTCTAATATAAAACTATGGCCACCATTGAGTTGTATAAGGCCCGTCAATGATGGCCACTCTACTACTAATATGGCAAACATTTAAAAGAAAACTTATGATCATTCCCAAAGATACTGTGCGTACCCGTGAGATAATAATTTGTGCTTGTCCATGTTTTAATATTAATTATGTTACTATTATTTTATAAAAAGAAGTTTAGAAAACCTCAATTTTGGAAAATATTTACACCAGAAGGCTGCAACATGGCTGAAACACCTAAGAATTTATACATTTTCAAAAAAAAATTTGGTCACCCTTGCAATAACGTAATATGGGTCAAAGTAAGAAAAACTGTCTAGAAGTCAGTTACTCCTTTTTTTTAAGGAAAATTTTTTAAATCTCAAAAAGCTTTATTTAAGCCCTCCAGGAATTTTAGAAAACACACATCGAAAAGTGATGAACATTATTTTTTCTGCAAATATTGATGTCCCAACTTTCGTCACCCTTATGTCTCGAAACCCGCCATCTTATTTTTGCATTCTACTTTTACATTTTGCAAAAAACTTATTGCAATAAGGCCAGGCAATAACAGTGCTAGGCACTATTCTGACAGTTTTTCCATTGAAAACTTACAGTTGATCTTTCAAAATCGACATACCAAAGTCGAATTTATAAATCCAGTCGTTTATTTTCCATTAATTGTGGCGGCACTATTAATTCCGTCTCTTATAATGGACAAAGGCCTAATTTTGAAACAAGACAGCTGTTCTTATAATGCGAAACTGTGAGAATTGTGCCCGGCACAATTACTGCCTGGCCTTATTGCAATAAGTCCCCCATTTACTCGTCACGATTTTGAAACATTAAATACAGTTATTCCAAAAATAATCGATTTCATGAAATTTTGCTTCAATGTGCCCTTCAAAAGTTATCCAAATTCATATAAAATCTTCCTGGTATAATTTCAACCCTACCGACAGAGAAAAGGCGCGACTCTTTGCGGGCCGACGAAAAAGTATTTGTTTTTTGACCAACCCAGCACAGGTGGCTAGACGGCATTTGATTGGCAGATTTTTTGGATATGCGCTTTTAATTGCTTTCAGGTGTTCTTTGCGGGACTCCTTTAGTCGGCAGTATGCAGAGTTAGAAAATAAATCAGTGTCGTTTCTGTAGGTATAGGAATAGAAAGTTTTAATATCTATTTTTATTTCTTTAGTTGACGCCATAATTAAATGAAATAATTTTCATAAGTATATCTACCGCCGCCCATGTCACTTTCTTTAAAGGATATGCCGATGGTCGGCTTTAACATTTGTTCAACTGACTTTGCAAAAACTTTATACTTAATCTCAGTGGCGGCTTGTAAGGTAGTGCCACGGAGCCAAACCACTGCCCTATTTTTCTGCAAAAACACGTTTTTTTTTTCATTTTTAAAAAATATATTTCATTTTATTTTATGCATTTCTTTTTAGTTTAATAGTTATACAAAATTTGGTAACCCTATGCAATTGGATCACACTCCGACTCAACGCGACGCGATGAATGAGTCACTAAAACCTAAAGCAGCAAAGAACACGCTCCCAATGAGTTTCTGCAACTTTTCTGTTGGCGCCTGTTGGACATTTAGCGTTGTTTAAATCAGCACAGGGCATCAATTAATCTTATTACTCGTATTGTTTTTGTGTGCGGATCATGGGTGTTGCAATTTACAATACATTTCAATTATTTCAGCAGAATTTTTTGATAAATTTTGTGTCATTCCATGGCGGCATTTGGGTGGGCATGGGTTAGTTAAAAAAATAAAATTAGGAACCCCAAACATAGTAGTAGTAAGTCTGTTTTTTAATGACTTGTTGGAAAGCATTTCGGCGAAACATCCCGATTTTTTTACTTACTCGAAATTCTGGCACTACCATGTTGTACTGACACGAGCCGCCGCTGCTTAATCTTACTAACTTCCGGATAATAGGATGTATGCTTAAGTTATTTAACAAGAACATGTTGTTGTTCTTAATAATCAATTTAGTTAGTTAGATTACCTAGAAATATATTTTTTTAAGTAGAATGTTTGTATTCTATTCTATTCTATTCTATTTAGCCTTCTTCGATTCATCTTTAGACATAGGCCCCCCAATATTATTCACTCTTCCCTGTCTGTCGCCGTATTCATTCATCTATTGCCCGCATGTTTCTTCAAATCGTCCGCCCATCTCATTTGGGGTGTTCATCTACTTCTTTTATTTTCCAACGTCTCCAGTTTACAATACATTTGTTCCATCGATTGTGTTTCTTTCTGTCTGATATTATGACCAGTAAATTTCCATTTTAATTTTGCTACTTGTCCTCTGACATCCCTTACTTTTGTTTTATTTCTTATCCATTTATCCCTATTTCTATCGTTAGCTTTACATGTAACATTTGTCTTTCCATTGATCTTTGGGCTTTTGTTGCCTTATCCGGGTTTGATTTTGTAAGTGTCCAAGTCTTGGATTGGTTATACCCTTTCGTTTTGAGGTACTGATGATTTATTTATTTTTTTAAATGTAGCTTCATTTACTGAATTAATAATTTGTCCCAGGTATATATACTCCTCTACTTGTTCTATTTTCTCTTGGTTTACTCTGATCGTGATAACTTCATATGTGTTTGTTATAATTTTAGTATAAGTGTAGTTTATACTCAAGCCTATATTTTTAGCTGCTGTATCCAGTTCTTCCAGCATTTTTATCAGTTCTTCTTTCTTATCTGTTATTAAGGCGACATCATCCATCAGCGTACGAAACTTTGCGACGTAGTGTACGTACATAGTTTTGGCTTACGCCACATATGTACGTCGTAATTTTAGCCATTATTTTCCTTCGATTTGTACGTACTATGGACGTACTGAAGTACGTACTATGTACGTACATTCGACGTATTTTGGACGAATGTACGGAATATGTACGTAAAAAACTCGTACTAGGTACATACATTGTACGTCAAATGTACGTACTTCAGACGTACATTTTGCGTATATGTATAGTACCTAAAATGTACAGGGTTTTCCCGTATATTTTTACACCATATCTATGATGTTTATTTGAATAGATATCAAAATATGATAAATACAAAAGTTTCATATTTTTTTACGAAGTTTAAGAGATTTTATGTTGGAATGTCAAAAAAAACTCTAAATGTCAAAATTTGTTTAATGCTGCCAGTTATTTTTGTTTTATTTTGAATTTTTTGGAAAACGTAACCTTAAAGTTTGTTTTGATATTTTTGGGCTTTCAGCAAAAACCTTCATAAAAAAAGTCCTTGTTTGGGAAAAATTCCGATCAGGTGATAATTTCTCTCTTTGTTGAAAGTTATTTTCTTTTGATCACCTGATCATTTTGGAAAATATCATGCGCGTTTTAGCACATGCTGGGAGTTGAAGCGCCACCCTGTGTTTGACAGGGGAATGAAGAAATCACTTCCGACAAAAAATTAAAAGAAGTCACACGTGATTAAATTTAAGACCGAAATTCCAACCACAAGAAAAGGCAGCGGCCAGTGAAAGTGTGGAACTGTTGTTAAAAGAAAGAAGGTAAGCTTCTAGCGTGTTGCCGATTTTTTTCCTTTGTTTTTAGTTTAATAGACGTCTGTTTTTCCCAGACGGGGCGAATTTAACTTTGGGGTAATTTTTTTTGGGATATCTCTAGTTTTCTCCTCTTCAGGGCTTAGTTATCTAGACAGGTCGATGTTTTTTTTGAAGGGAAGACCCTGTATATTATTTTAGATATTTATAGATCTTTTATCCCTGATTTTAAAAATATATATCATTGTATTAGTTTTGGAGATATATGCGCTTAAATGTTTAAAATACTTAAATTGGTCTCCTTAAAACATCACAACAGCCATGAAAAAGACAATCGCATTCACACAAAAAGTGATGCTGTTGCTTTTGTAAGGTATATAATTAATTAATATTTACTATCCGGGGTGATTCTGCGCAGTAATGTGTGGTGCCGCAAGCCAGTAAAAACAAAAGATTATGCAATTTTTGTGAAAGAAAAAATATTTATTACTTAATTTTTAATTTTGTACATTGATTATTAATACAATTTTGAATAATTCTTACAAATTTTCTGTGGATAGCTGGAAAGATAGAGTTCGCAAAATTTTCGTTAAGATCAACAATTGTTTGCTTTATTTTCTGTTGTAAAATTTGTGGCCTGTTATAATACACCTTATTTTTTAGTTAGCCCCACAAAAAAAAATCAAGGGGAGACAAATCGGAGCTATTTGCTGGCCATAATAATGTGCCGTATTTTCCTATCCAATACATATATCTATTATTGAAAAAATTCGTTACTGGGTGGATGTTTTGTGGGGGGGGGGGGGGGCTTCGTCCTGTTGCTATATTAAATTTCTATAGTTACTAATGTTGAAGCATAGACGAATGACAGAGATAGAACAGACACTTACACGGTGGGAGTTTTTATTACTCAATTGGCGCAGTATACCGGGGTGCCGTGGAAAAACCAGCGCCTCTCTAACTTTGTATTCCGTACTAAACAATTACAGGGGGATTTGCAACAATATAACGCTTGCGCAGATTGTCTCTAAGCTACAGGGTGGCTTTTCAATTTATTGTATACCGGATGCTCATAGCCATCAATGCAATCGTTCTCCAATCAAGCTACATCTTATAATATGCTGTTTTGAAAAGTTTTTATCAAATTGAATTTTAACACCAAAAAATCCATTCTACTCGTCAATTAAATAGTGTTAAATTTAAACTTTGCGCGCTGATAAGAATAAGTTATTTTGTGTCAACGCTCAATGTGCCTAAAAACACTCTATAAACACCAATTATTAAGGATGCTCAATCAAAGAATTTTTTTAGTAATGGCTACTAGCAACAATAAAAAGGAAGGTTGAATTTTTTAAAATTAAATCTAAGGTTTAGAAGTTTGTTTTCCATTGATATAGGTACATAAATTTCCTTGAGAGGATAATTTTCTAGTAAAAAAAGGCTCTTTGACGAATATTCTGCAGTAAATTCCTTTTTATTAGTGCATAGAATACATTAACTTAATTATTACAATGCTTTACACATAATATAACGCAAATATAGGTTAGTTTTCTATCAACGGAAACTTTTTTAATTGTTTTTTAATGAAAAATATAAACTTATGCAATGCACTTATGATTTCCGTACTCCGTCAAACTTCACGAAATTTTGGTTTGTTGTAGACTGAACCTTTCTTATCAAAAGTTCTCAGGGGCCCAACTCAAATTAATGAGCAGTTTTTGAAATACAGGGTGTTGAAAGTGGTAATGTCCAAGAAGCATAATGGCTCTTTAGACGGCTTTTCCAAACATATGCGCAATGTTACTATTTCATGTATTTACGATTTATTAATTTCTTTTAATCTATATCTTTAAAACCGTATAGGGTGTTTAAGTAAATATTATTCGAAAGTGTTAATAAGAAACAAGCGTTATTGTGTTTTAGGTTGAACCTTTTGTATCAAAAGTTCTTATGGGCCCAACCTAAATTAATTACCAGTTTTTAAAATACAAGGTGTTGAAAGTGATAATGTCCAAGAAGCATTATAGCTTTTTAGAAGTGTTTAACACATTTACGATCTATTCATTATTTTTATCTGTACCTTTAAAACATTATATACAGGGTGTTTAAGTAAATATTACTCGAAGGTTTTATTGAGAAACAAGCTTTAGTATGTTGTAGACTGAAACTTGATGATTAGATGTTCTTATGATGGGCCCACGTAAATTAATTTCCAGTTTTTGAAAAACAGAGTGTTGAAAGTAAAAATGTTCAAATTTTTTAATATTATTTAAATTACATTTGCCGAAACACCCTGTATTAAATACTTAATAAGTCAAGAACCATTAAAAAACTAATAACTACTCTCTCTATATGTAATAGTATGATTTCGTATATGTTTGGAAACTCTGTCTAAAGAGCCATTATGCTTCTTGGACATTATCACTTTCAACACCCTGTATTTCAAAAACTGGTCATTAATTTGAATTGAGCCCCTGAGAACTTTTGATAAGAAAGGTTCAGTCTACAACATACCAAAACTTCATGGAGTTTGACGGATTACAGAAATCCCATTTGAGGTGTGCCTGATCCTTGTAGCTTTGTGATGTACAGATGTATTTATATTAAACATTATTATATTATATTTGGGTGTTAAAAAAAATGTTACGTAAGTTTTTTAAATTAAAGTAAAGTATATCGCTTTTAAGCTACTGTACGAGCGAAACTTTCAGAAATCAGCTTTGAATGGTGTATCGAAAAAAATGGCCGCCACATGGACTCTGTAAATTTCAAAACTTAATAAAAACCAATGGTATAGAATAAAGTTTCAGTAAAAAAAATCTAAATAGCATTTACAATGGCGTTTTTAATGTGGGAGATCATTATGTCGGACCCTGTATATAAATATAGTGAAATAAACTATGTTTTTCCAAGCGCGGATTCGAGGTGGGGTAACGTGGTAATTACTCCCCTAGAATAAAAAATATGCACTTTTTGTTAATAATTAAAGGGAAAACAGGAAAATTACCGCCTCCCCCCTTGAAAAAAAGTTTAATAAAAAAATATCGTCGAATATAACCCTTCCCCCCCTTGATTTTGACCTAGATCCGCGCTTGTTTTCTAAATATTAAAATTTAAAACTAAACATTTTAAACTCTGTCCTGGTTCAAATCACACACTATATATTTAACGTAAATTTCGTCTTTCGTCAAAGTTAGCCAGTTTTTAGGGCGAAATATTTTCAGCCACTCATCCAATGGCTTCGTTTGGGAAGGCAATGGCGCTTGCTAACATAGTCTTCGCACCCCCCAAACATTGTTTTCTTTTTAATTTCTTAAGCGATGGATCGCCCCCAGCAAAACGCGCAAAATACCGATTGGTCATAATTTAGCAAAACACACCATAGAAATTAAGGTAAAAAGTCGAAAAATAACGAAAAACTGCATCCACAAACGAAAAATGTAAAATGAAATTACATATTTTTATCTATTTTGCTAAAGTCAATGTCAGTCATAATCAAAAACAAATTGTCAAAATATACCAAGAGTAGCGGTTAATATATATTGCAAGAGCACAGAACTCTGTCCATAATATTTTTATACAAGGAGTGACGGTCTGTAATCAGCGCCTCTCGAACTTTGTATACAGGGGGGTATGTATAACAGTATTATGAAAAGACCGGGGTGCTTTCCTTACTATAAATAATTAGTTTACTGTGTGTTGAAGTGACTCTATTGCTAAAGTGACACTATTCTAAATAATTGATGTACTGTATTTTTGTTTTGACATAATAAGTTGTAAGATGTCAATTAGTTATCAAGTTCATTAAAAAACTGTCTACAAAACGTCTCATATATTTTTCTTTAAAGTACTAATATCCAACACTAAATAATTCTTACACGGGTAGATCTAGTTTACTTTAACATGGTAGCAGAGCGCGATTCCCTGAAGGCAAGAAACTAGTGTTTTGAAGAGTCAAGAAGTAAAAGTTTTAAAAAAAAAAAACAAAAACTTCAAGTTTCAAAAGTGAAATAAAATAGCAATGGATGCAAATAAAGTTCCGATTGGGTTATCAGAAGGTAAAACGAATTGGCCAACATGGAAATTCAAATTCTCTATTCTCATTCGAAGTGTTCCAGGCGCAACTGACGTATTAGAAGGTAAATTATTAAAACCTTTACCGTTAAATGAAGCCAACGCTAAAAAAGAAGATAAAGAGAAATATGAAAAAGACCTAGCGTTTTATACTCAAGCGGGTAGTAATGCCTTGTTATTAATCACTGTAAACATGACGTTACGTTAGAGAAGTTAATGAGATTCACGACAGCTCGAGAAATGTGGTTGGAACTACACAGACTCTACGATGGTGCTGTTGAAGAGAAGACATATAACTTGTGTATGCAGTTCTTCGGTTACAGAAAAGATATTTGCGATGACATTGCGACACACATTTCCAAATTAAAGAACTTGTGGAATGAATTGTAAGTGGAAATTAGTAAAGAAAAATCGGCTAAAGGTAATCTATGTACTTGCGACTTACCAGACCTATTGTTGACTTGCAAAATATTGGAAACATTACCGGATGATTATTTTTCATTCAAATCAAGCTGGCTAATGATGGCAAAATCAGAAAGAACAGTGGACAATTTAACAAGTCAACTCTGTGCTTTTGAGAAAGCTTTGCTAAATAAGAATGAAAATAACCCAGAAGTTTTAGCAGTAAATGGCAATCAAAACAGGTTCAAAGTTAAAGCAGAAAAGAGACTTCAAATGCAATTACTGTCACTTATCTGGACATCGGGTTAAACACTGTTCCAAGTGGAAAGCAGATGGAAGACCACCTAAACCTGAGAAAACAGCCAACAATGGTCAAAGTAAAAGTAAGCAGACTAATCAAATGTTACTGGCACAAACATCAACTGTCTTAGTCGCTACAAATGATTCAGAATATTGGTGCGTAGACAATGGCGCTACCAATCACATTTGTAATAGAAGAGATATCTATGATAGTTACGAGCCATTTGACGAAGGTTATACAGTGACGACTGCAAACCGTGATGTTTTAAAAGCTCTAGGAAAAGGAAGAGTCTTAGTACAAGCTTGTTTATATGGAAAAACAGATCAGTATAGCATGGAAGATGTATGGTATGTTCCTTCCATCACAAAGAATCTGTTCTCAGTTTTGGCAGCGCAAGACAGAAATCCAAGAAGCGAGTTTGTATCCACAGCAGAGAATTGTCATTTTAAGATTTTGAAGATGACAATTTTAATCGGAACCAGAACTAAACATAGTGGATTTTACAAATTAAACTTGAAAAATGTTGTATCGAGTAGAGTAACAACATTTTACAACTCTATCACGAGAGGTTTGCTCATCAAAACAAGAGGCAAATTCTAAAGAGCGATTATGGAATTGATGTACCTCTAGACAGCGAATTATGCGAAGGTTGCATCTATGGTAAAGCACACGTTCTGAAATTTGGCAAGAGAGAAAAAACTAAGAAAACAGGCGAGCTAATCCATTCTGATGTATGTGGACCATTTGAAAATTCTGGACGAGGTTACAGGTACTATTGCCTATTCAAGGATGATTACAGCAAATTTAGAAGAGTTTTCTTTATGAAAGAAAAGGCTGAAGTTGCTAGACATTTGAAAACGTTCTTAGCAGAAGAAAAAGTTGCTGGTCATGTTGTAAAAGAGTTTCTGTCAGACAATGGAGGAGAGTTCGACAATAAACAAATTGAAGAAATCCTAAACCAGCATGGAATTTACCAAAGATTAGTCATGTCCTATACTCCCCAACAAAATGACTGTGCAGAAAGAGACAGCAGAACCATAGTCGAAACAGCAAGAGTACTTTTACATGCAAGAGAAGGCCTACCTCAAAGTTTATGGGCAGAAATGATCAATACTGCAGTTTACGTATTGAATAGGTCAGGAGTTTCAAGAAAAAACAACAAGTCGCCTTATGAAGTTTGATATGACAAGAAACATTGTTTGACACATTTACGAGTAATCGGAAGCATATGCTATTCTCACATTCCTAAATCACGAAGAAGAAAGCTAGGTAAGAAAGCTGTGAAAGGAATATTTGTGGGATATGACAATGATGATGGTTATAGAATTTGGTGTCAAGATTTAAAGAAGTTGATCAGATCAAGAGACGTTATTTTTGAGGAAAGACCTTTCTCAAGTCCAGAAAGAACATAAATGCCTTTAATGCCAACTCTTGAAAGTGAAAATTGTGAAAAAGTTCAGAAAGTCATAGAACGGAACGCAGTTTTAGAAAATCAAGAAACTGGAGAAGGAACCTCAAAAAGTGTAAATTTAGACTCTGAAAAAGAACAAGAGGTTGAAGATCTAGACAAAGATGACGATGAAGATCTAGAGAGCGTAACTTCGGAATTTTGTGGTTTTAAAGACCAAAGTCAGACTGAGAGGACAATGCGAAACAGGGCAAGCTTGAGAAAACCAGCTAGATTTGAAGATTTTGCAATGACAGTAGCAGCAAACATACTCAATAAAACTGCAGAGCCGAATACATATAAGGAAGCTATTCAAAGCGGTGATAAAAACCATTGGTTACGTGCTATGGAAGAAGAAATGGATGCTCATAGATTAAATGGCACATGGATCATGGAGAAGTTACCTGCCGGAAGAAAAGCTATTCCATGTAAATGGGTTTTTAAGATTAAAAGAAATCCAGATGGCACAGTTGAGAAGTATAAGGCTAGATTAGTAATAAAAGGATTTTCGCTGTTGCTAAAATGTCTTCAATAAGAGCTCTCATAAGCATTGCTGCTAGCGAGAAAATGACATTGACCCAGTTTGATGTATCAACTGCATTTCTGTATGGTTCTTTAGATGAAGAAATATACATGAAGCAACTAGAAGGCTACACAGATAGTACAAACAGAGTTTGTTTGTTAAAGAAAAGCCTTCACGGACTAAAACAAGCGCCACGTTGCTGGAATAAGCGCTTTGTTGATGTCATATTACAATCAGGATTTACAAAGAGTGATGCAGATAATTGTTTATCATAACAAAAACATTTCATGTAAAAAAAGCTAAGTACGCGAAAATGGCATTCCGTAAAAAGAATTGAGATAAAAGTAAAGCCAAGTTTTCCAATACAAATTTCAAAATGAAAGGTTTTTACTAGTTTGGAAATGTTTTTTAAACTTTGCTATTACAGCCAAACTTCTTTATGTTCAATTTAGCACTGTGCCTAAGAGTCATTTACAGCCGTAATAGCCAAGTTTAGAAAAATATTTCCAAACTAGTAAGAACCTTTCATTTTGAAATTTGTATTGGAAAACTTGGCTTTACTTTTATCTCAATTCTTTTTACGGAATGCCATTTTCGCGTACTTGGCTCTTTTTACATGAAATGTTTTTGTTATGATTTCACTTCTTTTTTAAAGGAATTGGATAATACTTAATTTTTAAAGTAGTAAAATATGCGGAATATTGTTCAAAACTTTTGCAATGCCTAACTTAAATTTTTGAGATTTTTTTCCATGGTTTTATCGTAGTTCCTATCAGCCTTCCAAAGCTCAGCTCTCTAGCGTTTCTGAAAGTGCACAATGTTACTTTTACATAACTTTACATGTATAGGGGAGGGAAATAAATTAAAATTGTCGTGTTTTTAAATTCTGTCCTATAGTTCATAGTTCATAGTTCCTATTCCTATCAGTCTTCCAATGCTCAGCTCTCTAGCGTTTCTGGAAGTGGGTAATGTTACTTTTACATAACTTTACATTTATAGGGGAGGAGAGTAAATGATAATATTGGACTTTTTAAATTTTTTCCCATGGTTTTATCATAATTTCTATCAGCATTCCAATGCGCAGCTCTCTAGCATTTCTGGAAGTGGGCAATGTTAGTTTTATATAAATTTACATTTATAGGAAATGTTGGTGTTTTTAAATTTTTTCATATAGTTTTGTCATATTGTCTTTCAGTCTTAAAAAGTTCAGCTCTCTAGCGTTTCTGGAAGTGGGCAGTGTTACTTTTACATAACTTTAAATTAATAGGGGAAGGAAGTAAATTAGAATTTTGGGGTGTTTTAATTTTTTTCTATAACTTTATCATAGTTACTATCGGTCTTCCAAAGCTCAGCTCTCTAGTATGTCTGGAAGTAGGCAATGTTACTTTTACTTAACTTTAAATGTCTAGGGGGAGGGGAGTAAATTAAAATTTTGGGGTTTTTTGATTTTTTCCAGGGGTTTGGTCATAATTTCTATCAGTCTGCCAAATTTCAGCTTTGTAGCATGTCTGGAAGTACAGTAGAATATTGATGATCTTTACATGAGTGAGTCAGTGAGTGAGTGGCAATTTCCACGTTTTTTGAAATTTCGTAACTACTTTACTACTTTATGGAATTCCATGAAACTTGGACGGGTTGTTAACTCCATGGAGATCTACGACTGTGCAAAGTTTGAGATTCGTAGCTCATTCCGAAGTAGAGTTTTAGGTAGGTCAAATATCGGCTGAAATGTTTCCAGAAAAGATGGTTACGGGGCGCGAACTTGGTGAGGCACTGCCGTGTCCTCAGATTTGTCAAGAAGGGAGGTGATGGAATGCTAATTTTATCCTTGTATGTCGATGACGGACTTTTGGCTTCCAATGATGAAGAAATGAAGAATGAATTTTTGAAAGACGTACAAAAGGAGTTCAAAGTATCCATAAAACAAGCATCATATTTTCTAGGACTAGAAATTGAAAGAAGTTTAGATAATTCTATCAAAATCGGTCAAAAATCCTATGCTAAGAAACTTTTGGAGAGATTCAAAATGCAAGATTGCAAACCAGTCTCCACGCCAATTATTAGAGAAGTTATTGAATCAGGGAAGGATGAGGAAGATGAGCCAAAACTTTCTTACAGAGAAGCTGTAGGGGCTTTTAGGTGCTTTAATGTACCTCATGACAGGAAGTCGACCTGATTTAGCCTACGCAGTTGGTGTATGCTCAAGAAGTCTTGACAATCCTAGTTCACTGGACTACATGCGAGTAAAAAGAATATTTAGATATATCAAAGGCACTGTAGATCTTGGAATCAGCTACAAGTACAACTTCCAGAAAGGATACTTGAAAGGATTTAGCGATGCTGATCACGGTGGTGATATAAGTACTGGTCGTTCAACGTCTGGAGTACTCTGCATATACAGTGATGGAGTAGTATCCTGGAGTAGTCAAAGACAGAGTTCCGTAGCAATTTCTACTACAAAGGCAGAAATTGTGGCAGCGAGCGAATGTGCGAAAGAGCTAGTATGACTTTACACAGGAATACTACAACTCAAGGATTTGCCTATACTGATGGTAGACAATGAAGCCGCCATTAAGCTTGCACAAAATCCAGAATTCCATAAACGCACAAAGCATATTAGAATAAGACATTTCTTTGTAAGAGAACTGGTCTTGGAAGGCGAAATTGTTATTCAAAAAGTAGAAGGCACTTATCAGATTGCTGATGTGATGACGAAGGCTTTGTTTAGACCAAGATTAGTTTCTTTAAGAAGTTCGATGGGCCTGAGATGACTTGGCATTACATCAATTAGGGAAGGTGTTGAAGTGACTCTATTGCTAAAGTGACACTATTCTAAATAATTGATGTACTGTATTTTTGTTTTGACATAATAAGTTATAAGATGTCAATTAGTTATCAAGTTCATTAAAAAACTGTCTACAAAGATTGATTTCAAACAAAATGTTTCAAAAAAGTAAAAACAACATTTAAATAGGAAGTAAAAAAGTTTGTTACCTGATTAGATCTATGTTTATATTTAGTTTTGCACGGTTTTGTATAATTACCTACTTAAAAAATAAGTGTTAATTTTTAGTTACATTTTAGAAGTGGAATTTTATTAAAAAGTTTTATTACATAATAAGTTTTATGTTGTTGGTAAAAAAAAACGCTGTCTTTATATGTATCAAACTTTTTTATTAAAAAACATACAAACTTAGTTACAAATAAGACTTTAATTATGTTGTGCATATTAGTGTGTATATAATTGATCAGCAATTCTATTTCGTTTTTCTTTGCCCTTAATTTGGTTTCCCGCCAAATCACGCGTGCCTCCTAATGGTACTCTTTCTTCAAAATATTCTTCATCCCATATGTCATTTAGCAAGAAACAAAAGTTGTGCGAAAAACATCCTGCTGTAGCTATTTCTACTGTTTTAAATATATTGTATGTATTAATAAATTGCAGCCTGCGCCATCTGCCTTTTAGTAGACCAAATGAGTGCTCAATAACAACTCTTTCAGAAGAGAGGCAGTAATTATGACGCTAGAGAGCTGAGGTTTTTAAGACTAAAAGACACTTTGATAAGACTATAGGAAACAATTTAAAAGTAACATTGCCGACTTCCAGAAACGCTAGAGAGTTGAGCTTTGGAAGGCTGATAGAAACTATGATAAAACCGTGGGAAAAAATTAAAAAACCCCAAAAATTTTTACTTTCCTCCCCTATAAATGTCAAGTTATGTAAAAGTAACATTACACACTTCCAGAAATGTTAGAGAGCTGAGCATTGAAAGACTGATAGGAACTATATAAAACTATAAGAACAAATTTAAAAACACGAAAATTTTAATTTACTTTCCTCCCCTATACATGTAAAGTTATGTAAAAGTAACATTATCCACTTTCAGAAACGCTAGAGAGCTAAGCTTTGAAAGGCTGATAACTTTGATAAAACCATGGGAAAAAATTAAAAAACCTCAAAATTTTAAGTAAGGCATTTCAAAAGTTTTGTATAATATTCCGCATATTTTACTACTTTGAAAATTTAATATTATCCAATTCCGTTAAAAAAGAAGTGAAATCATCCGAAAACCGCATATTAATGCGACGCTCCGTTAAAAAGTTAGCAGTCATTAGCATTGATGAATTTTGACTAAAATCTAGTTAGCTCGTTGCAGTATCGAAAACTGTCATTAGCAGATCTTTTTACAGAATGTCATTTTCGCGCACTTGGCTTTTTTTACATGAAATGTTTTTGTTATGATTTATTTTAAACACGACGTTTTGGTAAGTAAGTATCTCTAACCGTTTCAAGTGTAAACTAAACAATCCAGTCTAAAGGCTACTACTTATACTACTTGGTATGCAGTCGGCCCGCCTCCTTTCTACCTTCCTAGCCCGCAACAGCAATGGCTAGAGGAGGTATTGTTTTCGACGAAAAAATTTCTTGTTGAGATAATGCCGAAAATGTGTTATTTGGGTGTATTTTGACCTACCCTAGCTAACTACTAAATACTTAGAGAAAAATAAAACAATTCTATGAAATTTTCGTTTGGATGGTCAATAGTGCTTCAACTCTCCAAACGGAAAAGCCGCATTTTAAAATAATAAAATAGAATATCCTTAATACGGGTTAAAACTGTTGGAACAATGACTGAGAGTTAATCGTTCTCTACAATAGGAAAAAGGACTCCCTTTTTCCCTAGGGCTATAGTGTTTGCCCGCAGATAGAAAAACGATAACTGCAGTGGACTGTATATATTTTAAATAATGAAAGCGCGAACAAACATAAATATATTGATATGAAATCACGAAATAATTAAGGTCCATAGGTTAATTGTTGGTACCACACAACGGAAATCAGAAACAAAGCACTCACCAGTTTGCAGCCAATTTCTCCACGTTCCAAGGGGCCCCTGTCTTGATCTAATTATGGTACCACGTAGCTGAAGGGCTGAAGTTTATAGTTCTATGCTTCGGTACACCAAAATCGAGCACTTTTAAGTGTAGAAATTTGAAATAGTTGGAGAAAGAAATTAACACGCCATTTTCTCGAGGCGGTAGAAAAAGGATCTCACTGATTTTTGGTGCGCATGTCCAATGCGCGAAAAATGTACTCTGTCCGTCATCCAATTGTGTGGTTTTAAAATTTACAAACAACCGCGAAATTTAGCGGGAGCTAACATAACTGCCCTCCAAAACACACAATATAAGAATATCAGCCGGACAGATATAGATATAAGAAAAATGATCGACCGATAAATATAAATGAATGAAAAACAGATAAGTAGCGTAAGTTTATTTAGAGATAACGAAAACCCGAAAAAGGCAAAACAAACAAACAAAATTAAAAAAATAATAAAGAATTACCTATTGTAATAATTAAAAAATTAAAATTACTTTTAATTCGGCAAGAGGCACAGTTTTACAACTGGCCGCTTGTAAACACCGGTAGCCGTTTGTACCGTCGCGACACGCACTTGACCGTCTCCGCCGGGATGCAATTCGAGAACCCGACCGACTGGCCATTTCAAAGGTGATTGGATGTGATCACTCGTTATGATAACCAAATCATTTAATTTGATATTTGGGGACGAATCAGCCCACTTGTGTCGCTGTTGTAGCGTATGCAAATACTCTACAGAATACCGTTTCCAAAAATCATTATGTAGTTTTTGGATTAGTTGCCATCTCGAGAGCCGATTTAGGGGAACCCCGGACAAATCTGACTCCGGAATTTCTGAATTAAGGGGTTCAAGGGTCAAAAAATGCCCAGGGGTAAGAGGTTAAAGATCGTGTGGGTCTGAAGAGGCAGGAGATAAAGGGCGACTATTAAGTACAGCTTCTATGCGACATGTAAGGGTGGACATTTCCATGATGGACAACTTCTGGTCGCCGACAACTCGAACAAAGTGATTTTTAAAACTTTTGACGCCAGGGGGTCGCAGATGCCAACGAATAGAAAGTCTGGTGGACGCACTTCTTGCGTAATCAAGTAATTGGTTACGAAACCCTATAAAATTACTGCCCTGATCTGACCAGCATTGCGTCACGCTTCCACGTCTGGAAATGAATCGATGGAATGCACCTACAAACCCTTCGGTGGACAGTTCCATGGTTAATTCCAAATGCACGCAATGTGTGGCCGTACAGACAAACACACAGACATACGATTTGAAAGCTTTACATCCACGGTAACGATGACGAATCACAAAGAAAGGTCCACAAAAGTCGATAGCTACACTCGAAAAAGGTTTAAGTTGATTGATTCGATGAGCGGGAAGAGAACTCATTATGGGCGGTCTATAGGGTTTAGGGTTGATTCTAAAACATTGCAAGCACTTGGATATGGTTCTTTGAATTGCCCGTCTGGCAGATAATATCCAAAATTGCTGTAAAAGCAGATTATGTAATGTTTTAAACCCAGGATGAAGGTATTGTCGATGAGTGGACTCGATAAGAAGAGTAGTTAAACGATGGTTACTCGAAAGTAAGACGGGGTGTTTTGCAGAATAAGACAAAAGGTCAGATTTTTGTAATCTGCCACCGACTCTAATGATATTATTTTCATCAAGAAAAGGTGAAAGTTTTCGAAAAGGTTTCGGTATTGGTTTATCCTTAGATAACGCGGAAAAAAGCTCAGAAAAGCAAGAACCTTGAACGCGTTTGATAAGAAGGTGTAACGCACTTTGCATCTCACCGGTGGTAGGAAAACAATATTTTCAAAAATAATTTTTTGGTCCGGTGGCTTAGTGGGTTTTTGATAGGAATGGTTTTGAAAAAGGTTAACTATTCGAAGGACATAACAAATGATACGTTGAATTTTTGATATAGATGAATATTTGATAAGAAGCTGATCTAAGAAGCTAAAGTCAATTATCGCATTGCAACAGACCTTTGGCTTTTCCTCCAGATTAATATCTCCGAAATCAATCGGCATTTTTGATTTATGAAAATCGGGCCATTCGTTTTCGGGAGACCACAAAAACGACGGTGCGTTACACCACATGTCATGTGAAATGAGCTGTGAAGGGGTGGCCCCTCGTGACGCAATATCGGCTGCATTTAAAGCAGAAGGAATGTAGCGCCATGAGTTTGAGGGAATGATTTCTTGGATTCTACTGACTCGATTTCCAACAAAGGTTTGCCAGCGATTAGGAGGGGATGACGGCCAGTGCAATACGACTTGCGAATCGCAGAAAGTAACGATATTTGTAAAAGTTATTTTTCCTTCATAGCTAGATAAGACGAAATCAATTAATTCATTTAAAAGAAATGCGCCTAGGAGTTCTAGCCTAGCCAAAGTTTGTGACTTTATAGGCGCGACCCTAGATTTTGCAGATATGAGAGAAACAGATATATTGTTTTCCTCTTCTACACGAAAATATACGACGCCTGCGTAGCCTCGAATTGAAGCGTCACAGAAGCCGATGATTTGACAGGTATTGATTTTTGACAGTTTGATTTGTCGGGGTAATTGAAAATTGGAAAGAAGCGGGAATTCAGAACGAAGTTTGTTCCAAGAGTCGATAATAGAAGAATCTGGTTCTTCGTCCCAGCCTATTTTCGATATCCATAACTGTTGCAAAATAAATTTTGCTTGTAGCAACAAGGGACAAAGAAAACCTAAGTGATCGAAGATTGTTCCTATGATAGATAAAATAGAACGTTTAGTTGGGGGTTTGTCCTTCATTCGGCATTGATAAGAAAAAATGTCGTTTTTTGGATGCCACTGAAGACCTAAAACTTTGATAAAGTGTGGTTCATCCTTGTCAAAAGAGAGAGGCATTTGACGATCGGATTCTGGCAATGTTGCCAATAACTCAGGACAATTGCTTGCCCATTTTTTAAGTTCAAATCCTCCCGACTTCAACAAATCATTGAGTTCCATCTGTAGGGAAACGGCTTCAGAAAGCGAAGGACTAGTTCCCAAGATATCGTCGATGTAAATTGACGTTTTTAGAACACTACTAGCCATAGGAAAACGTTCCTTTTCTCTCTCTGCCAGCTCATTTAATGTGCGCATGGCTAGAAAAGGTGAGCATGTCATGCCAAAGGTGACAGTAGAAAGTTCCCACACTGAAAGTGGGTCCTGTGGAGAAAACCTCCACAATATCCTTTGATAAGGACGGTGATAAGGATTGATAAGGACTTGATGGAACATCTGTTTGATATCAGCAATGTAGGCAATAGGATTAAGACGAAACGTAAGGAGTAAAGAAGCAATATCCTTTTGAAGTTTCGGTCCAGATAACAACGTGTCATTGAGACTAATATTCTTTGGGGTGACTGCCGAACAATCCCAGACTACCCTTAATTTTGTACTTAAGCTTTCCGGCTTTAGTACGCAGTGATGTGCCAAAAAACATGATACGTCGACTTTTGGTTGACTAGGTAAAACTAGACTCATATGATTAGAATCGATATAGTCTTGCATGAAACTAGAATAGGCAGTGTACAGATCAGGATTTTTGAGTAATCTATTTTCTAGAAGTAAAAATCTACGACAAGCTTGCGGATAAGTATTTCCCAGGTCAGGGTTTATTTTATCTTTAAACGGAAGATCTACCATGAATCTACCGCTCGGTTGCCGTACTACACTCGCAGTAAAAATTGATTCTGCTTGTTTTTCTTTCTTTGATAAGATTTGTTTTTTAGGCAAATGTTCGATTTCCCAAAACCTAGGGATAATGACCTCTAACGGAGGTGAATGACTCGTTAAAAAACAACTGGTTCGTTCCGTAAGACTACCTACTTCGTCAACTTTTCCCATGACGACCCAGCCAAAGAAAGTTTCAAGGGCTGAAGGTTGCCCTATTTGTCCAAGAACCCTGCCCTCCTTGAATATCTGTGCGAATAGCTCGCAACCAATAACTAGGTCCACAGGTCTAGATTTGAAATAAGATGGGTCGGCAAGTTTAAGGTTTTCCAAGTGTTTCCACTGATTATCGTTCAAAGTGAATGTAGGTATATTGGAACATAATTGTGGAACGACAATTGCTTCGAAATTAAGTAAAGGAGTGACCTGTCCTTGTGGCTTAATGTGACATTGAACGAGCCCTTTGGAAGTAAAAGAAGACATTTGATTTAATCCGAATATTTCAGTGGTGTAACTTCGCCTAGGAAGATTAAGACGCTGAATACACTTTTCACTGATGAATCCTGTCTGTGATCCAGAATCAAGCAGTGCCCTTACAGGTTGAAAATTTCCGCAACCGTCCATAACATCTATTATGGCGGTGCATAAAAGAAAGGTACCTGAAGGTCCTGAGGTATTTAATGACACATGAAGATTATTGACAGGTGGTGTGTGAATGACAGGACTAGTATCTTGGCTTCCAGACTCTTGATTAGTTTCTAAGATATGAGTTAAAGTGTGGTGCCTTTTACTATTGCAAGTCCTGCATGAATATTTTGATTTGCACGTATCTACCCCACGCGAGGGATGAAAACACGCTAGACATAATTTTTTCTGCTTGACGAAAGATAGGCGATCGATAGGTTAGAGGTCAAGAAATGTTTGACATTTCGAAAGCACGTGACCTTGATTACACCGGAGACATTTTATTCCCGTACTTGAATTAGTTGAGGTGCCAGCCAGTCCTATAAAAGGCGAATTGGATGATTTATAGGTAGGCTTTTGCCCAAACTGATTTTGCATAGAATTTGAATTTTGATAGGTAGGCTTTTGCCCAAACTGATTTTGCATAGAATTTGATTTTTGATAGGTAGGCACCTTTTTGGGAGCTGTTGATTGAGGAAGTGATTCCAAAACTTTACATCTTTTGTCTAGAAATTGAAAAAGTGACTGAAAAGTGGGAATTTCGGTATTAGTATTGGTGTGACTCATTTCGAAATTTGAACGCGTCGGAATATCCAATTTTTCTAACAAAATGAAAAAAATAATAAAGTCCCAACTGTCAACGTCAAAGCTAAGTGATTTTAAAATTTCTAGGGATTCTGAAAAGGTCTCAATTAAATTACGCAATTCTTTAGCTGACTCGTTTTTTAATGTAGAGTTCATAATTGTGCTTAAAGCATCATTTGCGAGGTCTCGCTTGTTTTGATATCTATTGACTAATTTGTCGTAAGCAATTTTATAATTTTGATCAGATAAGCTAATCCCTGATATCAATTTTAAAGGCTCATCCTCGAGATATGAAAATAAATATTGAAGTTTTCGAACGTGACTTAGACTTTGATTTTGATCTATAATGTTATTAAAAAGATCGAAAAAGCTTGGCCATAATTTTTTATCACCTCGAAATATGGGAATACCTAACTCTTTGAGTTAGTTTTGTCGAACATATGATCCCGAAAAGGATAGGGCCTCAACCGGAAATATTTTAGAGTAAACCCCCTTACACGCATAAAAATATTTACGAGCTTCTGAAAGGATCGCATCCTGCGTTTTAAACTCCTCGTCGTCCGAGTCGTCTATCAACATAATGACATCATTATGTGCCAACATGCATTTATCGAAAGTTTCGTCCAAGTCGGAATACCTCACTTGAAACTCGTTTCTCGCTTTTGCGTCCGTTGCCGCGGTCTGTGAAAACACATAACACTCGGTGATCGCAGATAAAAACCCTTGCGTTTTTCCACGGCTTTTTTGATAGACATGATTTTACCTTTGAAATGACGAAATTGTCGGTAAATATACAATTAACGCTAAATTAATGCTTCTGAAATAGAAAAAGGACGAATTGTCGAAAATATGCACTAATTTATCGCAATTGATGAAAATTGTTTTAAATATCGAAATGATATGGAACACATCTAGTCACAGAAATGTCGGTAAATATACAATTAAGGCTAAATTAATGCTTCTGAAATAGAAAAATGACGAATTGTCGAAAATATGCACTAATTTATCGCAATTGATGAAAATTGTTTTAAATATCGAAATGATATGGAACACATCTAATCATAGAAATTGTGCTTGTTTGTTTTGATTGCTTCTCGATTTTTGTTTACTGAATGACCACGCGGTAGACCCTGCGTTACCATAGCAGCGGACCGAAAACAGGTGAACTGCGCCGATATCGAAGGTCGAGCGAAAATCTCTCTCGTTTCAATACGATTGGCAAAATTCAAGGCTGTATGATCTCGGCGAAAATGTGAAAATGAAATGGCCGACTTATTAATACCGTCATATGGAGTAAATTTAAATAATTCGGGTCGAAGGAACACTTATGTTTGCCCGCAGATAGAAAAACGATAACTGCAGTGGACTGTATATATTTTAATTAATGAAAGCGCGAACAAACATAAATATATTGATATGAAATCACGAAATAATTAAGGTCTATAGGTTAATTGTTGGTACCACACAACGGAAATCAGAAACAAAGCACTCACCAGTTTGCAGCCAATTTCTCCACGTTCCAAGGGGCCCCTGTCTTGATCTAATGATGGCACCACGTAGCTGAAGGGCTGAAGTTTCTAGTTCTATGCTTCAGTACACCAAAATCGAGCACTTTTAAATGTAGAAATTTGAAATAGTTGGAGAAAGAAATTAACACGCCATTTTCTCGAGGCGGTAGAAAAAGGATCTCACTGATTCTTGGTGCGCATGTCCAATGCGCGAAAAATGTACTCTGTCCGTCATCCAATTGTGTGGTTTTAAAATTTACAAACAACCGCGAAATTTAGCGGGAGCTAACATATAGTCCAAATAGCTCAAAGCCAAACCCGGCCCTGCTAACGCGAACTCCGTAATCACGGTGGATAGAATAGACTACTACTATTACTAAGATATAATGCCTCTTTCATTTTTAGTCTATACTTTTCCATGTGGATTTACCTGAGCTTTAAAACCTCAATTTGGCGCCCTTGTAGCGCAACTTTGTTAGACATCCAGGGGCCTATTGTAGGTCCCTGGCCTGTCTCCGGGCCGGTACAGGAACGCATCCTGTACCACAGGGTTTTGATGCCCTTCGACCCATCTCATGAAACGATCCTTCTGCTCCTGGATCGTTTCTGAGATATCCTCAATGTTGGGCTCCCTCTTGATTTGTACGTTACGCACAAATCAAGAGTCTTACGACTCTATTTTGATAGCTTTGTAGCCTTCCCATTTGTGTTTTGCATACCTTGTTCCAGCATGGGGCTGCATACGTTAGTATGGGGCGAACGACTTGCCTCCATATTTGTAATTTTACTCTCCGGTGTAGAGTGCTCCTGGTATTTAACAATAGCCTACTGTGGGCTTCCCTTGCTTTTTGAAGTGCGTTCGATACCTGGTCGTTCCAGGTTAGTTTCTTATCGAAAACTAACCCCAGGTATTTCACGTTCCTTCTTTGCCAGGGCATCCTTCGACCACCCAGAACAAGCTCTGTTCGCGGATTGCCCCTTTTCCGTGTAAAGACAATCGCTTGAGTCTTCTCTGGGTTGATCTTAATTTTCCACCTTTTCGCCCAGGTTTCAATTTCTACGAGGTGCCTCTGAACCTTGTGACGACGTATTGGATGTATACCATGCATATAAGTGTGGCGAGAGCGGGGAAACTTGCGGGACTCCCGCTCTTATTTGCCTTAACCGGGATTGTAAACAGTCTACCGTTACCATAAAAGTTCTCCCTCCCAGGAACGACGGTAATAACTTGAGGATATGACCGGTACACCGTTATTCCGCAGTTTTAAAAGAAAGCCGTTATGCCAGACCTTGTCAAACGCTTTTGACATGTCCAGAGCTACCGCTCCTATGGACTTCCTTTTATTGAACCCGCTGACTATTTCCTCCGTCAAGCGGGTTGCTTGAAGTGTTGTACAATACCTCGGTCTGAACCCGAACTGCTCATTGGGAACAAGTTGTCCCAATTGAGGTAGTTCCTGTAGTCGCCTTAAGATTATCTTATCGGCGACTCTTCCTAGACCGGGCAGTAAACTTATGGGGCGGTAGCTATCTGACAATGTTCTGCTTTTGCCTACTTTTGGCAACAGAACAATGTCGGCTTTCTTCCATGCCTCAGGGTAGTACTTCAGCCTAAACATACCGTTGACTATATTAGTCAACTCCGCGCACTGTTTTGGCTGAAGCTTCCTCAACATTGTGTTTGTTATTTTGTCGTAACCTGGGGCTTTTCTAACTTTTAGACGTTTAACGATCCCTCTTATTTCCCTTGGCGTGGCATACCTGAGTGAGTCGGGAGTGATTGTTGCGGCTAGCTCGTCCGCGAACGCCGCCGCCTGTCTATCTAGAAAGGTGGGAGGGTCCTGCCGGAAATTGTCCTGGAAGACCTCTTCCAGACAATCCGCAAAGACCTCCACCTTTCATTCCAGTTCATGTATCTTATCGCCATTGACTCTTAAGGAGGGTATGGCCGTCCTCCCTCCTTTAGTCAATGTCCTCATTTTCCACGCAGAGGTTGAATTCTGTTCGAGATCGACCATTTTCTTTTCCCAACACTGGGTCTGAAACTCCCTGACCCTTTCCTTAACCACGGCCTGTAGTATATTCGCTTGCCGGGTTATTGCAGGGTCCAGGGTAGCCCGGGCTCTTCTCCGAATCAGATTTTTCAACCTAAGGGAAATGCGGTGGGGTTTGCGGCGATATTTGTAACTTCCGCTGTGGATATTTCAAACGCGGACAAATTGTCTGTTTGAAGCTTCTCCACAGCTAGGTTCAGATCTTTACTATTCTCTATTCTTGGAATAGGACCGGTTTGTGACAGCGCGCGTTCGTAAGCCTGTCAATCTGTTTTCCGACTCACTATTTCGTGTCGGTTTATTGCGACATCCCAAATTTGAAACAATAGGGGGAGGTGATCTGAATCTAACGCATGAATGACCGTTAATGCGTGATTCCGATTAACATGCTTTTGTAGGAAGTGGTCAATGCGGGTTGACCGCATTCCTGGCATGTAATGCGTCGGTTCGGTCAGGGAGATTCTTACCAGGTCTTGATCACCTTCGATCACCCCGCTAAGACTTGGCCCATAGGCGTTGCTTGTGGGATCTCCCCAGTCTCTGTATTCAGCGTTCAGATCCCCCCCTATTAGGAGCGGTCCTGGAAGATCGTTTATAAAGCTCTCGTATCCTGCAACCGGAAAAACTCTATTCGAGGCGAATTCTCTTGCTGTATGTTTCGAAACAGTGTGGTTCAATAAATACGTCATCAACTGGTGACGTTTCATATCTATATTTTCGAATTTATGGGCGTTATACGATGAAATACCATTCACAGAGATGTAAATTGTAAATTAATTGTCAATATTTTAGTAAAAACTAAATAAAATTAAAAAACAATGTCTCAATTAAAAAAACAAAATTTTAACATTGATGTTTTAATAATGATTTTTTAGCTAAACGTGAAAAAATGACATACCATGTGTCAGTTTCAAAACAAGCTCTTACCTCGTTTCAAAACTGCCACATGTTATGTCATTTTTTGACGTTTATCTGAAAGATCAATATTAAAAAATCAATGTTAAAATCAAAGATTATAGATTATAATATATGTTATATGAAAATATCCTGCCTACACTTAGAAGAAACCAGAACCTTCTATGAAACCCGAGAACCTTCCAGATAAGAAGCTTATTCTGCTGACTTGCGTTTCCCATGAAATAAACAACACGTGCATTCTAGCCGAATCAGCACTTTATTTCTCAGAACCTTTCAAGATAAGAAGACCATTCTGCTGACTTGCGTCTCTCATGGAATAAACAACACGTGCATTCCTGCCGAATTGCACTTTAGTTTAAGTCTAGAATATTAGGGAATTATTCCATTGCTTAATCAGCACCTTTTCTTTATATAAACTCAAATCATTGTAATGTTTCGAATCGTTCTTAAGTACACGTTCAATTATAACGTTTAAGTCCTATATTGTATTTAATCAAAATAAAGTTTTTAAAAAAAAAGTTAAAAGTAAACTTTAAAGTATAACATATATATGTTAAAATTTTGTTTTTTAAATTGAGACACTGTTCCTTAATTTTATTTAGTTTTTCCTAAAATATTAACAATAAATTCACAATTTACACCTCTGTGAACGGTATTTCATCGTATAACGCCCATAAATTCGAAAATATAGATTTGAAAATTCACCAATTGATAACGTATTTATTGAACCACACTGTTTCGAAACATACAGCAAGAGAATTCGCCTCCGGTCTGCAGTACAAACTTACGAGCCTTATCGTGGAATTATCTGACATCTTGATTACTACTTGTGTAGCTTCCAAGATGCCGATATCGGGCGTTTCCACTAGATAGTGATCAATATTTCGTTTAATCACTATCGCGGTACCTCCCAGGATCGCATTTGCCCTATCGTTTCTATGCACCTCGTAGTTTGGTATTGTAAACCTATGCCTGGGCTTAAGGTGCGTTTCCTGCACGAGCGCCACATCCACGTTGTGGTCGTGCAGGAAGTCCGTAAACGCGGTCTTTTTCCCGCCAATGCCGTTTGTGTTCTATGACATAATTATCATGGATGCAGGCTGTGCCCTAATTGCGGGCATTGACTGTGGAAATTGGGGGGGTCACCATAAAGTTACTGAGCAGCTGTTGCATTTGCAATTGCATTTGTTGCTGCATTTGCCGCATCATCGTCTTCATGGCCTGCTCCATCAGCGGCTCAAAAGCCGCTGACAGTTCCATGGGGGTCGCGGCACTTTTTTGCGTGTTACCAGTCACGGTGACGTTCTTACCGTCCCAGACTGGCTTTTTATTTGCCGCTATTACCTTTGCAGGTATCGCGGGCTTTTTAGAATAGACCGGTGTTCGGATCTTATATATATGTTACAGACCCAATGAAATTAAAGGGTGGGTAGAAGACGCTTTGAACGACTGCGCAGCCCTTATCTGTCAAATTTCAAGGAATGGACTGACGTGTGCCATCTTTTCTCCGCTTGTCAACCGCGCAACCAATTTATGATCCTTCTCAACTAACCAAATGTCAAGCAGCCTTTTTCTAGGGTAGAATGCCCATAACCTATTTTTTTTTCCTTTGTATTTCCTGTATTTTTTTGGCTCCATAAATATTTTTGGAGTGTTCAGTTGTGTTTTTTAGTGACTTTACTATACAAGAAAAAAAATAGCTTTATGGTAAAGGTAAAAAATGACTTTCTGTGTAGTTACAGAGTGCAATGTTTACAGGAGGCTCGAAAAGCAAATTGTTTCTTTTCACAAATAGAAATAAATAAATATGACAAACTTTGGTTGAGTACTACTGGAAAGAAACTCTAGGCACTAGTGTAGTAACAAATATAAATGATAAGGAGCTGGCAAGAATTTGCAGGACATGGCAAAACTTGCCAGGACTTGGCAGGACTTAGCAAGACTTGGCAGAACTAACGCCTATATGAAGGGTACACAAGAAAAAGGGGCTCATCAACATTTTATCAAAACTTGGGATATTGTTACATTGTGTAAAATTTTTAGGTTCTATTACCCCAAACTCCAGAAACTAGAAATAAAGTGCTCATTGCAGATATATTCTTAATTAAAATTAAGGTGTACAAGGAAAGAAGGTGCTTAAAAAAACCTAGAAATTGCTCTCCTGTAAAAAAAGAATAAACATTCATGGGCCCCTTTTTCCCATGTACCCTTCATATACATTTGGTCCTTAATGTCAGTACCAGTCCAAAATTTTTGCTATTGATCAGCCCCTTGAAAAAAAACTATAAAAAATTTATTTTTTTCAGGGTTACAGTAGTAAAGCAGTACCTACATGGAACATGGAACCCAGAACTGTTTAAGGGAAATGCTGAGAACATGAAAAGGGCTAGAGTGGATATTAATTTTAAGTTTATCAATTTGTGTTTTGATGAGCTCTAAAACAATAGAAAATGTTCCCCCAGAAAATGTAACAGATTATCCCAGGGCAGAGACAGGGCCAGAACCTCAACATCAATAATGTTCTCAGCAAGTGGTGACAGATGAGCTTTTACCTCCTTATGATGTCTATAAAGCAAAAAATTCTTCTTAAAATGGGTTGAAGCAGGACCAACGAACACATGCTAAACAGATACATAAATGGGTGGTTCAAGAAGACATTTAATGATTGCTTTGACAAAGTGGCTGGATTTGTTTATAATAAAGAAACCAAAAAAAATATATTTTATATATATCTTAATGTTTTAATAAGAATTATGAGAAACTTTTAATGTTAATTTTAACTATGTACTATTTATATTATTAAGAGTGATATTGTAATTTTAAAAAGTGAGTGATGATGCTATTGTATATGTTTTTATGCTAATATTCACAAAACTGCCTGTACAAACATAAAAACACTTCATTTTTCTACATATATTTTTTCCCATTGAGTCAGTAGGGGAGACTGGGGATGGTTTCTACACTGGGATACTTGATACACAATTTTGAAATACTTTTGGTAAGACAAGGGAGAATTCACTTTGGCAATACACTTCCAAATTTGGCTTGCAACAATATCCATTACTTGAAATTAATCAATATTTGAATTTAATATTATGCATTAGTTATCATTTTTTAAAAGTTTTTCTTATCTTTTTAGTTGATTGACGGTAGTGGGGGTAAATTTACACATTATTACATTTTTTAAAAATAATGTATAATACATGTACAAAAGGATGGTAGTTAATTCCCCTTTGGTGTGAGAAATTCTTTATCATATCTAATTTAAATTTAAAAAATATTCCTGATCATTGAAATTGTAAATATATTTTAGACCCTTGGTAACAGTAAAGAAATTCTTTTTTTAGTTTGGTTATTTTTCAGTTTATTCAACCATCAGCAGACAACATTCTTCTCTGTATGTTGCACTTCTCTGTAGAATAAATGGATTGCCATGCTTTAAGTCCCCAAGCTGGATGGTTCTATGGAAAGTGCAATGTACAGAGAAAAATTGTATTTGCTGATGGTTGAATAAAGAGATATGTTGCTACTTGGTCTTAGTCACATTGGACTAAATTCAGAAATCTCAATATTTTGACTGCTCCTGGACTGTATGTGTATGAGTCTCTAATGTTTCTTTTCAGACATAAAGATAAATTTATAGAGTTTTTGAGTGACAACTCACACAACACCAGACATACAAACTATCAGTTACCAAGACATAGACTAACTTTAACAGAAAAACTTCCCACATATGCAGACATGAAATTTTTCAACAAATTGCCTGAAAACATAAAACCAAAAAACAGCATGATGGAATATAAAAAGAATATATTTGATCTTATTTTAAAAATAGAACCCTACAGTATTGAGGAGTACTTAGAAAAAAGTTCTAATATAAGATTTAATGTTTTTTTTTTGTCTTGTTGTACTTTGACAGCGACAGTATATAAAAACCAAATCTTGTTTTTTTTATAATTGTATTTTTGTGATTTGAATGGTTTTTTTTGTGATTTTAACAATTTTAAATATGATGTAATTTGAACTGACTTCAATTTGTTTAACCTACTTTAGTTTATTTATAGTTCTGTATTGTAAACTTTTGATAGGTTCTTCTGAATAAAGAAATTTTGAACTTTAAACTGTAACCAAAGTAAAACAAGCAAACAACAATGACCGATACCCAGGATCTAAAATATATTTACAATTTCAATGGTCAGGAATATTTTTTAAATTACAACAAATGCCAGGGATTTAAGACATGAATGATTCTATGGAGAAGTACTATGTATAGAAAATAATTTGTCTGATGGTTAAATAAACTGAATTGTAATGAAACTAAACAGAGAGTTTTTTTTACCGATACCCAGAATCTGAAATAATTTCATCAAATTTAAATAAATCATGGCAGGTGCTTGATTATACTGTTTTGGATTTGGCAAGGAGGAAACAGCTTCTGACATTACCAATATAATTTGGCTTGATATCAGTAGCACACCCAGGAAGTTGTCTTGTGGGGCCTGAGACACCATTATGTTATATTTTATGCTATTTTCATGAAATATGTGGAAAATATCTTAAAATCCTTAGGCTTGGTTCACCCATGATGATATTATCGCAATACGTGAACAAATTTCTGAGCATTACTGGTAGTGCATCTGCAAATCGTGGGTCAGGTTTCCCTCCTTGGTATTTGGATAAGTTCAGTTCTTTTTTATAAATGCACCTTTATATTTACATTCGCATTTTCTATTTAAGCCACAACCACCATTAAACTTGATAGATACTTGGGTAGGTATAAATTCAATTTACATCTTTGTAAAAAAAAAATTATTTTCTGTTCTTTGTGTAATGTTGTTCAAATACTCTCACGAATCTTTAAAGGCGCGCATTCCTATTCAAGCCACAAAAAAAGCTTTTGTTTCATAAATTGACTAATTTGAAAAATTTTAATATTTGTTTTGTTTACCATCAGCTGTGAGTGGTAAAATAAAAATGCGGTTCACGTAATCTTACCGTTCGCGCAGGTTACACGAGTCTTCTACCCACCCTTCTTTTTCTAAGTACAGACCATATATAAAATTAGACCGTATGTATATGGCCTAGGTCGTATACATACAGTCTAAATTGAGCAGTCCATATGTAAAAAATATAGTATTTCATATACGGACTAGACCGTTTATATACGGAGTATTGTGATTCAGGCCGTATGCTCGATGGCAGTGTTTCCCAGCATCTGGACAGTTTACCGCTTATTTGCTGTTGTTTACAAAGTATCTTATTTGAAAATAACCCGATTTGTGATGTTTTAACTACGTTGAGTGTTTTTATTGTCGTATGATACAGATTTTGGGAATGGTACCTCAGCCTTAAGTATTACCTATAAGAGCAGTTCCCAAACTATTTTCTATGGCGCCCCCTTTTTGAAATCTTGAATTGGTCACGCCCCCCTACACAAAAAAAACATTTATTTAAAAAAACTAACATTCTGATTTCCTTAATCTAGTTTTGATCTAGTCCGAAGGGTGCTGCTACGTGACGTAACTTCTATCCGTGGGTGTGTGTCTGTCCGGCCCACGGTAGCTCCGGAACCGCTAAACCGATTTTCATGCGACTTTCAGGAAAAATAGTGCTCGACGCTGTAACGATCTGAAAGAAGTTTGGTTGAAATCCATTAATGTAAATGAGAGTTTGTTGACAGTTAAATAATTGAAAAAATGGTAACTTTTTAACGGAACATCGCATCAATATACGGTTTCCGGAATATTGTAGAACATTTTTCTTAACAATTCGTAAGACTTCGTAAGAGTTTTCGTGTCGAGTTGTAACGCCGCGGTTAGGGGTGCTTTAGTCGAGCGGTATATTTATACAACTTGTCCCTTTCCACGATTACATTAAATTTATTTGGAGGCAGGCGTCCTAATTCCACATAGCTATGATAAAAGCCAGTTGTTGTTATTGACTTTTGGTTGTTATTAAATTAGACACCAATTGTTATAAAGAATACATTATATTTAAAGTCAAAAATTATTAATACAAAATCGTAGATCCAAAGTGTAGCATGGTCTTAACATTCAAATTAATTACGAAAATGCGCTAAAATTAACATTGGCCAATACCATAGAGTCTATCTACGAACAACACAAAATTGTCTTCACAAATTAAAATGATAGACTAAAAAAACGTTGTAGGACATACAATATTGTGAAATTAACTCAATGGTAACACATAAAAATTCCGTAAACATAGTAAATTTACTCCAATAGTCTAGATCTCGTCAAATATTAAATGCACTATCAAAAGTTCAAAATCAATCTCCATCTTTTCATCTTTACTAAAATTACTAATCTATATTTACGTATAAAAGTCTAATAATTTAATTGTCTACAGCAATTAAATAAACGGTAATATTTTCTTTTTAAATCAATGTTCAAATAGTTTAAAACGTAATATTTTCCTTTTAAATCAATGTTCAAATAGTTTTAACTTAATTTCTGTCATCGAATCACTAAAATATATTTTTTATTCTAGAGTTCAAAAACTCTAGATTTTCTTGAAGACTATATTTTTATATAAAATGGTTAACTCAACTTTTACTAATTCACTTTAATTTTAACTGTTTACTATTTTTCACTTTTGGCTGCAACTTTAACACTGGTACTTTAATAATGCCCGGATATAATTCAAGAAATCGAATTTATAGGCGATCCCCTTTTGTTGATCCCACAAATTTTTATGACGAAACAGGTCAATGTGTTTTTTAAGCTTTTGTGTATTAGATCGACCCAGTGTTTCTAAATATAGCCCTAATTAATGAATACAATAGAGTCGTGTATTCATTGCCCCTTAATATAAACAATTTCGTAAGACGCGGACAAAACAGGTAAACATTGGGATTTTTGTCAACCTCTTTTCTGGCTCCTTTAATTAATTTCATTTGTAATTTTGCGATCGAACGAATCAACAGTGCTCTCCAGTGAAAATAAGTGTTAGGGTTTTGACTTCAGCTTGTTTTATGTGAGTCTTAATCATTTTTATTTTAACTCTTTTTTTTAAAATTTGGTTTAAATATTACTTTGGCATCGCCTGGTCTCTGAATATTTTTTAATTTATTATTTTAAATTTTTGGTTTTTATTATTTTATTTAAAAAAAAATAATTTTTTGTTGTTGTGATTTTTTACTTTCTTGCTTCGATAATACTTGTATATTTTCTGCCCATTTTGGAATATGTTTTTAATATTTTTTAATTTAAGTTTTAATGAATATTTTTCTTTTTCTTAAAAAAATAATAATTATTATATATTTTTTTTTTAATTTGAATTTTAATGAATATAATTTTTTTTCTTAAAAAAAATAATATCTCATTTTTTTTACTTATTTATTTTTCATCGTGTTAAATATTATTATCAACTAAACGGAAATCTTGAAACTTCTCATATTTTTGATAAAATATTTTTATATTTTATTAAATAAACCCCGACCTTTACATTCCTCCCTTCTTTTAACTCAAATGATAGCTCTTTAATAGCTAGTAGCTAGGTATAACTTCGGCATAAATATAAAATGTCGCGCATACATAAATTTTTCGACCTCATAAATAAAAAAAAATGTTCCCAACATTGATCCAGTTATAAGAAGTTATTTACTAAATTAAAATTATTTTTAGGTCGAAATTTTTAATTTAAGAGTGATATTACTGTCTTAAGATGTGTTTACTGCTAATATATTTTGTGTTTATAAAATTTGTGCTAAATTTTAAGTTAGATATAAGTTTGACTATGTTCTTATTTATTTATTTTTGTTAAACTTTGTTCTCCCGTAGTTTGTTAATTAATACATGTTTATTTAAAATAAACAAAAGAGTTTTCTTTACTAGTAGTAGAGTTAACCTAGTGCCTATATAATTTTAAATTTCGAAAATGTTGATTATTTTAGACGTTCAATTTTAATGATATTAAAACTGAACTCTATTATTTTCTGTGATGATTAACTCAGAAAGTAAGCCCTTTACAAAATAAAATTTACCTAAACTTTCATTCCTCAAAAACTAAATTCTACTTACATCCGTTTTCTATATTTAAAATGCGTCAAAACCTTACTTGCTTCTTCTTAGTTTTCGTTGTTTCCCGTATAAAAGGTGGTTGGTTAGAATCTGCACTGCTAGCTTCCATGTGGATGTCCAACTTCAGCTTGATCTGATGACGTCCCGTGCTAACCATATTCCATCTCAGTTTTAATTAGATAAGATTCTTATTTTCACTTTGTATGTTTTCTTAAGACACTTCACTTAATATTTTTTTTTAAACGCACTTTATTTATTTTTAACATAATTGAAGTTCTTATCAACCCTTACGTGATTATAACTTTGTAATTCCAAAATTAAAATTAACAGTGTTCTAAATATCTAACACTTCACTATTACAAATTCCAAATTTTCAACTTTTATAATTTTATTATGACAGCAATTATTAACGTAGCCTGTACTGTATGTCTTTTTACATGGTAGTTTGAGTACTAATTGCAAGAGATAAAAATATCATATTAAGTTGAAACAGCAGATTTCGTCTAATTTTATTACCAAGTTAACCCTCTGTTGTATAATATAAACAGACCGCGTGCTGTCTCATCTAGGCATTAGGGACCTATTATTGATTATTGTGGTGGTAGCCAATTTCACTATTGTCGTAGGTCGACTATTGACTCAATTAAAGTATCTTTCCTGACTCAATCTCGGCTTTGCGTCAGTGTGATTCATAATTTATCTGCAGCGCGGACCGAATCGCGATATTCTGTGGTGTGATTGAGTCACCCTTTTGGATTACTTCACTGGCTAGTAGAAGAAAAGTGATGACGCTATAACCCGACAAGTTAACAGAACTTTTTCAGCTGTACTTTATTTCTCTTACGCACATATTTTTTTAAAACAATTTGTTATAAAGGCTTTATTGATTATGCATCATCATTCTAACTTTGTAGAAATCTCATTTTACTGCCTTGTCATGCAACAATAACTTCTAGAAATAGCATTATGATTTTAAAATCAAAATGTTGTGTCATTACACATTTTCCTTTCAAAACAAATAAATTTCTCTACTTCATTGGAGGTCTTCTTAAACTTCTTCGTGACTATCTATGTCACCGCAACTGACCTTCTGTCAGCTCCATCTTCTACAATCACGTTGCCTAAAATATTAGACATCCGTCTTTACAAATCTTCATGACTATATTTGTCATCTTAACATCTGACCTTCTGTCAGCTGTTCCAACAAATAGTATCATATGATACCACATCTTCTTACTTTCATCTCTTTGTTATTAGTTTAACCAATTTCTACTTTACATCTAACTCTCAATGCATCCTAGAGAAAGACAGGGGCCAACTGTCAAATCTCTAGTTCCTTTATCATTGGCCTATGACTCAGGAATCTCAAAACAAAATTCTTTGGCTATACTCAAATTTCCTTAAATGTCTTTTAAAAATTTTCTAACCTTCTTAACTTCCTCCATAATAATTACACTCTTATCCAGTCCTGCATTTAGACTACATCTAACTTATATATGTGCGTAACCTTCTCTTCTTTTGCCTCTTGTTCTTCTAATTTATATATAGGTACTTGGTATGCTTCGTTTTCTTTCTTAACGTAAAAATAACCATATCTCAAACTACAATGCCCCAAACTTTTCACATCGTGTTAAATAATTTCGGACAGGGAAGTGCCATCAAAACCGTTTGCAAAATCACTGCACATCTAGGCTAATTTTTTCCTGATAACTCTAGTGTCATTGTTTTATATGGGGTGTGAAATTTATCACTAAACTGCAAACTAAATGTTTTACTTTCTTTTTGAACTTGTTCCGTACTTCGTATAAATTAACTGTTTAAAAATTTCAGAAATATTTTTGACAGCTACTTGCCCAACTTCTTTACATTTTCTCTTGATCTTCATCTTTTTGCTCTGCTTTAAAACCTCTAGTTAAAGCCAATTAGTTTGAATAGTAAGAAACTGCTTCTTCTGTCTTGTACAGGACTCTAGCTACAAGCAATCCCGTAGGATTATTCATCACTGGGTTTAAAATCATTTGCGAACCATCAACTTTGGATATGTTGCAAACATCAGCTGACCAAATTGCATACTATGCTGCGGCTTACTTAAGTATTTCTTTAACAACACAGAAAACCTCTAAATATTTCTTTCTGCTACATAATGCTCTGATTTCTTATATACCCTTTTATATTCTCTGTACTACTATTTTTTTATTAATTATTCAAAAGTTTAAACATTTACGGAAGCTCCAATTTTTCTTTGCCTTGACATTTGGTATAAACAATTAATCTGTATAATGGTTAACCACCTTAGGTCGAATTTGACGACCCAAACGTAAAAGTTTGAACCTCTTTTTCTTCGGACAAAGTGAGTTTTGTCAGCTCTATCTTGTTTTCTAATATCAATTTAAGTGGTGGTTTGCATGCACATCAGACGGCATACACTATCTGAGCTTCATGTCTTATCAAAAAGTAAGATTTCTCCCTGAAAAACCGTACATCATTTGATTTCTCCAATTTATCTTAGCTCCATAATTATAAATAAAATCTAATCCTAACCATACATTAGGTCCAAAACTTTCTGCGTCTATAGATAAATATTTGTTGATGCTGGTTAAACCGTCATATGTCGGAATTAAGTCAAATGACTGCAAATTTTCTTTACCAATTCTAATTTTTGATTATCCGAGCTGTAAGTACAGGGACCCAATTCTTGAACCACTCGGATTTTTTGTCGTATACGACTAAAATTCGAATGGTAGTTTCGAGTGCTTGGAAAAATAGCTATTCTTGAATGCCACTCGAACGCCAATTCCGTGTACGACTTTTTTTTCGACTACACTACTTGGCAACGCTGCTTTCGTATAATTTTGACCAAACTAACGCCGGTATGTGCGCCTAAACTTGCCGCTATGAAGTAAGGTTGTAATTTTTTTTTAAAGAGTGATTTATTTTCACGATGTTTTTTTAATAGAACAAGAAGCTGGGTTTTATTTTGGTAAGAGCAATGATTGTGTAATTATTGGTAACGGTAAGTACCAAATTATAGTAATGGAAATTTGGGGCCTAGAGGCATCTAACCTCTTTGGAGTGTGGAAATTTGGGGGTAAAATTCGCAGTTGAATTTTGAATCTGCTTAAAAGAAAACTAATAAACTTCATAAGTATTCTAGAGGGGTCTTGAACTTGAGGCTTTCATACATCATGCTTTGACAAGCGTTAAGTAACATAAAGGTTTTTACTGAAACATTTGGAGTTTGCATTTTGTCTGTAGTATAGAAACAATTTAATTTTTTGCTCCCAGTGTTTTTTTCTCAGTTCCTTTTGAGTAGAACAGTTTTGCCTCTTAGACCGATAAGCATACTAAACATTTCAAGTAAAAATTGACAAAATCAGTAAACTTTGTTCAAAAAACCCATTTTTTTGTTTAAATTTGAATGTCTTTACATGTCAATTAACTCCAAAAAAATTAAAAACTGTTGCATCCCTCATATGATCAGTATGATTTGATTTGAATATGTACATTATTTTTGTAGATGTCTTTGTTTTTCAAAAGTTATAAACAAGGACATATATAAAAATCCTGCCAGTAATATGGATCCAGTGAGGTCTGCTGTAGCACACTCAATGAAAAAACTTTTTGTTACAGGTTTCTCAGAGAAGACATGAAGATCATTTTTGAGGTGTGAAGCAGTTTTTGCCTAGCAGTCCTGTTGCAATGATGATCCTACTAGAAATACTCAGATGCAATTGGTGATCTATTAACTTTTAAAGAACCTTTTTAAATAAATTATAAGTAAAATAAAAATAGGTTTATTGTAGTTTTTATTGTAAAAAAGATTATACAACTTCTTACATAAAAGCTTATACAGTGAGAACGAGCAAGTTGGAATACATTTTCTAGCAGGTCAAATTAAATTTTTTTAGAATAAACCCAAAACATACCTACTGAGATTTTTAATGAGCAATATTTTTGATGAATTTTTTTTGGACAGAACCCCAGAAAGGGGTCCAGCAAGATAAAACTTGTGGCACCTTGTTGGAAAGCCTATTGAAAAAGAAAAATTATGGTTCACTTTTTTTTGGAAATCTGTCAAATAAAAAAAACATTTTTATTAGTTTTTGAACAAAGTGCTACAAGTTGAGTCTACCAGTTGCAAAAAAAATGTTGGTATTACTGGACCTCTTGTCAGGGGTCCACCACCTATATTTTAATAAAATTATAGGTTTTACTTTAAATAACACTTATATTCTCTAAAAATTATAAAAAAATAGAAATAATTTTCTTTTTGTTAATTTTTAAAAATTATTTGATACCCTTTCTAACAAGGTGCCTTAAGTGGGGTCATTTTATCTTAAAAAATAAGTTGTATGCTAGTGGACCCCTTTCTGGGGGTCTGTCCAAAAAATATTCTGTAAAAATATTGCCGGTTAAAAGCTCGGTTAACATGTATTTGGATTTTTTTTAAAAACTTAAATTTAACTGTCTAGCAAGTTTATTCCAACTGGCTTGTTCTCACACTGTAGTCATATTACATAGCGTTTTTAATGCACTTGACAGTAAGTACTTATTATGTACTTTGAAATGTAAATAAAGAAAAATAATGTTTTTATATTTTATATTTATTTTTGGCCAACATAGAAAAAGTCACAAAAAATAGTGAAACTGGTTATAAGATTAGGTTTATTATTTACATGCAGGGGATTTTCCTACTTGAAGCAGTTGGGCCCTTATATTATCCAAAAATTTAGCAAAATAAGATAAGGTGTTGTACCCAGGGGGGAATCAAGAGGTATCAATGCCCCACAAAATAGTTGATAAAGTGCGTTAAAAGAGACACAAACAAGACAAAAAAATTGCACAATACTCAAATTTTTATTGAAACTTTTTAATCCCCCCGCCCCTCCCGAAAATGCTCCTTTTATATATTTTTTCTTGAAAATGTGTTATAAAGTTATAACTTTTTTAAATTATTTTTCTTTTTTAGGGCTGTTACAAAAACAGTAAAATCACCAAAAAAATCATAAATTATTAACGCAAAAATTCAGGATTTTTCACTCCCCCCCAGTCGTAAGGCATTTCCAAGAAAAAAAGAAATTAAAAAAACTGAGTGTCACAAGAGGCTAAATCCCCCTTAGACCTATTTGCGTCCTCAAGCCCTTTTATAAGACCCAAAAGACCTCCCAATTTTTTTTAAATAAAGAAAAATTAAGCAAACACCAAAAAATATATTAAAGTAAACAAAAATGTTAGGTTAGATCACTCAGATTCGTATACGGAAATTGAGATTCGAGTGGACTTTACCACTCGACTCTATTTCCGAACGAAAAACTCGTATACGAGCCTTAAAGAATTCGAATGGTGAATATCCGTATACGTTTCCCCGAATCCGTATACGGATTTATTTCAAGAATTGGGTCCCTGGTCTTCTTTCGTCATTTTAAATGTTTGAAATTTTAACTTCAAACATAGTGTCACACTAATCTTTTGGTGGTCTGTCTATGTAGTTATGGTCTCCAATTTCTTAATTATGCTCAAAACTCTGTCCCAAAACTTTTACCATCTTCACTGGAGATGTGGTGAATAAACACTTTATCTTTATACTGTATTCTTATCGTTGTGAAAACTCTTTTTGTTTTGTTAATTTTTGGTGTAATATCTATAGCTAGTAACTGACTGAAGGAGCCACGAAACTTGTTTGAGTCCTAGAACTTTTCGGCAATATTCACAGTTTAAACCTTCAAAAGGTACCGAAAATCCATCCTACCGACTGCGCCAAATGTAACGCCGCGGTTAGGGGTGCTTTAGTCGAGCGGTATATTTATACAACTTGTCCCTTTCCACGATTACATTAAATTTATTTGGAGGCAGGCGTCCTAGTTGCACATTGCTATGATAAAAGCCAGTTGTTGTTATTGACTTTTGGTTGTTATTAAATTAGACACCAATTGTTATAAAGAATACATTATATTTAAAGTCAAAAATTATTAATACAAAATCGTAGATCCAAAGTCTAGCATGGTCTTAACATTCAAATTAATTACGAAAATGCGCTAAAATTAACATTAGCCAATACCATAGAGTCTATCTACGAACAACACAAAATTGTCTTCGCAAATTAAAATGATAGACTAAAAAAAAACGTTGTAGGACATACAATATTGTGAAATTAACTCAATGGTAACACATAAAAATTCCGTAAACATAGTAAATTTACTGAATAGTCTAGATCTCGTCAAATATTAAATATTTTCAAAAGTTCAAAATCAATCTCCATCTTTTCATCTTTACTATAATTACTAATCCATATTTACGTATAAAAGTCTAATAATTTAATTGTCTACAGCAATTAAATAAACGGTAATATTTTCTTTTTAAATCAGTGTTCAAATAGTTTAAAACGTAACATTTTCCTTTTAAATCAATGTTCAAATAGTTTTAACTTACTTTCTGTCATCGAATCACTAAAATATATTTTTTATTCTAGAGTTCAAAAACTCTAGATTTTCTTGAAGACTATATTTTTATATAAAATGGTTAACTCAACTTTTACTAATTCACTTTAATTTTAACTGTTTACTATTTTTCACTTTTGACTGCAACTTTAACACTGGTACTTTAATAATGCCCGGATATAATTCAAGAAATCGAATTTATAGGCGATCCCCTTTTGTTGATCCCACAAATTTTTATGACGAAACAGGTCAATGTGTTTTTCAAGCTTTTGTGTATTAGATCGAGCTAGTGTTTCTAAATATAGCCCTAATTAATGAATACAATAGAGTCGTGTATTCATTGCCCCCTAATATAAACAATTTCGTAAGACGCGGACAAAACAGGTAAAAATTGGGATTTTTGTCAACCTCTTTTCTGGCTCCTTTAATTAATTTCATTTGTAATTTTGCGATCGAACGAATCAACAGTGCTCTCCAGTGAAAATAAGTGTTAGGGTTTTGACTTCAGCTTGTTTTATGTGAGTCTTAATCATTTTTATTTTAACTCTTTTTTTAAAATTTAGTTTAAATATTACTTTGGCATCGCCTGGTCTCTGAATATTTTTTAATTTATTATTTTAAATTTAATATTTTAAATTTTTGGTTCATTTTATTTTAAAAATAATATTTTTTTGTTGTGATTTTTTACTTTCTTGCTTCGATAATACTTGTATATTTTCTGCCAGTTTTGGAATATGTTTTTAATATTTTTTAATTTAAGTTTTAATGAATATTTTTCTTTTTCTTAAAAAAAAATTTAATTATTATATTTTTTTTTTATAATTTTTTTTTAATTTGAATATTAATGAATATTATTTTTTTTTTCTTAAAAAAAATAATATCTCATTTATTTTTTTTACTTATTTATTTAATATTATTATCAACTAAACGGAAATCTTGAAACTCATATTTTTGATAAAATATTTTTATATTTTATTAAATAAACCCCGACCTTTACAGAGTTATTTCTAAAAATCGGTTTTCAAGACTGAAAGATGGGCTAGGAAGTTATCAGATCCGTCATGGATCCATTTATTTTTGTAAATAAGCACAAGTAAAATTAAATATTATTGTAATAACCGAAATTCAGTAAAAAATGCATATTTTCTTATTAATTACTTAAAAATGAAATGTCCTGATTTGTATTCTTTACGTATGTATTTTTAATAAAAACTCATTTCTATAAAAAATAAATTTAAAAAAATGTGTTTAAATATCTTAGAAATATACATACCTACGGCGTAGGTGCAGCTGGCCCGTATATAAATAGACTAGACCTTTTACAAACGGACTAGACATTATTAAGAGACAAGCTTTTTACACATATGGACTAATATCCTCAGTCCTTTTATATACGGACTAGTCCTTTATATAGGGTCTATTTTTCATAAACGGTCTGTAACATATACATGTCAAATTTTTCACGTCACTGGTGGTCCAGCTGATTTTTGTAAACAAAAGTTAGATATGATATGAACAACGGAACAAGTCATATTTTTTTAATATTTTGAAAACTAAGGCAATTTTCCTACAGTTTTCTAATACATCATTATAAAATGTTATTTTCCAGACGTATTGTCGTTATTTTTTTTCGCCCGTTTTATATTTTATTACACAAAACTTAAACTACAAGTCAAACTGATTGTGATCGTTTAGTATCAAAGGTGAACCGAGGACTTGGGAAGTAAACAAAGATGTAGGTCAGCGGATTATTTTTAAAGCTGAAACGAACACATTATATATCTTCGAATTTTAATTTTTGTGTAAAGAGGAATGAAGCGGACTAAAAAAAATAACGACTTGTATGTGTGAAAAATATTATTTTATAAGAATATATTAGGAAAATAGTAGGAAAATTGCCTTAGTTTCAAAAAATTCAAAAAAGTTGTTGTTCATATCATATCTAATTTTTGTTTACATAAATCAGCTGGACCACCAGTAACGCGAAAATTCACCATATATATATAAAATCCGAACACCGGTCTATTCTATCCACCGTGCTCCGTAATATGATGTCATCCACCAGGTTGTCACGTGCTGAAAAAATTGTGGGAAAAGTGACCGTTCATAAATTATAATGTCTAAATGAGATTTTATGGCAGGATGTAAAGCACATCACACACAAAAATGCATAAGCGCATAGCATGGCACATAGTGGTGCAAAGCCAATCAGCGATCGAATAGCAGCGGCCATATTGGATTTGCGTAAGAAAAGTCCATAAGGTTGAACTTCTATGCGCCATGCTATGCGCGATGCATTTTTGTGTGTGATCGGCTTAATAAGAAATACACAGCATAAAACGACGCGACGCGGGCTAATAAGCGCATGAGAAATTATCGCACGGTTTGAATAGCCTAAGCAACTCAAAGCACTATATATTTTGGTAAGCTAAGAAGTTAAACCTTACTTATTATTTGTAAAATTTTACAGAGGCAGAGGAGGCGGCAACAGCGGAAAAGCAACATAGTTTACTAACAAATGAATGAATGACCGCCGAAAACGGGGCTACGACTTCTCTTTATATTTTATTACTTTACCCCAGGTTTTACCTCTAAGCTCGAAGCCTCCACAGGCTTGATTAAGTTTGTCTTGCTTGATTTAATATTTAAATAATATATCTTTAACAATGCCGTTAAATGTTAACTATTCTACGCCATCTATTAGAAAATTCCGTTGTTCAATGTTTGGAAGCGCATTTCTAAAATGAACGTAAAATGTACGTAATATGTACCTACCTGGTGTACGTACTATGTACTTACCTGGTGTACGTACTATGTACCTACCTGGGGTACGTACTATGTACCTACCTGGGGTACGTACTATGTACCTACCTGGTGTACGTACATAGTACGTACATACTTGTACGTAAATTGTACGTAGTTTATTGGTCTCGAGAAGGACCGACGTAAAATGTACGAAAAATGTACGTAGCTAATGGACGTACTATGTACGTAGCTAATGGACGTACTATGTACGTACACAATTGTACGTAGGTACATGATACATACTTTATTGGTCTTGGGACTACCGACGTAAAATGGACAAAAAATGTACGTCCCTGGGACGAAGTTTGCTGTTTGCTGTCTCGGTTTGAGTTAGATGCCATTCAATCTTTTGCAACTTGACATTTGTAAAGCTCTGCATAGGTCACTTTTAAAGGCAACTTAAGTAAGTACTCAAATCAATATGCAACAAAAAAGAATGTATTTCTTTTCCCCATTACGATGTTTTTTATTACCCCATGATAGTGAAAACAAAAGGGTAATAAGAAAGATTTCCATTCTGAACTACTTGTTTATGACAAGCAAGATTTAAAACAATACTCTGGTATACAGGGTGTTCAGAGTTAAGTCGGCACTATTAGTAACTTCGTTAATATTAGAGCTACAGGGTCTGTTAAATCTACAAAGTTGTGGTATTTTTTCATTTTATTACGATGGTGATGAACAAAAAGAAAATTAAATGACGCGTAGGTGTGCTATAATAAAAAACACTTATTTTATATGGGACACCCGGTAAACAGTAACGCCAGTAGAAACGACATTTGGCTTCAAACAAAAGTTAATTTATGACTTTCCTAATCATAGGGGATAGGGCTGTGGTTTTTAAATCTATCGAAAGTTGTCTTTGTTTAGAAAGTCGTTAATATTTTTTGTACATTTGCCTTTAGGAGAAAAGTCCAAGGACAACTTTTGTTTAAAATTAAATTTTCTGTCGATTAAAGGTACTGTAAAACGGGTGTTAAAGCGAAAAAAAATTATTTAAACTTTTACTTTTTACTATAACTCATGTACGTTTTTCGACTTTTCTTTTGTTTCAAAAACTTTATGTCATAGTGCAATTAAAAATTTTTTATGTCTTATAGTGCACTTAAGTGGTACCAAAGAAAAAAATGTATAAATTTTACGTGTTTAAAAAAATGTATATATTTATAAAAGAAACACCCTGTATTTTCTTACAGTTACAAAACTAAGTCACACAGTGAACGCCACGTTAAACATACGTTCCTGTAGTTATAACAAGTAGTAAAATTAAGAAGGCATCTTGAACTGCATAACCGGTGTGAACAAAAATTTGAGACTACTACTTTTACATGATTTTTTTATCACCTTGTATCTTATAGCATATTACAAAATTAAAATCGTGCCAGGCTTCATTGCAAAATTCCTATTAACGCAGTAGCTACAGTAAATAATGTATAAAAACAGTAAAAATGACAGCAAAGTAGTTGTTGCCCATTATCTACGTTCAGAAACTGGTAATGATATAGCGATTTGTTACGGCTGAAAATCGCCAACTCGATAATCTCCATTTTTCCATTTTAATTTCTCCATATTTTGGACAACCTTTTCGGTTTTTGGACATACTGTATATATTTCCCCATTCTTGCACAATTGGTGTCGCCCTCTACGATACACGTGCCGCGCAGTATACTAATTTTGGGTTCCCGCTTTCTCTTTAGTTGGGGATACGTTTTGCCTTGTGAACATATAGGAATTTGAACCGAGGTACGCAATTTTGATTGGTTCTCGTATTTTGTTGAGATTTTTAATCTTGGTTCAGAAAATAGTTTTCTAGTGCTTTTTTTGGAGTTTTGTGAGATTCGTGCACAAGAAACTGTTCCGGATATGGGATTTTAATTCCTTATTATGGTAACAATATTTACTTTATTGTAAATGAAACTCTTCTTTCTTATGTAATCTTATATGAGACTTACGGGTGCCCTTTCATTATTACAGTTCACATACTGAAGACTACAACCTTTGTGAACCACCTGATTCAATCCACTACATGTGTTTATCCCTCAACCAACTTAAGAGGTAAAGATTGGTTATTTACATAACTTATATCCTACTATTTCTCTATTTTAAGTTATGTTAGGATAAGTGGCATTTGGCTAAAATATGCCTTTGCTTTAGGGTACTACTACTTCTTCTTCACAACGACTTTACCACCACCGGTCTACCCCCAACGCATCTGTGTACAACGATAGGAGTAAGCCATATCAACTTAGAGCTTGAGTTTACGAGATATTCGATACCTACTAATGTTTGCAGCCGGCAAGGAGTATTCACCTTTATTTTTTTCAGGAAAGTAAATATTACTAACCCTGTGTTTTAACGTTATTTATAAGAGAATAGCATGCCTAAAATAGTATTTTAAAATGTCAGTTTTTCTTAATTAATTAGCGTTAATTAATAAATAATTAATTACCTGATGTTAAGCGCAACCCCCTGTGTAAACCGGTACGTGATCACGTGAGGTTATGGGTAATCTAGTATAAAACTGTGCGCTATTAGCCTTACTTAGATATTTTCTATCTCGGTAATTTACCTATTTATTTTCTAGGATTGAGTCCGCCTATTTACTGATGTAAAATAATATATTCGTCTATTGTCTATCATGTATGAAATTGGTATTTTCTTTTAGGAATAAATTTTGTAAACTAAATATTCTGAGTGATAAATATAAGGGGTGTTTAGGGCTACAATAGAAACGTAAGCTTTCTGATTTAAGCTGCCCTTTTAAATCAGTGGCGCGAACCTACGGGCGGGTATTTTTGCTACCAAATAGGGGCGTCTTAAGCATCCACTGTATTTGTGTTACATTTTATTGTTTTGCGATTATTATAACCAATATAAATATCGGCAGAACGAAAGCTTTGCAGAAAAGAAGGTAGCAACTTTGAAACACTAGTACTTTCAACCATGTGAGGGAGTACTAAGTATTTATAAAACAACAATCTCACTGCCCCTCAAAACAGGATCAGTTTTTGTTCGGGTTCAATTCTCTTACGAGACTGCCTTTTTGACTTGGTTTTCTATGTGGGGATGCGTAGTGAAACACCAACATTAGAGTACAAAAAGTTTAATTAATCATGTTCTTGGCCAAATTTACATCCGTTGGATCTTATGGATCTTAACCTAATTTTACTTAGTTAGTAAAGGGTTCGTTACTTATGACCTAAGTTAAGTTAAGTTTTTTATGTTGTTACATACGAGGTAGGTATTTAAAATAGAATTAGAATTGTCCCAAGTTTTCCTTTAAAATACTGATATCCGAGTTATTTCCTTATGTTTTTAGGTTAGGTTAGGATTATCCCTTTATGTTTCTCCCGATAGTTTATTCCATTTTTAAGTTAATTTAGAATTTAGTTATTCTGTTTCCATTAAAAAAAAAGGAAGAAAACTAAACTATTGTAAAGCTTTCATCAAGGGGTTATATCACAGAAAAAAAAGAATAATACCACTTTTTAGAATGTTAAGACCACGTTGGTGCGCCAGTGAAAGAGTTTCAGTACCAACTAAAAGGAACACATTTGGGCGCCAGTGGAAAACATTCACTCCAACAAAAAAAAAGGCCATGTGAGGGAGTACTAAGTATTGTTTTTATGTTTCTTTATGTTTTCTTTATTTTTCCCACTTAGCTGCTTCTATTAAGCCAATGCTGAAATGGCAATCCATAGGCACTGGAGGATTCCACCGCTACCCAACCTTGGTCGCTCTACTCTGGTACTCGCCAACAGCTCCACAGTAACAGGAACTCGCTACAGGCAACAACCAGAAGAAGACCGAAAGACGCAGGCCAAGAAGAAGACTAAACAAGAAGACCCTAAACAAAATAACATGGTTTTAGGCCAAGAACTGGACTACAACTTAAAAATAATTATAAAACTCGTTGCAGCCAAAATTCATAGACATTTATTGTCCCGAAATGAGTACTACTCAATGTTGCAGCAGATACTCATGTAAGAGAAAAAGTAATCTGAACTTAAAATTAACAGACACACATCTCACTGAAATAAGTACCACTTAGGTACCACTTAATATTGCAACAGGTACTTAATCTGCACTTTAAAATGAATCAGTACATGTTACATTAAAATAGTACAATTTAATCAGTATAAAATAATCTGTAACCCATTTTTAAATAAAAATGGGGACAATGCAGTAAGAGTTCCATCTCTATGCCAGTGGTCTCTAAGCTCATAACGGGGCTCTTTAAACTTATAACACAAAAATATTTACAAAAAGAACACAATGTCTAGCAAGAAGTGTTACCTAACCTAAATGTAGACTCACCTCAAAGGTCATGAGGGCCTATGCTTCCAAAATGGAGTGATCCAATGTACGGGTAACGTTCAAGTCTGAAAACAATGGAGAAAATCCAATAAATGCCGGTGGGGAATGGTATAGGAAGCCAGAAAAATGGGGTAACAATGACCCAGAACCATTAAAACATTAAAAATAATAATATATTACCTTACGTAGACAGCATGGCTTGGGGCGACTTCAAATTAATTCCGCGAAGCGGGGCTCGTCTATAGTTTTTGTCAACCAAACACGGCTCCAGAACCAAATATAGCCAAACTAAAGGCTTTCTCATGTAAAAACCGCCAACGGCGTCTTTACGGACACGGAATAAGCCCTCAAAAGCTCACCCCAAAACAGGCGTCACGTCCCCTTCAAACAGAGAAAAAAGACGTTCCGCTCCAAAAATTGACAGGGAAATTGACAGAGACGCGCCAGTGTTCCCAACTACAACGAACAACCTATGTTCCCTCTTCTCAGTCTCATGCCAGTCCAATCGGCCCCTCTCTCTATGGCGAGACGCAGCTTTCACTAAGGAAGAATAACGCAAAAGAATGGCCATTTATTTTTCGTTGGACAAGGACTTAACCTAGCGATTAGGCAGGTGCATACGGGGGTTAATCTGTCACCTGTTCTGTGTCATGGTCGATGTCAAATAAATGTCAAAACAAATATTTTTGGGGCATAGGCCTAGGCCCCCTTTTACCAAAATAGTGATAACTCGGTAAACAGTGCGACTCAACAAAGGCTAGTAGTCCAATCAAGCGGTCGTGTAACGTTCCAGTGAAGATGTTTTCAGTGTGCAGTGTCTCAGAGACGTTTCTTACCACACTCCATCGCTTCACTCATAAATCAGAAGGCACAAGGGCAAGGCCCTATAAATACGACCATGAAAGATGTAAAACAATGACACTAGGGTCCGAGGTGAACCACACGGCCCGACAGGAATATGATAGAAGACAGGAGACACAACTCTAAAGGTAGGAAAGTACCATAAACTGATCTTAAATTCAGCAATGATCTATTCCCAAAAGGCTCTATGATATTTTGAATATTATGACTCATCAGTAGTGTACCTACATAACTGAGCCAAATATAAGCTCACCCTGTCTCATGACAATTACAGTGTGTCACACAATACCTGTAAAGCCAGAAAGTAGAAAGTAACATATTCCCTTTTGTCTTTTAGTTACCAAGGAGTACCAGGGTACGATTTAATTAAACCAGGCCTCGCAGCATCTTCATCAGCACTTCTATAACATCCACCAAGGTACAATCCCAGTATTAGCTATCTATAAGAATATTGGTAGTAATTTTGATTTGGATACATATGCCTTACTGTAAGTTTTAATCTTTAATATAGAACAGTTGTTTCTTTACTCCGCAGATATTATTTACCAGCAGTAAAGATAAAGTAGAAAAGTAAAAATACATGTCACACATTTATTTTATCAATCTGGTTATCTCTCTCCTAGATACAGAAAGCTGAACGTAGTCGAACGGGGTGATTTAAGTAAAACAACAGTTACTTTATAATTTATTTGTACGGGAATTCTGGACCGTTACACTCCCCCCTTCCTCCGTCAGAGGTGAACACCGACTAAAAACTAGTGGCACTAGTTTGACAAAATAAACATCCCGAACTTGGACATCTCGTAAACTTGAGCATCACCCTTTTGAAAGTGAAAACAGGACGCACACAACCTAATCTACGCCACAACCAAGTACAGGTCCATGCGGCAAACAAGTCCCATCGGACTTAAGTATATTAAACCTAAACCTAACTTACAAACTAGTTACGCAGCAGTATTGCTAAGCCAATAATTCCACCGAGAATTCGTCGATATCGGGAATTAACTTTTACACGTCACCCCCACTCCAGTGAAATCCACCCTGTGAAAAAAATGTATCCAGGCCTTGATGATCAGCCCGATATGGCACCTGAAAAGTATAGATCCGGAAATCACCTAAACTTCAGTGCTACAAAATAAGCGCCCACCACTAACCCGGTTTAGTAATTGCCTGGAAAGGATATTAAGTCCAGCGCAACTACCGCCAAAGTGGATCTACTTTGAGGGCAATGTGTACACTCTACTAATCTTGGTTAATTTCCTCCTCGTCATCCGCAAGAGGTAAACACCGATCAACGACAATCTTGTCTTCTTATACTCTTAATCCGAGTTATCATCGTCATCAGCAACGATGACTGGCTTCAAGTCCTGCACGTGCCAATTGCCGATGGAAACTTTTCCATCCAGCTCCTCCAGCTGATAGGTCACAGTTCCTAGCTTTTTCTTAACGCGGAATGGACCGATGTACTTAGGACAAAGTTTGGCGTTTACATAGTTTAAGGCATCTGACTGAACTTTGTTTCGTCTCCACACCAGATCCCCAGGGAAATAAGATACATCCCTGTGTCTCAGATTGTATCGGACACGGTTCTTATCTGCCGACCTCTTCATATTGGTTTTAACGACTTTTCTTAAAACCTTCAAGTCTTTTCTCAATTGCTGGTCGAGGTCCTCTATCAATATGATAAGCATATTCTCGACCATCAGAAATGTATTCTCTACCAAAGTTGATGAAATACGGTGTAAAACCTGTGGCTTCGCTCTTTGACGTTCTGATTGCACATGCTAGTGCAGGCAAATTATCATCCCAGCGTCTCTGATTTTCTCCGACGTACATGGATACCATCGTTTTAACGACTCTGTTCGCTCTTTCACAAGGGTTTGCCTGGGGACGATATACGGCCGTATACGAAATTTTAAAGTGATACTAGTCAGCCAGGGCCTGAAATTCCTTGCTTTTCATCTGAGTGCCATTCTCGCAGATGACATATTGGGGCACACCAAAGGTAAGAATAATGTCCTTCTCTAAATGTTTACAAATATACTGGGCTTTTGCAGAACGAACTGGAAAGCCACATACTTACTGAAATAATCACTTACGACCAGCATATGAGTGTTACCAGTTCTGGACGCACGTGGTAGTGGTCCTACAAAATCGAGACTAAAAACTTGCCATGGCTGAGTAGGTTCGGAAGTCTTTCCCATGTGACCTGCTGGGGCCTTCTGGTCGGCTTTATATTTGGCACAAGTTTCACACCGATTTACATATCTGGTTATATCGGAGCGCATCTTTGGCCAATAGTAACGGGTTTTAAGTCTGTTATACGTCTTGAATATGCCCAAGTGACCAGAACGAACATCATCATGCGCCTCATGCATGACTTTTCGACGAGCGTCCTTCGGAAGAACAATCTTCCAGTAATCGGAACCTTGAGCTAACTCAGGTATAACACATTTGACATACTTCTATTATATTTCAGCGAATCAGCTTGGATAGAATCTTTAAGCTTTCGGTACCATGCATCCGAGGTTTTGGAAAAATCATATTTTGCCTCCTCGACTATCAGAGTATCTACATTTGGTACAGTTCGAGACAAGAAATCGGGCACGACATGATCACGGCCTTTCCTGCGCACAATTCGGTAGTGGTAACCTTGAAGACGGAGAGCCCATCGAGCTAATCTTCCAGTCGGGTCTTTTAAGTTGTTCAACCAGACTAATGAGCTGTGGTCGGTGATTACAGTGAACTCAGTCAGCTCGAGATATTGCTTTAATTTATCGGTGGCCCATACTACGGCTAAACACTCACGTTCCGTGGTAGAAAACGCTTTCTCCTGTTTAGTCAAAGACTGGGAGATATAGCAAATGACTTTCTCGCCCTCATCGAACTGTTGCGTCAAAACCGCGCCTATTCCAAAGGCAGATGCATCCGTTTGAAGCGTAAACGGTTTGTAAAAGTCTGGGCACGTCAGAATTGGCGCAGATACTAGAGCAGACTTGAGCTGGTTAAAAGCGACGTCACACTCGGAAGACCAACGAAAAGAAACATTCTTCTGAGTGAGTCGAGTCAACGGAGCGACGATAGAGGAGAAGTTTGGCACGATACGACGGTACCAACTGGCCATACCAAGGAAACTACGGACTTGTTTGACCGTTTTCGGCGCTGGAACATTCAAGATGGCGTCGACCTTGGAAATGTCACACTGGAGTCCTTCCCCGGACACTATAAATCCTAGAAAACGAAGAGAACCAGTACAAAAGAGACATTTCTCCTCTGAAATAGTCAACCCTGCTGCCGTCAATCGGTCGAGGACAAGTCCTAGGACTCGAATATGAGTCTGAAAATCTGGTGCGATGCAAATCACGTCGTCAAGGTACACAAAGACATAGGGCTGCAAGTCCACTCCAACGACTTCATCAATAAGACGTTGCCAACACGCAGGGGCGTTAGTAAGGCCAAATTGAAATAAGCCGCGCCCGGACACTGTAAAAGCAGTGAGTTCCCTGCATGACTCTTTTACAGTCACCTGCCAATAGGCTGATCGAATATCCATGGAACTTATGTACTTTGCGTCCTTCAGACGGTCTAGAATCGAGGAAATATATGGTATCGGATAGGCGTCTTTCTTAGCAAATTTGTTCAAAAGGCGAAAATCTATAAAGAACCTGTGCTTACCGTCCGGCTTAGGCACCAGTAGGACCGGTGAGGACCACGCACTCTTGGAGGGCTCCACCACACCTAACTGTAACATTTTGTCTAGCTCCTCGTCAACTATCTTTTGCTTTAAAGGAGATATTGGGTACTATCTTTGTTTCAGGGGCTTGGTGCCTTCCTGCAGAATGATCTCATGTTCATAAACTGTTGTAAACCCCAAACCGTCCTTCATTTTTAAGAATTTCTCCCGCAGAAGACTATTAAGTTGTTCTCGTTCCTCAGATGTAAGAACTTCGAGATCTTGAACCTGGCTGCCCGTACCACCAGAAGCAGTAGCACATTCAAATTGTTTTAAAAAATTTTGAAAAATCTGACGTCTATCATGACCGACCAGGTCGAGGGACTCCTCGCCATCTCCGAAATACCACTGATTCCTTTTTAAATCAGGTAAAATGTCCATACAAACGAAGACAGGGACGACCATAACCGGTAAGACACGAACACGACCCATAAGACAAATCGGTACATCCACCACTCCTTCAATCTCAGCAGCTTGTCCATTCGCTACCACACATCTAGATCTACGACCTCTGTCCAGCTTTAGGCCTAGTTTACAAAGAACCTCCCAACCTGGACCACCAGCAATGGTCGAGCTAGCGCCTGAGTCCAACAATGCTAAGATTGGGTGACCCAGTATGGTAACCTCTAAAGAAGGTCGTTTGTCGCCTGCTGCATGAGCCAAAGCATAGGCAAGAAAAGCCTGTTCCGGCCGAAGCTCGTCACCATGAATAGGGGAGGGACAAGGGTTCGCTAGAGGGGGACTATATTCTAGCGACCCTGCTCGGCGTTTCCCGAACAGTTAGGGCAATCGCGGATCGTAAATCCCTCTCTGGAGCAGCGAAAGCACTTCAATGACTTCCTTCTTTCAGGGCATTGGGGTCTACGATGACCGACCTTTCTACAGTGCCAGCAAGTGGGCTGTTCCTTATTTGTTTGTTCCTGTCGAGCAACCGAATTTTCCATCGAATTAATTGCGTGTATAGCGTTTTTATTGGTGGAACGCTTGTATACCAGATTTGGTTCCGTTAGACAAGAACTGGTGGGAGGGGGAACAAAAGATTCGGCTCTTTGAATCGTTTCCTCCACTTGACTTCCCAACTCAATCAGATAATCAATCGAGTCTACTTGATGAAACACCAAAGCCTTCTGCAACTGTGGCAAGAGGTTTCGACGAATGACCGCAAGTTGTTCCTGCATTGGAGGTGGATCTCTCAATTTTCGGAATAAATTCTGCATGCGGGTGACGTACAGGCCAACCCGTTCACCAGCTCCTTGAGTCCTTTTAGGGATCTCCTCTGAGTTTCGTTTCATGATCATATGGTCAAAAGGTTTTTCTCAGCCGATACTCAAAATCTTTCCAGTCTTTGAAGGTATCCCATCTCTCTCTATACCAGTCCTGGGCATCACCAGTCAAAAAATCATCCATGGCTCCAAGCAACTGTTCTCTGGACATGTTTCTAGACCTACACTTGGCCTCTAGATTATCTATAAAGGAGCTTAAACTGATATGACCATCGTATTTTGGGATGTTCCATTTTTCAAATCCACACGCCTGTCCTGGCATCTGATAGGGATAGTTAACATGATTTCCCCCTGGGAACTGTTGATGAGCTCTAGGCATCTCTGGTTGAGCCTGATGTCTCTGTGTTGACGTATATGATTGAGACCAATCGGGTTGTATCCTTGAGAGTTCGGGGTCAAAATGACCTTCGGCGATCCCTCTTGGCCAAGATATGTAGGGCTGTGCCTGATGAGGCATCTCCGGTCTACCACGACCCCGTTCCGTAGGCAGGGTCTCAATAACTGGTCCATCATACCCTGAGGAAGTAGCCTCCCGAAAGGTAGATTGCAGGTCATCTCGAATTGTAGAAAATTGAGGAACATGAGGGCGAGTGAGCTGTTCAGGACGCATCGTGGAAGCTGCGGGACCCACAGGGCTATATGTAGTCGATTCAAACTGGTAGTGTGAAGGTAAGTTAAAACTCACTCGTCTTTCCACCATTGGTTCACCTCGAACACCAGTTGATGCTTGTGGTAGGTTCTGAAGTCCTGAGTACTGAGTCAACTCAAGGGGAGGGTTCGTTGGCAGCCTCTGAGAAATTTCAGCAGGCTGGGGCAGCTCGAATACTCTAGGGCAATCACGAGTGTTGAGATCGGAAATCGCTATCCTTCGATCGTTCAGGGAAACATGCGTCTCTCCAAATCGCACCGGAAGTACAGGCAAGGAGGGGGTAGATCGATTCAAGGGACCTGTGTGCTCATCTCGCACTTGTGGAACATCGCTCTGCAATGGTTGAGAGGAAATAGAATTTTGCACAGGGGGCTCTCGGCTAGACCTTTCAGTCTGTGGCTCAACATTGGTGGTCTCGTGCTCCTCGAAATCGATGAGTGAGACGTGATCCCCGGGATCGAGAGTTGGCTGCACTGAGGGTTGCTTTGGGTTAGACTCCTGAGCTTCGAACCTAGGAGGTGGTTCCGAGAGATTATTCAATAAATTTCCCAAAAAGTCGTTCGCACTGCCTTGGAGTCCTAAGGTTGCAATATTAAAAACACCATCAAGCGCTCGCAACAAGCCTTCGCACAATTCATGCAGACTTTCCTTCCTTCGGGCTTCATCACCACTATCGGGTCCAATCAGATTGATTCTACCTCTGAGATGGAATAGTCGGGATTGGATTCGTTGATGTTCATTATGGCGATTGGCTTTATCAAACTCTTGAATACTTTCACCCAATTCATCCAACTTAGCCCGGCAAACCGCTAACTCCTTGATAGGGTCAAAACAAACTCTGGCCTTTGACTGTCCTGCACGTTCCTCCGACAATACTGGTCTTAATTGCGCTCGCTTATCCTGAGCCGCGTGACTCTTTATCTCAACTCCTCTACTCTCCAACTCGTAGGTAATCTCGTCACTCAACAGTCGGTTGACCTCCATCTTACAAATTTGACATAATTAGGTAATAAGGGACAACAAAAAAAAATAACGCACGTTGGTGCACTTCACTTCCTTGCTAGAAACACTACACTTAAACAAACAATACTACTACACTGTAAAATAAATTTGAGGCGTAAGACTCGAAACGGATCGGCCAGTGCCAAGAAACTTCAATGTATCACAGGGTTAGTATTCAAAACAAAACTTTTCAGTTACTTCCTGCTTTTCCCGTCAAGGGAAAATCTTAAGAAAGCGTGACGCGGTTCTTTTGTTTAAAAGGAGGAAAAAAGAAGAAACAAAAGTTCTTGACTTGAAGAAAATGAGAAAAAAAAATTGAAAATTGGGAAAAGTAACCAGGATTCTTCCTCTCTCTAGTCCAAATAAATGACCTGGGTTTTTGTTGAATTAAAAAAAAAATGACCTGGGGGTTAATTGAAAAAAAAATATATATGTTATATTAAAAATATGCGTAGGTGTATTTACTTAATGCGTAGTTTCTAGAATAAGTTAAGACGTAATACCATAATTGCACAATATTGCTATTGTTTTCAAGATCATATAAAAGTCATTTGATAAACATGTTTACTTCCATATTCTTCGGGAACCCACGCGAAGCTGTGTCAGCACTCTTGTAACTATAAGTAGGCTAGCAGGTAAACAACGTTTTTTAGGTTTGACTTAGCATCTAAACGGTTCACATCTAACTTTAAAGTTGTCTTATTTGTAAAAGTGACTAAATAAAATAAAGTTATTTTTTAAAAAAGAGTTTTATTAAGCTCGCATCTAAAATTGGCGCAGTCGTGCGGATTTTTTTGAACACGTCGTACTCTAAGTCGCGTGGTGAAGTTCTAACTTCTTTACGAAAAATAAAGGACATACGTGCTAAAAAAAGTGCTAAAAATCAAGAACATTGTATAAAAAACTGGTCTCCAGTCTCCATTCGTGGATATACATCGTTCCTGAACAGAAGTGACTCGAAGAAAATAAAAGAAGAAAAATACCAGTATAAACTGAACAAAGTAAACGAAACATTCAACACTGAAGACTTAAATTGTTGTGTGTGAGCAAGGAGTTGAACCCAGCCTTTGGAAGTGGCTACGAATTTTCTATTGGAACTTCGTGAGACGCCCGGAATTGAACCCAGCTTCTGAGGGTTGCTGCGCAACAAAGTCCTTCAGCAGATTGAATCAAATAAGAAAAAAGAAGAAAGAAGAAGAAACAAATGAAGACAACACTTTCTATGTAAGCAACTTTATTATTATTTCCTTTAATTATTGTTATTTTTTGAACTTGCTGTCAACCTCCGTGTGTGTACACGTAAAACTATTATTTAATTTTATAAATAATTAAGTTTCAATTTAAAACATCTTATTTTATATTTATTAAGTTTTAAAAATACTTTAAAAATGTCAAATCCAGATAATATTAATCAAAATCAAGCTCCAACAACAACAACAATTGAACCTTATAAACTTTCCGAAATATTTTCGTTACTACCAGAATATGATGGTAACCCTATTAATCTTAATACCTTTATAAATGCGTGCGATCTGGCGTACCAAATGTGTGTTCCAACACAAAGATCATTTTTAATTGTCAAAATTAAAAATCAATTACGCGGAGAAGCCTCTAGATTAATTAACTCGCAAGACTTAGATACATGGGCACAAATTAAACGAATGCTTCTTGCCCATTACGCGGATCAAAGAGATTTGTCAGCTTTGACTCAAGATCTCCAAAAATTATTTCAATTACCAAACGAAAGTCCTTTAATTTTTATTTCAAGACTTCAAGTCCATATTGCTAAAATAAATGCTGCTATTAATAAACAGGACTTAACAAATATTGAAAAACAAGCTCAAGGTACACTAATCGAAACAATGATTTTAAATACTTTATTAACAGGCTTAGATAAAGACTTAAGTTTAGTCGTAAGAGCAAGTAAACCTGCAACATTTTTAGAAGCAGTTTCTTGTGTTAAATCTGAACTTCAATTTGAATATTTTCAAAAACAAAGACTTCATAAATTGCAATTTTCTCAAAAATTAAAACCTAGTCAACAAAAAATTTGTTCTTTTTCCAAAAGATCGGGACATTTAATACATGAGTGTAGAACGAAACAAAATAGTAGAACTATTCAAAATTACATACCAAACTTTAATCCGACTTTACCTTCCACGTCAAATTATAGACAAACTCAAACTTTCACCCCAAATTATAGACAAAATCAACCTTCCACGTCAAATTTTAAACAAAACCAACCTTCCACGTCAAACTATCGACCAAATCAATCACCAACATCTAACAATTATAGACCAAATAATCAAGGATATTATTTTAGGTCTCAATCAAATAATAATCCTCAATCAAACAATAATCAAAGATCAAATTTTCAAAATAAACCTATGCATTTTATGGAAAATGTAGAAAATGGAACTCAAGATTTTGAAGATACTTATTATCAAAATCAAACTAATGATTTTTCTAATGATCAAAATCTTTATGATAATAATTTTGAACAATATGAAGATGTTTCTTTTGAACAAGAATATGAATCTAATGATGAACAAAATGTAAATTTTCGAAGACAAGCCTCGGAAATCGATCAAACGTTAATAAATTTTCAAACTATGTCAATACAGAACGAACACGATCAAGCGAACCAAACTCAAAACAAGTTCGTGTAAAACATCAAATTTTAACTTTTTCAAGTAATCTTTATTATTTTACAGACATTACACAAAAATTTAAAATTTTAGTTGATACAGGTGCTAGTTGTTTTGTTTTTAAACCAAAAACATGTGAGCAATATTTACAAAGATTTCCTGAAAATGTAACTGTCAAAGGCATTTCCAATGAACCAATTTCAATTAACGAATCAGTTTTAATTCCTTTTACTTTGAAAGATCCTTTTAAAGTACTAGTTTGTGATCTTGACATAGGATTTGATGGACTAGTAGGATCAGATTTTTTAAAACATTATAATTGCATTATTGATTATCAAAATAATAAATTGATTACCAATTTTAAAACAGTTCCTTTATATAGAACTAACCCAGAACAAAAAGACTTTACTGTAAATAATGAACCAATAAAAAATATAATACAAATAGAAGGAAGAACAGAAAGAGCTTTTAAATTAAAAACAGATAAATTAAAAAATACAGAAGTTATTTTACTAGCTCAACAAAAAGACAAATGTTACATTCCTAATTGCATTGTTAAAATAAATGAAAAAGGAGAATTTTGTACAACAATTATTAATGCCTATGCAACTACTAAAACGATAAATTTTGATAATTTTGAATTTGAAAATTTACCTAGCAACTCAAAAACAACTGAAGTATCTTTTAATCTAAAAGAAAATAAACCAATAATAAGAGAACATGTAATACCAAAGCAATTAAGATTAGATCACTTAAATGACGAAGAAAAAGAAATCATAACATCACTTTGTCTAGATTTTTCGGATATATTTTACTTAGAAGGAGATAATTTAACTTTTACAAGCGAAATTAAACACTCCATTCACACCAAAGAAACCAAACCAATTTTTACAAAGTCCTATCGATATCCTCAAGTACATAAACAGGAAGTAAAAAGTCAAGTTTCAAAAATGTTAGAACAAGGAATAATTCAACATTCTGTTTCTCCATGGTCCTCTCCAGTATGGGTAGTACCAAAGAAATTAGATGCTTCAGGCAAACAAAAGTGGAGAGTTCTAATTGATTACAGAAAGTTAAATGAAGTTACAATTGATGATAAATATCCTTTGCCAATGATATCAGATTTACTTGATCAATTAGAACATTGTGAATACTTTTCAACTTTAGATCTTGCATCAGGATTCCACCAAATTGAGGTAGATCCTAAAGATACTCAAAAAACAGCTTTTTCAGTTGAAAACGGTCATTATGAATACATTCGAATGCCGTTTGGACTTAAAAATGCTCCATCAACATTTCAAAGAGTTATGGACAATATTTTACTTGGTATCCAAAACGAAAGATGTTTGGTATACATGGACGATATTATTATTTATTCAGATACAATTAATGAACATGTCAAAAGACTAAAAGAAGTTTTTTCTAGATTAAGAAAAGCAAATTTAAAGATTCAACCAGATAAGTGTGAATTCCTACGAAAAGAGGTTGCATATCTTGGTCACATAATAACAGATAAAGGTGTAAAACCTAATCCAAATAAAATTTCAGCTTTGAAAAATTTTCCAGAACCCAAAAATCAAAGAGAAATTAAAGGTTTCCTAGGATTAGCAGGATATTATCGACGATTTATCCAAGATTTTGCCAAAATTTCTAAACCATTAACCAAATTATTACAAAAAGATCAACCATTTGTTTTTGACGCAACTTGTAAAGAATCTTTTGAAAAATTAAAAAATATTTTGACAACCAGTCCAATTTTGATTTATCCTAATTTTAATGAACCTTTTCTTTTAACAACTGATGCCAGTGGTTATTCAATAGGATCTGTGTTATCTCAAGGACCAATAGGAAAAGATTTGCCTATTGCATATGCCTCAAGAACTTTAAATAATACGGAACAAAAATATTCTGTCATTGAAAGAGAACTTTTAGCCATTGTATGGTCAGTCAAACACTTCAGACCATATTTATACGGAAGAAAATTTAAATTAATCACGGACCATCGTCCTTTAACTTGGTTATTCTCAATTAAAGATCCTGGAAGTCGTTTAGCCAGATGGAGATTAAAACTGGAAGAATATGATTATGAAATAATCTATAAACCAGGAAAAATTAACAAAAATGCAGATGCCCTTTCTAGAATAAGAATTGAAGAAAACATAAACAAAATATATCACTCAGTAATGTTTCAAAAGCAAATTAATGAAGAAAATATTAAAATTTTATATGGAAACTTATTTGATGCACCTCAAAATTTTTCATTAGCACATTGTGTATCAAAAGATTTAAAAATGAAAAAGGGAATTGCAAAAGAATTCAAAGAAAGATTTGATAATGTAGATTATTTAAAAGAACAAAATAAACAAATTGGTGAAATAGCAACTTTACAACTATCCAATAGAACTATTTACTATTTAGTTACAAAAGAATTATACTATCAAAAGCCAACATATGATACAATTTATCAAATTTTACAAAACCTAAAAAATATTCTTCTGCAAAATAACGAGAAATATTTAGCTATACCCAAAATAGCATGTGGTTTAGACTCACTCGATTGGAACATTATATTGGCAATGATTAAATCAACCTTTCAATCAACTGATATACAAATAAATATTTATATTTTACCAGATAAAAGATCTACTTTAATTAATGCCCTTACACAAGATGAAAATTCCAATGAATCAGAAAATATAGTTGAAGATGAACTAGCTTTAATGTCTCCTCAAACTTTGGAAAATGAATTTAAGAGATTTCACAATTTATATCAAACAACATCATTAATTGATTATTCAAAGATTAGATATACAAATGATCAACTATTGGATAAAAAACACAAAAATATTATAACCATTTTTCAACAAGATAACTTAAAAGAAAAACATCATACTATAATAAGTGACATATTAGATGAAGAACTTAACTTTGATTTAAATAAAATTAATATTTGTTCTTCAAAAACAGTTAATAAACGAAAGTATTTTATAATTCCAGTACCGTATGTTGAGGAAGAAGCCAATTTAACTCTTTTCAAAATTTTATGTAGATGTCAAAATGACATTGATATCTCCAAAACATTCTATGTTGAAAATAATGTAGATTTACCAATTTTAGAAATGCTCTGTTTTGTCTTTGCTGAAAAAGATTTAAATTTAGTAATTTGTCAAGATATAGTTACTGAGCCAGTAGAAGATCAAAGACAAATAATAATTGATCAATATCATTCCGGAAAAAAGAATTTTCATAGGGGAATTAATGAAACAATTAGGAGAATTAAAGAAAAATATAATTGGAAAAATTTAACCAAAGATGTTGAAAAATTTATAAACCAATGTGAAATATGTCAAAGAAATAAAATTTTAAGAAAAAATTTGGACAATCCACTTGTGATTACTGAAACTCCAAAAACACCATTTGAAAGAATTAATCTAGATATTTTAGAAATTCCAGAAAGAAATTTGGTTTTAACAATAAGAGACGAATTGACAAAATTCATTCAAGCTTATCCATTAAATGATAAAACTGCAAAATCAATTGTTAATACACTATTATTATTTTTTCAACATTATGGAACTCCTTTAAGAATCCATACGGATTTAGGTAGAGAATTTAATAATCAGCTTTTAAAAGACTTGTGTAAGATGTACGATATCAAACTAACTTTTTCAAGTACAGGACATCCACAATCAAATGGAAGTTTAGAAAGATTTCATGCAACATTATTAGAAATGATCAGAGTTTGTAAAACAGAAAGTCCTGAAGAACATCCACTACAATTGTTACCATTTACTGTCATTTGTTATAACAATTCAACATGTAAAACTCATGGATTTACACCGTACGAGTTAGTTTTTGGACATACAGCAGCAAGACCTCCAGAAACTCTTTACAATGAAGAAGAACTTATTTGCAAATATATCAGAGATTTAAATGCAAGGATCAAACATTATTATCGTATAGCTAGATCAAGAACAAAACTGTCAAAACAAAAAGCTAAAGAAAGATTCGATAAACACGTAACTCCAAATTATGAATTTAAAGTAGGCGATAGAGTTTTCGTGAAAGAAACTCAAATTACTGGAAAATTATCACCTAAATTTAATGGACCTTTTGAAATTAGAGCAATTTCAAATAATTCTGCAACTGTTTATAATCCAATAACTAAACAAATTTCAAAATATAATTGAAACTTTTCCTTGTTTCAGATTACTCGTTTTCCTTATCGGATGGGGAAAAGGACAATACAAGATCGATGAAATAAATAATACCGTAGGTGTTTATTTTCATAAAGAACTTAGTATAAAGGTATCAAATGATAAATGGACCTTATTAGTTTATAAAGATATTAAAGCTTTGCAAGATGCTTTTATTAGTAATAATGTTATTTTAGATAGCTTACGCTTAATGCTTCATCAATCAACTGGAAATATTAAAATGATCCACTTAGATATAAGACCACACGTGTCACTTTTATTTCAAATTTCCAATGATATAACCAATAAATTTAATGAAATCTATTCAGACATGCCTTACACACCAAGACGTAAAAGAGGTTTAATAAACGCTCTCGGTACTGTTTGGAAGTATATAACGGGAAATTTAGATGCAGCTGACGGTCAATATTATGAAAATTGTATCAATAAAATTGAAAAAGATGATAAAGAATTGGAAAACTTAATGAAAAATCAAATAAGTGTTACTACGTCAGTAATAAAACAATTTAATGCAACTTTGCGCAAACTTCAAATTGATGAAGAAACTTTCAACTCCAATATAATTGAAATTTCAAAATCAATACATCAGATTCATGATGAAATCGAACTTCTTAATCTTAAATTTTATTTTATTAATCTTTGTGAACAATTATTGGAATCATACACTTATATTCAATCTCAAATAACGGATGTATTAGATTCAATTTCTTTTGCCAGATTAAAAATTATTCATACAAGTATTATCCTTCCTAATGATTTAACTAATGCTTTAAAACAAATTGCCCAAAATTTACATACAAATAATTTACCGGTAGCACCCATGGACGATAGAATTGCAACATACTTAGATATTATTGATTTGAATGCTTATATTACAAATGAAAGACTTGTTTTTGTCTTGGACATACCATTGGTTCGACCAGAATGGTATTCCGTTTTCCGATTGTACCCAATACCAATTTATGATAATCGAACTATGTTACATCATATTTTGCCTGTTAGTAAGAAATATATTGCTAAAGATAACGATGATGATTTCTATTTATCTTTATCAGAAATTGACACTTGTAGGGATTTGGGCTATAAAATGAAAATTTGTAAAAATTTATATCCTCTTCCGATTGATAGCAATTCAATTTGTGAAGCTCAGTTATTAAGAACTCAAAAATTGTTAACTTTTCCAAAAACCTGTGAGTTAGTTTTGATTTTAGCAGAAGATTATAATATTCAATTTTACAAAATAATGTTTGGCTAATAAGTGTAACAAATCAACTTCCAATTACAATAAAATGTAACACTGATACTATTTCGAAAATTGTAACAAAAAATGTAATTTTGTCTTTAAAACCATATTGTTCAGCTTTTGTAGGATCAACTAAAATCCAAGCCAATCAATTACAAACACTTGATTTAAGTTATAATTATTCAAATTTTATTCAAATTCCTTTCAATTGTTGTGAAAAATATCCAGAAAAACTTAGAAATCTTCCTAGATTAAAACCTTTAAAAATAACAAAACTAAATTTGGAAGATTTGGAAATTGCTAAACATAAATTAGATCAATATGCAAATGAATTGGACGATTTAATCAATGAACCTGAAATTGAAAAATATCATTCATGGCTTACATATCTTGTATTGGCTTTGATTATGGTTTTAGTTTTAATTTACTTTTATTGTAAATGTAAAAATCGAAGAGCTAAAAATGTACGTATAGGCATCGAAAATAATACTGATAACAATGATTTTCCACCATCACCAAATATATCAAGTTTATCAAGTTTAGGCAAAAGATTTTCAATAGCTAGGCGTAGGCCATCAATAAGGCTTACAGAGCCAATCGAAGAAGATATTGAATTAAATACTAATGTTTTAAGAAAATCTTATGTTTAATTGTATTTTGTAATTTTAGGAATTTTAAATTTTGTTAGTAAAAGTTACTGCATTGTATAGCACTAACTTTTTAAATTGCGAGGGAGTTGTTATATTAAAAATATGCGTAGGTGTATTTACTTAATGCGTAGTTTCTAGAATAAGTTAAGACGTAATACCATAATTGCACAATATTGCTATTGTTTTCAAGATCATATAAAAGTCATTTGATAAACATGTTTACTTCCATATTCTTCGGGAACCCACGCGAAGCTGTGTCAGCACTCTTGTAACTATAAGTAGGCTAGCAGGTAAACAACGTTTTTTAGGTTTGACTTAGCATCTAAACGGTTCACATCTAACTTTAAAGTTGTCTTATTTGTAAAAGTGACTAAATAAAATAAAGTTATTTTTTAAAAAAGAGTTTTATTAAGCTCGCATCTAAAATATATATTCAAAAAAAATAACCTAGGGGTTTATTGGAAAGAAAAAAAAAATTATGACCTGGGGGTTTATTGGAAAAAAAATATTTTAAAAAAATGACCTGGGGGTTTATTGAAGAAAAAAAAAATATTTGAAAAAAATGACCTGGGGGTTTATTGGAGAGGAAAAAAATATTTGAAAAAAATTTGAAAAAATGACCTGGGGGTTTATTGGAAAGAAAAAAAATTTTAATGACCTGGAGGTTTATTGAAGAAAAAAAAAATATTAGAAAAAATGACCTGGGGGTTTATTGAAGAATAAAAAAATTTAAAAAAATGACCTGGGGGTTTATTGAAGAAGAAAAAAATATTTAAAAAAAATGACTTGGGGGTTTATTGGAAAGAAAAAAATTTTTAATGACCTAGGGGTTTATTGAAGAAAAAAAATATTTAAAAAAAAATGACCTGGGAGTTTATTAAAGAAGAAAAAAAATATTAAAAAGAAATGACCTGGGGGTTTATTAAAGAAGAAAAAAAATATATTAAAAAAAATGACTTGGGGGTTTATTGGAAAGAACAAAAATAATTTTAATGACCTGGGGGTTTATTGAAGAGAAAAAAGTATTTGAAAAAAAATGACCTGGGGGTTTATCGAAGAAAAAAAATATTTGAAAAAAAAATGACCTGGGGGTTTATTGAAGAAAAGAAAAAAATATATTAAAAAAAAATGACCTGTGGTTTTGTTGAATAATAAAAAAAATTTAAGAAAAATGAATTGGGGGTTTTGTTTAAATTTAAAAAAAAATTTAATGACATGGGGTTTGTTAAAAAAATATATAAAAAAAAATTTAAGAAAAATGACTTGGGATTTTCGTTTAAGAACAAAAAAATAAAACAAAAAATGACTTAAGGGTTTTATGGAATCAATAATAAATTTTAAAAAGTTGAGAGAAGAAAAATGACCTGGGGTTGAATTTTACAAAAAAAATGACTTGGGGTTTTTTTTTAATTGAAAAGGAAGGAACAAAATATTTTTGAAAAACAACAACTTGGGACTTTTTGACTTGAAAAGACAAAAAATAATTGTAAAAAGAAAGTGACCCGGGGCTTTTTAATTGTAAAAGGAAAGAAAAAACTGAGCTGAGCTTTGTAATTAAAAAAGAAAACAAAAATTTTTGTTTGAGAAAAAAAATGACATGGGCTTTTTATTTTAAAAAAACCCTTTTAAAAAATTAAATAACCTGGGACTTTTTGAACTAAAAAAGACAATACCTCAAAAAAATTAAAGAGAACACCTGAAAAAAATTGACAGGAAAAAAAAATTACTTAGGGCTTGTTGAATTTTTAATAATGTGGGGTCACATAACGAAAAATATCAAAAATTGTTTCACTGTATTATAAAAAAATAATTAAGTCCCGCAACGATTTAAAAAAAAATCGCACTTGAGAATTGAGCAGATTAAAACTTTGAACAAAGTGAAACCCCCCCTTTTCTTCCTTAAAAAAAATTGTAAAGAAAACTGGGTCAATATCAGAAAACCTGGAAAAACCTACGGGACACTTGCCACCTAAAGCCACTAGTAATTCCAAAATTGATGTTCCACACCGAGCAACACCACAAAACCAAGCCACAATTTAAGTGTTACTAAAAAAGAAAACCAAAATCCACGTTGGGTCGCCAGTGAAACACTAGTACTTTCAACCATGTGAGGGAGTACTAAGTATTTATAAAACAACAATCTCACTGCCCCTCAAAACAGGATCAGTGGATGTTCGGGTTCAATTCTCTTACGAGACTGCCTTTATGACTTGGTTTTCTATGTGGGGATGCGTAGTGAAACACCAACATTAGAGTACAAAAAGTTTAATTAATCATGTTCTTGGCCAAATTTACATCCGTTGGATCTTATGGATCTTAACCTAATTTTACTTAGTTAGTTAAGGGTTAGTTACTTATGACCTAAGTTAAGTTTTTTATGTTGTTACATACGAGGTAGGTATTTAAAATAGAATCAGAATTGTCCCAAGTTTTCCTTTAAAATACTGATATCCGAGTTATTTCCTTATGTTTTTAGGTTAGGTTAGGATTATCCCTTTATGTTTCTCCCGATAGTTTATTCCATTTTTAAGTTAATTTAGAATTTAGTTATTCTGTTTCCATTTAAAAAAAGGAAGAAAACTAAACTATTGTAAAGCTTTCATCAAGAGGTTATATCACAGAAAAAAAAGAATAATACCACTTTTTAGAATGTTAAGACCACGTTGGTGCGCCAGTGAAAGAGTTTCAGTACCAACTAAAAGGAACACATTTGGGCGCCAGTGGAAAACATTCACTCCAACAAAAAAAAAGGCCATGTGAGGGAGTATTAAGTATTGTTTTTATGTTTCTTTATGTTTTCTTTATTTTTCCCACTTAGCTGCTTCTATTAAGCCAATGCTGAAATGGCAATCCATAGGCACTGGAGGATTCCACCGCTGCCCAACCTTGGTCGCTCTACTCTGGTACTCGCCAACAGCTCCACAGTAACAGGAACTGGCTACAGGCAACCGAACCGAAGACCGAAAGACGCAGGCCAAGAAGAAGACCAAAGAAGAAGACCCTAAACAAAATAACATGGTTTTAGGCCAAGAACTGGACTACAACTTAAAAATAATTATAAAACTCGTTGCAGCCAAAATTCATAGACATTTATTGTCCCGAAATGAGTACTACTCAATGTTGCAGCAGATACTCATGTAAGAGAAAAAGTAATCTGAACTTAAAATTAACAGACACACATCTCACTGAAATAAGTACCACTTAATATTGCAACAGGTACTTAATCTGCACTTTTAAATTAATCAGTACATGTTACATTAAAATAGTACAATTTAATCAATATAAAATAATCTGTAACCCATTTTTAAATAAAAATGGGGACAATGCAGTAAGAGTTCCATCTCTATGCCAGTGGTTTCTAAGCTCATAACGGGGCTCTTTAAACTTATAACACAAAAATATTTACAAAAAGAACACAATGTCTAGCAAGAAGTGTTACCTAACCTAAATGTAGACTCACCTCAAAGGTCATGAGGGCCTATGCTTCCAAAATGGGATGATCCAATGTACGGGTAACGTTCAAGTCTGAAAACAATGGAGAAAACTTCAAATTAATTCCGCGAAGCGGGGCTCGTCTATAGTTTTTGTCAACCAAACACGGCTCCAGAACCAAACAATAGCCAAACTAAAGGCTCTCTCATGTAAAAACCGCCAACGGCGTCTCTACGGATACGAAATAAGCCCTCAAAAGCTCACCCCAAAACAGGCGTCACGTCCCCTTCAAATTTTCTGACCGAGAAAAAAAAGACGTTCCGCTCCAAAAATTGACAGGGAAATTGACAGAGACGCGCCAGTGTTCCCAACTACAACGAACAACCTATGTTCCCTCTTCTCAGTCTCATGCCAGTCCAATCGGCCCCTCTCTCTATGGCGAGACGCAGCTTTCACTAAGGAAGGATAACGCAAAAGAATGGCCATTTATTTTTCGTTGGACAAGGACTTAACCTAGCGATTAAGCAGGTGCATACGAGGGCAAGGCCAACACAAAAATAGAGGCCACGACCCCGAAAAAATCAGCTGTTCTCCCGGGGCTGAATTTTACATTGGGTCTTATGGGAGGTCATACGTTTTTTTATGATATTTTCAAAATGGCACTACAGATTTCCGCAAAATTTCACTGAAATATTCTCAGACACCATCCCGATATTCCACCAAAGGTTTGTAAGGAAGCAACATGATTAAAAGGTTAAAATCTTCAAGATTTAGCATTTCTTATTTTTAATTCAAATTACCCGCCATGTACCACATGCCAACTGTTATATTTGGCATGTATTTGACTTTGTCATATGTGATTGTCACATTCGCTTCTCCTTTAAACTTAATTTTTGTGTGAGCTAATGAAGCGGCTATGAAAAATTAGGGCTTACTATACATTTAAAAAAAATTGTTCTGCCAGAATATAGTAAAAACAATCTCAAAAACGGCTTTATTTAAAAAAAATCAAATATCCATGAACCGTCATTCCAACTTCAATATTTTAAAGACAATCAGCTGTGTCGTACCGTGACCATCAAAAAAAAATCAGCCCCGGATGTGACGTCAACAAAGTGGAGGATCGTGGCCCGTCCATTTTGATAGCCCTGACGAGGGTTAATCTGTCACCTGTTCTGTGTCATGGTCGATGTCAAATAAATGTCAAAACAAATATTTTTGGGGCATAGGCTGTAACGTGTCATTTTTACGTTTAAGGCAACGTTACATATTTGTTTATTCAGGTAAATAATCAAGGCTCTTCGACTCGTCTTTCTGTACACAAATTAAGGGTATTTTATAGAGCTAGATTTGGAGGTTATATAGTGTCCAAAAAGTTACCTTATAAAGGAGACATTCCATCGAATTACTGTGGACACTACGCACATCGCATTATCTGGACATCGTAATTGGAATTTAAGATCACAGGTTTCGGGAAAATCACATTAAAACTTTTGTTTGTTTTGTTTATTTCTGTAGTTTCGTCGTTTACTTGACGTTGATAAAGTTAAACAGCTGTTATGCTGGGGAATGGCGGCGTTGCCGCATCACAAATGGTTTCAGTAACAGGAAGGAAACATTTAGATGAACATTTCATTCCCTTACGTTTATTTTCGAGGATATTGGGACAATCCGAACCTCATATCCTTCAGGGATTAACTAGTTTTGATAGTACGAAAACATATTTGGGTTGACCAGTAACAACCGAGGCCCCGCCCCTTTGATATCTTTATTAATTTGATGAGGAGAAGATAAAATAAATACGAGTTATGCACTTTTGTAAATGGGAGATAAACGAGGGATAAAAACCAAGACTAAAAGAATAAACGAAATCGTGTAACTTAACATCTGAACACTCTTGTGCCTTTAAGCAGTAGTTCAGTGTGTATTTTTGGGTTCAGGTTCAGAAACAACTTTATTACTGTAGAAATGTTTTACAAAAATGGCGTTAAACCATATGAATATTAGACAAAACATTTATAAAGAGCGAAGGAAACTTTTGACTAAAACTGTAACTAAAGTACAACTAAATTCTACACTTAGTATAGCTTTACTCATATGGGAATTGATTGAGTGTTCGAATATTTCTGGGTTTGATGCAAGTTCTGATCTCCAGTAATTGATTTTACAGTTGATGGTTTCAATGCTGAGCTTCTTATAGTCCGTCTGGTTATTTTCCTTCTACTTGCTATGTCGGCAAGGGTCCGGTAAGCAAATGTTCGGTCTATGTATGGAGGGTGTCTCGACGTCCTTGTTATAAAAATTTCAACCGTGGAAATAGATCCGACAACACCTCAATGTGCGTTTTACCTAATTTCAATGTCCCCTTGGTCGGTGCCGGCCCCTATATACCGGTATGGAACTATTGCTGTATTTCCTCATTGGTTAGTTTGAAAACCGCGGGACTTTTCTTTCAGTCGTGTCGTTTTACTGTCATTTACAAAACGGTTTCCGGCCACTTCATTTTTTGTGTTCTCAACGGCGTGCCTGGTCTTTTGCTAACGAATTTTGGCTGGGTCGGCAACAGGTCTCTGGGATCGCCTTTGTTTTTGGATTGGCACTACAGCGATTGTAGGAGATATCCCAGAGACTGTGAGGAGTAAGTCCGTCGTGTCTAGGGTAATCTAGAGTGACGCTCGCACCCTTTTGAGGGGATTTTAAGTCGGCCTACGCCATTTGTACGGGGAAGAGCATTGGTAAGTTCGATTTTAATTTTTAATTTTTTTATTATTTGAGGACTCTTCAAGATAATATTTGCCTCCCAAATTGTAATTATTTTTCGTGTGAAATGTACTTTTTTTTGACAAAAGACGTGGGGAATTTTTGGCGTTTTTATATTTTTCTTTTAACCACGTGTTGGATAAAAACTATATATTGTTTTTCTCCTTTGTCTACAGCCCTGTCCATTCCACCGACAGCTGCGCTGGACGCTGGTGGGAAACCGGACGAGCCAGTTGTGACCCTGGGAAAGGTACGTAGGGTTATTTTAGTTCATCTGTTTAAATCTGCTGTGTTTTATTGAGTCGACATGGGGTTCTCCAGGAAACTGAAACATTTCATTTTCCACAGGGTTTCTACGCTCGGGCAAGAATCCCACAACCTTTCTACAACCATGTGCTGCCCTAGTACCATGTGCTAAGGGATCTTTAGGAGAGGCGCGGGCAAACCAGGAGCAGCAGTAGCAGTGAGGAGGTGTCTGGACAACTCCAGGTTTACAAACTAGAACACACATTTATACATAAAATAATCAAGGACCAAGGTAGGAGCAAGCCTTAACTATAATTTTTTTTTATATATGATTCTCACAATATAATTTAGACATAATCTTTTCCAATGTAATTTTTACAGTATAATTTAACACCTCTTGTAAACGCAAGATAAGGTATGACGTCATAACCCTAGTTTTGCGGCATATTTACTACATTGACTTTTTTCCTTCATTTCATTTATTTAAGATAATTTTACTGTCAAATTTAAAGTGCCTTGCTATTTTGGCCCTATTTAAAGTGCCTTGCTATAACCTAACCCAACTTAACCCAACCTAACCCAACCTAACCCAACCTAACCCAACCTAACCCAACCTAACCCAACCTAACCCAACCTAACCCAACCTAACCCAACCTAACCCAACCTAACCCAACCTAACCCAACCTAACCCAACCTAACCCAACCTAACCCAACCTAACCCAACCTAACCCAACCTAACCCAACCTAACCCAACCTAACCCAACCTAACCCAACCTAACCCAACCTAACCCAACCTAACCCAACCTAACCCAACCTAACCCAACCTAACCCAACCTAACCCAACGTAACCCAACCTAACCCAACCTAACCCAACCTAACCCAACCTAACCCAACCTAACCCAACATAACCCAACCTAACCCAACCTAACCCAACCTAACCCAACCTAACCCAACCTAACCCAACCTAACCCAACCTAACCCAACCTAACCCAACCTAACCCAACCTAACCCAACCTAACCCAACCTAACCCAACCTAACCCAACCTAACCCAACCTAACCCAACCTAACCCAACCTAACCCAACCTAACCCAACCTAACCCAACCTAACCCAACCTAACCCAACCTAACCCAACCTAACCCAACCTAACCCAACCTAACCCAACCTAACCCAACCTAACCCAACCTAACCCAACCTAACCCAACCTAACCCAACCTAACCCAACCTAACCCAACCTAACCCAACCTAACCCAACCTAACCCAACCTAACCCAACCTAACCCAACCTAACCCAACCTAACCCAACCTAACCCAACTAACCCAACCTAACCCAACCTAACCCAACCTAACCCAACCTAACCCAACCTAACCCAACCTAACCCAACCTAACCCAACCTAACCCAACCTAACCCAACCTAACCCAACCTAACCCAACCTAACCCAACCTAACCCAACCTAACCCAACCTAACCCAACCTAACCCAACCTAACCCAACCTAACCTAACCCAACCTAACCCAACCTAACCCAACATAACCCAACCTAACCAAACCTAACCTACCTAGTTGTTAATAAATATAGTAAAAGTTGTTAGGTTTATGTCCAGGGGGTAACCATTGTCCATAATCGTCGGAAATCGAGTTAGGATTAGTGTATGCGAGCATAAACATTGAGTGGCGCGTGAGTGTTTGGTCTTTTTTTAGGGAAATTTTTCAAAATCTTTTTTTCCGCACTCTGGGCACCCTAATAAACCGTAATCTGGTTACCCTAATCCATCGCAATCAAAGAAAATCGGTAATCGAAGTGTCACAAATTTTTTGTTGGTTTCTATTCTTCTTTTATATTATGTAGGACAAAATTATTAATTAAACTAATGATGGTCAAATGATATTAGAAGGACATACACATATGATACCGGCCTGTAGACCGGTCGCGGTGGCGTCATATAATAATAAATATATGCTTTCGCGATGAAAGACCAAAATTTAACTTAAAATTACTGTAAAGTCCGCAAAAAACATAAAATTTATCGAAATTTATAAAAACATAGATCAGTGTGTGTAACAATTCAAGATGTATGAAACTCGACCGTGACATGTCAAAAGTTTGGTTCGAAAAAACAAAAACAACTGGATAAAAATCGGTATGTAAGCATTTAAAAAAAAATCATTTTTAAGAATATCAAATACTTTTTGTTAATTTTCATGCAATGCAAAAAAATCTTGTTGTAATAAGTTTTGAGTAGGGTGGTAAAACGTACCAGAACCCATTTCAGAACAAATTATTATTAAAAAATAATCTCATAAGTGCGGGGAAGTGACACTTTCTGAATTAAAATGTGTGAGGGTAAAATCGCACGGTCGCAGAAAAAACTATCTATCGTGACGCTACTGAATTTTCTCGTGTTATAGCAAAAACTATCCGTCAAGACGACTTACCCATGAAATGTTGTTTTTTTATGGATTTTTTTTCTTCTTCTGCACAAAAAACAATTTCGGACCATGTTTGAACTCAAATAGTTACTTCTAAACTTGTTTTTAGACGTTTTAAGATTTCTTTCTGTAATATTCCCGCACAAAATTCAAAAAAATTCATTTCCGTACTTAGACAACATTGTCTATCAGTTTTCCCTGTATAATCCGACTAGCAGGTAGAATCACTCAAAATACGGCAGGTGGAATAAAGGTAGCCAGCTGCTTTTCTGTCGCACTTATGCCGTCAGTGTGAAAGAGATAAAAGTACCCATATAATATCTAGGGTATTATTAGCATGCAAAATCAGCCTATCTTTGTCCGTTTCACATGTTCAATATTGTCTATCTCTGTTTTTATTGTAAAAGAAATACCTGCCCTTCGAAACCAAATTGGATAGGGTCAATAAAAAATGCCTTGTCTTTCCGTCTCTAAAGCCCTTTCAGGGCTTTATTCAACTCAAGGGGTCTAACTAACTAACCAAAATGACTATATTTGATATACTTGCTTGCTTCGGCTGACAGCTAAAATGTCTAACAACATATTTTGATACGTCTAAGCTATTCATTTCGATTCGACTTCTTTTTATCCGTGTTGACTTGGTTCATATTGCATTTGATTGGATCCATGTCGATCGAGACCATTCGGTATAATGTGGAGGCAGCTTTACATCTTCGGTAAAAAAAAACATGTGAAGTAAGATAGTTTTTGTAATTTTATAGGATACGACAAAAGATGTATTTTTTGTAACTCAAACACCAGTTAACACACATATGGCCTATTTAGGCCCTGACGGCTGTGGAATAGAAATTTGTATTTATGAGAAACATGTAAAGGCTTGTAAGTAAGTAGTTTTTACTTATAGTTGTGATTTTAGTCATTTTTGTTGTTGATCAAATAAATTCATACTATTTTTATTAATTTTCTTGAATATTTATTATCCAGTATGTAATCGTTCGTTCCCTTGAGATATCAATAATTTTTTCATAAAATACTTGGTTTAAGGGATGAAACAAATCAAAAGGAAACCAAAAATATTCTTTAGGGACGCTTGTTGTTGAATTACGTTTGCAGGCTTTACATAAAAAGGTGACAGTCTTGATATTAGGGACCTATTGCAATAAAGCCAGGCACAAATTGTGCCGGGCACTATATTGACAGTTTCACATTAAAAACTGACAGTTGATCTTTCAAAATTGACATACCAAAGTCGAATTTAGAAATCCAGTCGTTTATTTTCCATTAATAGTGGCGTCACTATTAATTCCGGCTCTTATAATACACAATGGCCTAATTTTGAAAGAAGACAGCTGTTCTTATAATGCGAAACTGTCAATATAGTGCCCGGCACAATTAGTGCCTGGCACTATTGCAATAGTGCCGAACCTATTGTGTGCTTTTTTTTCCTTATTAGGGACCTTTTGCAGGCACTCCATTAGCTAACTTTATCCTGTATTAATGTGACATTAAACGACAGATGTCACGTGATACTTAGAAGTCAAATTTTTACCTTTTGCAGACACAATTTTTTTTGCGTTCTGTAGACAAAATTAATTAAAAAGTTCTACAAAACCAATACAAGTGAAAAACCGCTATATAGAATTAGCTCTGTGCTCTGTGTACCTTTTCTTTTTTTTACACACATCACAGAACATTGATGACCTTTTGGTTGATTGGTGAACAGTGTTGCCAAACGACACATATCTACCAGCTTTTATTAAAAATAATTTTCAATATTTGGCATAAAATCCAATCTGCGGATTACGCCTCATTGGTAGCTCTTAAAATATTTGTCTGGTATCAAACATATTTTTTACATTACAATTTGTCCTAACATTATATGCGCGTCAACACTGTCTCTAAATTAGCGAACTAGTAGCCTGCGTTATTCGAACACAAGTAGGGTCAGACATTATCCTTTAGTCAGGGATAAAGTTCAAACCAGGTAACTGCGCATGCCTCAAATAAATGATAAATGAAAAATAAGACATGCAAAAGGTCCCTATTTTATTAACTTTCAGCAAATATAAACCTACTTTCTCTACTAAAATTTTATTTTATTTTCTTCTCTTTTTTTGTTTCGGTTGTTTATTTATAAACGTGCGTGATTTTTACGATGCATTAATAGATAGTTTAAGTTGTGCCACGTATTTTTACGTAAGCATGAGATTTGACAGATACGTAAGCGCACTTCGTCACACCGTCGTCAAGGTCACGTTAGGAGCTTACGTGTTTACGTTAGCTTACGGCAGTCTGCGGGCACCTTAACGTTACCAAAGAATTGGTTGATTGACCAATCGAAAAATGAGGCCTAGACGATAATTTCCGCTTCCAGTACAAACAATTCTTTGCAAATATATTCCGACTGTAGTTGAAAAGACAAAAAACAAATTGTAACATCACAAAACCACAGTACCGAATTCCATATTCTCTGCTATTAGTAGACTTGTTATGGTAATGTAAAAACATTCAACTTAAACTCAAATTTCGAACAAAACGTAGAGCGCTTAAAGTGCAGTTTTACGTAAAAATACGTAGCACAACTTAAACTATCTAATATCGAGGGGTAGGACACACCAAAATTTGTACACCTATTCCTGAAATTCACTTTTTTTGTTATTTCAAACTCTTTTAAAGTATTTCAAACTATCTTAATGTATTTTAAAGTACTTCAATGTATTTTAAAGTATTTTAAACAAAATTTTTACACCTATTTCAGGAGTGTCCCACCCAGCGGCGTAGCGTGCCTGAAGGGGCGGGGGGGGCGACAACTTAAAAGGGCGCCCCTCAAAAATCTTGCGAACAAAAAAAAAACAAAAAGGTCATCATGTCTTTAGTTTCCTTTGCCGCCCTCGCAATTTTTGCCGTTGCCAGCCCTGGTCCTTACTTAATACAGCTTAGGGCGCCGGTACCCTTGCGGCGGCGGGGGGGGGGGGATCACTCGATTAATATTGTCTAATAGTTTAACATTTCAATATATCTTTGTTTCAAATGTTTGTGTAATATTTAGTATATATTCAATACAAAAATTAAATTATATATATGTATATGTTGATCCAAATTAAGTGTTCACATACGCCAATATTCGGGACGTACACAAGTGATGTCAAAATACCTTTCTAGACCCTCTCTTCGCAATTCGCACCTTTATACATTAGGGACCTATTGCAATAGTGCCAGGCACAAATTAAGCCAGGCACTATATTGACAGTTTCGCATTACAAACTGACAGTTGATCTTTCAAAATTGACATACCAAAGTCAAACTCATAAATCCCGTCGTTTATTTTCCATTAATAGTGGCGTCACTATTAAATCCGGCTCTTATAATACACAAAGGCCTAATTTGAAAGGACACAGCTGTTCTTATAATGAGAAACTGTCAATATAGTGCCCGGCACAATTTGTGCCTGGCTTTATTGCAAAAATGATAGCATAAATTCCAACACCAACACTAAGGTCTCGATCCGCAGTTTCACTTCTTGCCGCTCACTTCTATTACCCTCTTTCTCTAATAGAAAGAGATAAAGATTAAATTTATCTCTCCATCTTTTTCTATTAGAGAAACAGGAAAACAGAAGTGAGCGGCAAGACGTAAAACTCTGGATCAGGCCTAAGAAAAAAAAATAGCATTTTAATACAATCTTGAATCTCCCATACTTTGTTGTAATTCGAGTATTATCTACCACCACGTCACAACCTTCCCAGTGGGCTTGTCTGATTAAAGCTGTTTTTTTTCGCACATTTTAAGCCTGACGTGGTTACTAGTCTCCTCCTTTTCCTAATGCATTTTTATAAGTGAGAAACAACATACCACACTATCTATACAAGAAAATACTCCTCCTGTACCGCTCTGCAATACTTCAGTAACTTAAAAAGATAGTTACTGCAGTTGGGCAAAGCGATAAATGAGGAGTATTTTTTGGTATGATGCGGTATGCTGTTTCTCACTTATATAAAAGCATTAAGAAATAGAGAGGACTAGTAACCACGATCCTCGCAAAAAAAAGGCTTAAAACAAAATTTTTCTAGGTCAGTATTTTTGATTTAACTATTTTAGACACGACTTGTTTGATAAAAACACCATGGATTCTATATATTTGGATAGAAATACCAATTTTAAGTTCAATGAAAAAGAATTTTTTCCCAGTGATACTAATCAGAAGATGAAATCATTTTTTGAAAGAATAGATAAGTCTACAGAACCTGTTTTGGAATTAACTCAGAGTCATGACCATTGCAACAAAGAAGAAAAAATTCTGGGAAAAACTTCGGAAAGTGTGGTCAAGAATTCAAAGACTTTTAAAAAAGAGCATCGCAATAGACTGTCTTTAAACAAAATTTTAAGCTTTCCATTAAATAATAAACTTAAGTCTAAATTAAAACATACAAGTCAAACGTTTAACGACAACGGGACACAACGAAAATGGTACCATAGTTTTTTAGAATTTTTAGGTCTTAAGCAAAAGGAAGAATTTTTTAAACAAGGATCTTCCTATCCACTAAAATCAGGAGAAAGTAATGTATCTTTACGAAAATTTTTAGTTATTTAATATTTAGATAAAAATTCTGAATAAATGAGTGCCGTAATAGTTATTTTTTGAATTAGTTCGCAGTATTTTCCAGACACAAAACAGTTAGACGAACGATGCGAGTTCGATAAGCTTTGAGCAAAATTATTTAAGAAAAGCCGGACCTGTCCCTCACCCCCTCCGATTTTCTTGATTTTTTGTGGGAATATTACCTACCTGGAGAATAGACAAAAGCCAAAATATTGGCTTTCAAAAAAATTTATTGGCTAGGATATAGCCATTTTTCTGTTTTTCATAAATTTTTGACATGATTTTGGGTATTTTCTATAATTTAGAAGTTTTTTGCAGTAAAATGTTGAAAATTGGTACATTGATGTAGAAGTGATCAGAGAACAAGAATGTGGTCAATAATTTGACCTAGGACAAATTTCTACAAAAATGGTGGCCAAAACCCCTAATATTTACAGAAAAATACCCATTTCTTGGGGAATCGTTGAAAAAAAAATTTTTTGAATGCGTCTTACAGAAAAAGAATCAGCGAATCTAATGAGCCCGTACTCATATTTTTCGGATTAATCGTTTAGAAAATACATGGTTTCAAAATTGGAAGTTGTTTTTGTAGGCGGTAAATATTGAGATTTTTGACCGAATAAGACAATCTTCGACTTATAGATCTATTTTGTGTGAGCGAGACATGTAGCTACCTAAAAAAAGTAAAAAAATGCAAACCCGTCAAACGCGCTGGGTGATTTAGCTATATTAGGCCAGTCATTAAAGCGAAAATAAGAACACGGTTTGCAAAAAGTGGTAGTCACGATTTTGACATATTATGTTGTTCACATTAGAGTTCTAAAAGAAAATTTAAGTTTGCGACTTAGGTGGGGCGGTCCCCCCCCCCACCGTCTTGGATTTAGTGTGCACAAAAACCTTTTTTTTTTAATTACTTGGTCCCTGCACATTTTAGAAAATAAAGTTTTATAGACAAAAGTTGAACACAATAAAATTTCTTGCAAAAACGCTATTGTAAAGTTTTTTGTCAGATGAATGGTTTTCGAGTTATGACGCTAAACATTTCTCCGCCTTTTTGGATTTTAAACAGTTTTTTTATTTAGTGGCCTTTAACTTGAAAACTGCTTATTTTTGGGAAAATCTGTTATAACATAAAATAAAGACCATGCCAATTAAGTGCTAACCGTGGACTTGGTCCACTTAGGTGATACATCGTTTGAAAGATAATTTAATTTTCTACAATAAAGTACATTACATACTTTCTGTAAAATCCTTACCTTTTTAGAAAATCACATAAAACTGAATAATTTCGGTTTATCTTGCATATACTATGGAAATACATAGGAAACGGGTGTACTGCTGACAATTCAGGGTTCGTATCTCAGCAAGGGTACTACCCAGATGAACTCAGTAATATATTATTTTATAGGCTATTAGCTGGTCTTTATTTTACATTATTATAGATTTTCTCAAAAATAAGCAGTTTCGAAGTTAAAGGCCACTAAAAAAAAATTGGTCAAAATCCAAAGTAGAGGCGAAATGTTTAGCGTCATAACTCAAAAACCATTCGTCTGACAAAAAATGTATAAAAGCGTTTTTGTAGGGAATTTTAACGTCTTCAACTTTTGTTTAAAACTTTCTTTTCTTAAACGTACAGTAACCAAGTAATTTAAAGAAAACCCTGTTTGTGCACACTAAATCCAAGATGGCGGGGGGGGGGGGGGGCGGCCCCCACAAGGTCGAAAATTCAAATTTGTTTTTAGGACTCCAATGTCAATGTCATATGTCAAAATCGCAATGCAATACCTTTTGCAAGCTGGGTGTCTTTTTTTCGCTTTAATGACTGGCCTAATATAGCTAAATCACCCAGTGCGTTTGACGGGTTTGCATTTTTTACTTTTTTTTTAAGTAGCTACCTGTGTCGCATACACAAAATTAGTTGAAGATTGTCTTATTGGGTCAAAAATCTCAATTTTTACCGCGAACCAAAAAAAAACTTCCAATTTTGAAACAATGTATTTTCTTAACGATTTATCCGAAAAATATTAATGCTCATTAGATTCGCTAATTCTTTATCTGTAAGACGCATTTAAAAAATTTAAAGAAAAATTTTTTTTTCAACGTTTTCTCAAGAAATGGGTATTTTTCTGTAAATTTTAGGGGTTTTGGCCACCATTTTTGTGCACAATTTGTCCTAAGTCTAATTATTGACCACATTCTTGTTCTCTGATCACTTCTACATCAATGTACCAATTTTCAACACTTTACTGCAAAAAACTTCTGAATTATAGAAAATACCCAAAATCATGTAAAAAAATTATGAAAAACAGAAAAATGGCTATATACTACCCAATAAATTTTTTTGAGAGCCAATATTTTGGCTTTTGTCTATTCTCCAGGTAGGTAATATTCCCACAAAAAATCAAGAAAATCGGAGGGGGTGAGGGACAGGTCCGGCTTTTCTTAAATAATTTTGCTCTTTAGGTTTGAAAAATAAATTTAGCTTAAGCGCACGTGTTAGAAACATTGTTTTCTAAAAAGGTCAAGAGGTTTATAAAAAACATAGATAAATTACAGGGTGGAGAAAATTCGATGTTTTTGGGGGTTTTAGGTATTTTTAGCCGAGATAGATAAAAACAACATGACCTGTGCTTGATTTATCATTTATAAAAATTTGATTTCGGTGTTTCCAAGTGCCAAATTAAAATTTATCTGTCGCTTTTAGTCTTTGAGATATTACTGTTACGGGTTCACAACAACAACTAAAAACTCGCAATTGTTGAAGACGATACGTAAATTTATTCCGACAAATTATGTACAAAAACACGCACTTAAACTTACTAATAACTTGCTAATAATTCACTACTTTAATACGCCTATTAACTGCGTGTTAACATCTAGCGATCACTACCATTGGTTATCTCTGACTGACTGATGCACGACGTCCGGCCCTATATATCAGAGTCTGCCTACTATTCGAGAATTTTCCATCCTTGTTCGATTCGGAATTATTCCACCCTTTTCTAGAACACGGACCGTTCGCATACCAGTTTGTCACAGATAACGCAACTAAAACCTAGATTAAGAATACAACCATAAAATACGTCAACCTAATACTACACTAAACCTAAATAAATTCTAACTATAAAATTTAAATAACTTAAATTTGTAACACTATCCTCCTCTTCAGGTTTGATCGTCTCGATCAACATTTCCCAGGTAAGGTTTTAGTCTGTCTAGATAAACAACTTTCATCTTGGACTTCGGGCTTTTCTGGATTCGGCAGACTACATCATTAATTCTCTTAACAACTTTACAAGGCCCTTCCCATGGTGGTGCCAGCTTAGGTGATCTTCCTTTCTTTCAGGTCATATCTCGCTTTCATGCGGTCACTGGCTCTTTCTATTCGCTCTCTAACCACTTCATGGATATCGTGCAGCTTTTGCCTTAAACGTTCGACATAGTCATTAACCTCTAAGTGTTCTTCTTCAGGTGAACCAAACATGATATCACATGGTAAACGCAGTTCTCTACCAAACAGGATACTAGATGGAGTAGCTCGTATTGTAAATGGCGGTTATATAGGCCATTAAAAACAATGGAATATATTGGTCCCAATCTGTTTGGTGCTCATCAACAACTTTGCAAAGATGTTCTTCTATTGTTTTATTAAATCTTTCAACCATGTTCTGACTGCGGATGTAAAGCAGTAGTCCGTGTTTTATGTATTCCTAAAAGGTCACAGAGATTCTGGAAGAGCTTTGATTCAAAGTTTCTTCCTTGATCTGAATGTAGTTCCAAAGGAATGCCAAATCGGCTGAAAATATCATTTACCAGAACTTCTGCAACTGTAGTGGCCTCTTGGTTAGGCAAAGCAAAAACTTCTGGCCATTTGCTAAAGTAACCCATGACAACAAGGATGTATTTGTTGCCCTTTTTAGTTTCTGGAAATGGTCCGGCCACATCAATAGCAATGCGTTCGAATGGCAGACCTACGTAATATTGTTTCATTTGACCTCTGGACCTTGTTTTGGGACCTTGGCTGGCTGCACAACATCGGCGGCACCAGGTTTTCACATCTTGAAAGTAATTGACCCAATAAAATCGGTTTCGAATTTTGTCCATGGTTTTATTTATGCCTAGGTGCGCGCCTGATTTTCACCATGGCATTCGGCCATTATATTGTCTACCATGCTCCTAGGAACCACTACTTGATTAATCACAGTAAGGCCATCGGCACTTTCCCAGGCACGTTTAAGGATGTTTTCTTCTACTATCAGTGAATCCCATTGTGCCCACAGTGATTTGAATATCACCCCTTGGTTTGCGATATCTTGCCATGATGGTCGTGGCTTGTTCTCTTCTTTCAATCGCAAGATAGGTCCTATATCTTTGTCGTTAAGTTGTGTGGTTCTAATCGAAGCCGACATCCATTCTTCATCTGGTTCTAACTTTATCTGGCGCACGTAGGTAATTCCTTCTTTCTGGTCAATTTTCCTGCAATGTTTACAATCCTCAGGGCAAGGTCTTCTGGACAATGCATCCGCATTATTATGCACCCTTCCCGCTCGGTGCTTAATTTGATAATGGTATTGTTGTATCTTTTCTATCCATCTCGCGACTTGCCCCTCAGGTTGTTTCATTTTCATGAGCCACTGTAACGCAGCATGATCCGTTCTAATCAGAAACTCTTGTCCATAGAGATATTTGTGAAAGTGATCTACGGATTTAATGATGGCTAGGAGCTCCTTTCTGGTAACACAATAATTTCTCTCTGGTTTGGATAGCTTTTTGCTGAAAAATTCGATGACCCGTTCTTCTCCATCTTGTACTTGGGAGAGTACTGCTCCTATGCCATCGTTGCTCGCATCAGTATCTAATATGAATTTACCTTTGGGAATGGGATATGCAAGAATCGGACTAGAACATAATGCTGCTTTTAGTCTTCTAAATGCTTGGTCACATTCGGTATTCCATTTGTAAGAAGCTTTATTTTCTGTAAGTCTATGTAATGGAGACGCTATTTAGGCGAATCCTTCTACAAATCGTCTATAGTATGTACACAGACCCAAAAAGCTTCTCAATTCATGTTTGTCACGAGGTTGAGGCCATTCTTTTATTGCTTGTAACTTCTTTTCGTCAGTATGTATACCTTCTCGGGAAACGACGTGACCCAGAAACTCAACTTTTTCTTGGAATAGAAAACATTTCTTTGAGTTTAATTTAAGATTGGCATTTCTGATTCTTGAAAATACTTCTCGTAAATTGTCTAGATGATCTTGAAATGATTTCCCCATTACTATGACATCATCCAAATAGACTAGGCAAGTTTTCCAAGTAAGGCCTCGTAGAACGACTTCCATTAGTCTTTCAAATGTAGCTGGAGCATTGCATAGGCCAAATGGCATCACATTAAACTGATAAAGTCCACTTCCAGCAGAGAATGCAGTCTTCTCTTTATCTCTTTCAAAGATTCCTGCCAATACCCACTTTTCAGGTCAAGAGTAGAAAACCAATATGATCCTGCCAACGTTGTTAATGTGTCGTCTATTCTTGGCAGTGGGTAACTATCTTTCTTGGTCACATCGTTAAGTTTCCTGTAATCGACACAAAATCTTGTACTTCCATCCTTTTTAGTGACCAACACCACAGGAGATGACCAAGGACTTGACGACTCTTCAATAACCCCGTCACTGAGCATTTTATTAATGAGATTGTGAACTTTTTCTTGTTTGGCCATTGGTAGTCTTCTTGATAGCATGTTGAATAAGGTTTGTGCGGCCCGAACTACTCTTAGTTTCGAAGATATTACTTTGTTCTTCTATAAACTCTCTCGCTTTACGAAATTCTTCTGGAGTGAGATGTTGCCAAGTTGACTGAAATTGCTGAAGTAACTTACTTTTATCCTCCGAAGTTGGCTCTTCACATCTTGTTACTTTCTGGACTGACTCAAATAATGCTACCACCTCCCCCTTATTAATTTTGACACTATTTGGGAAAATATTGGCGACTCTAATCGGGATGTCTTTATCGGTTTTAACTAATGACTTTGCAACGAGGTAGGTGTTGGGTGTGTTCTGTTGGCTTATGAGTCCGACGCAGCTTGATGTTTTACTTTCTAGCCTCCCCAAAATTATGGTCTCACTGTTACCGACCAGTCTTATTGTGCATACTGCCACAACCTTTATTGGTTCTTTATTGATGTGATTATTTAACAAAATGAACTCTTCGTTTCCAAATCTTAGGGTATTAAGTTTATTATCAAACGCAAATCCATGTTTACTTATCAAGTCCATTCCCAAAATAAATTCGTCTTCTATTTCGGCAACCAATACAGTGTGGCGGATCTTTAATCTTCCTAGCTGTAGATCTATGTCTGTCTGCCCCAACACGTCAGCGGATTCTCCAGTCACAGTCTTGAGTGTTATTTTCTTTTCTGTTGGTCGAATTTTATATCTTGTTGCAATTTTGAACTTAAGCAATGATATGGCAGCACCAGTGTCTACTGTTATGTTAACTTGTCTTCCATTTATAAGTCCGTCGATGTTAAGACTGTCAGGGGCTACATTCCCTTTAGCCAACACCCGCCCCTCTGCGTTGACTAGTTTTAGTTTTCCTGATTTCTTCTTCGGTACTCTGTCCCGCTAGATGGTGTGCGAGACCTCATTTGCACACGATAATCACGTTGAATATGCCCTGCACGTCCGCATCTAAAACACTTTCCATTTGGAGAAAGACGTCTGTTTTCTTTTAAAGAGTCAATCTTCTCTATCAGTGATTGACGAATTTGACTTAGCGTCTTTGAGGGAACCTCTTGTTCATTGCTCATTTCTTCACCCTCCTGAATTGAGACAGCCCTTACTTTTGGCCTCGACATATTATTTGATGACTCAATTTCAAGGGCTCGAATCAACACTTCGCTGCTGTTATGGAAGCGTTCTCGACGAAGTAATTTTGCTAAGTCCGTGTCTCGCAAGCCGTTAATAAAGCGATCTACCGTGAAGGGATCTCTGTAATTTTCTGGCATTTCTGGGTAAGCCAAGTACATCAGTCTCCTGATATCCGCTTCATACTCTTGTAATGATTCCCCTGCTCTTTGTTGACGAACATTTAATTCTGACCAATGTAAATTTCGCAAGTGTTCGTCTCCATACCTTCTTTCTAACGCTGCCACTAAAGCGTTATAATTCTGTTTTTGTTCGACTGGAATGGACCGTAAAAATCCCAGAGCAGGTTCTCGCAGAGCTACTAACAAAGCTCTAGCTTTTTCGTCATCATCCCAACCATTTGCAGCAGCGGCAGCTTCAAACTGTTGTTTGTAAGTAGACCAGGAAGACGTACCATCAAAATTTGGAGGCTTAATGTTTTGGTTGGAATTTACAACACATCCTTGAGCTTTTATTTTGTTGTGTTCTTTCTGAAGCTGTATAAACTGTTTTGACATGTCCTGGAATTTTTCTTCCATGGTTTGAAACACTACTTCCCTAACATTCTGTAGTTTGGTCTCCACTTGTTCATCAACATTCTGCAATTTGTTTTGTACCTTTTCTTCTACATTCTGCAACTTATTTTGTACCTTTTGTTCCACGCTATGCATTCTTTGAGTTATTTCTTCCTTAAGATCTTCGGTTGCAGTCTTGAACTCTTCTCTCAGCTGTTCGGAGTTGCTCTTTATTTGATCGAAGTTTTCTTGAATGCCATCTAATCTTTGCTCAAATGTCTGTTTCATATCATTCTGGTTTTGTTCAATGGTCTGTCTCATATTGTTTTGGTTTTATTCCATGGTCTGTTTAATGTCTTTCTGGTTTTGAGCCATTTGAGCTGCTAGAGCCTGCATCATTTTAGTTAGATCTTCCATCTTTGCCGATCCTTGTCTGGTAAGCATCAACTTTCTGACAAATCTCTTTAAACGTTTGTTTTTGGGCTATAAAGCTAATGTCGCAGTCGGTTTTTTAATATCTACCAATTCTTAAATAGAACCTAATGGAATGTTCTGCAATATACTGGTAAATGCTCTTTCTGCTACTAGACAAATGTAGAAGTCAGTTTTTGATTATCTCTTTTGTTTCTCGAATAGACCGTCGTAGAATGTTATGGAATATTCTAGAAATAATTTCTAATTCTTACTTTTAAAATAACTAAGCTACTGTCGAAGTCGGTTTTTTGTATATCTTTTCTGGTTTTCGAATAGAACGTCGTAGAGTGTTATGGAATATTCTAGAAATTATTTTTAATTCTTATTTTTTAACTAACTAAGCTAATGTCGAAGTCGATTTTTGGATATCTCTGCTGGTTCCCGAATAGAACGTCGTAGAATGTTATGGAATATTCTAGAAAATCTTGCTAATTCTTACTTTTAAAATTACTAAACAAATGTCGAAGTCGGTATTTGGATATTTCTTCTGGTTTTTGAATAGAACGTCGTAGAAAGTGATAGAATATTCTAGAAAATCTATCTAATTATCAATTTTTGGACTGTAAGGTTAATGTCGAAATCGGTTCTCAAATATCCCTTTTGGTTTTTTGAATAAAACACTATCGAACTTCTTCGAATATTCTAGAAAAATCACTTACTGTTCTTCTGTCCAATTGTCCTAGCCGGTGGTACTATTTAAGGTTAGTCTTTGCACTATTCTGTTCTGAATATTCTGGCAAAATCACTTACTGCTCTTCTTTTCAATTGTCCTAGCCGGTGGTACTATGTAAGGATAGTCTTTGCACTATTTATTTGTTTTAGTCTCACTTCTGACACCAATTGTTACGGGTTCACAACAACAACTAAAAACTCGCAATTGTTGAAAACGATACGTCAATTTATTCCGACAAATTATGTACTAAAACATGCACTTAAACTTACTAATAACTTGCTAATAATTCACTACTTTAATACGCCTATTCACTTCGCGTTAACATCTAGCGATCACTACCATTGGTTATCTCTGACTGACTGATGCACGACGTCCGGCCCTATATATAAGGGTCTGCCTACTATTCGAGAATTTTCCATCCTTGTTCGATTCGGAATTATTCCACCCTTTTCTAGAACACGGACCGTTCGCATACCAGTTTGTCACAGATTAACGCAACTAAAACCTAGATTAAGAATACAACCCTAAAATACGTCAACCTAATACTACACTAAACCTAAATAAATTCTAACTATAAAATTTAAATAACTTAAATTTGTAACATTACATAAAAATTTTATTTCTTTATGATATCATACCTTTATTTCTTTATAGTCTTTGTATTTTTGTATAGTATTGTTAGTTCTTATTTTATATTTTTTTTACCAAAGTTAAAATATTTTAAAATTATCAAATGAAGAAATATCGCTGATTCCAAAAATTGAATAAAAACAGGGTCATTCCATAGAAAATTTTCAATCTCAATAACTAAAAGTGGCAGATAAAATGGAGTATGACGGTTGGATTCTTTATAAAAGAAACTATAAAATAGCAATTAACAACAAAATAACATTTTCATGGGCGCACCCAGGGGGGGGGGCCGGGGCCCGGGCCCCCCCAAGCCTTAGATTTTTTAATATATTTTCTACATATTTGATGATAAAACATGAAAAATACCTTAAAATTTGACATCAGGAGGCTTCGGCCCCCCCCAAGCCCAAGCAGTGGCGTAGTTGCAAAAAGACATGATGACCTTTTTTTTTCTTTTTTTTTTGTGTTTTTTTTTTGTCGCAAGTTTTTCGTAGCTGTCGGGCCTCCCCAAGACACATTCCTGGGTGCGCCACTGACATTTTTATAAATTAAAAAGTTATAGGCCCTCTCCCTCAATGTAGACTTTTAAAAATTCCCTCGTAGATGAAAACCTACGAGGTATCAAAAAGCGGTTTTGATATTTAAAGATGCCTCGAAAATCAAGCGCAGGATAGGTATTTATTTTATCTATCTCGGCTGGACCGAAAACCCTCAAAAAACAACGAATTTGTACGTTCCATCATTTTAAAAAGAATTTTTTGACATTTATAATAACAACCAGCATGGGCCAGTAAAACAAGTTGTCTTAAAAATATATCCATATCCCCTTTATTATATTTTAATCTTGTTTTGATGCTTAAAAAACTAAATTTTTGAAAAATATGAATTTTTTTAAAAATATTTACATTTTTAAATTATTTTGCTAATAATTACCAAACTTATAAAAAGGTGTGTATATATTTTGGCGAATCAAAAAAAAGCGTGCGCAAAAGTTAATTTTAACTATCGCGCAAAATATTTCTATGTCTTTTTTCATTTCACTGTTTTAATTTTTACCGCCCGAGCCCGCGCAGTGATGGCTAGACAAGGTATTATTTTCGACGAATTTTTTTTTTAGATAACTTTGAAAATGTTTTATTTGCGTGTATTTTGACCTATCTTCGCAATATCGTCCTGATGTCTGTCTGTTTGTGTGTGTGTGTGTATTTCTGTCCGTAACACGATAGCTTCTATACACTGAACCGATTTTCATAAAATTTTCAGGTAAAATAGTCTTCGACACTCTAACGAGCTGATTGGATTTTGGTCAAAATCCATTAATGCTAATGACAGTTTTTTGAAAATTAAAAATGAAAACGAATTTAATTAATATGCGGTTTTTGCTCCATAATTGGTGTTGTAACCAAAAACTTCGTGGGAGCTTTGGTTTATGAGATATTTACAAAAAACTGTTTTTAAGGCTGATATAGCATTGGCTTCACTTGAAGTGTGCTAATAGGCTAGCTAGGAAGGTATCAGATCCGTCATGCATCAATTTATATTTATTTCTAGTATAGTAACAAATCCACGCTTAAATTAAAAAACAGGATTTTTTGTAAAGAAAGAGATTTTTAAAATTCAATTAATTTAGCAAAATATTACATTAATGCATATAAACAATATATATATATATTATTTTTCTATCGGTCAACACCATTATTACTTTTGATCAATTATTTCTGGTGCTTTATTCTGTAAAGGTTCTCCCGGGAGTAAATGTTCACATCAATCCACGGCTACCAATGGACGTGGTGGAAGTTAGCATCAGATTCAGATTCAGATTCATTTAAATTACAGTGGACCAGTTCGTTTTTGCTGTATATTCTTATTATCAAATTTTAACGACGTAAGAATTTTTTATAATGCTGAGGCAGTCGGATATTACTAAAAAATGGAAATGATCGATCCTGGTGTTACGGGGGAGAGTCAGAAACTTATAGTTTCAACAGTAAAATGTTGTATAGGAAAATAATGCCCCAACCATTGGATTGATAAGATAGTTGTGATATAATTGAGACGTGCAGACATAACTAGAAATTATTTGCACTGTCGAGTGAGTTAAATCATTAAACTAAAAAACGAGGGTTAAAAAATGAAGATAAATCGTATTGTCTAAAATCAATGTTGAGTACGATTGGTGCTAAGGTGAATGTGACCTAGTAGTAGTTTGAAATTTTGTTTAGTAACACTTTCCCCTATACTAGGACATCCAGCTAAGATACAGGGGTAAGGTGAAAAATTGCGATAAATTTTATTTTATTTGTATTTTGTAAAATCAGCGCTGTGCCCGATTTACGTTGGCATGGCTAAGACCCACTATCAGTAAGGAATTATGTCTACTAACAGCTTCACGTATTTTAGATCGTCGAGCTGAGATACGAGGGTAAGTTACAAAATTACGATAAATTTTAATTTATTTGTGTATTCTAAAATCTACGCTGTGCCCGATTTTCTTTGGCATGACTAAGACCCATTATCAGTAAAGAATTATGTCCACTAACAGCTTCACGTATTTTAGATCGTCGAGCTGAGATACGAGGGTAAGTTGAAAAATTACGATAAATTGTATTTTATTTGTATTTTCTAAAATCAGCGCTGTTCCCGATTTCCGTTGGCATGGCTAAGACCCACTATCAGGAAGGAATTATGTCCACTAACAGCTTTACGTATTTTAGATCGTCGAGCTGAGATACGAGGGTAAGTTGAAAAATTACGATAAATTTTAATTTATTTGTCTTTTCTAAAATCAGCGCTGTGCTCGATTTCATTTGGCATGGCTAAGACCCACTATCAGTAAGGAATTATGTCCACCAACAGCTTCACGTATTTTAGATCGTCGAGCTGAGATACGAGGGTAAGTTGAAAAATTACGATAAATTTTAATTTATTTGTCTTTTCTAAAATCAGCGCTGTGCCCGATTTCATTTGGCATGGCTAAGACCCACTGTCAGTAAGGAATTATGTCCACTAACAGCTTCACGTATTTTAGATCGTCGAGCTGAGATACGAGGGTAAGTTACAAAATTACCATAAATTTTAATTTATTTGTATTTTCTAAAATCAGCGCTGTGCCCGATTTCCGTTGGCATGGCTAAAACCCACTATCAGTAAAGAATTATGTCCACTAACAGCTTCACGTATTTTAGATCGTCGAGCTGAGATACGAGGGTAAGTTGAAAAATTACGATAAATTTTAATTTATTTGTATTTTCTAAAATCAGCGCTGTGCCCGTTTCATTTGGCATGGCTAAGACCCACTATCAGTAAGGAATTATGTCCACTAACAGCTTCACGTATTTTAGATCGTCGAGCTGAGATACGAGGGTAAGTTGAAAAATTACGATAAATTTTAATTTATTTGTATTTTCTAAAATCAGTGCTGTGCCCGATTTCATTTGGCATGGCTAAGACCCACTATCAGTAAGGAATTATGTCCACTAACAGCTTCACGTATTTTAGATCGTCGAGCTGAGTTACGAGGGTAAGTTGAAAAATTACGATAAATTTTATTTTATTTGTGTATTCTAAAATCTGCGCTGTGCCCGATTTTCTTTGGCATGAATAAGACCCATTCTCAGTAAAGATTTATGTCCACTAACAGCTTCACGTATTTTATATCGTCGAGCTGAGTTACGAGGGTAAGTTACAAAATTACGATAAATTTTAATTTATTTGTATTTTCTAAAATCAGCGCTGTGCCCGATTTCAGTTGGCATGGCTAAGACCCACTATCAGTAAGGAATTATATCCACTAACAGCTTCACGTATTTTAGATCGTCGAGCTGAGTTACGAGGGTAAGTTACAAAATTACGATAAATTTTAAATTATTTGTATTTTCTAAAATCAGCGCTGTGCCCGATTTCAGTTGGCATGGCTAAGACCCACTATCAGTAAGGAATTATATCCACTAACAGCTTCACGTATTTTAGATTGTCGAGCTGAGTTACGAGGGTAAGTTGAAAAATTACGATAAATTTTATTTTATTTGTATTCTCTAAAATCAGCGCTGTGCCCGATTTCCGTTGGCATGGCTAAGACCCACTATCAGTAAGGAATTATGTCCACTAACAGCTTCACGTATTTTAGATCGTCGAGCTGAGATACGAGGGTAAGTTACAAAATTACCATAAATTTTAATTTATTTGTATTTTCTAAAATCAGCGCTGTGCCCGATTTCAGTTGGCATGGCTAGAACCCACTATCAGTAAGGAATTATGTCCACTAACAGCTTCACGTATTTTAGATCGTCGAGCTGAGATACGAGGGTAAGTAGAAAAATTACGATAAACTTTAATTTATTAGTATTTTCTAAAATCAGCGCTGTGCCCGATTTTATTTGGCATGGCTAAGACCCACTATCAGTAAGGAATTATGTCCACTAACAGCTTCACGTATTTTAGATCGTCGAGCTGAGATACGAGGGTATGTTGAAAAATTACGATAAATTTTAATTTATTTGTATTTTCTAAAATCAGCGCTGTGCCCGATTTCATTTGGCATGGCTAAGACCCACTATCAGTAAGGAATTATGTCCACCAACAGCTTCATGTATTTTAGATCGTCGAGCTGAGTTACGAGGGTATGTTGAAAAATTACGATAAATTTTATTTTATTTGTATTTTGTAAAATCAGCGCTGTGCCCGATTTACGTTGGCATGGTTAAGACCCACTATCAGTAAGGAATTACGTCCACTAACAGCTTCACGTATTTTAGATCGTCGAGTTGAGATACGAGGGTAAGTAGAAAAATTACGATAAATTTTATTTTATTTGTATTTTCTAAAATCAGCGCTGTGCCCGATTTCCGTTGGCATGGCTAAGACCCACTATCAGTAAGGAATTATGTCCACTAAGAGCTTCACGCATTTTAGATCGTCGAGCTGAGTTACGAGGGTAAGTTGAAAAATTACGATAAATTTTATTTTATTTGTGTATTCTAAAATCTGCGCTGTGCCCGATTTTCCTTGGCATGACTAAGACCCATTATCAGTAAAGAATTATGTCCACTAACAGCTTCACGTATTTTAGATCGTCGAGCTGAGATACGAGGGTAAGTTGAAAAATTACGATAAATTGTATTTTATTTGTATTTTCTAAAATCAGCGCTGTGCCCGACTTCCGTTGGCATGGCTAAGACCCACTATCAGTAGGGAATTATGTCTACTAACAGCTTCACGTATTTTAGATCGTCGAGCTGAGATACGAGGGTAAGTTGAAAAATTACGATAAATTTTATTTTATTTGTATTTTGTAAAATCAGCGCTGTGCCCGATTTACGTTGGCATGGCTAAGACCCACTATCAGGAAGGAATTATGTCCACTAACAGCTTCACGTATTTTAGATCGTCGAGCTGAGATACGAGGGTAAGTTACAAAATTACGATAAATTTTAATTTATTTGTATTTTCTAAAATCAGCGCTGTGCCCGATTTCCGTTGGCATGGGTAAGACCCACTATCAGTAAGGAATTACGTCCACTAACAGCTTCACGTATTTTAGATCGTCGAGCTGAGAAACGAGGGTAAGTTGAAAAATTACGATAAATTTTATTTTATTTGTATTTTCTAAAATCAGCGCTGTGCCCGATTTCCGTTGGCATGGGTAAGACCCACTATCAGTAAGGAATTACGTCCACTGCTTCACGTATTTTAGATCGTCGAGCTGAGAAACGAGGGTAAGTTGAAAAATTACGATAAATTTTATTTTATTTGTATTTTCTAAAATCAGCGCTGTGCCCGATTTCCGTTGGCATGGCTAAGACCCACTACCAGTAAGGAATTATGTCTACTAACAGCTTCACGTATTTTAGATCGTCGAGCTGAGATACGAGGGTAAATTAAAAAATTACGGTAAATTTTATTTTATTTGTATTTTCTAAAATTAGCGCTGTGCCCGATTTCCGTTCGCACGGCTAAGACCCACTATCAATAAGGAATTATATCCACTAACAGCTTCACGTATTTTAGGTCGTCCAGCTGAGATACGGGGGTAAGTTGAAAAATTACGATAAATTGTATTTTATTTGTATTTTCTAAAATCAGCGCTGTGCCCGATTTCAGTTGGCATGGCTAAGACCCACTATCAGTAGGGAATTATGTCCACTAACAGCTTCACGTATTTTAGATCCTCGAGCTGAGATACGAGGGTAAGTTACAAAATTACGATAAATTGTATTTTATTTGTATTTTCTAAAATCAGCGCTGTGCCCGATTTCCGTTGGCATGGCTAAGACCCACTATCAGTAAAGAATTATGTCCACTAACAGCTTCACGTATTTTAGATCGTCGAGCTGAGATACGAGGGTAAGTTGAAAAATTACGATAAATTTTATTTTATTTGTATTTTCTAAAATCAGCACTGTGCCCGATTTTCGTTGGCATGACTAAGACCCACTATCAGTAAGCAATTATGTTCACTAACAGCTTCACGTATTTTAGATCGTCGAGCTGAGATACGAGGGTAAATTAAAAAATTACGGTAAATTTTATTTTATTTGTATTTTCTAAAATTAGCGCTGTGCCCGATTTCCGTTGGCATGGCTAAGACCCACTATCAGTAAGGAATTATGTCCACTAACAGCTTCACGCATTTTAGATCGTCGAGCTGAGTTACGAGGGTAAGTTGAAAAATTACGATAAATTTTATTTTATTTGTGTATTCTAAAATCTGCGCTGTGCCCGATTTTCCTTGGCATGACTAAGACCCATTATCAGTAAAGAATTATGTCCACTAACAGCTTTACGTATTTTAGATCGTCGAGCTGAGATACGAGGGTAGGTTGAAAAATTACGATAAATTGTATTTTATTTGTATTTTCTAAAATCAGCGCTGTGCCCGACTTCCGTTGGCATGGCTAAGACCCACTATCAGTAGGGAATTATGTCTACTAACAGCTTCACGTATTTTAGATCGTCGAGCTGAGATACGCGGGTAAGTTGAAAAATTACGATAAATATTATTTTATTTGTATTTTGTAAAATCAGCGCTGTGCCCGATTTACGTTGGCATGGCTAAGACCCACTATCGGTAAGAAATTATGTCCACTAACAGCTTCACGTATTTTAGATCGTCGAGCTGAGATACGAGGGTAAGTTGAAAAATTACGATAAATTGTATTTTATTTGTATTTTCTAAAATCAGCGCTGTGCCCGATTTTCGTTGGCATGGCTAAGACCCACTATCAGGAAGGAATCATGTCCACTAACAGCTTCACGTATTTTAGATCGTCGAGCTGAGATACGAGGGTAAGTTACAAAATTACGATAAATTTTAATTTATTTGTATTTTCTAAAATCAGCGCTGTGCCCGATTTCCGTTGGCATGGGTAAGACCCACTATCAGTAAGGAATTACGTCCACTAACAGCTTCACGTATTTTAGATCGTCGAGCTGAGAAACGAGGGTAAGTTGAAAAATTATGATAAATTTTATTTTATTTGTATTTTTTAAAATCAGCGCTGTGCCCGATTTCCGTTGGCATGGCTAAGACCCACTACCAGTAAGGAATTATGTCTACTAACAGCTTCACGTATTTTAGATCGTCGAGCTGAGATACGAGGGTAAATTAAAAAATTACGGTAAATTTTATTTTATTTGTATTTTCTAAAATTAGCGCTGTGCCCGATTTCCGTTCGCACGGCTAAGACCCACTATCAATAAGGAATTATATCCACTAACAGCTTCACGTATTTTAGGTCGTCCAGCTGAGATACGAGGGTAAGTTGAAAAATTACGATGAATTGTATTTTATTTGTATTTTCTAAAATCAGCGCTGTGCCCGATTTCAGTTGGCATGGCTAAGACCCACTATCAGTAGGGAATTATGTCCACTAACAGATTCACGTATTTTAGATCCTCGAGCTGAGATACGAGGGTAAGTTACAAAATTACGATAAATTGTATTTTATTTGTATTTTCTAAAATCAGCGCTGTGCCCGATTTCCGTTGGCATGGCTAAGACCCACTATCGGTAAGAAATTATGTCCACTAACAGCTTCACGTATTTTAGATCGTCGAGCTGAGATACGAGGGTAAGTTGAAAAATTACGATAAATTGTATTTTATTTGTATTTTCTAAAATCAGCGCTGTGCCCGATTTCATTTGGCATGGCTAAGACCCACTATCAGGAAGGAATTATGTCCACTAACAGCTTTACGTATTTTAGATCGTCGAGCTGAGATACGAGGGTAAGTTGAAAAATGACGATAAATTGTATTTTATTTGTATTTTCTAAAATCAGCGCTGTGCCCGATTTCCGTTGGCATGGGTAAGACCCACTATCAGTAAGGAATTACGTCCACTAACAGCTTCACGTATTTTAGATCGTCGAGCTGAGAAACGAGGGTAAGTTGAAAAATTACGATAAATTTTATTTTATTTGTATTTTCTAAAATCAGCGCTGTGCCCGATTTCCGTTGGCATGGCTAAGACCCACTACCAGTAAGGAATTATGTCTACTAACAGCTTCACGTATTTTAGATCGTCGAGCTGAGATACGAGGGTAAATTAAAAAATTACGGTAAATTTTAATTTATTTGTATTTTCTAAAATCAGCGCTGTGCCCGATTTCCGTTGGCATGGCTAAGACCCACTACCAGTAAGGAATTATGTCCACTAACAGCTTCACGTATTTTAGATCGTCGAGCTGAGTTACGAGGGTAAGTTACAAAATTACCATAAATTTTAATTTATTTGTATTTTCTAAAATCAGCGCTGTGCCCGATTTCAGTTGGCATGGCTAACACCCACTATCAGTAAGGAATTATGTCCACTGACAGCTTCATGTATTTTAGATCGTCGAGCTGAGTTACGAGGGTATGTTGAAAAATTACGATAAATTTTATTTTATTTGTATTTTGTAAAATCAGCGCTGTGCCCGATTTACGTTGGCATGGTTAAGACCCACTATCAGTAAGGAATTACGTCCACTAACAGCTTTACGTATTTTAGATCGTCGAGCTGAGTTACGAGGGTAAGTTGAAAAATTACGATAAATTTTGTTTTATTTCTACTTTCTAAAATCAGCGCTGTGCCCGATTTCCGTTGGCATGGGTAAGACCCACTATCAGTAAGGAATTACGTCCACTAACAGCTTCACGTATTTTAGATCGTCGAGCTGAGATACGAGGGTAAGTAGAAAAATTACGATAAATTTTATTTTATTTGTATTTTCTAAAATCAGCGCTGTGCCCGATTTCCGTTGGCATGGCTAAGACCCACTATCAGGAAGGAATTATGTCCACTAACAGCTTCACGTATTTTAGATCGTCGAGCTGAGATACGAGGGTAAGTTGAAAAATTACGATAAATTGTATTTTATTTGTATTTTCTAAAATCAGCGCTGTGCCCGATTTCCGTTGGCATGGGTAAGACCCACTATCAGTAAGGAATTACGTCCACTAACAGCTTCACGTATTTTAGATCGTCGAGCTGAGAAACGAGGGTAAGTTGAAAAATTACGATAAATTTTATTTTATTTGTATTTTCTAAAATCAGCGCTGTGCCCGATTTCCGTTGGCATGGCTAAGACCCACTACCAGTAAGGAATTATGTCTACTAACAGCTTCACGTATTTTAGATCGTCGAGCTGAGATACGAGGGTAAATTAAAAAATGACGGTAAATTTTATTTTATTTGTATTTTCTAAAATTAGCGCTGTGCCCGATTTCCGTTCGCACGGCTAAGACCCACTATCAATAAGGAATTATATCCACTAACAGCTTCACGTATTTTAGGTCGTCCAGCTGAGATACGAGGGTAAGTTGAAAAATTACGATAAATTGTATTTTATTTGTATTTTCTAAAATCAGCGCTGTGCCCGATTTCAGTTGGCATGGCTAAGACCCACTATCAGTAGGGAATTATGTCCACTAACAGCTTCACGTATTTTAGATCCTCGAGCTGAGATACGAGGGTAAGTTACAAAATTACGATAAATTGTATTTTATTTGTATATTCTAAAATGAGCGCTGTGCCCGATTTCCGTTGGCATGGCTAAGACCCACTATCGGCAAGAAATTATGTCCACTAACAGCTTCACGTATTTTAGATCGTCGAGCTGAGATACGAGGGTAAGTTGAAAAATTACGATAAATTGTATTTTATTTGTATTTTCTAAAATCAGCGCTGTGCCCGATTTCCGTTGGCATGGCTAAGACCCACTATCAGGAAGGAATTATGTCCACTAACAGCTTTACGTATTTTAGATTGTCGAGCTGAGATACGAGGGTAAGTTACAAAATTACGATAAATTTTAATTTATTTGTATTTTCTAAAATCAGCGCTGTGCCCGATTTCCGTTGGCATGGGTAAGACTCACTATCAGTAACGAATTACGTCCACTAACAGCTTCACGTATTTTAGATCGTCGAGCTGAGAAACGAGGGTAAGTTGAAAAATTACGATAAATTTTATTTTATTTGTATTTTGTAAAATCAGCGCTGTGCCCGATTTCCGTTGGCATGGCTAAGACCCACTATCAGGAAGGAATTATGTCCACTAACAGCTTCACGTATTTTAGATCGTCGAGCTGAGATACGAGGGTAAGTTGAAAAATTACGATAAATTGTATTTTATTTGTATTTTCTAAAATCAGCGCTGTGACCGATTTCCGTTGGCATGGGTAAGACCCACTATCAGTAAGGAATTACGTCCACTAACAGCTTCACGTATTTTAAATCGTCGAGCTGAGAAACGAGGGTAAGTTGAAAAATTACGATAAATTTTATTTTATTTGTATTTTCTAAAATCAGCGCTGTGCCCGATTTCCGTTGGCATGACTAAGACCCACTACCAGTAAGGAATTATGTCTACTAACAGCTTCACGTATTTTAGATCGTCGAGCTGAGATACGAGGGTAAATTAAAAAATTACGGTAAATTTTATTTTATTTGTATTTTCTAAAATTAGCGCTGTGCCCGATTTCCGTTCGCACGGCTAAGACCCACTATCAATAAGGAATTATATCCACTAACAGCTTCACGTATTTTAGGTCGTCCAGCTGAGATACGAGGGTAAGTTGAAAAATTACGATAAATTGTATTTTATTTGTATTTTCTAAAATCAGCGCTGTGCCCGATTTCAGTTGGCATGGCTAAGACCCACTATCAGTAGGGAATTATGTCCACTAACAGCTTCACGTATTTTAGATCCTCGAGCTGAGATACGAGGGTAAGTTACAAAATTACGATAAATTGTATTTTATTTGTATATTCTAAAATCAGCGCTGTGCCCGATTTCCGTTGGCATGGCTAAGACCCACTATCGGCAAGAAATTATGTCCACTAACAGCTTCACGTATTTTAGATCGTCGAGCTGAGATACGAGGGTAAGTTGAAAAATTACGATAAATTGTATTTTATTTGTATTTTCTAAAATCAGCGCTGTGCCCGATTTCCGTTGGCATGGCTAAGACCCACTATCAGGAAGGAATTATGTCCACTAACAGCTTTACGTATTTTAGATTGTCGAGCTGAGATACGAGGGTAAGTTACAAAATTACGATAAATTTTAATTTATTTGTATTTTCTAAAATCAGCGCTGTGCCCGATTTCCGTTGGCATGGGTAAGACTCACTATCAGTAACGAATTACGTCCACTAACAGCTTCACGTATTTTAGATCGTCGAGCTGAGAAACGAGGGTAAGTTGAAAAATTACGATAAATTTTATTTTATTTGTATTTTGTAAAATCAGCGCTGTGCCGGATTTACGTTGGCATGTTTAAGACCCACTATCAGTAAGGAATTACGTCCACTAACAGCTTCACGTATTTTAGATCGTCGAGCTGAGTTACGAGGGTAAGTTGAAAAATTACGATAAATTTTGTTTTATTTCTACTTTCTAAAATCAGCGCTGTGCCCAATTTCCGTTGGCATGGGTAAGACCCACTATCAGTAAGGAATTACGCCCACTAACAGCTTCACGTATTTTAGATCGTCGAGCTGAGATACGAGGGTAAGTTGAAAAATTACGATAAATTTTATTTTATTTGTATTTTGTAAAATCAGCGCTGTGCCGGATTTACGTTGGCATGGCTAAGACCCACTATCGGTAAGAAATTATGTCCACTAACAGCTTCACGTATTTTAGATCGTCGAGCTGAGATACGAGGGTAAGTTGAAAAATTACGATAAATTGTATTTTATTTGTATTTTCTAAAATCAGCGCTGTGCCCGATTTCCGTTGGCATGGCTAAGACCCACTATCAGGAAGGAATTATGTCCACTAACAGCTTCACGTATTTTAGATCGTCGAGCTGAGATACGAGGGTAAGTTACAAAATTACGATAAATTTTAATTTATTTGTATTTTCTAAAATCAGCGCTGTGCCCGATTTAAGTTGGCATGGGTAAGACCCACTATCAGTAAGGAATTACGTCCACTGCTTCACGTATTTTAGATCGTCGAGCTGAGAAACGAGGGTAAGTTGAAAAATTACGATAAATTTTATTTTATTTGTATTTTCTAAAATCAGCGCTGTGCCCGATTTCCGTTGGCATGGCTAAGACCCACTACCAGTAAGGAATTATGTCTACTAACAGCTTCACGTATTTTAGATCGTCGAGCTGAGATACGAGGGTAAATTAAAAAATTACGGTAAATTTTATTTTATTTGTATTTTCTAAAATTAGCGCTGTGCCCGATTTCCGTTCGCACGGCTAAGACCCACTATTAATAAGGAATTATATCCACTAACAGCTTCACGTATTTTAGGTCGTCCAGCTGAGATACGAGGGTAAGTTGAAAAATTACGATAAATTGTATTTTATTTGTATTTTCTAAAATCAGCGCTGTGCCTGATTTCAGTTGGCATGGCTAAGACCCACTATCGGCAAAAAATTATGTCCACTAACAGCTTCACGTATTTTAGATCGTCGAGCTGAGATACGAGGGTAAGTTGAAAAATTACGATAAATTGTATTTTATTTGTATTTTCTAAAATCAGCGCTGTGCCCGATTTCCGTTGGCATGGCTAAGACCCACTATCAGGAAGGAATTATGTCCACTAACAGCTTTACGTATTTTAGATTGTCGAGCTGAGATACGAGGGTAAGTTACAAAAATACGATAAATTTTAATTTATTTGTATTTTCTAAAATCAGCGCTGTGCCCGATTTCCGTTGGCATGGGTAAGACTCACTATCAGTAACGAATTACGTCCACTAACAGCTTCACGTATTTTAGATCGTCGAGCTGAGTTACGAGGGTAAGTTGAAAAATTACGATAAATTTTGTTTTATTTCTACTTTCTAAAATCAGCGCTGTGCCCAATTTCCGTTGGCATGGGTAAGACCCACTATCAGTAAGGAATTACGCCCACTAACAGCTTCACGTATTTTAGATCGTCGAGCTGAGATACGAGGGTAAGTTGAAAAATTACGATAAATTTTATTTTATTTGTATTTTGTAAAATCAGCGCTGTGCCCGATTTACGTTGGCATGGCTAAGACCCACTATCGGTAAGAAATTATGTCCACTAACAGCTTCACGTATTTTAGATCGTCGAGCTGAGATACGAGGGTAAGTTGAAAAATTACGATAAATTGTATTTTATTTGTATTTTCGAAAATCAGCGCTGTGCCCGATTTCCGTTGGCATGGCTAAGACCCACTATCAGGAAGGAATTATGTCCACTAACAGCTTCACGTATTTTAGATCGTCGAGCTGAGATACGAGGGTAAGTTACAAAATTACGATAAATTTTAATTTATTTGTATTTTCTAAAATCAGCGCTGTGCCCGATTTAAGTTGGCATGGGTAAGACCCACTATCAGTAAGGAATTACGTCCACTGCTTCACGTATTTTAGATCGTCGAGCTGAGAAACGAGGGTAAGTTGAAAAATTACGATAAATTTTATTTTATTTGTATTTTCTAAAATCAGCGCTGTGCCCGATTTCCGTTGGCATGGCTAAGACCCACTACCAGTAAGGAATTATGTCTACTAACAGCTTCACGTATTTTAGATCGTCGAGCTGAGATACGAGGGTAAATTAAAAAATTACGGTAAATTTTATTTTATTTGTATTTTCTAAAATTAGCGCTGTGCCCGATTTCTGTTCGCACGGCTAAGACCCACTATCAATAAGGAATTATATCCACTAACAGCTTCACGTATTTTAGGTCGTCCAGCTGAGATACGAGGGTAAGTTGAAAAATTACGATAAATTGTATTTTATTTGTATTTTCTAAAATCAGCGCTGTGCCCGATTTCATTTGGCATGGCTAAGACCCACTATCAGTAAGGAATTATATCCACTAACAGCTTCACGTATTTTAGATCGTCGAGCTGAGTTACGAGGGTAAGTTACAAAATTACCATAAATTTTATTTTATTTGTATTTTCTAAAATCAGCGCTGTGCCCGATTTCCGTTGGCATGGCTAAGACCCACTATCAGTAAGGAATTATGTCCACTAACAGCTTCACGTATTTTAGATCGTCGAGCTGAGGTACGAGGGTAAGTTGAAAAATTACGATTCATTTTATTTTATTTGTATTTTCTAAAATCACTGCTGTGCCCGATTTCCGTTGGTTCGGTTAATTTTTTAAGTCACGAGCTTTTATAAAATGCACTCAAAATTAAAAAATAATTTTCCAGCATTCTGACGATGTTGGCACGATAAGGTATCCGTATCAATTAAATATCACTATTTGCAAGAATCTGTCTAGCAGAGAAATGCAGAGGTACCAAAATGTGTGTTTAGATCACAAATTTACATTAACTTAAGCTTTGATTTGCGGCCATCGCTTTTATTATGATAATATCAGAATGCTGGAAAATTATTTTTTAATTTTTAGTGTATTTTATAAAAGCTTGTGACTTAAAAAAAAATTTACCAATTTATTTTCTACTTTTTAGTCTCAGCTATCTACCTTTATATATATATATATATTTTAGATGCGAGCTTAATAAAACTCTTTTTTAAAAAAAATAACTTTATTTTATTTAGTCACTTTTACAACTTTAAAGTTAGATGTGAACCGTTTAGATGCTAAGTCAAACCTAAAAGACGTTGTTTACCTGCTAGCCTACTTATAGTTACAAGAGTGCTGACACAGCTTCGCGTGGGTTCCCGAAGAATATGGAAGTAAACATGTCGCAATTTAAAAAGTTAGTGCTATACAATGCAGTAACTTTTACTAACAAAATTTAAAATTCCTAAAATTACAAAATACAATTAAACATAAGATTTTCTTAAAACATTAGTATTTAATTCAATATCTTCTTCGATTGGCTCTGTAAGCCTTATTGATGGCCTACGCCTAGCTATTGAAAATCTTTTGCCTAAACTTGATAAACTTGATATATTTGGTGATGGTGGAAAATCATTGTTATCAGTATTATTTTCGATGCCTATACGTACATTTTTAGCTCTTCGATTTTTACATTTACAATAAAAGTAAATTAAAACTAAAACCATAATCAAAGCCAATACAAGATATGTAAGCCATGAATGATATTTTTCAATTTCAGGTTCATTGATTAAATCGTCCAATTCATTTGCATATTGATCTAATTTATGTTTAGCAATTTCCAAATCTTCCAAATTTAGTTTTGTTATTTTTAAAGGTTTTAATCTAGGAAGATTTCTAAGTTTTTCTGGATATTTTTCACAACAATTGAAAGGAATTTGAATAAAATTTGAATAATTATAACTTAAATCAAGTGTTTGTAATTGATTGGCTTGGATTTTAGTTGATCCTACAAAAGCTGAACAATATGGTTTTAAAGACAAAATTACATTTTTTGTTACAATTTTCGAAATAGTATCAGTGTTACATTTTATTGTAATTGGAAGTTGATTTGTTACACTTATTAGCCAAACATTATTTTGTAAAATTGAATATTATAATCTTCTGCTAAAATCAAAACTAACTCACAGGTTTTTGGAAAAGTTAACAATTTTTGAGTTCTTAATAACTGAGCTTCACAAATTGAATTGCTATCAATCGGAAGAGGATATAAATTTTTACAAATTTTCATTTTATAGCCCAAATCCCTACAAGTGTCAATTTCTGATAAAGATAAATAGAAATCATCATCGTTATCTTTAGCAATATATTTCTTACTAACAGGCAAAATATGATGTAACATAGTTCGATTATCATAAATTGGTATTGGGTACAATCGGAAAACGGAATACCATTCTGGTCGAACCAATGGTATGTCCAAGACAAAAACAAGTCTTTCATTTGTAATATAAGCATTCAAATCAATAATATCTAAGTATGTTGCAATTCTATCGTCCATGGGTGCTACCGGTAAATTATTTGTATGTAAATTTTGGGCAATTTGTTTTAAAGCATTAGTTAAATCATTAGGAAGGATAATACTTGTATGAATAATTTTTAATCTGGCAAAAGAAATTGAATCTAATACATCCGTTATTTGAGATTGAATATAAGTGTATGATTCCAATAATTGTTCACAAAGATTAATAAAATAAAATTTAAGATTAAGAAGTTCGATTTCATCATGAATCTGATGTATTGATTTTGAAATTTCAATTATATTGGAGTTGAAAGTTTCTTCATCAATTTGAAGTTTGCGCAAAGTTGCATTAAATTGTTTTATTACTGACGTAGTAACACTTATTTGATTTTTCATTAAGTTTTCCAATTCTTTATCATCTTTTTCAATTTTATTGATACAATTTTCATAATATTGACCGTCAGCTGCATCTAAATTTCCCGTTATATACTTCCAAACAGTACCGAGAGCGTTTATTAAACCTCTTTTACGTCTTGGTGTGTAAGGCATGTCTGAATAGATTTCATTAAATTTATTGGTTATATCATTGGAAATTTGAAATAAAAGTGACACGTGTGGTCTTATATCTAAGTGGATCATTTTAATATTTCCAGTTGATTGATGAAGCATTAAGCGTAAGCTATCTAAAATAACATTATTACTAATAAAAGCATCTTGCAAAGCTTTAATATCTTTATAAACTAATAAGGTCCATTTATCATTTGATACCTTTATACTAAGTTCTTTATGAAAATAAACACCTACGGTATTATTTATTTCATCGATCTTGTATTGTCCTTTTCCCCATCCGATAAGGAAAACGAGTAATCTGAAACAAGGAAAAGTTTCAGTCAGAATCAGAGTCTGAATCCGGTTTCTGACAAGGTTTTAAAAGATCAAAATTATATTTTGAAATTTGTTTAGTTATTGGATTATAAACAGTTGCAGAATTATTTGAAATTGCTCTAATTTCAAAAGGTCCATTAAATTTAGGTGATAATTTTCCAGTAATTTGAGTTTCTTTCACGAAAACTCTATCGCCTACTTTAAATTCATAATTTGGAGTTACGTGTTTATCGAATCTTTCTTTAGCTTTTTGTTTTGACAGTTTTGTTCTTGATCTAGCTATACGATAATAATGTTTGATCCTTGCATTTAAATCTCTGATATATTTGCAAATAAGTTCTTCTTCATTGTAAAGAGTTTCTGGAGGTCTTGCTGCTGTATGTCCAAAAACTAACTCGTACGGTGTAAATCCATGAGTTTTACATGTTGAATTGTTATAACAAATGACAGTAAATGGTAACAATTGTAGTGGATGTTCTTCAGGACTTTCTGTTTTACAAACTCTGATCATTTCTAATAATGTTGCATGAAATCTTTCTAAACTTCCATTTGATTGTGGATGTCCTGTACTTGAAAAAGTTAGTTTGATATCGTACATCTTACACAAGTCTTTTAAAAGCTGATTATTAAATTCTCTACCTAAATCCGTATGGATTCTTAAAGGAGTTCCATAATGTTGAAAAAATAATAATAGTGTATTAACAATTGATTTTGCAGTTTTATCATTTAATGGATAAGCTTGAATGAATTTTGTCAATTCGTCTCTTATTGTTAAAACCAAATTTCTTTCTGGAATTTCTAAAATATCTAGATTAATTCTTTCAAATGGTGTTGTGGTTTTGAGTTTGGTAGAGCAGCGGGACTGTATGCGCTGGCCGTTTTATAAAATCTGGGTGCAAAAATCCTTAAAAGGACGATGTAAAAATACTAATTTTTCCGAGCCACACAAAGACAATATAGAGGATTGGCACTCACCTTTTCAGCTGTTTCCGTCGTCCAGAGGAGCTCCTCTCGCTGGCCCAGTCGTTGCAGGCGATCTACACTAGAATCACTTGTTTGTGTAATGGTTTAGTTTTATTTTCTAAGAATGTTATTGGATTTTTTGGTTAATAGAATTTATCACCATGCTGCGTGGTGATCTCGATAAAATACGACAGACGAATCTTTTTTGGTTACGCCTTTTTTCGCAGATTCATTTTTCGTAGATGGCGCTGGCGTTTTGCTTGTGCCAATCAAATTGAAATTGTGTGGGTTTTCCGAATACGGGAATTTGGCGCAAAATTTGAATTTAAAATTAAAGTTGCACGAACATTTTCCGCCCACTTAAAACGAAGTTTTACATTGAGATTAAGTTGAATAAACAAATGGCTATATAAAAAAAAATATAAGTTAATTCAAAACCTTAAAGGGTAGGTTATTAAAATCCGTTTTAGGTTTATAGATCAAAAAGAAAAAAAATGAAAAAAAAAAGTATATATATATATATTCTAGATAACGACACACGAAACAAAGAAGTTGCTTGGGAGTTTAGTGCGCATCTAAAGGTAGTGGGCACAACTTGACCACGGGACGAGTGAAAAGTCCGTGTTGTGTTTTAACAGTAGCAACTCGAATGTGATTATCCCGACCAGGATGTACAGATACTATTCTACCCAGCAACCAGTGTAATGGCGGCCTAGTTTCATCCTTAATTAATACAAGCGTATCTAGCTTGATTTCAACCGAAGGGTCCGACCACTTAGAACGCTGTTGTAAAGTATTTAAGTACTCGAGTTTCCAACGCTTCCAGAAATCGGCATGAATTCGTTGGATAAGTTGCCAACGCTTAAAGGTATTAACTTTAAGGGTAGAAAGGTCAGGATCAGGACACGAATTAAGGGGTTCCATTGTGAGGAAATGACCCGGAGTCAAAGACGTAAGATCGTTTGGGTCAGAGCTTTGCTCACAAAGGGGTCGAGAATTGAGTAATGCCTCTATTTGGGCGAGGAGAGTATAGAGCTCTTCGAAGGTTAGTATCTGGTCACCGATGACCCGATACAAATGTGTTTTTATAGATTTGACTCCTGCTTCTGCTAGACCATTTAGGTGGGGGGCTCCCGGACTATTAAGACACCATTTGATTTTTAAGCTCTCAGAAGCTAATTTCGAAAGATTATGGAGCTCCTTAATAGCCCCAACAAAGTTTGAGCCTCTATCACTTGTGATTTGGACACAAGTGCCACGTCTAGCGACAAAGCGTCGTAAAGCAGCGATGCACGCCTCTGTGGTTAAATCCGAAACAAGCTCGATATGGATTGCTTTGACAGAAGTATCGACAAAGACTGCGATATATGATTTACCAACTTGTGCTCCACGACGTCTCTGACCTACAAAGGTTTTGATTGGGCCTGCATAGTCTAAGCAAACGTGTGAAAAACATTTTAATTGTGACGTTCTAAAAGAAGGTAAATCCGACATGTACGGAGTATACGGTTTTGGTTTTAAGCGAAAGCAGGGAATACATTTCAATAAAACCCTCTGAATAGCTCGACGTGATGACATAATCCAAAACCTTTGACGAATTAAGTATTGGACTGTGTTTATTCCGGGATGTAAATTTTCGTTATGAGTTTGAATAATGATCAATTGGGTTAATCTATGAGATTTCGGCAATAATAAGGGATGTTTTGCCTCAAAGGAGAGTTGAGAATGCCGTAAGCGTCCGCCCACTCTAAAGAAACCCAATTCGTCCAAAAAGGGCGCGAGTTAACGAAACGGCTTAGGTAATAGCTGAGTATTTTGAATTTTTTGAATGATATCCGAAAAACACTCTTCTTGGACCCTTTTAACTAAAACAAGTAGAGCCTTGTGTAGTTCAAAAGCGGAAAAAACGCCGGATAAAGGGTCAACTGAGGTTTTTCGATTGTGAATAAGTCTTAGAAAATGACAAATGATTTTTTGAATGGTATTTAAATTGGATATTTTATCGATTAATCTATCAAAAAAGTTTTGATTTTGAATTTCTGCCGTCAGCACCACTGAATTTTCCGGTTTTTCTTCTTTGAGAACCTCGTCCGGAACTCCCAAAGAACGTTCATTTATAAACCTTTGAATTTGCCACTCCGTAGTGGGCAAGGTAATCCATGGAGGGCCGTGAAACCAAAGAGGGTGATTTATTAAGTTATTGGGCGACAACCCTCTGCTAGCGCAGTCGGCAGGGTTCTCGAGTGAAGTAATGTGATACCATGGGACTTCGGGGATTGTTTCTTGAATACGACTTACGCGGTTTGCCACAAAGGTCTTCCACTTGTGAGGTGAAGATGTGACCCAATGAAGCGTGACCTGTGAGTCCGAGAACGCAAGAATTTCATCGATTACGAGTAATGATGAATAGGTGCGAATAACTAGTTCGAGTAAATCAGCTAATAGAGTAGCTCCAAGTAGTTCCAAACGTGGGATTGAAATAGTGTGTAAGGGAGCAACCCTTGACTTGCCCATGACTAGAGCAGTTTTGATAATTTTATTTGGTAATTCGACGCGAACGTATACGCAAGAAGCGTATCCTAGCTCGGATGCATCGCAGAAACCTAGCAATTGACATCGTTGAATATTATTCGAAAAAATATGTCTAGGTATACAAAGATTCGAAAGAGTGGTTAATTGATTATTGAATTGATTCCAAAGAGTTTTGATTGGATCGGGGGGTATTTCATCCCAATCAGTTTTGCATAACCAAAGTTTTTGCATAATCACTTTGGCTAAAAATGAAACAGGCGATAAGAAACCTATAGGATCCCAAATTTTAGCGATAGCCGATAAAATATTCCTTTTGGTGCAAGGTTTTTCACAAGGGGTACAAGAATAGGTAAAAGTATCTGTAGAAGGGTGCCACTGAAGGCCCAACACCTTAATTGATGTTGAAGAATCGTCTTCAAAGGTAACAGGGATCTGACAATCGGCGGGCGACAAATGTGAAAGAAGTTTCGGATTATTTGATGCCCATTTTCTTAATTCAAATTTTCCCAATTTAAGCAACGCTATGAGATCTTTTTGAAGTGATAAAGCACCTTCTAGAGAGTTAGCTCCACAGCAAATATCGTCCATGAAAATGTTATTCAAAAGGACCTGGGATGCTTCAGGATAATTCTTAGCCTCCAGGATGGCTAGTTCTCTAAGAGTTCTAATAGCTAAATAGGGACTTGAACTAACACCAAACGTCACTGTATTAAGCCTGTATTCCTGCAGGGGTTCGTTGGGATCAAATCGCCAAAGTAGCCTTTGGTAGTCCCGATGAATTGGATTAATTTGAATTTGTAAAAAGTGCTGTTTTATATCAGTCAAAAATACGATAGAATAAAATCTGAATTTTAATAGAATTTCGGAAATATCGGCTTGTAATTTTGGTCCTATTAAAAGAGTTTCGTTCATGCTTAGGCCTTTCGAACCCTTAATCGAGGAGTTAAAAACCACCCGGAGTTTAGTCGTTGATTTGTCAAGACGAAGGACTCCGTGATGTGGTAAATAAGAACATAACTGAGGTCTAGGTTCGGATCTTGGAATTAAAGACATGTGCCCGTTTTTGAGATATTCTCTCATAAAATCCGAGTACATACTATAGAAATTTGAATTTTTTATTAAGCGAGATTCGAGAGACAAAAATTGACGGTAGGCCACTGAATATGTGTCTCCTAGGTCAGGAGGGTCAATGTGACGAAAAGGCAAATTTACAGTAAATCGGCCCGAAATATCTCTAGTGGTAGTTTTTTGGAAAATCTCTTCACATCTTTTTTCTTCGGGTGAGAGAAACGTTTTTGACTTAATTGATTCTAGTTCCCAAAATCTGCGAATATTAAAGTCGAGAGACTGCTCACAGGAAGTAAAGTAAGAATTGACTTGAGGTGAAATATTTATGCTTTGAGTTTGGCCCATCAAGACCCACCCGAAAACTGTCTCAAAAGCGGAGGGTAGGCCGTGAGGTCCTGGAATTCGTCCTGATTGGACGATTTCTGTGTAAAGTTGTGCACCTAAGAGTAAGTCAATTGGACCAGGGTTGTAAAATTGGTTATCTGCAAGCTTTAGATTTGAAATATGACTCCAATTGGATGAATCTACCTGTATTGAGGGCATATTCGAACAGAGTTTCGGTAAAACGAAGACTTGAATAGAAAAGGTAGGCTCTTGTTGGCCTAAAGCTCGAATAGTGCAAGTAGAAATGCCGGTAGTGGCCGACGAAGATTGATTTAGTCCCAGAACAGGGATCGAAATTTTGTTTCTTGGCAAGCCTAACCTGTTAAGACAAGCTTCACTTATCAGGTTAGCTTGGCTACCGCTGTCCAGAAGTGCTCGGACAGGTTGGTAGTTACCCCGACTATCGAGTACCTCTAATTTTATAGTCGCTAGAAGCACTGTCGTACGGGGCGTCAAGGTGGATAACGAAGAGTATTGATTTGTAGATGTATTTGGATTCGAATTGATTTGAATTGAATTTGAACTGGGTTGAACAAAACTAGGGTTCTGTTGGCTAAGACTTGAATTTGAATTCTGATACGATAAGTTTGTGCCTGTGCTAGGCACGGCCACTTGATTTGAATTAAAACTTTGATTTAAGTTCGAATTTTGATTTGAATTTTGGCTTGAATTAACAAAGGATTGACTTGAATTCTGACGGATTGAATCTGTCGTTTGCGATAGATGAATAAGACTATGGTGCCTATGTCGACATACCCTGCAGTTGTAGGTACTACTGCAGTCCATTACTTGATGATTTGAACGTAAACAGTTGATACATAACGATTGTTGTTTTACATAAGTAAAACGATCTGAAGGAGATTTGGAGATAAAAACACCACACTGCGAGAGTGGATGAAAAGAATTATTGCATAATTTGCACTTATAGGGTTGTTGGTTTTGTCGAAATTGAATATTGGATTGTTTATTTGATACTTGTGAGTGCGTATGCGCTAAAAAATTTGATGGAGGGCTTGATTTGTACTGATTATTTGAATAAGAATTATATTTTTGGTTACTAGAATTCGAATAATTTGGTTTTTGCTGTTTTGAAGTCGAAGGTTGCATTTGCGTATTTTGGGGAGATAGCTGTACTGTTTCAAGAGCACGGCATTGGTTAATAAGAAACTGAATTAGATTTTGATATGTTGGAATCTCGGTAGTACTATACTTTAATTCGAAAGCGGTTCTTGTGGTTTGATCGATTTTTGATAATAAAATTGAAAATAAACAAAAACACCACGACGTTACTGGAAATTCAAGACTTTCGAGCGCCGCAATATTCTCGGAAAAGGTATCTACCAAGACTCTAAGATCCTTTGCTGACTGGTTTCCCTTTAAAGAATTTGCATAGTAGATTGAGTTCCAGTAGGTACTGGCTAAAAGTCTTTTATTTTGATAGCGATCTGTTAATACCTTCCAGGCGATTGCGTAATTACTTGCCGTTAATTTTATAGAGCTTAAAATATTAAGTGGTTCGCCCTCAAGGAAGGTTAGCAAATGTTGAAATTTCCTTATATCGGAATAATTAGAGTTTTCGTGAACCAAACAAGAATAAACATCGTAAAAGGTTGGCCACTTTTTTACGTTTCCATTAAAGCAAGGTACCTTTAAAGGGCCCAGATCATCGCTACGTGAATAGTGTGAAGTTGCGGGGGTGAAATTTGAGTGAACTGAATCGGAACATAAACTCGAAAAAAGAACTTTAGCTTGGTGGTAGAATAGATCCGTATCTTTCCTAATTTTGTCTTGTACTTCGAACTCATCATCGTCGTCGTCTTTCAAGAGACCTATGATGTCATTATGAATGTTTTTAAATTGTTCATAGTGATCATCTAACGATTCGTAAAACGCCTTAAAAATTGGCAAGGAAGAACTATCTGATTTAGCTTTTGTTCCCAAGTTATACGTTTCCGTAATACGAGATATTGAAACTTTGCGTTGATTCTCAAGCTTTTTTAACGACATTGTTAATTAAAAAAATAAAAAATATTTAAAAGGAATAAAACTAACACTTGACCCCTATTGACTTTAATCAGTCCAAAAGAGTCCGACAGCATATATTTTATTATCGATTTCTCGAATAAATGCAAAAACTTATCAACAGCTGTTCCTAGGTCGCGATCTTTCTCCCAAAATAAATGCACACGAAACAACTTGTACCTACTACCGTTTCTCTTATTATTTACAGGTAAATACTAATTCTACTAGATGTGTTTGTTTACCTGTTAAATAAGAATAAAGCATTTAACTCATAAGCACTTTTGTTGGTTTGAATAACTATAACATATTATTTAAACAAATAACTATTATTTAAACAAATTTCGATTTTTGAATCAAAACAAACGACGTACGAAGTGCCAATTTCGGCTGCAATGAAATGTGGGTGGAGCCACCGTTAAGCCACGCAAGGGGGGACGGAACCTCCTTTCTAAACCGGACACGGCAACAACGAGCCAAAATGGCGAGACGAAAATCTAATATTTTTAGCAAACAAATTTTAAAAAACTATCTGGGTCGTGGGACCAGAAAATGTTGTGGTTTTGAGTTTGGTAGAGCAGCGGGACTGTATGCGCTGGCCGTTTTATAAAATCTGGGTGCAAAAATCCTTAAAAGGACGATGTAAAAATACTAATTTTTCCGAGCCACACAAAGACAATATAGAGGATTGGCACTCACCTTTTCAGCTGTTTCCGTCGTCCAGAGGAGCTCCTCTCGCTGGCCCAGTCGTTGCAGGCGATCTACACTAGAATCACTTGTTTGTGTAATGGTTTAGTTTTATTTTCTAAGAATGTTATTGGATTTTTTGGTTAATAGAATTTATCACCATGCTGCGTGGTGATCTCGATAAAATACGACAGACGAATCTTTTTTGGTTACGCCTTTTTTCGCAGATTCATTTTTCGTAGATGGCGCTGGCGTTTTGCTTGTGCCAATCAAATTGAAATTGTGTGGGTTTTCCGAATACGGGAATTTGGCGCAAAATTTGAATTTAAAATTAAAGTTGCACGAACAAATGGTGTTTTTGGAGTTTCAGTAATCACAAGTGGATTGTCCAAATTTTTTCTTAAAATTTTATTTCTTTGACATATTTCACATTGGTTTATAAATTTTTCAACATCTTTGGTTAAATTTTTCCAATTATATTTTTCTTTAATTCTCCTATGAAAATTCTTTTTTCCGGAATGATATTGATCAATTATTATTTGTCTTTGATCTTCTACTGGCTCAGTAACTATATCTTGACAAATTACTAAATTTAAATCTTTTTCAGCAAAGACAAAACAGAGCATTTCTAAAATTGGTAAATCTACATTATTTTCAACATAGAATGTTTTGGAGATATCAATGTCATTTTGACATCTACATAAAATTTTGAAAAGAGTTAAATTGGCTTCTTCCTCAACATACGGTACTGGAATTATAAAATACTTTCGTTTATTAACTGTTTTTGAAGAACAAATATTAATTTTATTTAAATCAAAGTTAAGTTCTTCATCTAATATGTCACTTATTATAGTATGATGTTTTTCTTTTAAGTTATCTTGTTGAAAAATGGTTATAATATTTTTGTGTTTTTTATCCAATAGTTGATCATTTGTATATCTAATCTTTGAATAATCAATTAATGATGTTGTTTGATATAAATTGTGAAATCTCTTAAATTCATTTTCCAAAGTTTGAGGAGACATTAAAGCTAGTTCATCTTCAACTATATTTTCTGATTCATTGGAATTTTCATCTTCTGTAAGGGCATTAATTAAAGCAGATCTTTTATCTGGTAAAATATAAATATTTATTTGTATATCAGTTGATTGAAAGGTTGATTTAATCATTGCCAATATAATGTTCCAATCGAGTGAGTCTAAACCACATGCTATTTTGGGTATAGCTAAATATTTCTCGTTATTTTGCAGAAGAATATTTTTTAGGTTTTGCAAAATTTGATAAATTGTATCATATGTTGGCTTTTGATAGTATAATTCTTTTGTAACTAAATAGTAAATAGTTCTATTGGATAGTTGTAAAGTTGCTATTTCACCAATTTGTTTATTTTGTTCTTTTAAATAATCTACATTATCAAATCTTTCTTTGAATTCTTTTGCAATTCCCTTTTTCATTTTTAAATCTTTTGATACACAATGTGCTAATGAAAAATTTTGAGGTGCATCAAATAAGTTTCCATATAAAATTTTAATATTTTCTTCATTAATTTGCTTTTGAAACATTACTGAGTGATATATTTTGTTTATGTTTTCTTCAATTCTTATTCTAGAAAGGGCATCTGCATTTTTGTTAATTTTTCCTGGTTTATAGATTATTTCATAATCATATTCTTCCAGTTTTAATCTCCATCTGGCTAAACGACTTCCAGGATCTTTAATTGAGAATAACCAAGTTAAAGGACGATGGTCCGTGATTAATTTAAATTTTCTTCCGTATAAATATGGTCTGAAGTGTTTGACTGACCATACAATGGCTAAAAGTTCTCTTTCAATGACAGAATATTTTTGTTCCGTATTATTTAAAGTTCTTGAGGCATATGCAATAGGCAAATCTTTTCCTATTGGTCCTTGAGATAACACAGATCCTATTGAATAACCACTGGCATCAGTTGTTAAAAGAAAAGGTTCATTAAAATTAGGATAAATCAAAATTGGACTGGTTGTCAAAATATTTTTTAATTTTTCAAAAGATTCTTTACAAGTTGCGTCAAAAACAAATGGTTGATCTTTTTGTAATAATTTAGTTAATGGTTTAGAAATTTTGGCAAAATCTTGGATAAATCGTCGATAATATCCTGCTAATCCTAGGAAACCTTTAATTTCTCTTTGATTTTTGGGTTCTGGAAAATTTTTCAAAGCTGAAATTTTATTTGGATTAGGTTTTACACCTTTATCTGTTATTATGTGACCTAGATATGCAACCTCTTTTCGTAGGAATTCACACTTATCTGGTTGAATCTTTAAATTTGCTTTTCTTAATCTAGAAAAAACTTCTTTTAGTCTTTTGACATGTTCATTAATTGTATCTGAATAAATAATAATATCGTCCATGTATACCAAACATCTTTCGTTTTGGATACCAAGTAAAATATTGTCCATAACTCTTTGAAATGTTGATGGAGCATTTTTAAGTCCAAACGGCATTCGAATGTATTCATAATGACCGTTTTCAACTGAAAAAGCTGTTTTTTGAGTATCTTTAGGATCTACCTCAATTTGGTGGAATCCTGATGCAAGATCTAAAGTTGAAAAGTATTCACAATGTCCTAATTGATCAAGTAAATCTGATATCATTGGCAAAGGATATTTATCATCAATTGTAACTTCATTTAACTTTCTGTAATCAATTACAACTCTCCACTTTTGTTTCCCTGAAGCATCTAATTTCTTTGGTACTACCCATACTGGAGAGGACCATGGAGAAACAGAATGTTGAATTATTCCTTGTTCTAACATTTTTGAAACTTGACTTTTTACTTCCTGTTTATGTACTTGAGGATATCGATAGGACTTTGTAAAAATTGGTTTGGTTTCTTTGGTGTGAATGGAATGTTTAATTTCGCTTGTAAAAGTTAAATTATCTCCTTCTAAGTAAAATATATCCGAAAAATCTAGACAAAGTGATGTTATGATTTCTTTTTCTTCGTCATTTAAGTGATCTAATCTTAATTGCTTTGGTATTACATGTTCTCTTATTATTGGTTTATTTTCTTTTAGATTAAAACATACTTCAGTTGTTTTTGAGTTGCTAGGTAAATTTTCAAATTCAAAATTATCAAAATTTATCGTTTTAGTAGTTGCATAGGCATTAATAATTGTTGTACAAAATTCTCCTTTTTCATTTATTTTAACAATGCAATTAGGAATGTAACATTTGTCTTTTTGTTGAGCTAGTAAAATAACTTCTGTATTTTTTAATTTATCTGTTTTTAATTTAAAAGCTCTTTCTGTTCTTCCTTCTATTTGTATTATATTTTTTATTGGTTCATTATTTACAGTAAAGTCTTTTTGTTCTAGGTTAGTTCTATATAAAGGAACTGTTTTAAAATTGGTAATCAATTTATTATTTTGATAGTCAATAATGCAATTATAATGTTTTAAAAAATCTGATCCTACTAGTCCATCAAATCCTATGTCAAGATCACAAACTAGTACTTTAAAAGGATCTTTCAAAGTAAAAGGAATTAAAACTGATTCGTTAATTGAAATTGGTTCATTTGAAATGCCTTTGACAGTTACATTTTCAGGAAATCTTTGTAAATATTGCTCACATGTTTTTGGTTTAAAAACAGAACAACTAGCACCTGTATCAACTAAAATTTTAAATTTTTGTGTAATGTCTGTAAAATAATAAAGATTACTTGAAAAAGTTAAAATTTGATGTTTTACATGAACTTGTTTTGAGTTTGGTTCGCTTGATCGTGTTCGTTCTGTATTGACATAGTTTGAAAATTTATTAACGTTTGATCGATTTCCGAGGCTTGTCTTCGAAAATTTACATTTTGTTCATCATTAGATTCATATTCTTGTTCAAAAGAAACATCTTCATATTGTTCAAAATTATTATCATAAAGATTTTGATCATTAGAAAAATCATTAGTTTGATTTTGATAATAAGTATCTTCAAAATCTTGAGTTCCATTTTCTACATTTTCCATAAAATGCATAGGTTTATTTTGAAAATTTGATCTTTGATTATTGTTTGATTGAGGATTATTATTTGATTGAGACCTAAAATAATTTCCTTGATTATTTGGTCTATAATTGTTAGATGTTGGTGATTGATTTGGTCGATAGTTTGACGTGGAAGGTTGGTTTTGTTTAAAATTTGACGTGGAAGGTTGATTTTGTCTATAATTTGGGGTGAAAGTTTGAGTTTGTCTATAATTTGACGTGGAAGGTAAAGTCGGATTAAAGTTTGGTATGTAATTTTGAATAGTTCTACTATTTTGTTTCGTTCTACACTCATGTATTAAATGTCCCGATCTTTTGCAAAAAGAACAAATTTTTTGTTGACTAGGTTTTAATTTTTGAGAAAATTGCAATTTATGAAGTCTTTGTTTTTGAAAATATTCAAATTGAAGTTCAGATTTAACACAAGAAACTGCTTCTAAAAATGTTGCAGGTTTACTTGCTCTTACGACTAAACTTAAGTCTTTATCTAAGCCTGTTAATAAAGTATTTAAAATCATTGTTTCGATTAGTGTACCTTGAGCTTGTTTTTCAATATTTGTTAAGTCCTGTTTATTAATTGCAGCATTTATTTTAGCAATATGGACTTGAAGTCTTGAAATAAAAATTAAAGGACTTTCGTTTGGTAATTGAAATAATTTTTGGAGATCTTGAGTCAAAGCTGACAAATCTCTTTGATCCGCGTAATGGGCAAGAAGCATTCGTTTAATTTGTGCCCATGTATCTCAGTCTTGCGAGTTAATTAATCTAGAAGCTTCTCCGCGTAATTGATTTTTAATTTTGACAATTAAAAATGATCTTTGTGTTGGAACACACATTTGGTACGCCAGATCGCACGAATTTATAAAGGTATTAAGATTAATAGGGTTACCATCATATTCTGGTAGTAACGAAAATATTTCGGAAAGTTTATAAGGTTCAATTGTTGTTGTTGTTGGAGCTTGATTTTGATTAATATTATCTGGATTTGACATTTTTAAAGTATTTTTAAAACTTAATAAATATAAAATAAGATGTTTTAAATTGAAACTTAATTATTTATAAAATTAAATAATAGTTTTACGTGTACACACACGGAGGTTGACAGCAAGTTCAAAAAAATAACAATAATTAAAGGAAATAATAATAAAGTTGCTTACATAGAAAGTGTTGTCTTCATTTGTTTCTTCTTCTTTCTTCATTTTTCTTATTTGATTCAATCTGCTGAAGGACTTTGTTGCGCAGCAACCCTCAGAAGCTGGGTTCAATTCCGGGCGTCTCACGAAGTTCCAATAGAAAATTCGTAGCCACTTCCAAAGGCTGGGTTCAACTCCTTGCTCACACACAACAATTTAAGTCTTCAGTGTTGAATGTTTCGTTTACTTTGTTCAGTTTATACTGGTATTTTTCTTCTTTTATTTTCTTCGAGTCACTTCTGTTCAGGAACGATGTATATCCACGAATGGAGACTGGAGACCAGTTTTTCATACAATGTTCTTGATTTTTAGCACTTTTTTAGCACGTATGTCCTTTTTTTTTCGTAAAGAAGTTAAAACTTCACCACGCGACTTTAGAGTACGACGTGTTCAAAAAATCCGCACGACTGCGCCAATTTTAGATGCGAGCTTAATAAAACTCTTTTTTAAAAAAAATAACTTTATTTTATTTAGTCACTTTTACAACTTTAAAGTTAGATGTGAACCGTTTAGATGCTAAGTCAAACCTAAAAGACGTTGTTTACCTGCTAGCCTACTTATAGTTACAAGAGTGATGACACAGCTTCGCGTGGGTTCCCGAAGAATATGGAAGTAAACATGTTTATCAAATGACTTTTATATGATCTTGAAAACAATAGCAATATTGTGCAATTATGGTATTACGTCTTAACTTATTCTAGAAACTACGCATTAAGTAAATACACCTACGCATATTTTTAATATAACATATATATATATATATATATATATATATATATATATATATATATATATATATATATATATATATATGAAAAACAGTTTCATTTATGGATAGGTTGTGGGAAGAGGTGACAGAAGCAAGAGAATAACAGAACAGAAGAGTTTATACTAGATTATAATGAAATCGCTGATCGTGAGTTATTTGGAAACTCATTTTTCTATTGGGGTGGGGGGAGGGTGGGGGTAGAGGTAGAAATATATTTTTTTGGGCTGTATTGCCATCGGACCTTTATGGATATACCAAATTTTATAAAAGTCATTTGATGTGAAATGTCTCAAAAACGCATTTTCATATGGAAGGGGGTGGTGGTAGAAGTGGGAGGATATTTTTTTTTAATATTGTATTGTCATCGGACCATTATATGTATACCAAATTGCATACAAATCGGATAATGGGAAGGGTGTCAAAAATGCATTTTCTATGGAAGGGGGTGGGGGTAGGGGTGGGCGGACATTTTTATCTTATTGTTGTATTGTCATCGGAGCACTATATGTATACCAAATTTCATCCAAATCGGATAATGGGAAGTTTGTCAAAAACGCATTTTCTATGGAAGGGGGTGGGGGTAAGGGGTGGGAGGATATTTTTTCTTAATGTTGTATTGTCATCGGACCACTATGTGTATACCAAATTTCATCCAAATAGGATAATGGGAAGTGTGTCAAAAACGCATTTTTCTATGGAAGGGAGTGGGGGTAGGGGTGGGATTAATATTTTTTTCTTAATGTTGTATTGTCATCAAACCACTATGTGTATACCAAATTTCATCCAAATAGGATAATGAGAAGTGTGTCAAAAACACATTTTCTATGGAAGGGGGTGGGGGTAAGGGGTGGGAGGATATTTTTTCTTAATGTTGTATTGTCATCGGACCACTATGTGTATACCAAATTTCATCCAAATAGGATAATGGGAAGTGTGTCAAAAACGCATTTTCTATGGAAGGGGGTGGGGGTAAGGGGTGGGAGGATATTTTTTCTTAATGTTGTATTGTCATCGGACCACTATGTGTATACCAAATTTCATCCAAATAGGATAATGGGAAGTGTGTCAAAAACGCATTTTCTATGGAAGGGAGTGGGGGTAGGGGTCGGAGGATATTTTTTTCTTAATGTTGTATTGTCATCGAACCACTATGTGTATACCAAATTTCATCCAAATAGGATAATGGGAAGTGTGTCAAAAACGCATTTTGCTATGGACGGGAGTGGGGGTAGGGGTGGGAGAATATTTTTTTCTTAATATTGTATTGTCATCCGATTACTATATGTATGCCAAATTTCATCCAAATCGGATAATGGGAAGTGTATCAAAAACGCATTTTTCTATTGAAGGCGGTTGTAGTCCTTAGCTATTTATTATTTTTCTATTAATATAAGACACACTTACCTACCCTACTAGGCATTTTTCGATTGATTTTATGCAAAATAATATTAAAGACGTGCTCTTAAATTTGTCCGTGTTATGGGCGGTGCGATGCGATACTCTGAATATATTCGAACAGGTGGGTGTTGTTGATATACCAACAAACGTATACTCATCATAGAGCCACGTATTAGTATGCTAACTGGATGTGTTCGGTACATGATTGATATAACTACTGAGAGTAGGCAACTTTGTTGAAAGTAATAGCATAACAAGCTAGATTCTCGCGTTTACGTAGCTTTCTGAACTGAGCGATACAAATTTTTGTATGCTATATCTGTTTATTATTAATATTATCTAGGATTAGTTAGAATTATAGAAAGTATTGTAGTTTAAGATTTTTTATTAAAAAATGGGGAAAAGGGTTGACAAAAATCGTGTGTCATCAAATAGAGTGGTTGAGTCGCTAAGATTACTGAGCCTGTCACTAGACGATGTGATCAGGACAAAATATAAACTAGATCCAAATAAGTATCTGAAAAAAATTTGTGACTTTTTGGGTTTAGACTCGAGAAAGAATAATAACCGAAAATATGTCTGGACAATACTGCGACGTTTTAAAGTCAATACTATTGATACTAAACGCATAAAAAGCACCCTATCGTTGGTACTTAAGGCTTCCGTGCCTACAGAACCTTCTTCGATAGAAAAACCAAATCCCGTGTCTAATATTTGTGAATTTCCGAACAAGAATAGTGAAATTATTAATATTTCACAGTTACCAGCAAAGCCACAAGTTAATGATCCATATGGCACCAATGGCCTTCTACATGTTTCTGGATAAAACGTCATCGATCCAAACGTAGATATTTGTGCGCTTGATTCTTATAACACCAGCAACGTAGAAATAAATTTTAGACCAGCTGAGACAACGGCATACTTAGAAAAAAATGAAAGTAAAATAGAAAAAGACCCATATATAGTAAGTCATAATAGGCCCGCGCCCCTGCCAAATCAAAATTCTACCTTACCGTATAGTTCAGGACGGCCTGATTTTCCAGAAACATCAATTTCTGAGAACGCCATATCTCAGAAGGTTTTAGAGTCTGAGATTCCGCCGTCTATTATTAGAACGAAAAATTCTACGACTGAGCCAAAAAAAGGAAAAAAATTTCCATTCCAAATTATTCAGTCGAATTTGTCTAATACGTTCATGGACTTACATGAAAAGCGCCGCGAGCTTATCCTAGAGTTACTGGTGAAAAATCAAATATTTTGTGTGTGCGTTTTTAAGGGGACTAGACTACGCAAGCTAACATCAGATAGGGTTGAATATGGAAAATGTCTTCATACAGCATGTCGAGAATTTAAATTTGAAGTTGATGAAACTTCAATAACTATCAATTATTCTCTTTATCATGATAATCATGCAGGGGAAGAATACTCTTACCAATTACGAGGGGAGAAAAGAAAAATTGTTAAAAAACAGCTATTAGGTGACTTGCCCAATAAAGTTCGCAATCAAGATATTCTAGCCGCAGATAGTAACATGATAGACATTCACGGAAATTGGCAAAGTGTCCGTTCATTGTCAGTTTATCAAAAAGCTCGATCGGAAGCAAAAAATGAGTTAGATCTCCATCAAGATGACTTTCTCGATTTAGTTCTACGTTCCCATCCTGATCAAGACTATTACATTCAGTTCCCAAAGTGGAAAACTTTGATTTATTTATATGACAAGAGACAGATTGATATTATAAACACAAAAGAACTTCCTGTTGCCCACTTTGATGCTACTGGCAGTGTTGTAAGACCTGTTTTTCGCCAAGAAAAAAAGGCTGTATATTATTATGCTATGGTTATTAGCGTAAAAGGTGAAACCATTCCTGTTTGTGAATTGATTTGTTCCGAGCAAGACTCAACAAATATCGGCATCTTTTTACAAAACTTCAGGAGATTTGTAGTTATAACCTGTAGAAGAAAATGGCCCATTTTTAAGGCTGTAGTAATGGATTTTAGCTTTTCTTTGATATCGGCTACTTGTTTTGCATTTAATGAACTAACCTTATATACGTACCTTCAAATCTGTTACCGATTTGTATACGTTAACTACGAGACTTGCATGGAACATATTATTGTATTAAAACTGTGTTGCTCACATTTCATTAAGATGCTGATCAATAGGATGAAAAAGCTAAATATCAAAAAAGCTAAAAAGATTTTTTTTATTAGATTGTTTTGCATTATGATTGAATCATCTTCCATCTCTCAAATAACTGACATTTTCAAAAAATTGTCAGTCCTACTTTTAAGTCAGTACAAAAATCAAGAGGTCTCGCTTTCTGTGGAGTACTTAGAAAATTTTATATTAAAAACAAATACATCAGACATAGATATCGAAGCTCTAGAAGTTGATGTAGAAAAAGTAGATTTCGATAGTGATGACGACAAGGTTCGCGGAAGCTATTTGGAGTCGCCATTTTATGTTACTTTTGCTTCAATAGTTTTAGAAGTTGAGAAAATCATAAGTGCAATAGACACGACAAGCGCAGAAAAGGAAGAAAATAAGTTGTATAGCAAAGACTTCATGACTTACATCTTGAGAAATGTAATGCCCTTTCTTCCCTTATGGAGTAATATCATTAGTGCTCATATTATTGATGACATTCCTGATCGTTTAAGCAATGCCACAGTCGAGTCTTGGTTCCATACTGTAAAGTCTGAAGTCTTAGATGGAGATACATATCTAAAGGCAGGTCGATTTATTGACTTGATTAATGAAAAGAAAAACGCTCTCTGCAAAATGATCAATTTGAATATTGGAAAAAAACCGAGAAAGAAACCTACAAAGACAATAGAGCTAGAAAATGAAGTTGACCACCCATTGTCCGAAGAGACATGGAAGAAAAAAAGTCAACAAAAACCAACGTATTTTTCTTTAAATGAGATTCCTTCCTCAGTGAAATGTTTGATAGCAGACTTAAAAAAGGAAAAACCCGAAGTGAAATTTACCAATGAACTTCAAATCCCGAATGAATTTGACAATGCTACCGATTTAGACTTGAAGGAAGATAAATCTGAAGAGGTTTGCTTTTCAATAACGAATATTACCTTCAATTTTTTAACGCTCAAGAAATGCTAAAATTCAAGTTGGGAAGATACAAAAATTATGCTGTAGATATAAAACTATCGAGTCAGGAATATTTTTGTCTTTTGTCCAAATACAATAGATGCTCTAGTAGTGATGTAATATCTTCCAGTATGTGGCTCCACGATTACACGATTGATGCTTGTGTGATTTCTCTTTTAAAGAGTCATGATTCTAATGATATTTTATATGTCGATAGTGTCACAAGTCAATATTTTTTTGGAAATACTGTTTTGTCGCAATAATTTCATCTTTTTAGATACCCGCTTGACAAAATCAGAATAGTTTTCATACCATACAATGTTTCATCCCACTGGATTTTGATTGTACTGGATATTAGTGATTCCAAAATCTTTTACTTGGACCCTGCTGGTGGATCATGCAGTAACGATATTTTCAAAAAATTAGTAACTTTTATGCAGGCCTGGGATCGCCATAATATCGATAATGATTTTAAATTAAACTACCGAAAATGGAGCTTGGGAGAAAATAAAAAATATCCTCTGCAGCAGGACTCGTACAATTGTGGTATTTATGTTATATATTACATTTTTAATTTAAGTAAGAGTAAGGATATAGAAATGTTTGATCATATATCCACAGATTTTGATCCAGACGTATTCAGGATAGTGTTGCAACAAGTTGTCCTATTGCAGTCTGAGGACGTTAAAAGAATCTGCGTACTTTGCGGCGATGAACAACTAAATTTCAGTAGAAACACTGTATGCGAGTCTTGCTATAGAATTACGTGCCAGAAATGTTCGCCAGTTATTACTACGTATTGTCGCCTTTGTGACCAAAATCAAACGTATAAAATTGCTTTTGAAATCCAACGGTCACGTGACATTGTCTTAGAGGACACGGTTTTATATTACTTCGTGAAACACTATAAAACTGAAATGGAAAAAATTTATGAAACCCGGGACAAAAACGTTGAGTCCGAGAGATTTAACAACGCAATTAACAACCTCGAATCCATACAGTGGGATCTATCTACGGCGTACTTCTCCCTAGAAGATTCCAAAAAAATTAAATCATTTATCCAACAAAATATGCCTAAAATTAGTGAAGATTATATCTGTTTTGTGTTGTTGCCGTTTATAAACAACAAGTTGTTTTATAAATATTACGGCTATAAGAAAACTGAAACAGATATGTTTCATAGATATAGAGAGCGTTTTGCATTAACAAATGACATGGATTACCCTTCTCCCTATACACTTGATATACTAGATAGTTAAAATCCTTTATTTTTAAGAAAATAATTATTTGTATTAAAACAAAAAAAAATCAAACGATATTTGTGTATCGTTTATTATTATATAGCTTATTTTTTTAAATCAGTTTTTGGACTTTTACGTTCGTAGCTTAAAATTTCGCTTAGCTAACTTTATTAAAAAAATTAATATAAAAGAAAAAAACTAACAAAAAACAAAAAAAAAACAAAAAAAAAACAATAAACAAAAAAAACAAAAAAAAACAAAAAGAAACAAAAAAAAAACAAAAAAAAACAAAAAAAACAAAAAAAACAAAAAAAAAACAAAAAAAGCAATAAAAAAAAACAAAAAAAAAAACAAAAAAAAAACAAAAAAAAACAAAAAAAAAACAAAAAAAAACAAAAAAAACAAAAAAAAACAAAAAAAGCAAAAAAAAACAAAAGAAAAAACAAAAAAAAACAAAAAAAAACACAAAACAAAATGGGGAGTAATCCTGCTCGCGTCCGTGGTTAAAACTGCACGTGCTCCCTGGATCATGCTAAATGAGCAGCAAATCATCAAATAAAATATTATGTCCATCATGTTGATAAGCTTAGTAGACATGTTAGTAGACATAATTCCTTACTGGTAGTGGGTCTTAGCCATGCCAACGGAAATCGGGCACAGCGCTGATTTTAGAAAATACAAATAAAATAAAATTTATCGTAATTTTTCAACCTACCCTCGTATCTCAGCTCGACGATCTAAAATACGTGAAGCTGTTAGTGGACATAATTCCTTACTGATAGTGGGTCTTAGTCATGCCAACGTAAATCGGGCACAGCGCTGATTTTACAAAATACAAATAAAATAAAATTTATCGTAATTTTTCAACTTACCCTCGTAACTCAGCTCAACGCTCTAAAATACGTGAAGCTGTTAGTGGACATAATTCCTTACTGATAGTGGGTTTTAGCCATGCCAACTGAAATCGGGCACAGCGCTGATTTTAGAAAATACAAATAAATTAAAATTTATCGTAATTTTGTAACTTACCCTCGTATCTCAGCTCGACGATCTAAAATACGTGAAGCTGTTAGTGGACATAATTCCTTACCGATAGTGGGTCTTAGCCAGTCCAACGTAAATCGGGCACAGCGCTGATTTTACAAAATACAAATAAAATAAAATTTATCGTAATTTTTCAACTTACCCTCGTATCTCAGCTCGACGATCTAAAATACTTGAAGCTGTTAGTAGACATAATTCCTTACAGATAGTGGGTCTTAGCCATGCCAACGGAAATCGGGCACAGCGCTGATTTTAGAAAATACAAATAAAATACAATTTATCGTAATTTTTCAACTTACCCTCGTAACTCAGCTCGACGATCTAAAATACGTGAAGCTGTTAGTGGATATAATTCCTTACTGATAGTGGGTCTTAGCCATGCCAAATGAAATCGGGCATAGCGCTGATTTTAGAAAATACAAATAAAATACAATTTATCGTAATTTTTCAACTTACCCTCGTATCTCAGCTCGACGATCTAAAATACGTGAAGCTGTTAGTGGACATAATTTCTTACCGATAGTGGGTCTTAGCCATGCCAACGGAAATCGGGCACAGCGCTGATTTTAGAAAATACAAATAAAATACAATTTATCGTAATATTGTAACTTACCCTCGTATCTCAGCTCGAGGATCTAAAATACGTGAAGCTGTTAGTGGACATAATTCCCTACTGATAGTGGGTCTTAGCCATGCTAACTGAAATCGGGCACAGCGCTGATTTTAGAAAATACAAATAAAATACAATTTATCGTAATTTTTCAACTTACCCTCGTATCTCAGCTGGACGACCTAAAATACGTGAAGCTGTTAGTGGATATAATTCCTTATTGACAGTGGGTCTTAGCCGTGCGAACGGAAATCGGGCACAGCGCTAATTTTAGAAAATACAAATAAAATAAAATTTACCGTAATTTTTTAATTTACCCTCGTATCTCAGCTCGACGATCTAAAATACGTGAAGCTGTTAGTAGACATAATTCCTTACTGGTAGTGGGTCTTAGCCATGCCAACGGAAATCGGACACAGCGCTGATTTTAGAAAATACAAATAAAATAAAATTTATCGTAATTTTTCAACTTACCCTCGTTTCTCAGCTCGACGATCTAAAATACGTGAAGCTGTTAGTGGACGTAATTCCTTACTGATAGTGGGTCTTACCCATGCCAACGGAAATCGGGCACAGCGCTGATTTTAGAAAATACAAATAAATTAAAATTTATCGTAATTTTGTAACTTACCCTCGTATCTCAGCTCGACGATCTAAAATACGTGAAGCTGTTAGTGGACATAATTCCTTCCTGATAGTGGGTCTTAGCCATGCCAACGGAAATCGGGCACAGAGCTGATTTTAGAAAATACAAATAAAATACAATTTATCGTAATTTTTCAACTTACCCTCGTATCTCAGCTCGACGATCTAAAATACGTGAAGCTGTTAGTGGACATAATTTCTTACCGATAGTGGGTCTTAGCCATGCCAACGTAAATTGGGCACAGCGCTGATTTTACAAAATACAAATAAAATAAAATTTATCGTAATTTTTCAACTTACCCGCGTATCTCAGCTCGACGATCTAAAATACGTGAAGCTGTTAGTAGACATAATTATAATAATAATAATAAAATAATAATAAAAAAAGTCAACAAAAACCAACGTATTTTTCTTTAAATGAGATTCCTTCCTCAGTGAAATGTTTGATAGCAGACTTAAAAGAGGAAAAACCCGAAGTGAAATTTACCAATGAACTTCAAATCCCGAATGAATTTGACAATGCTACCGATTTAGACTTGAAGGAAGATAAATCTGAAGAGGTTTGCTTTTCAATAACGAATATTACCTTCAATTTTTTAACGCTCAAGAAATGCTAAAATTCAAGTTGGGAAGATACAAAAATTATGCTGTAGATATAAAACTATCGAGTCAGGAATATTTTTGTCTTTTGTCCAAATACAATAGATGCTCTAGTAGTGATGTAATATCTTCCAGTATGTGGCTCCACGATTACACGATTGATGCTTGTGTGATTTCTCTTTTAAAGAGTCATGATTCTAATGATATTTTATATGTCGATAGTGTCACAAGTCAATATTTTTTTGGAAATACTGTTTTGTCGCAATAATTTCATCTTTTTAGATACCCGCTTGACAAAATCAGAATAGTTTTCATACCATACAATGTTTCATCCCACTGGATTTTGATTGTACTGGATATTAGTGATTCCAAAATCTTTTACTTGGACCCTGCTGGTGGATCATGCAGTAACGATATTTTCAAAAAATTAGTAACTTTTATGCAGGCCTGGGATCGCCATAATATCGATAATGATTTTAAATTAAACTACCGAAAATGGAGCTTGGGAGAAAATAAAAAATATCCTCTGCAGCAGGACTCGTACAATTGTGGTATTTATGTTATATATTACATTTTTAATTTAAGTAAGAGTAAGGATATAGAAATGTTTGATCATATATCCACAGATTTTGATCCAGACGTATTCAGGATAGTGTTGCAACAAGTTGTCCTATTGCAGTCTGAGGACGTTAAAAGAATCTGCGTACTTTGCGGCGATGAACAACTAAATTTCAGTAGAAACACTGTATGCGAGTCTTGCTATAGAATTACGTGCCAGAAATGTTCGCCAGTTATTACTACGTATTGTCGCCTTTGTGACCAAAATCAAACGTATAAAATTGCTTTTGAAATCCAACGGTCACGTGACATTGTCTTAGAGGACACGGTTTTATATTACTTCGTGAAACACTATAAAACTGAAATGGAAAAAATTTATGAAACCCGGGACAAAAACGTTGAGTCCGAGAGATTTAACAACGCAATTAACAACCTCGAATCCATACAATGGGATCTATCTACGGCGTACTTCTCCCTAGAAGATTCCAAAAAAATTAAATCATTTATCCAACAAAATATGCCTAAAATTAGTGAAGATTATATCTGTTTTGTGTTGTTGCCGTTTATAAACAACAAGTTGTTTTATAAATATTACGGCTATAAGAAAACTGAAACAGATATGTTTCATAGATATAGAGAGCGTTTTGCATTAACAAATGACATGGATTACCCTTCTCCCTATACACTTCTTGATATACTAGATAGTTAAAATCCTTTATTTTTAAGAAAATAATTATTTGTATTAAAACAAAAAAAAATCAAACGATATTTGTGTATCGTTTATTATTATATAGCTTATTTTTTTAAATCAGTTTTTGGACTTTTACGTTCGTAGCTTAAAATTTCGCTTAGCTAACTTTATTAAAAAAATTAATATAAAAGAAAAAAACTAACAAAAAACAAAAAAAAAACAAAAAAAAAACCAATAAACAAAAAAAAACAAAAAGAAACAAAAAAAAAACAAAAAAAAACAAAAAAAACAAAAAAAAACAAAAAAAAACAAAAAAAGCAAAAAAAAAACAAAAAAAAAACAAAAAAAAACAAAAAAAACAAAAGAAAAAACAAAAAAAAACAAAAAAAAAACAAAAAAAAACACAAAACAAAATGGGGAGTAATCCTGCTCGCGTCCGTGGTTAAAACTGCACGTGCTCCCTGGATCATGCTAAATGAGCAGCAAATCATCAAATAAAATATTATGTCCATCATGTTGATAAGCTTAGTAGACATGTTAGTAGACATAATTCCTTACTGGTAGTGGGTCTTAGCCATGCCAACGGAAATCGGGCACAGCGCTGATTTTAGAAAATACAAATAAAATAAAATTTATCGTAATTTTTCAACCTACCCTCGTATCTCAGCTCGACGATCTAAAATACGTGAAGCTGTTAGTGGACATAATTCCTTACTGATAGTGGGTCTTAGTCATGCCAACGTAAATCGGGCACAGCGCTGATTTTACAAAATACAAATAAAATAAAATTTATCGTAATTTTTCAACTTACCCTCGTAACTCAGCTCAACGCTCTAAAATACGTGAAGCTGTTAGTGGACATAATTCCTTACTGATAGTGGGTTTTAGCCATGCCAACTGAAATCGGGCACAGCGCTGATTTTAGAAAATACAAATAAATTAAAATTTATCGTAATTTTGTAACTTACCCTCGTATCTCAGCTCGACGATCTAAAATACGTGAAGCTGTTAGTGGACATAATTCCTTACCGATAGTGGGTCTTAGCCAGTCCAACGTAAATCGGGCACAGCGCTGATTTTACAAAATACAAATAAAATAAAATTTATCGTAATTTTTCAACTTACCCTCGTATCTCAGCTCGACGATCTAAAATACGTGAAGCTGTTAGTAGACATAATTCCTTACAGATAGTGGGTCTTAGCCATGCCAACGGAAATCGGGCACAGCGCTGATTTTAGAAAATACAAATAAAATACAATTTATCGTAATTTTTCAACTTACCCTCGTAACTCAGCTCGACGATCTAAAATACGTGAAGCTGTTAGTGGATATAATTCCTTACTGATAGTGGGTCTTAGCCATGCCAAATGAAATCGGGCATAGCGCTGATTTTAGAAAATACAAATAAAATACAATTTATCGTAATTTTTCAACTTACCCTCGTATCTCAGCTCGACGATCTAAAATACGTGAAGCTGTTAGTGGACATAATTTCTTACCGATAGTGGGTCTTAGCCATGCCAACGGAAATCGGGCACAGCGCTGATTTTAGAAAATACAAATAAAATACAATTTATCGTAATATTGTAACTTACCCTCGTATCTCAGCTCGAGGATCTAAAATACGTGAAGCTGTTAGTGGACATAATTCCCTACTGATAGTGGGTCTTAGCCATGCTAACTGAAATCGGGCACAGCGCTGATTTTAGAAAATACAAATAAAATACAATTTATCGTAATTTTTCAACTTACCCTCGTATCTCAGCTGGACGACCTAAAATACGTGAAGCTGTTAGTGGATATAATTCCTTATTGATAGTGGGTCTTAGCCGTGCGAACGGAAATCGGGCACAGCGCTAATTTTAGAAAATACAAATAAAATAAAATTTACCGTAATTTTTTAATTTACCCTCGTATCTCAGCTCGACGATCTAAAATACGTGAAGCTGTTAGTAGACATAATTCCTTACTGGTAGTGGGTCTTAGCCATGCCAACGGAAATCGGGCACAGCGCTGATTTTAGAAAATACAAATAAAATAAAATTTATCGTAATTTTTCAACTTACCCTCGTTTCTCAGCTCGACGATCTAAAATACGTGAAGCTGTTAGTGGACGTAATTCCTTACTGATAGTGGGTCTTACCCATGCCAACGGAAATCGGGCACAGCGCTGATTTTAGAAAATACAAATAAATTAAAATTTATCGTAATTTTGTAACTTACCCTCGTATCTCAGCTCGACGATCTAAAATACGTGAAGCTGTTAGTGGACATAATTCCTTCCTGATAGTGGGTCTTAGCCATGCCAACGGAAATCGGGCACAGAGCTGATTTTAGAAAATACAAATAAAATACAATTTATCGTAATTTTTCAACTTACCCTCGTATCTCAGCTCGACGATCTAAAATACGTGAAGCTGTTAGTGGACATAATTTCTTACCGATAGTGGGTCTTAGCCATGCCAACGTAAATTGGGCACAGCGCTGATTTTACAAAATACAAATAAAATAAAATTTATCGTAATTTTTCAACTTACCCGCGTATCTCAGCTCGACGATCTAAAATACGTGAAGCTGTTAGTAGACATAATTCCCTACTGATAGTGGGTCTTAGCCATGCCAACGGAAGTCGGGCACAGCGCTGATTTTAGAAAATACAAATAAAATACAATTTATCGTAATTTTTCAACTTACCCTCGTATCTCAGCTCGACGATCTAAAATACGTGAAGCTGTTAGTGGACATAATTCTTTACTGATAATGGGTCTTAGTCATGCCAAGGAAAATCGGGCACAGCGCAGATTTTAGAATACACAAATAAAATAAAATTTATCATAATTTTTTAACTTACTCTTGTAACTCAGCTCGACGATCTAAAATGCGTGAAGCTGTTAGTGGACATAATTCCTTACTGATAGTGGGTCTTAGCCATGCCAACGGAAATCGGGCACAGCGCTGATTTTAGAAAATACAAATAAAATAAAATTTATCGTAATTTTTCTACTTACCCTCGTATCTCAGCTCGACGATCTAAAATACGTGAAGCTGTTAGTGAACATAATTCCTTACTGATAGTGGGTCTTAGTCATGCCAACGAAAATCGGGCACAGTGCTGATTTTAGAAAATTCAAATAAAATAAAATTTATCGTAATTTTTCAACTTACCCTCGTAACTCAGCTCGACGATCTAAAATGCGTGAAGCTGTTAGTGGACATAATTCCTTACTGATAGTGGGTCTTAGCCATGCCAACGGAAATCGGGCACAGCGCTAATTTTAGAAAATACAAATAAAATAAAATTTACCGTAATTTTTTAATTTACCCTCGTATCTCAGCTCGACGATCTAAAATACGTGAAGCTGTTAGTGAACATAATTCCTTACTGATAGTGGGTCTTAGTCATGCCAACGAAAATCGGGCACAGTGCTGATTTTAGAAAATACAAATAAAATAAAATTTATCGTAATTTTTCAACTTACCCTCGTATCTCAGCTCGACGATCTAAAATACGTGAAGCTGTTAGTGGACATAATTCTTTACTGATAGTGGGTCTTAGCCATGCCAACGGAAATCGGGCACAGCGCTGATTTTAGAAAATACAAATAAAATACAATTTATCGTAATTTTGTAACTTACCCTCGTATCTCAGCTCGAGGATCTAAAATACGTGAAGCTGTTAGTGGACATAATTCCCTACTGATAGTGGGTCTTAGCCATGCCAACTGAAATCGAGCACAGCGCTGATTTTAGAAAATACAAATAAAATACAATTTATCGTAATTTTTCAACTTACCCTCGTATCTCAGCTGGACGACCTAAAATACGTGAAGCTGTTAGTGGATATAATTCCTTATTGATAGTGGGTCTTAGCCGTGCGAACGGAAATCGGGCACAGCGCTAATTTTAGAAAATACAAATAAAATAAAATTTACCGTAATTTTTTAATTTACCCTCGTTTCTCAGCTCGACGATCTAAAATACGTGAAGCTGTTAGTGGACGTAATTCCTTACTGATAGTGGGTCTACCCATGCCAACGGAAATCGGGCACAGCTCTGATTTTAGAAAATACAAATAAATTAAAATTTATCGTAATTTTGTAACTTACCCTCGTATCTCAGCTCGACGATCTAAAATACGTGAAGCTGTTAGTGGACATAATTCCTTACTGATAGTGGGTCTTAGCCATGCCAACGGAAATCGGGCACAGCGCTGATTTTAGAAAATACAAATAAAATAAAATTTATCGTAATTTTTCAACTTACCCTCGTTTCTCAGCTCGACGATCTAAAATACGTGAAGCTGTTAGTGGACGTAATTCCTTACTGATAGTGGGTCTACCCATGCCAACGGAAATCGGGCACAGCTCTGATTTTAGAAAATACAAATAAATTACAATTTATCGTAATTTTGTAACTTACCCTCGTATCTCAGCTCGACGATCTAAAATACGTGAGGCTGTTAGTGGACATAATTCCTTCCTGATAGTGGGTCTTAGCCATGCCAACGGAAATCGGGCACAGCGCTGATTTTACAAAATACAAATAAAATAAAATTTATCGTAATTTTTCAACTTACCCTCGTATCTCAACTCGACGATCTAAAATACGTGAAGCTGTTAGTGGACATAATTTCTTACCGATAGTGGGTCTTAGCCATGCCAACGTAAATCGGGCACAGAGCTGATTTTACAAAATACAAATAAAATAAAATTTAGCGTAATTTTTCAACTTACCCTCGTATCTCAGCTCGACGATCTAAAATACGTGAAGCTGTTAGTAGACATAATTCCCTACTGATAGTGGGTCTTAGCCATGCCAACGGCAGTCGGGCACAGCGCTGATTTTAGAAAATACAAATAAAATACAATTTATCGTAATTTTTCAACTTACCCTCGTATCTCAGCTCGACGATCTAAAATACGTGAAGCTGTTAGTGGACATAATTCTTTACTGATAATGGGTCTTAGTCATGCCAAGGAAGATCGGGCACAGCGTAGATTTTAGAATACACAAATAAAATAAAATTTAGCGTAATTTTTCAACTTACCCTCGTATCGAAGCTCGACGATCTAAAATACGTGAAGCTGTTAGTAGACATAATTCCCTACTGATAGTGGGTCTTAGCCATGCCAACGGAAGTCGGGCACAGCGCTGATTTTAGAAAATACAAATAAAATACAATTTATCGTAATTTTTCAACTTACCCTCGTATCTCAGCTCGACGATCTAAAATACGTGAAGCTGTTAGTGGACATAATTTCTTACTGATAGTGGGTCTTACCCATGCCAACGGAAATCGGGCACAGCGCTGATTTTAAAAAGTAGAAATAAAACAAAATTTATCGTAATTTTTCAACTTACCCTCGTAACTCAGCTCGACGATCTAAAATACGTGAAGCTGTTAGTGGACGTAATTCCTTACTGATAGTGGGTCTTAAGCATGCCAACGTGAATCGGGCACAGCGCTGATTTTACAAAATACAAATAAAATAAAATTTATCGTAATTTTTCAACATACCCTCGTAACTCAGCTCGACGATTTAAAATACATGAAGCTGTCAGTGGACATAATTCCTTACTGATAGTGGGTCTTAGCCATGCCAACTGAAATCGGGCACAGCGCTGATTTTAGAAAATACAAATAAATTAAAATTTATGGTAATTTTGTAACTTACCCTCGTATCTCAGCTCGACGATCTAAAATACGTGAAGCTGTTAGTCGACATAATTCCTTACTGATAGTGGGTCTTAGCCATGCCAACGGAAATCGGGCACAGCGCTGATTTTACAAAATACAAATAAAATAAAATTTATCGTAATTTTTCAACTTACCCTCGTAACTCAGATCGACGATCTAAAATACGTGAAGCTGTTAGTGGATATAATTCCTTACTGATAGTGGGTCTTAGCCATGCCAAATGAAATCGGGCACAGCGCTGATTTTAGAAAATCCAAATAAATTAAAATTTATCGTAATTTTTCAACATACCCTCGTATCTCAGCTCGACGATCTAAAATACGTGAAGCTGTTAGTGGACATAATTCCTTACTGATAGTGGGTCTTAGACATGCCAAATAAAATCGGGCACAGCGCTGATTTTAGAAAATACTAATAAATTAAAGTTTATCGTAATTTTTCAACTTACCCTGGTATCTCAGCTCGACGATCTAAAATACGTGAAGCTGTTAGTGGACATAATTCCTTACTGATAGTGGGTCTTAGACATGCCATCGGAAATCGGGCACAGCGCTGATTTTAGAAAATACAAATAAAATAAAATTTATCGTAATTTTTCTACTTACCCTCGTATCTCAGCTCGACGATCTAAAATACGTGAAGCTGTTAGTGGACATAATTCCTTACTGATAGTGGGTCTTAGTCATGCTAACGTAAATCGGGCACAGCGCTGATTTTACAAAATACAAATAAAATAAAATTTATCGTAATTTTTCAACTTACCCTCGTAACTCATCTCAACGATCTAAAATACGTGAAGCTGTTAGTGGACATAATTCCTTACTGATAGTGGGTTCTAGCCATGCCAACTGAAATCGGGCACAGCGCTGATTTTAGAAAATACAAATAAATTAAAATTTATGGTAATTTTGTAACTTACCCTCGTATCTCAGCTCGACGATCTAAAATACGTGAAGCTGTTAGTGGACATAATTCCTTACTGATAGTGGGTCTTAGCCATGCCAACGGAAATCGGGCACAGCGCTGATTTTAGACAATACAAATAAAATAAAATTTATCGTAATTTTTTAACTTACCCTCGTAACTCAGCTCGACGATCTAAAATACGTGAAGCTGTTAGTGGATATAATTCCTTACTGATAGTGGGTCTTAGCCATGCCAACTGAAATCGGGCACAGCGCTGATTTTAGAAAATACAAATAAATTAAAATTTATCGTAATTTTGTAACTTACCCTCGTAACTCAGCTCGACGATCTAAAATACGTGAAGCTGTTAATGGATATAATTCCTTACTGATAGTGGGTCTTAGCCGTGCGAACGGAAATCGGGCACAGCGCTAATTTTAGAAAATGCAAATAAAATAAAATTTACCGTAATTTTTTAATTTACCCTCGTATCTCAGCTCGACGATATAAAATACGTGAAGCTGTTAGTGGACATAATTCTCTACTGATAATGGGTCTTAGTCATGCCAAAGAAAATCGGGCACAGCGCAGATTTTAGAATACACAAATAAAATAAAATTTATCGTAATTTTTCAACTTACCCTCGTAACTCAGCTCGACGATCTAAAATACGCGAAGCTGTTAGTGGACATAATTCCTTACTGATAGTGGGTCTTAGCCATGCCAAATGAAATCGGGCACAGCACTGATTTTAGAAAATACAAATAAATTAAAATTTATCGTAATTTCTCAACTTACCCTCGTATCTCAGCTCGACGATCTAAAATACGTGAAGCTGTTAGTGGACATAATTCCTTACTGATAGTGGGTCTTAGCCATGCCAAATGAAACGGGCACAGCGCTGATTTTAGAAAATACAAATAAATTAAAATTTATCGTAATTTTTCAACTTACCCTCGTATCTCAGCTCGACGATCTAAAATACGTGAAGCTGTTAGTGGACATAATTCTTTACTGATAGTGGGTCTTAGCCATGCCAACGGAAATCGGGCACAGCGCTGATTTTAGAAAATACAAATAAATTAAAATTTATGGTAATTTTGTAACTTACCCTCGTATCTCAGCTCGACGATCTAAAATACGTGAAGCTGTTAGTGGACATAATTCCTTACTGATAGTGGGTCTTAGCCATGCCAAATGAAATCGGGCACAGCGCTGATTTTAGAAAATACAAATAAATTAAAATTTATCGTAATTTTTCAACTTACCCTCGTATCTCAGCTCGACGATCTAAAATACGTGAAGCTGTTAGTGGACATAATTCCTTACTGATAGTGGGTCTTAGCCATGCCAAATGAAATCGGGCACAGCGCTGATTTTAGAAAAGACAAATAAATTAAAATGTATCGTAATTTTTCAACTTACCCTCGTATCTCAGCTCGACGATCTAAAATACGTGAAGCTGTTAGTGGACATAATTCCTTCCTGATAGTGGGTCTTAGCCATGCCAACGGAAATCGGGAACAGCGCTGATTTTAGAAAATACAAATAAAATACAATTTATCGTAGTTTTTCAACTCACCCTCGTATCTCAGCTCGACGATCTAAAATACGTGAAGCTGTAAGTGGACATAATTCTTTACTGATAATGGGTCTTAGTCATGCCAAAGAAAATTGGGCACAGCGTAGATTTTAGAATACACAAATAAATTAAAATTTATCGTAATTTTGTAACTTACCCTCGTATCTCAGCTCGACGATCTAAAATACGTGAAGCTGTTAGTAGACATAATTCCTTACTGATAGTGGGTCTTAGCCATGCCAACGTAAATCGGGCACAGCGCTGATTTTACAAAATACAAATAAAATAAAATTTATCGCAATTTTTCACCTTACCCCTGTATCTTAGCTGGATGTCCTAGTATAGGGGAAAGTGTTACTAAACAAAACTTCAAACTACTACTAGGTCACATTCACCTTAGCACCAATCGTACTCAACATTGATTTTAGACAATACGATTTATCTTCATTTTTTAACCCTCGTTTTTTAGTTTAATGATTTAACTCACTCAACAGTGCAAATAATTTCTAGTTATGTCTGCACGTCTCAATTATATCACAACTATCTTATCAATCCAATGGTTGGGGCATTATTTTCCTATACAACATTTTACTGTTGAAACTATAAGTTTCTGACTCTCCCCCGTAACACCAGGATCGATCATTTCCATTTTTTAGTAATATCCGACTGCCTCAGCATTATAAAAAATTCTTACGTCGTTAAAATTTGATAATAAGAATATACAGCAAAAACGAACTGGTCCACTGTAATTTAAATGAATCTGAATCTGAATCTGATGCTAACTTCCACCACGTTCAACTAAGAGATATTTCAGTATGGATTTATACAGCAACACTTTAATAATTCCCAGTTCTTTTTGATGAAAATTCGTCGTTTTTGTTCTGTGAAAATGCCGGTGACGTGCAAGTTGTGTGACAAATTATTTAGTGGCCAATTTAATTTGAATAAACACTGTCATCGGGGTTCTACTGTATGTCTATGCTACGATAAACATTTTTTTTAAGATTTAGCGCATTTAAATTTGTCAATACTCCCATGGCAAAACAAAATAAACGTGAAATGCATATAGAAGAAATACTGCATATACCTCAAAAAATATTAATCGCAGCATATAGATATTGTATATGTTTGAAATCAAAAAGAAAAGACGAATCTTAAAATGCAAAAATATACAGGGTGTTCCCTCTCAAAAAATCGACTTTATTGTCACACCCTGTACAGGGTGTCCCAAATTCGTTGTTTTTTTGTGGTGTCGGGTATTTCTAGGGGAGAAAGAAAAAAACTGAGCCCCCTTTGCGACGCTCAAATTTTAAGAGAAGCCTAAAGGTGAAAACTACATTTAGATATAGCAAGCCGTTTTTAAGCTACGGAGTGTTTTTGTCTGCATTTTGCTTTTGTGTAAATAGCTTTCTTATAGATCTTTTCTTGAAGAATTGACAGATGTCAACGGTTTTTATTTATCTCTTTTGGTTTTTAAAATATTGCATAAAGTTGTTATTTTTCTTACAGAATAACTCTAAAACTCTCTCTAAAATTTCCTTTAAAATGATGTATCACACTCAATATTTTAATTTTTAATTTTTTTTATTGTTTTCTTTATTTTTATTTTTTAATCACCTCTTTATTATTTTTTAATATTAAGCAAACTAAAATATGTGGTAAAAATTTAAAAAAAAAACAAAAATATAAAGAAATCCCACTAATCCCATAAGGAAAAATTAATTTTATGTGATATCTCAAAAACTAAACGTGAGAAATGAAATTTAATTTAACAGTTGAATTCCTCTTAAAAAAGTGTCTATTTCACAGAAATAAAAATATTAATAAATAAACAAGTTATAGACCCCTTCCCAAAATGCAGACTTTTTAAAAACACCCCGTAGTTTAAAAACGGCTTGCTATATCAAAATGCGATTTTCACCTTTAAGGTTCTTTTGAAATTTGAGTTGCGCAAAGGTTGATGAGGTTTTTTTAGTTCCTCTAGAAATACCCGAAACTCCCCAAAAACATCGAATTTGGGACACCCTGTACATGGTGACGGATAGAAAAAAATTATGTTGGCTTTTAAAGTTCATCATCATCATAATTAACCAAAAAAAATCTACAATTTATTATAGCCCTTTATTTTCAATGATAAAGTTGCTGAGTGCTCCGGTTATAAAAAACCACCCGGTACCTACATAAAATCATACCTAAAAATTAGAATTGACCATTATTTTATACCTTGAATTTTTTATTATACGTTAAGCTCTTCGATCTCGCGCCAATCCCGTTATTCGCACCAATAATTTAAATTAGACATTTTGACGTTAATTTTGGCGCATGCTCCTTTGATGGAATTCATCTCGGTATTTAACGACTCGTCATACTAGGGCCTATTCTTAAAATACATAATGCCATTTAACATAACAATTATATGTTCAAAATTAATGTTCAAAGGGGTAGCAGTGTTTGGCCTTGTATTACACATAACTTTTTTTAATGTATTTTGTTTCTTGAAAATTCTGTACAGACGGTGGAGGTGGGTCAATTACATAATTTAAGAATAGGCCCAAAGTGTACTTAGGGCAGAGCTTCAAGAGTTAAGCTCCCCCTTAAAAATTTGGTTAGCCCCTGATGTTATATTACATATAAACACATATTTCAGACAGAGTCGACACGAAGGCTTATTGGGGTGGGGGAGGCAACAGCCACCTTTCCTCAGAAACTTTTTGATCTTCTGCAATTTTTTGTAACTCTAACTGTTTCCAAGAAAAGACAAAAAAGGAAAATTTGTACTCTGCATTATTTTAATTTTATGTGAGTTTTATGTAATTTCTAAATAGCAACTGAAGATACAAGTTATTTTATTTTGTTTTTTTCTGAAAAATGGTTAGAGATAAAAATATTGCAGATCAAAAAATTTCTGAATAAAACAAGGAATTCATTTTACATTTTTAAATCTGCCAATAACTTACTGCAAAAAAGTTCTGGAGAAAAAAGGGGGCATGACCGCGGAAAAAATATCACCCTGTAGTTTTTCCTAATATTTGACATGCTTAATGATGTATGCCTTGTAACAAAACAGCAACAACATGTTCCAGATTTGAGCTAAATATCTCAAAACTGCACGAGTTATAAATAAAAAGCAAACAAAAAAACTAATATTTTAATAACCCATATCTCAAAAACTAAGCATGGTTATACAAAGTTTTTTTTCTTCAAATCACTCAAGATAATCGTCTGAAGTTTGGCGACATACTTTATTAACACCTGTATAAAATACCTACTATTATGAGTCCCCTGGCAGCTATTTTTTTTTGCTTTTTAGTTATCCAACGCAACAATCAACAATGGGATAACATCATTATGTGGCCACCATTATTATTAAAAAATGGATTGGAGAATTGATATTGTGAAGAATATATGAAAATTACATTACAACATTTGAGCAATTCCACATAAACCTAGAAATTAGAAAATCGAAGACTGTAAAAGTGTGTTCTTATTTTTTTTAAATATTGGTTTTATTAAGGATTATTAGGTGGTACATGTTTAACTATTTTTAAGTTTTCTAAAAATCCACAGTTTTTTGTAATATAAATACCTAGTTTATACATTTAAGAAAAAACATTATATTTGTTAAATATTTTTAGATTTTGTTCGTGCAACTTTAATTTTAAATTCAAATTTTGCGCCAAATTCCCGTATTCGGAAAACCCACACAATTTCAATTTGATTGGCACAAGCAAAACGCCAGCGCCATCTACGAAAAATGAATCTGCGAAAAAAGGCGTAACCAAAAAGAGATTCGTCTGTCGTATTCTATCGAGATCACCACGCAGCATGGTGATAAATTCTATTAACCAAAAAATCCAATAAAATTCTTAGAAAATCAAACTCAACCATTACACAAACAAGTGATTCTAGTGTGGATCGACTGCAACGACTGGGCCAGCGAGAGGAGCTCCTCTGGACGACGGAAACAACTGAAAAGGTGAGTGCCAATCCTCTATATTGTCTTTGTGTGGCTCGGAAAAATTAATATTTTTACATCGTCCTTTTAAGGATTTTTGCACCCAGATTTTATAAAACGACCAGCGCGCTTACAGTCCCGCGGCTCTACCCCTCAAAACAGCAACATTTTCTGGTCCCACGACCCAGATAGTTTTTTAAAATTTGTTTGCTAAAAATATTAGATTTTTACCCTCGCCATTTTGATTCGTTGTTGCCGTGTCCGGTTTAGAAAGGAGGTTCCGTCCCCCCTTGCGTGGCTTAACGGTGGCTCCACCCACATTTCATTGCAGCCGAAATTGGCACTTCGTACGTCGTTTGTTTTGATTCAAAAATCGAAATTTGTTTAAATAATAGTTATTTGTTTAAATAATATGTTATAGTTATTCAAACCAACAAAAGTGCTTATGAGTTAAATGCTTTATTCTTATTTAACAGGTAAACAAACACATCTAGTAGAATTAGTATTTACCTGTAAATAATAAGAGAAACGGTAGTAGGTACAAGTTGTTTCGTGTGCATTTATTTTGGGAGAAAGATCGCGACCTAGGAACAGCTGTTGATAAGTTTTTGCATTTATTCGAGAAATCGATAATAAAATATATGCTGTCGGACTCTTTTGGACTGATTAAAGTCAATAGGGGTCAAGTGTTAGTTTTATTCCTTTTAAATATTTTTTATTTTTTTAATTAACAATGTCGTTAAAAAAGCTTGAGAATCAACGCAAAGTTTCAATATCTCGTATTACGGAAACGTATAACTTGGGAACAAAAGCTAAATCAGATAGTTCTTCCTTGCCAATTTTTAAGGCGTTTTACGAATCGTTAGATGATCACTATGAACAATTTAAAAACATTCATAATGACATCATAGGTCTCTTGAAAGACGACGACGATGATGAGTTCGAAGTACAAGACAAAATTAGGAAAGATACGGATCTATTCTACCACCAAGCTAAAGTTCTTTTTTCGAGTTTATGTTCCGATTCAGTTCACTCAAATTTCACCCCCGCAACTTCACACTATTCACGTAGCGATGATCTGGGCCCTTTAAAGGTACCTTGCTTTAATGGAAACGTAAAAAAGTGGCCAACCTTTTACGATGTTTATTCTTGTTTGGTTCACGAAAACTCTAATTATTCCGATATAAGGAAATTTCAACATTTGCTAACCTTCCTTGAGGGCGAACCACTTAATATTTTAAGCTCTATAAAATTAACGGCAAGTAATTACGCAATCGCCTGGAAGGTATTAACAGATCGCTATCAAAATAAAAGACTTTTAGCCAGTACCTACTGGAACTCAATCTACTATGCAAATTCTTTAAAGGGAAACCAGTCAGCAAAGGATCTTAGAGTCTTGGTAGATACCTTTTCCGAGAATATTGCGGCGCTCGAAAATCTTGAATTTCCAGTAACGTCGTGGTGTTTTTGTTTATTTTCAATTTTATTATCAAAAATCGATCAAACCACAAGAACCGCTTTCGAATTAAAGTATAGTACTACCGAGATTCCAACATATCAAAATCTAATTCAGTTTCTTATTAACCAATGCCAATGCCAAACTCTTGAAACAGTACAGCTATCTCCCCAAAATATGCAAATGCAACCTTCGACTTCCAAACAGCAAAAACCAAATTATTCGAATTCTAGTAACCAAAAATATAATTCTTATTCACATAATCAGTACAAATCAAGCCCTCCATCAAATCTTTTAGCGCATACGCACTCACAAGTATCAAATAAACAATCCAATATTCAATTTCGACAAAACCAACAACCCTATAAGTGCAAATTATGCAATAATTCTTTTCATCCACTCTCGCAGTGTGGTGTTTTTATCTCCAAATCTCCTTCAGATCGGTTTACTTATGTAAAACAACAATCGTTATGTATCAACTGTTTACGTTCAAATCATCAAGTAATTGACTGCAGTAGTACCTACAACTGCAGGGTATGTCGACATAGACACCATAGTCTTATTCATCTATTGCAAATGACAGATTCAATCCGTCAGAATTCAAGTCAATCCTTTGTTAATTCAAGCCAAAATTCAAATCAAATTTCGAACTTAAATCAAAGTTTTAAAATCCAAAATTCAAATCAAAATTCGAACTTAAATCAAAGTTTTAATTCAAATCAAGTGGCCGTGCCTAGCACAGGCACAAACTTATCGTATCAGAATTCAAATTCAAGTCTTAGCCAACAGAACCCTAGTTTTGTTCAACCCAGTTCAAATTCAATTCAAACCAATTCGAATCCAAGTACATCTACAAATCAATACTCTTCGTTATCCACCTTGACGCCCCGGACGACAGTGCTTCTAGCGACTATAAAATTAGAGGTACTCGATAGTCGGGGTAACTACCAACCTGTCCGAGCACTTCTGGACAGCGGTAGTCAAGCTAACCTGATAAGCGAAGCTTGTCTTAACAGGTTAGGCTTGCCAAGAAACAAAATTTCGATCCCTGTTCTGGGACTAAATCAATCTTCGTCGGCCACTAACGGCATTTCTACTTGCACTATTCGAGCCCTAGGCCAACAAGAGCCTACCTTTTCTATTCAAGTCTTCGTTTTACCGAAACTCTGTTCGAATATGCCCTCAGTACAGGTAGATTCATCCAATTGGAGTCATATTTCAAATCTAAAGCTTGCAGATAACCAATTTTACAACCCTGGTCCAATTGACTTACTCTTAGGTGCACAACTTTACACAGAAATCGTCCAATCAGGACGAATTCCAGGACCTCACGGCCTACCCTCCGTTTTTGAAACAGTTTTTGGGTAGGTCTTGATGGGCCAAACTCAAAACATAAATATTTCACCTCAAGTCAATTCTTACTTTACTTCCTGTGAGCAGTCTCTCGACTTTAATATTCGCAGATTTTGGGAACTAGAATCAATTAAGTCAAAAACGTTTCTCTCACCCGAAGAAAAAAGATGTGAAGAGATTTTCCAAAAAACTACCACTAGAGATATTTCGGGCCGATTTACTGTAAATTTGCCTTTTCGTCACATTGACCCTCCTGACCTAGGAGACACATATTCAGTGGCCTATCGTCAATTTTTGTCTCTTGAATCTCGCTTAATAAAAAATTCAAATTTCTATAGTATGTACTCGGATGTTATGAGAGAATATCTCAAAAACGGGCACATGTCTTTAATTCCAAGATCCGAACCTAGACCTCAGTTATGTTCTTATTTACCACATCACGGAGTCCTTCGTCTTGACAAATCAACGACTAAACTCCGGGTGGTTTTTAACTCCTCGATTAAGGGTTCGAAAGGCCTAAGCATGAACGAAACTCTTTTAATAGGACCAAAATTACAATCCGATATTTCCGAAATTCTATTAAAATTCAGATTTTATTCTATCGTATTTTTGACTGATATAAAACAGCACTTTTTACAAATTCAAATCAATCCAATTCATCGGGACTACCAAAGGCTACTTTGGCGATTTGATCCCAATGAACCCCTGCAGGAATACAGGCTTAATACAGTGACGTTTGGTGTTAGTTCAAGTCCCTATTTAGCCATTAGAACTCTTAGAGAACTAGCCATCCTGGAGGCTAAGAATTATCCTGAAGCATCCCAGGTCCTTTTAAATAACATTTTCATGGACGATATTTGCTGTGGAGCTAACTCTCTAGAAGGTGCTTTATCGCTTCAAAAGGATCTCATAGCGTTGCTTAAATTGGGAAAATTTGAATTAAGAAAATGGGCATCAAATAATCCGAAACTTCTTTCACATTTGTCGCCCGCTGATTGTCAGATCCCTGTTACCTTTGAAGACGATTCTTCAACATCGATTAAGGTGTTGGGCCTTCAATGGCACCCTTCTACAGATACTTTTACCTATTCTTGTACCCCTTGTGAAAAACCTTGCACCAAAAGGAATATTTTATCGGCTATCGCTAAAATTTGGGATCCTATAGGTTTCTTATCGCCTGTTTCATTTGTAGCCAAAGTGATTATGCAAAAACTTTGATTATGCAAAACTGATTGGGATGAAATACCCCCCGATCCAATCAAAACTCTTTGGAATCAATTCAATAATCAATTAACCACTCTTTCGAATCTTTGTATACCTAGACATATTTTTTCGAATAATATTCAACGATGTCAATTGCTAGGTTTCTGCGATGCATCCGAGCTAGGATACGCTTCTTGCGTATACGTTCGTGTCGAATTACCAAATAAAATTATCAAAACTGCTCTAGTCATGGGCAAGTCAAGGGTTGCTCCCTTACACACTATTTCAATCCCACGTTTGGAACTACTTGGAGCTACTCTATTAGCTGATTTACTCGAACTAGTTATTCGCACCTATTCATCATTACTCGTAATCGATGAAATTCTTGCGTTCTCGGACTCACAGGTCACGCTTCATTGGGTCACATCTTCACCTCACAAGTGGAAGACCTTTGTGGCAAACCGCGTAAGTCGTATTCAAGAAACAATCCCCGAAGTCCCATGGTATCACATTACTTCACTCGAGAACCCTGCCGACTGCGCTAGCAGAGGGTTGTCGCCTAATAACTTAATAAATCACCCTCTTTGGTTTCACGGCCCTCCATGGATTACCTTGCCCACTACGGAGTGGCAAATTCAAAGGTTTATAAATGAACGTTCTTTGGGAGTTCCAGACGAGGTTCTCAAAGAAGAAAAACCGGAAAATTCAGTGGTGCTGACGGCAGAACTTCAAAATAAAAACTTTTTTGATAGACTAATCGATAAAATATCCAATTTAAATACCATTCAAAAAATCATTTGTCATTTTTTAAGACTTATTCAAAATCGAAAAACCTCAGTTGACCTTTTATCCGGCGTTTTTTCCGGTTTTGAACTACACAAGGCTCTACTTGTTTTAGTTAGAAGGGTCCAAGAAGAGTGTTTTTCGGATATCATTCAAAAAATTCAAAATACTCAGCTATTACCTAAGCCGTTTCGCAAACTCGCTCCCTTTTTGGACGAATTTGGTTTCCTTAGAGTGGGCGGACGCTTACGGCATTCTCAACTCTCCTTTGAGGCAAAACATCCCTTATTATTGCCGAAATCTCATAGATTAACCCAATTGATCATTATTCAAACTCATAACGAAAAATTTACATCCTGGTCGGGATAATCACATTCGAGTTGCTACTGTTAAAACACAACACGGACTTTTCACTCGTCCCGTGGTCAAGTTGTGCCCACTACCTTTAGATGCGCACTAAACTCCCAAGCAACTTCTTTGTTTCGTGTGTCGTTATCTAGAATATATATATATTTTTTTTTTCATTTTTTTTCTTTTTAATCTATAAACCTAAAACGGATTTTAATAACCTACCCTTTAAGGTTTTGAATTAACTTATATTTTTTTTTATATAGCCATTTGTTTATTCAACTTAATCTCAATGTAAAACTTCGTTTTAAGTGGGCGGAAAATGTTCGTGCAACTTTAATTTTAAATTCAAATTTTGCGCCAAATTCCCGTATTCGGAAAACCCACACAATTTCAATTTGATTGGCACAAGCAAAACGCCAGCGCCATCTACGAAAAATGAATCTGCGAAAAAAGGCGTAACCAAAAAGAGATTCGTCTGTCGTATTCTATCGAGATCACCACGCAGCATGGTGATAAATTCTATTAACCAAAAAATCCAATAAAATTCTTAGAAAATCAAACTCAACCATTACACAAACAAGTGATTCTAGTGTGGATCGACTGCAACGACTGGGCCAGCGAGAGGAGCTCCTCTGGACGACGGAAACAACTGAAAAGGTGAGTGCCAATCCTCTATATTGTCTTTGTGTGGCTCGGAAAAATTAATATTTTTACATCGTCCTTTTAAGGATTTTTGCACCCAGATTTTATAAAACGACCAGCGCGCTTACAGTCCCGCGGCTCTACCCCTCAAAACAGCAACAGATTTTTCTAAAACAGTTCTCATTTTTAAAAAAATAAATATTACATTTTTAAAAAATACATTGTTTTTTATTTAAGTATTACATTTTCGAGGTCATGCAAATTTTTATGTATGCGGAAAAAGTTTGGATATCTTACAGGTTTACATGACTAAAATTATTATATTTTTGATATCCAAATTCTTTTCGCATACATGAAATTAGCCTGACCTCAAAAATAGCACCTTTACTAAGAAAAAAATCATTTAAAAAGCCCGCCGAGCCCGCCCGCGCATTCTTAATTCTTCCAGAAGCCAAGGGTGGCGCTAGCGTAAACTTGTTGCCGCTTTTGAACCATAGAATTAAGCACTCTTTTATTATTTTCTCTATGGCTTGCGCACGTCTTGGAATCACGGATATTAGAACAATCTTGGAATTCATCTCGTCGAAACGTTGCTGTCAAAAATTTGCACCGAGTGCAGTTTCAATGGAACACGCGGAAAATGAAAAATTGCACTCATTTGGTATTAAGGTCACTCATCGTCAAGCAAGCAAAGCTTGCCTTTACGATGAGTATCCTTATGTGGTATGCAAGCCAATAGGGCTGTCTAACAAAACATATGATCAAATCCAAGATGTCTTCCATAGGACAGACAAACCGATTTCCCATAAGCCGTAATGTTAACAAAAACGTAAATTTTACAAAAACGACAAGAGCTTTAGTCTCAAAAATTAATCAGTTTTAAGAATAGATCCTTTGTGCATATGGGAAAAATGCGTTTTTCTTAAAAATATTAAACTAAAGCGAGAAAATCTGAAATAAAAGGGACCATGTTTTCTTCAAAAAAGTAGGTTATGTTTTTGTTTATTTTGTTTTTTTTTAACTTTTTTTCTAGTTTTTTCACTTATTTTGAATTACTACATGGGCGCACCAAGGGGGCGGGGGGCTAGGGGGCCGGACCCCCCAAACCACATATTTTTTTAGATATTTTCCATATATTTCATGAGTAAACAGAAAAAATAGCATAAAGTACATCATGAGACCTCTGGGGCCCCCCAAAGGTTTTTGAAGTTTTTTGACCAATGAATCAATGAACTATCAGCCCAAGGTAGGGGAAAGTAGTTCTATTCAAAGAGCTCACTTCAAGGCTCACTTAACAGAGACGAAATTGAAATAGACTAAACTTTTCTCATCAGATTCAGGTTTTCTATTAGGATCTTTTGTTGTACTTGACTAAACCTTTTGCTAAGTAATAGGCCTTCTATAGCATTAAACTGTGAAAAATATTTCACTATGATTTTTAGGTTTAGACAAAGTTTAATCACGGATCACCTTAACAAAGGTGATCCGTGGTTTAATTGTTTTAACCCTCCAGTAGTAAAATGAAAAAGAGGCACAACTTATAGGTAGGTCAGTCCAACAGATCAATATGCACATATAAGTTCCAACCAAGGTTGGTCAAGCAAACTTCTAATAAGTACTTTACAAAATATGTTTATTTAAAAAAATATAAGTAAACATTATATAAAAAAAAAAACTTGCAAAATTAAAATACAGTTTTTTCTTGTCATTGGCCTCACACACCATACATCACCATATGATTTTCCATGAACTATAATACATAGGGCTTAAGTACGGTCAAATTCATCAGCTCACAACAGTAAGTACTGTTCAAATTTTACAACAGTACAATATTCGCTGTTGTATTACTACTGTTACTATTACTTTTATTACTGTTTTTTTGTAACAATATTTGCTCAATTATGTATCTAAAAGTTTATGCAAATAAACATATACTCTACTCTACAATTGGGCGTAACAGCATATGACCCATTAGGAGTATTAGAACCCAAATTTTTTTGAGAGAAATTGAAAAAAATATCTGAGAGAACTTATTTGTTTTTCTTGTGGTCATCAAAGTCAACAAAGATTACTTTTTTATCCATCTATTATTAATGATGCCAAAAAAATTCTTTTTGGTAATAAGCTCAGTACATTACCGGAGAAATTTCACAACAGGACTTGTAGTAGGTCCAGTCAGATACTATACAAATTTTACGGTGTACAAGTTTTAGGTGTCAAAAAGCATGGAAATAAAGGAAAATTTGCAGCAAAATAGTTTAAGATAAAAAGAGGTTTGAGTTAGGGAGACTGTCAAACTCACCAGTTTATTCTAAACTGTTTTGAGGTCTGTAAAATAAATATTTATTAAAGAAAAAGAAACTTTGATGATACACGACTTCACTCGACACTATACAGGATGCTACACTACCAAAAGTTTATTTAAGGTTCTGTAGGATGGTGTACAAATTTGGTTCAGCTCATTATTCACACTTTAACCTCATATTGTTTTCCTTTTCTTTCTTCTTGGGACCCTTTTTTCAACCATCATTTTTAAAATTTTTCAACTGTTTTGAAACAATAATCCATTCAGGAGAGACCCAGTCATGATCATTGCTGTATTCTAGTTTTGAAAGTTGCTTGCCTAGAATAGTAAAAAAATCATAGTGAAATATTTCTTACAGTTTAACACAATTCTATGTTACACTTCTGCAAAAGGTCCACTCAAGCACAAAAAAAGATCCCAATAGAAAATGTTGCCAAAATGGCAGTTGCACATTTATCCAAAACAAACCTGACAAAAAACTTTCGAATATTTCAATTTATCCTCTGTTAAGTCAGGTAATAGAGCACTTATCCACTTTCTTTTCCCTTCTTTGAGCTGATACCTAGTTCATTTAAATCAAGATGATTTTTTAAGGTCAAAATACTTGGCATTCCATCAAAACTAACATTATCAAGCTCTCCCCAGCTGCCACAATTCATAACAGCACAGAAACTAATAATAATGATTCAAACTGAGTAAAAAACTGGAAAAAAAGTAAAAAAAAACAAAAGTAAATAAAAACATAACCTGACTTTTGAACAAAACATGGTCCCTTTTATTTGAGATTTACTGGCTTCAATTGATTTTTTTTAAGAAAAACGCATTTTTCCCATGTGTACAAAGGTTCAATACTTAAAACAGCATCTTTGTTGTAAGTTAAATCGTTTCACTTTTTTTAAAAATTACGTTTTTGTTAACATTGCGGCTTATGGGAAAACGCTTTGTCTGTCCCATGGCGACCATCTTGGATCGAAAAACAGCTGATCGTGACAGTTCGTTAGACAAGCTAAATAGGGCTGTCTAACAAAACATATGATCAAATCCAAGATGTCTTCCATAGGACAGACAAACCGATTTCCCATAAGCCGTAATGTTAACAAAAACGTAAATTTTACAAAAACGACAAGAGCTTTAGTCTCAAAAATTAATCAGTTTTAAGAATAGATCCTTTGTGCATATGGGAAAAATGCGTTTTTCTTAAAAATATTAAACTAAAGCGAGAAAATCTGAAATAAAAGGGACCATGTTTTCTTCAAAAAAGTAGGTTATGTTTTTGTTTATTTTGTTTTTTTTTAACTTTTTTTCTAGTTTTTTCACTTATTTTGAATTACTACATGGGCGCACCAAGGGGGCGGGGGGCTAGGGGGCCGGACCCCCCAAACCACATATTTTTTTAGATATTTTCCATATATTTCATGAGTAAACAGAAAAAATAGCATAAAGTACATCATGAGACCTCTGGGGCCCCCCAAAGGTTTTTGAAGTTTTTTGACCAATGAATCAATGAACTATCAGCCCAAGGTAGGGGAAAGTAGTTCTATTCAAAGAGCTCACTTCAAGGCTCACTTAACAGAGACGAAATTGAAATAGACTAAACTTTTCTCATCAGATTCAGGTTTTCTATTAGGATCTTTTGTTGTACTTGACTAAACCTTTTGCTAAGTAATAGGCCTTCTATAGCATTAAACTGTGAAAAATATTTCACTATGATTTTTAGGTTTAGACAAAGTTTAATCACGGATCACCTTAACAAAGGTGATCCGTGGTTTAATTGTTTTAACCCTCCAGTAGTAAAATGAAAAAGAGGCACAACTTATAGGTAGGTCAGTCCAACAGATCAATATGCACATATAAGTTCCAACCAAGGTTGGTCAAGCAAACTTCTAATAAGTACTTTACAAAATATGTTTATTTAAAAAAATATAAGTAAACATTATATAAAAAAAAAAACTTGCAAAATTAAAATACAGTTTTTTCTTGTCATTGGCCTCACACACCATACATCACCATATGATTTTCCATGAACTATAATACATAGGGCTTAAGTACGGTCAAATTCATCAGCTCACAACAGTAAGTACTGTTCAAATTTTACAACAGTACAATATTCGCTGTTGTATTACTACTGTTACTATTACTTTTATTACTGTTTTTTTGTAACAATATTTGCTCAATTATGTATCTAAAAGTTTATGCAAATAAACATATACTCTACTCTACAATTGGGCGTAACAGCATATGACCCATTAGGAGTATTAGAACCCAAATTTTTTTGAGAGAAATTGAAAAAAATATCTGAGAGAACTTATTTGTTTTTCTTGTGGTCATCAAAGTCAACAAAGATTACTTTTTTATCCATCTATTATTAATGATGCCAAAAAAATTCTTTTTGGTAATAAGCTCAGTACATTACCGGAGAAATTTCACAACAGGACTTGTAGTAGGTCCAGTCAGATACTATACAAATTTTACGGTGTACAAGTTTTAGGTGTCAAAAAGCATGGAAATAAAGGAAAATTTGCAGCAAAATAGTTTAAGATAAAAAGAGGTTTGAGTTAGGGAGACTGTCAAACTCACCAGTTTATTCTAAACTGTTTTGAGGTCTGTAAAATAAATATTTATTAAAGAAAAAGAAACTTTGATGATACACGACTTCACTCGACACTATACAGGATGCTACACTACCAAAAGTTTATTTAAGGTTCTGTAGGATGGTGTACAAATTTGGTTCAGCTCATTATTCACACTTTAACCTCATATTGTTTTCCTTTTCTTTCTTCTTGGGACCCTTTTTTCAACCATCATTTTTAAAATTTTTCAACTGTTTTGAAACAATAATCCATTCAGGAGAGACCCAGTCATGATCATTGCTGTATTCTAGTTTTGAAAGTTGCTTGCCTAGAATAGTAAAAAAATCATAGTGAAATATTTCTTACAGTTTAACACAATTCTATGTTACACTTCTGCAAAAGGTCCACTCAAGCACAAAAAAAGATCCCAATAGAAAATGTTGCCAAAATGGCAGTTGCACATTTATCCAAAACAAACCTGACAAAAAACTTTCGAATATTTCAATTTATCCTCTGTTAAGTCAGGTAATAGAGCACTTATCCACTTTCTTTTCCCTTCTTTGAGCTGATACCTAGTTCATTTAAATCAAGATGATTTTTTAAGGTCAAAATACTTGGCATTCCATCAAAACTAACATTATCAAGCTCTCCCCAGCTGCCACAATTCATAACAGCACAGAAACTAATAATAATGATTCAAACTGAGTAAAAAACTGGAAAAAAAGTAAAAAAAAACAAAAGTAAATAAAAACATAACCTGACTTTTGAACAAAACATGGTCCCTTTTATTTGAGATTTACTGGCTTCAATTGATTTTTTTTAAGAAAAACGCATTTTTCCCATGTGTACAAAGGTTCAATACTTAAAACAGCATCTTTGTTGTAAGTTAAATCGTTTCACTTTTTTTAAAAATTACGTTTTTGTTAACATTGCGGCTTATGGGAAAACGCTTTGTCTGTCCCATGGCGACCATCTTGGATCGAAAAACAGCTGATCGTGACAGTTCGTTAGACAAGCTAATATTTAACCTAATCTGTGCAATAACCTCACATTTTTTGTTTTGTTATATTAGCTTGTCTAACGAACTGTCACGATCAGCTGTTTTTCGATCCAAGATGGTCGCCATGGGACAGACAAAGCGTTTTCCCATAAGCCGCAATGTTAACAAAAACGTAATTTAAAAAAAAAGTGAAACGATTTAACTTACAACAAAGATGCTGTTTTAAGTATTGAACCTTTGTACACATGGGAAAAATGCGTTTTTCTTAAAAAAAATCAATTGAAGCCAGTAAATCTCAAATAAAAGGGACCATGTTTTGTTCAAAAGTCAGGTTAAGTTTTTATTTACTTTTGTTTTTTTTTTACTTTTTTTCCAGTTTTTTACTCAGTTTGAATCATTATTATTAGTTTCTGTGCTGTTATGAATTGTGGCAGCTGGGGAGAGCTTGATAATGTTAGTTTTGATGGAATGCCAAGTATTTTGACCTTAAAAAATCATCTTGATTTAAATGAACTAGGTATCAGCTCAAAGAAGAGAAAAGAAAGTGGATAAGTGCTCTATTACCTGACTTAACAGAGGATAAATTGAAATATTCGAAAGTTTTTTGTCAGGTTTGTTTTGGATAAATGTGCAACTGCCATTTTGGCAACATTTTCTATTGGGATCTTTTTTTGTGCTTGAGTGGACCTTTTGCAGAAGTGTAACATAGAATTGTGTTAAACTGTAAGAAATATTTCACTATGATTTTTTTACTATTCTAGGCAAGCAACTTTCAAAACTAGAATACAGCAATGATCATGACTGGGTCTCTCCTGAATGGATTATTGTTTCAAAACGGTTGAAAAATTTTAAAAATGATGGTTGAAAAAAGGGTCCCGAGAAGAAAGAAAAGGAAAACAATATGAGGTTAAAGTGTGAATAATGAGCTGAACCAAATTTGTACACCATCCTACAGAACCTTAAATAAACTTTTGGTAGTGTAGTGTCCTGTATAGTGTCGACTGAAGTCCTGTATCATCAAAGTTTCTTTTTCTTTAATAAATATTTATTTTACAGACCTCAAAACAGTTTAGAATAAACTGGTGTGTTTGACAGTCTCCCTAACTCAAACCTCTTTTTATCTTAAACTATTTTGGTGCAAATTTTCCTTTATTTCCATGCTTTTTGACACCTAAAACTTGTACACCGTAAAATTTGTATAGTATCTGACTGGACCTACTACAAGTCCTGTTGTGAAATTTCTCCGGTAATGCACTGAGCTTATTACCAAAAAAAAATTTTTTGGCATCATTAATAATAGATGGATAAAAAAGTAATCTTTGTTGACTTTGATGACCACAAGAAAAACAAATAAGTTCTCTCAGATATTTTTTTCAATTTCTCTCAAAAAAATTTGGGTTCTAATACTCCTAATGGGTCATATGCTGTTACGCCCAATTGTAGAGTAGAGTATATGATTATTTGCATAAACTTTTAGATACATAATTGAGCAAATATTGTTACAAAAAAACAGTAATAAAAGTAATAGTAACAGTAGTAATACAACAGCGAATATTGTACTGTTGTAAAATTTGAACAGTACTTACTGTTGTGAGCTGATGAATTTGACCGTACTTAAGCCCTATGTATTATAGTTCATGGAAAATCATATGGTGATGTATGGTGTGTGAGGCCAATGACAAGAAAAAACTGTATTTTAATTTTGCAAGTTTTTTTTTTTATATAATGTTTATATTTTTTTAAATAAACATATTTTGTAAAGTACTTATTAGAAGTTTGCTTGACCAACCTTGGTTGGAACTTATATGTGCATATTGATCTGTTGGACTGACCTACCTATAAGTTGTGCCTCTTTTTCATTTTACTACTGGAGGGTTAAAACAATTAAACCACGGATCCGCAGCCTTCGTGTTAGTTTACGAAGGCTGCGACGGATCACCTTTGTTAAGGTGATCCGTGATTAAACTTTGTCTAAACCTAAAAATCATAGTGAAATATTTTTCACAGTTTAATGCTATAGAAGGCCTATTACTTAGCAAAAGGTTTAGTCAAGTACAACAAAAGATCCTAATAGAAAACCTGAATCTGATGAGAAAAGTTTAGTCTATTTCAATTTCGTCTCTGTTAAGTGAGCCTTGAAGTGAGCTCTTTGAATAGAACTACTTTCCCCTACCTTGGGCTGATAGTTCATTGATTCATTGGTCAAAAAACTTCAAAAACCTTTGGGGGGCCCCAGAGGTCTCATGATGTACTTTTTGCTATTTTTTCTGTTTACTCATGAAATATATGGAAAATATCTAAAAAAATATGTGGTTTGGGGGGGTCCGGCCCCCTAGCCCCCCGCCCCCTTGGTGCGCCCATGTAGTAATTCAAAATAAGTGAAAAAACTAGAAAAAAAGTTTAAAAAAAAACAAAATAAACAAAAACATAACCTACTTTTTTGAAGAAAACATGGTCCCTTTTATTTCAGATTTTCTCGCTTTAGTTTAATATTTTTTTAGAAAAACGCATTTTTCCCATATGCACAAAGGATCTATTCTTAAAACTGATTAATTTTTGAGACTAAAGCTCTTGTCGTTTTTGTAAAATTTACGTTTTTGTTAACATTACGGCTTATGGGAAATCGGTTTGTCTGTCCTATGGAAGACATCTTGGATTTGATCATATGTTTTGTTAGACAGCCCTATATCGTGGTTGGTTCGATAAAAAGTGCTTTGTGTTAAAAATGAAATTTTACAGGAGACACAAAAAACTCCCTATGACTATTATGAGCTGTACAAATCCTTTTTTATTCTTGCTTTAAGCAACGTTAAGATAACATTTTTTTGCAAATAGTTTTTTATAGGATATCAATTATGAATAGGGCAAATTGATTATGCAAAAATCTCATATCAGACCAACCACGATATCCATTTTTATTTGTTTTAAAGTTAAGATAATAATAAAAATTCGTAATGTAAATAAATAATGATTTTATTTTAAAAAAGTCAATAAGAATATTTTAAAAATGCCCACCTACTTGTTGAATGCAGGCTTGTACTCGTATACCAACAGATACAGTAGTTATCTGTATGTTTTTCAAAAAAACCTAAACAGAAATGTACTTTATACTCCCAAAATTTGAACATAAGGATTCAAAACACCTTTTATACATATATAATTTTTCACAAGTTTCTTTCAACTAAACCTAACTTTCCTGCCTTGCGGAATTTGGTTGAAAATATGTTGTTCAATAACCATTTGATCGAGTGCAGTATTAATACTTCAATAACATTTTCTTGAAAAAGAAAATTATACAAAAACATTTTCTTTAACCAAAAAATAGTTTGAAAACATTTTCTTAAAATTTTGTTGTTCAAAAACATTTTCTTGAAAAGGACAATTATAAAACATTTTCTTCAAAGAAAAAATTGTTTGAAAACATTTTTTTTTAAATTTTTTGTTTAAAAACATTTTCTTTGAAAGTCATTTTTTTTTCATAACGAAAAATTGTTCAAAAAAGCTTTTGAAGAAAATATTTTTGAACAAATTTCCATTTAACAAGAACATTATCTAACCTTACAGCTAGGTAAGGGTGTTTTAACATACCTTAAAAATGACAACACGACATGTGCCTCAGCACTAGTGGGGTTTCGTCTGTGTTCTATTTTTGGACAGAATTAAGACCCTTTGAACTTGTTTATGACGAATTTTTCATTGCTCAACTCGAGCCGAAAGTGTTTCTTGAACTAAAAAATATTGGTTTTTTTACTTATAATCATAGCTGCCAGAAAACCCCAACTGTCGAAAAATTAGACCCAGGGCCCCAGTCAATCAAATCCATGTAGATTTGTTTTTGAATCTGTAAATCACATTTTCAATAAAGTTTATGATTTTTGGGGTTTCCGCTTTTATTATTTGTATTGCACAAAACTGTTCCTCTAATAAAAAATCGCTCACTACTTTATCTGCACTCATTTTTACGTCCCACGACAATAATAAGCGTTTAAAATTAATGGCGGGAAAAAGTTTTCGGTGCGGCACGAGCCCTCAGAGCCGGTGTCAAAAAAGCCGCACTCAGTGCAAAACTCAATTCATAATGCCGTATTCCATTGGGAAAATGAGTGCAGTACTGGTGGTGCACTGACAATGAAACGGTGCTGTCAAAAATTTGCACCGAGTGCAGTTTCAATGGAACACGCGGAAAATTAAAAATCGCACTCGTTTGGTATGTCATTATGAGCTGTAGAAATTCTTTTTTATTCTTGCTTTAAGCAGCGTTAATATAACATTGTTTTGCAAATAATTTTTTATAGTATATCCATTATGAATAGGGCAAACTGATTATGCAAAAATCTCATTTTTGAAAAAAATGTCACACAACCTGTAGTTTTATCAGGCCAACGACGATATCCATTTTTATTTGTTTCAAAGTTACACGCCGATAAATATTAACAATTAAAATTTGTCAAATAAATAAATAACGATTTTATTTAAAAAAAGTTAATAAGAATATTTTAAACCTCCTTGTTGAATGCAGGCTTGTGCTCGTATACCAACAGATAGAGTAGTTATCTGTATTTCGCGCTTGTTTTTTAAAAAAACTTAACCAGAAGTGTACTTTATGCTCCCAAAATTTGAACATAAGGATTCGAAACACCTTGTATACATATATAATATTTTGTTTGTTGTTAAATCGGTAAACCACATTTTCAATAAAGTTTTTTATTTTTGTGGTTTCCGTTCTCATTTTTTTTATTGCACAGAACTGTTCTTCTTCATCTTCATCGCTGCTACTACTTAGCAGCGAAGGAAATAATAAAACATTGCTTACAACTTTATTTTCACTAATTTTTACGTCCCACGACAATAATAAGCGTTTAAAATTAATGGCGGGAAAAAGTTTTCGGTGCGGCACGAGCCCTCAGAGCCGGCGTCAAAAAAGCCGCACTCAGTGCAAAACTGTATTCATAAGTTCCTCAATGGAATACGAAAACTGAAAAAGTGCATGTCAATGGAATGCAAACACCGAGCCAGTTGTGCACTAGTGCTGCACTCATTTCCCCAATGGAATACGGCATAAGTTCCTCAATGGAATACGAAAACTGAAAAAGTGCATGTCAATGGAATACAAGCACCGAGCCAGTTGTGCACTAGTGCTGCACTCATTTCCCCAATGGAATATGGCATAACACAGATTAAGGCCTTCACACACACAATTTAGGTAATCCGTAGCATGGCGCATAGCGGGCTTTCAACCAATCAGCGATCGAATAGCAGCGGCCATATTGGATTTACGTAAGAAAAGTCCATAAGCCGATCACACACAAAAAAACATAACGCGTAAGAAGTTCAACCTTATGGAACTTCTTACGCGTTATGTTTTTTTGTGTGTGATCGGCTTTAGGTTAAATAAGATTGTATTTAACCAACGATTATAAACACACAGGATTGCCTATTTGCTCGAATCTTTTAGCGGTAGGCGGCGCCTTGCGTACGTCACTAGTGGACCTCTGCTCAGCGCGCTTCATACAATACACATTGCAATCGTGAGTTTTTCCCGCTTTTTTCTTGCTTATTTGCAAACAAATTTTTTTATTCGTGTTAGTAAATATAATTAATAATTTGATTTATTCAAAACAAATGATTTGATAAATCAAGAGTTTGCTCTGAGAGCTGAATTTTCCTACCAGACGATATGTTGGAGTTTCTTTTTTAAATAGATGAAAGTTTTAGAATAGAAGTAGGATTTTTTTAAAAAGTTTAATCAATTTAAATCATTAGATGTATAATTTATTGTTTTTGTTGCCGATATAATAAAATACACTTATATTATGCAGTAACAAAAAGGTATTTATTTGATATTTCAGATCTAAAATTGCAATATTTACTATATTATTATATCAAAAACCGGTCAGTTTTTGGAGAAAACAGCCAAATAAAATGTGTTTTTCAACTTCTTATGCTTTAAATCAATAGATTTCATAAGTTTTTTTTCAAATGATTTACATTGTTTGTGTTATGAGTTGTTTTCATCCCACCCAGCGCCCGTTTTCACTCCTTCTTCTGTAACATGTTTCTGAAAACTTCTATAAAGAGACTAAAAAAACTTAAGAAAAAAACTGAAACTAAACTTGGAGAAACTGTCTACAAAATAAACTTTCCAATAATCAGTTTAATAAAAAAAAATACGTTTGCGGCATAATTACCAATTTTCTTTAATGTGAATAATTTAATGAGCAAGGAGTTTCCAAAAATTAAAAAAAAAATTAAAAGTTTATATAAATATAATAATATAAAAGTGTATATATTTATATTTCTAAACTGAAAGAGGGAACACAAAGCTTTTATTTCAACAAAAAATTGTGCTTTCTTTATATCAATTCACTTAATTCACTTTATAAAGGTTTAATAATAATAGTGTGTAGAAAAACATTTCCAAGCTAGTAAGAACCATTCATTTTGAAATTTGTATTGTCAAACTTGGCTTTACTTTTATCTCAATTCTTTTTACGGAATACCACTTTCGCGTACTTGGCTTTTTTTACATGAAATGTTTTTGTTATGATTTCACTTCTTTTTTAAAGGATTTGGATAATATTTAAGTTTTAAAGTAGTAAAATATACGGGATATTGTTCAAAACTTTTGCAATGCCTTATTAAAAATGTTGAGTTTTTTTTATATTTTCCTATGGTTTTATCATAGTTCTTATCAGCCTTCTAAAGCTCAGCTCTCTAGTGTTCCTGGAAGTAGGCAATGTTAATTTTACATAACTTTACATTTATAGGGAAGGAAAGTAAATTAAAATCTTAGCGTTTTCTTCAAAAGCTCAGCTTTCTAGCGTTTCTGGAAGTGGACAATGCTAATTTACATAACTTTACATTTATAGGGAGGGAAGTTAATTAAACTTTGGGGTTTTTAATTTTCTTTTATAGTTTTGTCATAGTTCCTATCGGCCTTCCAAATCTCAGCTCTCGAGCGTTTCTGGAAGTGGACAATGTTACTTTTACACAATTTTACATTTATAGGGGAGGGAAGTAAATTAGAATTTTGGGGTGTTTTAATTTTTTTCTATAGTTCTATCATAATTACTATCGGCCTTCCAAAGCTCAGCTCTCTAGCGTGTCCGGAAGGTAATGTTACTTTTACATTACTTTACATTTATAGGTGAGGAAAGTAAATTATAATTTTGGGGTTTTTAATTTTTTTTCTATAGTTTTATCATAGTTCCTATCAGTCTGCCATTTCTGGAAATGGGCAATGTTACTTTTACATAACTTTACATGTATAGGAGAGGGAAGTAAATTAGAATTTTGGGGTTGATTTTTTCCAGGGGTTTGGCAGACTTATGATGATCTATATATGAGTGAGTGAGTAAGTGAAAATTTCGACGTTTTTTGAAATTTCGTAACTACTTCAGTACTTTTGGGAGTTCCATGAAACTAAACATGAAGGGAATGTTAACTCCATGGAGATCTACGACTGTGCAAAGTTTGAGATTCGTAGCTCATTCCGAAGTAGAGTTTTAGATAGCTCAAGTAATGTTTCAAGAAAAGATGGTACGGCGCGTGAACTTGGCGAGGCACGGCTGTGCCCTCAGATTTACCTCCTAAATAGTCAACCACACCGTCAAATAAATGAAAAAACGAAGGTAAAAACGTCAAAAACACCTTAAAATCACACGAACTCTGAATACAAACAAAGCAACTGGTCCGCTGGTGACGTAAGCAGACATTGTTCGTCTCGCTGATCGACGCTAACATTATTTAAATGGAAATAAGCAATCCTGTGTGTTTATAATCGTTGGTATTTAACCACTTATTTACCTAATCTGTGGTATTTAACGACTCGTAGGTATTTCTCTGTGGGTAATTTTTGGTGTTCTGTGGGTAATTTTTTTCGTTTTTTTATCCAACAATCTGGTAAAACATATTCTTTTACAAATTTGTGAATAAACATGTCTGGAGAGATGGCAAACAAGGTGGCTGATTTAAAAATTCAAGAAAACGGTGTTTCATATAATAATGACGATTTCGTAGATCCTTGGAACGTTAGTAGCATATCTGAAACTGGGGTTGATTATGACAAATTAATCCGTAAGTAAAAAAGTTAATAAAAGAACTTAGTGAGCCATATGCCAAAGATTATAGATTATATGCTCTGCCACATGTGTCAGGTCAGAGGCTATAAGTAGAGTAGGGTAGAGACCTTGTATGTATGACATATTTTTCAAAAGAGAGACTTGACAAACCGGTCAAACTCACTGAAATAAACATTTTTTCGGTATGTTATTTTCTTGGCAAGTTCATTGGCATTTCACTAAAATAATTTAAATTTTCAGTGGTGAGTGACATCAATCATCATGCAACATATACCCTCAGATGCATGGTAACAATGCTTACCTAATCCATTCTCCCTCTTTGTTGTTTTGTATGTAAGCAACAAGGACTTAATCGCGATTAAACCCTTAAGCACACTTAAGTGCTCACAGTGCATATGAGTGATAAACGGTTCGGTTCGGTTCGGGGGGGGGGGGCGAGATACTTTCGGGGGGGCTGAGACCTCATAAGGCTGTATTTTATGCTATTTTATGTTTGTATATACGCCACTGGTTTAGAGGACTAATATTTTCATCCTTTGATTTTGACTAAAACAAATTTGACTTTGAAGAGTTTGTTGTGTCTTTCTTTTAAATATGTCATACATACAGGGTCTCTAGAGTAGGGCAAGTACCCACCAATGAATGATATATGAAGTAACTGGCACAGCTATCATTGGCGTAGCTAGCCTTGCTTTTCAGGGGGGGCCGTGGCCCCGGTCTATCTTGAACAAAAAGCAAACATAGGTTTTAAAGAGTCGTGCAAAGTGTGCAATGAATAAAAAAAAATACGCGCATTAAATGTTCTAATATTTTAATATAACAAATTTAATAATACATTTACCAATTTATTTATATGTATACACAGGAAGTATGTAATTCAGCAATTCTACAAAGAAAGTTTTCTACATCGCTGACTGAAAGCGTCTACCACACTGTCTAAGTCGACCTCAACATCTTTTTCTATGACTAACAATGACAAACCTGAGTGTCTCTCTTGAGTCATAGTTGTTCTAAGCCAATTAAAAACTCTCCTCATGGCAGAGAAAGACCTCTCGCAAGTTGCACTTGAAATTGGAAGAGTACTCGCAACTTTAAAAAGTTGGTAGAGGTTTGGATAGGTGTTTTCTGCTATATGTTGTTTGATAGAATCATGACCAACAGTTTGATTTAACCAAAAAATACAATTCTTTAAAACGGTCATTTCTGCTCTTAGAGCAGAAGTATTAATATTAAAAATTTCCCGGTATTGCTCGACGAATTTATTCCATTTAACGACGTGGGAAAACTTAATATGAAAATGGTTATGAAATTGTCACCAAAATCGGAAAATTTCCATAAGACACTAAACGCTAACCTCAAAAAAACTAAAAAGATTATTATATTTATTTTAGAAAAACAGTTTAAAACGTCTTTTATAACCTTACGACATTTACAACCCGATTTCGGAAACAGAGGGGCAAAGGTCGCTGTCTTTATTAAATGCGAAATTCAACTTACACTTCTATAATATTTTACAAGATGTCGCCAATATGTATGAAATATTCAATATGCATAATTATGTTTAATTTTAAAAAATATTTTCGGGAAATTGCATAAGTGCAGAAAAGTTACTGATAATTTAAAGAGAAAAAGCCTAATTCCGCAAGACAAGGGCTTTTTCCTGAAATGTAAACATTATCTGAATGATTTTAAATTTTAACGCACCTAAGTTATTTGAATATTTCCTGAATAATAATAGAAAAGTATGTATTTTCAGCGTCACGTTCTTTTACTAGTAGTCGGTAGGGGAGGCCTAAAATATCTTAGGGGGGGCCTGAGGGACTTCAGGGGGGGCCAGGCCCCCCCTGCCCCCCCCCCCCCCCCCTAGCTACGCCAATGACAGCTATACATTATGTATATGGGACACTGAGGCAAAAATTTTAAGAGTTTTTTTAGAGTGAGAACATACAAGTAGTGTAACCTTTCTCTCTCTAGTTCTAATTATCGGTGGTCACCCGGTGGTATTTTGTGAACTTCATACTTCAAGGAGATTGTCATTTTAGGGCAGTCAAATTGCACTTTGAGAGAAAAAAATTATTAACAGGACCTGAAGCATTAAAGATTGTAGAACAGCGAAAAACAAAGTTAAAAAAAATAAATGTGAGAGCAGGGGCGTTGCAGCTTAGTTTTAAGTAGTAGTAAAAAGTGGCAAGGAATTGTATTATTGCAATTTCCGGTAAAAGTTGACTTCATAGAAAAAGTGACATACATAACAGTCATACGTCATAAAAATATCTAAAACTTTTGTTAATGTAATTTCTTACATAACCTCAAAATGTTCAATAAAAATGAAAAAAACCGTATTTTTTGTTTTTAACTTTTTATTTTTGCAAAAATAATGTCTGTTTTACGAACTCTTTTCTCATTGCAAAAATATGCCCTAAAAATAATTTTTCAAAAAAACTTCAGATATCCTTCAAATGCTTTACTGAAAAATAACGAGGGGTGAACAGCTAACCCAAAATGTGTACAGGGTGGGGCATTTTCGTTGGTTTTATAGGGTACAGGCTAAACGGTAAGAGATACAAAAAAACTGACATACATGTTCCGTCCTCTTTTTTAGTGTCTTTTTTAATGGCGTCATCAAATCTAGGCTAACTAGATTGGTTTAGCAGGTACAGGGTGATTCTCAAAAATTGACGATTTTTATTATCTTTTATTACTCGTTTATTTATGGAAATAGAAAAATTCTTCAAATACAAAAGTTTTATGATTTTATACGTATAATTCAGTGGCATACCCAGAAAAATTTAAAATGTTTTATTTTACAAGATATTATCAAAGTAACATTTTTTAAACGGAACACCCTGCATGTAAGTACCTCAAAAAATTGAATTTTTTCTTGTGATTACAGCGATATATAACACTTAATACTTTTCTTTGTCCTAAATTGGTAAAATATGAAAAAATATTTTTTTTGTAGTTGGCTATGGATGGGATGAACTTTTGTTTCGCTTTTTTAACTTGTCACAAAGTCAAACGTCAATTAAGTATTGTTTTTGCTTTGTTGTTATTACTTTTGTCTAAGATGAATCTTTATCAAAACTATGAAAAGTTAAACATGTTTGAGTGCTATATTGAATCTAATAAAAATAGAGATGCAGCACTTACACTATATTTTGACCGTTATCTGGAACGACGTCAGCCAGACAAAAGGATGTTTCAACGAATGTATCACAATTTAAGTGAGTATGGGTCATTTGGAAAACCAAGAAATAAAATTTACATTAAAGAAAATAGAGAAACGTATGAAATAAACACGTTGGCTTGTGTTGCTGCTGATCCGACGGTATCTAGTCGTAATATTGGGAATGATATTGGTATAAGTAAACGTAGAGTTTTAAGAATATTGAAAAAGCATAAGTATAAACCTTATAAAATAAGAAAGGTTCATAATTTACATCCTGGAGATGAACAACGGCGTTTAGAATTATGCAATTGGTATTTGCAACAGATTAATCAGAATCCCAATTTTTTTCAAAATATAATATGGACCGACGAAGCTTATATATCTAGCGAAGGAATTTTTAATCGACATAACAATCGATATTGGTCAGACATAAATCCTCATCAGACGGTGGCCAGGGTACAACAAGGACGGTTTGGATTCCATGCATGGGTAGCGCTGTATCGAAATAGAGTGTTTAACTACAGGCTTTTTCATGAAAACTTGAATGCAGAAGGATACAGACAAATTTTGGAAGAATATGTAATAACAGAGTTGGATAACATGCCATTAGGTGATATAAATAACATTTATTTTCAACAAGACAGTGCTCCAGCACATAATAGTCATATGATAAGGAATTTGCTAACTGCCAATTTTGATGAAAATTGGATTGGTACATATGGGCCAAACCGATGGCCCCCGCGTTCTCCCGACCTGACCCCCCTCGACTTTTATTTTTGGGGATTTATCAAAAATGAAATTTATAAAACACGAAGTAACAATGCAGATGAACTTAGGGAAAATTTTATTATTTGCATTGAGAGAGTACCAAATATTGGCATCTATAACGCCACTCGTTCGGTTACAAGTCGAGTAGAAAATTGCATTGAGCAGAATGGGAGACAGTTTGAGCACCTTTTGTAACTAATTTTTATAATAACTATTCAGTTCTTATTACAAATTTATGTTGTTTTGTTGTTGTTATAGTTTAGTAATATCTTAATATTCTCATTAAGTAGGTTCTGAATATACCTATTATAAAATAAAAAAATATTAAATCAATTCATAGCCAACTACAAAAAAAAATATTTTTCCGTATTTTACCTATTTATGGCAAGGAAAAGTATTAAGTGTTATATACCATTGTAATCACAAAAAAAGATGCAATTATCTGAAATACTTACATACTGGGTGTTCCATTTAACAAAATGTTACTTTTGATAATATCTTGAAAACTAAAACATTTTTAAATTTTCTGGTTACGTCACTGGATTCTATGCACAAAATCATAAAACTTTTGTATTTGAAGTTTTTTTCTATCTCCATAAATAACCGAGTAATAAGAGATAATAAAAATCGGCAATTTTTGAGAATCACTCTATATCTGCTAAACCAATATAGTTAGCGTAGATTTGATTGTGCCATTAAAAAATACACTAAAAAAGAGGACGGGACACGCATGTCAGTTTTTTTGTATCTCTTACCATTTAGCCTGTACCCTATAAAACCAATGAAAATGCCCCACCCTGTACACTGATTGTGAAAATCCACAATCTTTTGGTAAGATTGTGAGGGATTGTGTGGCAAGATTGTGAGGGATTGTGGAGGACTGTGCAGCGGTTTAGAGTGCCTGAAGGGGCGGCAGCCCATCACAAATTCTTGTGACCACAAAAAAAAAGGTCATCATGTCTATAGTTTCCTTTGCAACGGATTGTGACGGACTGGTAAGATTGTGAGGGATTGTGGTAAGATTGTGACAGATTGTGAGTGATTGGGACAGACTGTGTAAAGATTGTGAAGGATTGTGGGATGAAGGTTTGTGAGTGATTGGGATGGATTGTGTAAAGATTATGAGGGATTGTGAAGGATTGTGGTAAGATTGTGAAGGATTGTGGTAAGATTGTGACAGATTGTGAGTGATTGGGAGGGATTGTGTAAAGATTGTGAAAGATTGTGACAAATGTGTACACCGATTGTGAGAGCTGTTCACCCCTCAAAAATAACAACATTTTACCTTTCAGGCTACTTTTTTTTAAAGTTGCAGTAATATATTTTAAAACAAACATAAATAATTTTTCATCACTGATTACAATAAATCATAACTATCAAACAAGAGCCAATAGTAAACATAATTTTTTGTGAATGTCCAAATACAAACATGCTAACAAGGTCACCAATTTATTACATGTGTAAAATATTTAACAACATTGCAGGTAATATTGAATAGCTTCTCAGATTCTGTAGGGAGTATACAAAACAAAATACTCTAAACACTAGTATTAAGATTTCATAATTTAATATATAGGTACCAGTTTTAATTTTAATATAGATATTGAATTTCTGAAACATAAGTACTGGTTGTTTTATAAATTTATGGCAGTAAAGAGCAAATCTGTGATAACTTTTAGTCAATTGAAATTTATAGAGCTAGGAACTAGAGCATAAAATTTATAAGGAGTTTAGAGTTTATTTATTTCAGAAAAAAAAACTAAAGTTTTATACAATCATCAAATAATTGATCTCTGCTACAAAAATTACTTAAAATACTTAAAACTAATGCATGTTAAACCAAACAATACAATAAAAAAAACACATTTTAAAAAAACATCTTATTGGCACTGTCAAAACTAAGGTCAAACATCAATAATAGGTAAAAATTTCAATTCAATTCAATAATAATTCAATTGAATAATAGGTAATAATAACAACTCGATACATTAAATTATATTTAGCTAAAATACATTTACAGTTACAATTATTTATCACAGTATCTTTTAGGAACTCTTAAAATTAATTGCTGGATCCCATTTAAAAATCTATATCTGTTATTTGGCATTGTAAATACTCGTCTATAGAATAAAAACATTTTTCTTGAAATTGTTTTATGCTTAAAAGTTCTTAGTTGTAATGTTGTATTGTATTGTATTTATTTATACGGGAAACCCCATTAAAAGAATATAATTAACAAAATTCATTAAATTAGCAATGTCAAAATTTTAGTACTTAAAACTAGACTAAGATAGATATACATTAAATGCATTTAAAAAGCACCAAACATAAAACAAATGTCACTTAAACAATATAAAAATTTTAAAAGTTTTTACCTCATCAACAGTACAAAAATAGTACAAACATAACCTCAAATTATACACTATATATTGTCTAAACCCGCGCACCCCAGAATACCCACCAGAAACCAAATATTACATATGAGATAGTCTTCTAAGTACTGTTTTTATTGATCCAATTGATAGACTGAAAATACAAAGCTCATGGTGGTCATTCAAGAGCTGTAAGGTTCTTTCAATAAACAAGTTTTTTCCATAATCTGTTGAGTGAAAAGTAATTCGAAATGTACTATGATTCCTGAGAGTTCTTGATGATGCATTGATTGTTATCAATGCCAAAAGTTCAGGGCAGTTAGTAGTGCCATTTATAATCTTAGCTAACAGACAGATATCCAACATTTTCCTGCGTTCTTTCAATGTATCCATATTTAGCCATATCCTAACATGAAAATAGTTCAGCCCCCTATTATTGTTAAATCTGTTGTTAAATATGTTGTACTTGTAAAAGCAATATTTAAAAAATTTGTTTTGAACTCTTTCAATCCGGCTAATATGAACTTCTCGATTGGGCGACCATAATACTGAACAATATTCCAAAATTGATCTTACCAATGAGCACTAAAGGGTTTTAACACTATTAAGAGAAAAATCTTTACAATTTCTGGCTATAAAACCCAATACTTTAAATGCTCTGGAAATCATGTCAATGTGAGCATTAAATGTTAATTGTTCATCGAACAGAACTCCCAGGTCCTTTACCAAAGACTTATACTGTAGCTCCACCCCACCTAATGAATAAGAGGTTTCAAACTTTCTGGCACCTTTAAAAAAGCTAATTTGGTGACTTTTTAGTATTAAGAGTAAGTCCGTTCTTCTGACACCAATTGTTAAAGTTATCCAAATCATTTTGCAGATCATTAACATCTTCTTAACTATCTGAAACACCTCATTGATGAAAATATCAAAAAGCAGTGGGGAGGAATGAGAGCTCTGAGGCACACCAGACAGAACCTCATACCTCTCCGAGATTGAAGTGCCAACCCTGACCGATTGACTACGCCCTGAAAATGTACTCCCAAACCAGCCGATCAGGTCAGCGCCAAAGCCAAATGCCCCCAACCTAGCAAGCAACACACCATGGTCGACGCGATCAAATGCTTTCGAAAAGTCAGTGTAGATCGCGTCAACCTGGTGCCCCGCTCCCAAGTGTTGGATCAGTGTAGTGTGGTACACTAGCAGATTGGTAGCCGTTGACCTGCCACCCACAAAACCATGCTGATTCTGGGATAATAAACTCTGGCACTCACGACTTATTTTGTCGTATACTAAACTATCAAACAATTTGGGAATAGCTGACACCTTGCACACACTACGATAGTTTTCAATGTTTTCTGGATCACCAAACTTAAAAATTGGAACAATATAAGAGTATTTCTAGCTGACAGGAAATTTGCATTCTTTAAGTGAACAATTAAACAATATTGACAGGATGTATGAAAATATGTATGGGCATTGCTTTAGGATAAAGCTTGGCACTCCATTTGGTCCACTGCTTACTTTTGGTGGGACAGAGCTGATCTTATTAAAAATATCCAACTGACTAAAAGACTTAACTGTAATATCAGACCCATTTATCACTGTTATATCAAGAACAGAACAAGAATCAACTGAATACACACCACCAAAAAACTGGGCAAAAAGATTAGATACCTCATACTCCGATTCTGCTGTGAGACTGCCCAAATACATGTTGGATGGAAGCTCATTTGTTGATTTTAGCTCAGACAGGTAATTCCAAAACTTTTTAGGATTCTCAGATAAGCCTGCTTCGATCTTTCCGAACCGAACCGAACCGAAAATGCTCAAGATAACATTGTTCTGTAAGCCTTTTACAGTCTCTCCGAATATTGGAAAAGTAAAAATAGTCATCTTCGCTATTTGAATTTAAATATGTTCTATGCGCAATTTTCTTCTTGACTATAAGTGATCTCAACTCTGGAGAGAACCAACATGGAAAACTGCCCAGTCTCACAGTCTTCCTCGGCACGTACGTCTGTAACCCCAAATTAACAATGCTGTAAAACACTTCCACTGCTTTATCAATGTCCCCATCATCCGACCGAAGGGCCGCATCCCAATCGACAGTTCCCAGGTAGCAATTAAGTCCATTGTAGTCTCCACGATGATAGTCAACAAATTCCAAACATTTTGTTTCTGTTGGCAGCTGATCCAATTCCAGGTTAAAACTATATACCGAGTGATGCTTCCCCACAGGCAGGAGTGAGTCCACTTCATCTTTCACATTTAATGTATTTATATGAGAAAATATAAGATCCAAGAAAACACCACGGCCGTTTGGCGTCTTCACATGTTGGTAGAGATTGAGGTAGGCAAACTGTTCACTTATCAGTTGCGCTTTAGTACCATTTGGGGGAGTCACTGTAACACCAAACTCATCATTTTCCCAAGTGTATCCAGGTAGGTTAAAGTCACCTGCCAACACCATCTGCGAACTACGGAATTTTTCGCAAATTTCCTCCACTGATTCACACAATTGAGCATAGGATTCCTCATCAGAATTCGGAGGAATATAAACTGCTCCTATAATTTAGTTTGTGTAATTGATCTTTAGTTAGACATAAAGTTGTTCAATGGTTTTAATGGTACACTGGACGGTTCTAGCATGAAAGTCTTTCTTAATGGCTATCAATACCCCGCCACCCTATTTCTTGGCACTAGTAGCTGTTGTTCGATCCGTTTTAAAAATCCTATAACCCCTAAAAGTAACCTCTGTACTTGGGAATTTATCACATAGCCAGGTTTCTGATAGTATAATTATGTCAAAATTGGAACACAGTACTGCGTTTTTCATTTCGTTAAGACCTGTTCGAACCCCTCCCACATTTTGATAATAAACTTTTAATGGGTCTAATTTGCATTTTTTTGGGGTTTAGCCTTACAAATATGTGGAACTCGGTTGGAATATCTAATTATGAGGTCCTTTTCCCCCTTATTTCTTCGTTCATTTAGCTCATTAAACATTTTTCTGGCATGGTCTCTTTGTGATACAGTCAAATCCGCTCTAACTCTTATAAGACTTTCTCTTGAAATACTGGATTTCTTTGACAAACATCTGAGGGCCAAAGCCTCCGAATTAAAGATGACTTTAATTGGCCTGGGTCTATGGTTTATTGTTTGGCCATTTTGATTCTTACCATTTTGATGTTTACCAATATGCACTACCTTAATTTGCCCATAATCTTCGAATTGAATCTCTCCAAATAAAGTTCTTACCTTGGGTACATCATGCTCTATTCTCACAGTTACGTCTTTACTTCTTGATTCCTCGATGTGTAAAAATAATAACATTTCTTGCTCTCAAAGATCTCTCATTTAATTTAACATATATTGATTCCTGTGAAGACAATATGTGGAACTCGGTTGGAATATCTAATTATGAGGTCCTTTTCCCCCTTATTTCTTCATTCATTTAGCTCATTAAACATTTTTCTGGCATGGTCTCTTTGTGATACAGTCAAATCCGCTCTAACTCTTATAAGACTTTCTCTTGAAATACTGGATTTCTTTGACAAACATCTGAGGGCCAAAGCCTCCGAATTAAAGATGACTTTAATTGGCCTGGGTCTATGGTTTATTGTTTGGCCATTTTGATTCTTACCATTTTGATGTTTACCAATATGCACTACCTTAATTTGCCCATAATCTGCGAATTGAATCTCTCCAAATAAAGTTCTTACCTTGGTTACATCATGCTCTATTCTCACAGTTACGTCTTTACTTCTTGATTCCTCGATGTTAAACATAATAACATTTCTTGCTCTCAAAGATCTCTCATTTAATTCAACATATATTGATTCCTGTGAAGACAATGAGTTCTGAGTTTGATTTTGTGTGTGAGAGACCTGAGCTCCACATTGTTCGCTACCCACTTCACTTGGGAAGTGTTTTGCTAAAACCGCTTTCAAATAGTCAATCTCTTGCCTTACACTGTTGTTAATGGGCTCATGAGTGCTATTCGAATAACGTCCTGAGCCTTTGTTAGTGTCTGAGGGTATATCATGTGCTGTTAAACTATTTTTGAGATCCCTAAGCTCGGCCGACAGTATGTTGTTATCAGCTTCCAAAGTTGATAATGTGATTTTTAAACTTTTGTTCATCTCTGATAAGTCTGTCACCTCTCTTTCTGACAACATAGTCCCTCGACTTTTCCTCAAGTTCTGTTTTCAGCAGACCAATTTGTAAATTTAATTCTTCCATGTCACGAGCCAGTGTTGCTATAACTTGTTTCCTCTCCTCCAATTCTTTTTTCAATTTCTCCATGTCCTGCACCTGTGCACCTTCTGATCTGTTGCTCTGAGAACCAGAGATCTCTGTTTCATAGGGTAGTCCCTGTTTTATCTTTTTCGCCGCTTTCTTTAAGGGTCCTTCACAGCAAATGACGATGGGTTCGCCATGCTTGCTTGTCCTTGCCAAAGAGATCAAACCAGCAAGTCTCAGTGCGCATGATGAGTGATAAGTAGCCTTACATTTTTGACAAGTACATACCGATTTTAAAACATTAGATTTGCAGTAACTACATTGTCTGCTACTTTCTTCTCTAGTCCCACTTTCACCCATTTTAATATGCTCACCCTTTGCGGGAGTTTATTAAAAAAAGATGGTGCATAATGACGAGTTGCATTCCAGGAGGTCTTAAGGCGTAAGAAGTCGATTCTGATATCTTCCCTATTTCTTGTGTAATTGTGAATCTCCTGTACCATGGTATATTTATTTGAGTTTTGATGGAAGTAGACAAGAGACTCTAAAACATACTGAGAGGGGAGAGTAAGGATCCTCAACTCCTTAAAAGTTGGTTTGACATCTTCTCTGTATCTGAGCCCTCCTCAAAGCCCTCGACTATGAAGTCACACAGATCTAGTATAGCTCCAGTTGTCGATTTGTTTTTTCTAAAGCCAAACTGTTCCTCTATGAGAAGATTATTTACCTCAAAGTGCTCATAAAGTTGATTTTTAAGGATAACCTCAAATATTTTTGAAAAAACTGGAATTAGAGAGATTGGCCTATAGTTTGATAGGTCAGTCTTTTCACCCTTTTTGAAAATAGGAACTGTTTTACTTATTTTGAACACTTGGGGGTAAATACCATACTTAATGCACCTATTAAAAATTATTGTAAGGGGAAATACGATTTTGGTGTCTAAGGCCTGTAATAAAATTATATTTAAGCCATAGAAGTCCTTACTGTGCTTCTTCTTTAGATTTTTCAATGTCTGACTGACTTCGCCAGTAGTGGTTTCATGAAAAGTGAAACTTAAATCTGGTTTTTTCAGATTGCTATTTTGTAGGTAAAGCAAAGGTGATACATTTGCTTGTGGTAAGGCACTAATTAGTTTTTCTGCGATATCTGCAAAGAAGTTATTGCAATCTTCTGGGTCAATATTTATTGTGGATTTCGTTGTGTTTTTCAGACCATGTTTCTTAATTAAGTTCCATGAGGCTTTTGAAATATTATCAGAGTTTTGAATGTAGTTTGAGTTTGTTCTGGTTTTAGCATTGTTTATTTCTGACCTATACCTACTACGCCTATACCTACTACGAAGAGCGTTTCTTTCCGTCCTTAAGAGTTGGCAATCCGACTCCGAGCACATCAGGTTTAATGTGTATAACTCTTGACGTAATGTTTGGAGATCTTCACCAAACCATTCCAGTCCATCACTTGACTGGTCTTGCTCATGCCTTTTGACCAACGGAAATGCAACATCTCTAAGCGGTAAAAACCTCTCTAAGAACTGAGAACTATTTGTGTGAGGGTCTTCCGTTTCTTGCAGGAACAACCAGTTTTCATTATCCAAAAGATCACATAGCTTTTGTATACCTTTCCTAGTTAAAGGCCTAAAAAAAGATGAAGATGACTTATCAGTACTGTTTTTTAATAAACTCATCATGGTCTGATAAGCTTGGATTAAAAATATTGATGTTAAAATTGCACACATTTTCAAAGTTTAAAAATAAATTATCAAGACGGTGATTTTTACGAGTATTTACAAATACCTGCTCTTTAAAATCATAGGATTCAGTTAAGTCTAAAAATTTATTTGTCAGATCATACTGTTTTTCAAAGTGAATGTTAAAGTCCCCATTTAAAATAACAGAATTTTTAAGGTTAAAAGTAATTTCTAAAATGCCACTTAAAGTCTTTAAAAAAATAGAAAAATTTCCACAAGGTGGGCGATATATAGTAATAACAATTAAGTTCAGTTTTATGAGTTCAAGTGCACTGACTTCACAGTGTTCTTGTATTGACAGGTTGTTAAGTTGTTCTAATGTTTTTGTGTCCCATACTGGTCTTGTAAGGATTGTTGAGCCTCCATATTTGCTATATTCCCGACAGAAGAAAGATGTTACATTGTAGTCTAGAATTTTTAGTGGTTCAATTTCATTACATAGCATACAATGTTCAGTCAGGCATAAAACATCATATTTTCTTGTTGCTATCAAAGCCTCAATTTCTCCTGTTTTATTTCTTACAGAACACACATTTGCGTAGAACAGAGATAGGGTCTGCGGCTCTTGGACGCTTTGTGGCACACATTTTGGATTCTGGTGTTAGACTCAATTAGAAAAAATTTCCTGCTTCTTGAAGAAACGTTCGATGCTTTTCAAAGTTAAACCTCTTAATGCCAACAGATTGTGGCCAAAAATTTGTCTCATACAGTTCGTCCTTTCGGGCTAATGGTGCAGGTTGCAGGAATATTATTTATTTTTCTCTTTTGTTTACCCATATACAAACTTTTTTAAAGTGGATGTTTTATAACTGTTTTTTAAAATTTTATATTTGTACTATTTGTATTTTTGTATGATTAGTATTTTTTCAATTTTAACTTGTCTTTGTCTGTGCCTGGTCCGCACAAGTTTTGATGATTTGATATGGGCTTTAGTGAGCTTGGCATTGATATAACATTCTCTGACATATTATTGTCATGATTATTGTTCCTGTAAGTGGTTTTTTTTAACTGTTGGAAATAAAGGACTATTTATTTATTTATAATTTTTGTACACAAAGATTTAATCTCTGCCTGATACAAACACATGCTTTAAATATAGGTCCTAAAATTTACAATTTATTACCAAACAATTTGAGAAACCTTGCAACTTATAGTTTTAAAATAAAATTTAAAAAATTTTTGTTTGAAAATTATGACATGTTATTCGAACTTCTCTAACTTATATAAAGTAGCATACATGATTAATTAAGCTAAAAATGTTTGTAAAATTAAAATTTTAAAAATTTATTAAAAAAGTTTTTATACAAAGTAAATTAAACCAAATATTCTAGAATTCTATATTGATTAAGTAGATACCTAGATAATAGTGCAATTTATTGTAAAAATATATTATAAGTTCCTATCATTTAATTTAAGCAGTTCAGTACAATTTTTAAATTTAAGGACTTTCTTTTTGTAAAATGTAAAATATTGATGTGCAATAACAAAACTATATTGTAGAATTTATATATACTTTTGAAATAAAATCTTTAATCTTGAAATCTTCTAAGAGATTTGTTTTTTTCGCTCAGAAACACTTTTTTATGATATTTCTCCTTCAGATATTCATCGTATCTAGTGGAAACGACCGTCCTGTCAAATTTTAACATTTAAAATTTATTTTTACATTCCGACCCTAAAATTTTTAAACCACGTAAAAAATTATGAACGTTTGGTATTTATTATATTTTGATAGCTAGTCAAACAAACGTTTTAGATATGGTGTAAAAGTATACGGAAAATAATATAATATTTACATAACTAAATAATACTAAACTAGTCTTGGGTCTTTTTGGTAAAATCTCAGCTTCTTCTTATTTGTGATCTAAATCTTGGTCACACTGGGCTTCTCTATTTTCAAAATTTTCTTCTATATAACTTGACTCCTCGGGTAACTGAGTTTCTGTAGTTGGACAAAGGTCTCGCCGTTCATTTCTGAAATTTTTTCAATGTCTGAACCATGACATTTTGCACATAAATCTGTGCATCGCAATCCATGTTTTTGGCACCCGCATCGACGCTCACAATTGGTTACCCAGCAGCCAGTAAAGTCAGTAAAGCGGGGCATAAGTATTTTTGAATTATTTCCAATCACTTCTTTCCAGCCTCACTTGGTTGGAGTTAGATTGGTTCCAAGCCACGCTTGAATTTGAAAGTGCCTATGCTCTATAAGAGTGTTGTGTTGTTAAATAAAATTACAGATAGACATACCAAGTGATTCATTTTCAATTATAAGGTTCTTATTTGCTTTTATTTTGTTTTTAATTAAAATGCGTGTTTGCGTCAAGTTTTTACTATGCTGCTTGGCGTGCTGAAAAACACCTGTTCGGAAAAATTACACGTTTCAAATTAAAATGCATACAAAAAATTGACATTTTCGCTATGCTTCCGGAAAAACGGTTATTCAAAATGAAATAAATAAATATTTTGTTAGTTTTTAAATAAATAATCTTTTTTTTTATTTCTTTAAAAGGTATATCTCAATGTCAAAAACTGAGTTTAAGTACAATTGTATACGATAATTTTATGAAGGAGAAATTTCATTAAAAAAAAACGTCTTTTTGAGTGGAAAAACAAATATCTTAAAAACTTCAAAATTTTTTTGTTTGTAAAAGATTGTAGTTTTATATATAGAGATCATTGTGGGTTTCCCTATTGTTCGTGCAACTTTAATTTTAAATTCAAATTTTGCGCCAAATTCCCGTATTCGGAAAACCCACACAATTTCAATTTTGATTGGCACAAGCAAAACGCCAGCGCCATCTACGAAAAATGAATCTGCGCAAAAAGGCGTAACCCAGAAGAGATTCGTCTGTCGTATTCTATCGAGATCACCACGCAGCATGGTGATAAAATTCTATTAACCAAAAATCCAATAACATTCAGTGAAAATCAAACTAAAACATTACACAAACAAGTGTGATTCTAGTGTGGATCGACTGCAACAACTGGGCCAGCGAGAGGAGCTCCTCTGGACGACGGAAACAACAAAAAAGTGCCAATCCTCTATATTGTCTTTGTGTGGCTCGGAAAAATTAATATTTTTACATCGTCCTTTTAAGGATTTTTGCACCCAGATTTTATAAAACGACCCGCGCGTTTACAGTCCCGCGGCTCTACCAAACCTCAAACCTCAAATCATCAACATTTTCTGGTCCCACGACCCAGATAGTTTTTTAAAATTTGTTTGCTAAAATTATTAAATATTTTTCGCCATCTTGGCTCGCTTAGTTGCCGTGTCCAGTTTAGGAAGGAGGTTCCGTCCCCCCTTGCGTGGCTTCACGGGTGCTCCACCCACATTTCATTGCAGCCGAAATTGGCACTTCGTACGTCGTTTGTTTTGATTCAAAAATCCAAATTTGTTTAAATAAATAGTTATTTTCAAAACAACAAAAGTGCTTGTGAGTTTAATGGGCAAATGCTTTATTCTTATTTTACCGCTAAACAAACACATCTAGTAGGAATTAGTAGTTACCTGTAAATAATAAGAGAAGCGGTAGTAGGTATAAATTGTGTTTGTGTGCATTCATTTTGGGAGAAAAATCGCGACCTAGGATAACAGCTGTTGATAAGTTTTTTGCATTTTATTCGAAAAATCGATAATAAAATATATGCTTGTTGGACTCTTTTGGACTGATTAAAGTCAATAGAGGTCAAGTGTTAGTTTTATTTTTTTCAAATAATTTTAATTTTTTTAATTAACAATATGTCATTAAAAAAGCTTGAGAAACAACGCAAAGTTTCAATAGCTCGTATTACGGAAACATATAACTTGGGAACAAAAGCTAAATCAGATAGTTCTTCCTTGCCAATTTTTAAGGCGTTTTACGAATCGTTAGATGATCACTATGAACAATTTAAAAACATTCATAATGACATCATAGGTCTCTTGAAGGACGACGACGATGATGAATTCGAAGCACAGGATAAAATTAGGAAAGATACGGATCTATTCTACCACCAAGCTAAAGTTCTTTTTTCGAGTTTATGTTCCGATTCAGTTCATTCAAATTTTACCCCTGCAACTTCACACTATTCACGTAGCGATGATCTGGGCCCTTTAAAGGTACCTTGCTTTAATGGAAACAAGTGGCCAACCATTTACGATGTTTATTCTTGTTTGGTTCACGAATACTCTAATTATTCCGATATAAGGAAATTTCAACATTTGCTAACTTTCCTTGAGGGTGAACCACTTAATATTTTAAGTTCTATAAAATTAACGGCAAGTAATTACGCAATCGCCTGGAAGGTATTAACAGATCGCTATCAAAATAAAAGACTTTTAGCCAGTACCTACTGGAACTCAATCTACTATGCAAATTCTTTAAAGGGAAACCAGTCAGCAAAGGATCTTAGAGTCTTGGTAGATACCTTTTCTGAGAATATTGCGGCGCTCGAAAATCTTGAATTTCCAGTAACGTCGTGGTGTTTTTGTTTATTTTCAATTTTATTATCAAAAATCGATCAAACCACAAGAACCGCTTTCGAATTAAAGTATAGTACTACCGAGATTCCAACATATCAAAATTTAATTCAGTTTCTTATTAACCAATGCCGTGCTCTTGAAACAGTACAGCTATCTTCCCAAAATACGCAAATGCAACCTTCGACTTCAAAACAACAAAAACCAAATTATTCGAATTCTAGTAACCAAAAATATAATTCTTATTCAAATAATCAGTACAAATCAAGTCCTCCATCAAATTTGTTAGCACATAAGCACTCACAAGTAGCAAATAAACAATCCAATATTCAATTTCGACAAAATTCTTTTCATCCACTCTCGCAGTGTGGTGTTTTTATTTCCAAATCTCCTTCAGATCGTTTTACTTATGTAAAACAACAATCGTTGTGTATCAACTGTTTACGTTCAAATCATCAAGTAATTGACTGCAGTAGTACCTACAACTGTAGGGTATGTCGACATAGACATCATAGTCTTATTCATCTATCGCAAATGACAGATTCAATCCGTCAGAATTCAAGTCAATCCTTTGTTAATTCAAGCCAAAATTCAAATCAAAATTCGAACTTAAATCAAAGTTTTAATTCAAATCAAGTGGCCGTGCCTAGCACAGGCACAAGCTTATCGTATCAGAATTCAAATTCAAGTTTTAGCCAACAAAACCCTAGTTTTGTTCAACCCAGTTCAAATTCAATTCGAATCCAAATACATCTACTAATCAATACTCTTCATTATCCACCTTGATGCCCCGGACAACAGTGCTTCTAGCGACTATAAAATTAGAGGTACTCGATAGTCGGGGTAACTACCAACCTGTCCGAGCACTTCTTGACAGCGGTAGCCAAGCTAACCTGATAAACAGGTTAGGCTTGCCAAGAAACAAAATTTCGATCCCTGTTCTAGGACTAAATCAATCTTCATCGGCCACTAACGGCATTTCTACTTGCACTATTCGAGCCCTAGGCCAACAAGAGCCTACCTTTTCTATTCAAGTCTTCGTTTTACCGAAACTCTGTTCGAATATGCCCTCAGTACAGGTAGATTCATCCAATTGGAGTCATATTTCAAATCTAAAGCTTGCAGATAACAAATTTTACAACCCTGGTCCAATTGACTTACTCTTAGGTGCACAACTTTACACAGAAATCGTCCAATCAGGACGAATTCCAGGACCTCACGGCCTACCCTCCGCTTTTAAGACAGTTTTTGGGTGGGTCTTGATGGGTCAAACTCAAAACATAAATATTTCATCTCAAGTCAATTCTTACTTTACTTCCTGTGAGCAGTCTCTCGACTTTAATATTCGCAGATTTTGGGAACTAGAATCAATTAAGTCAAAAACGTTTCTCTCACCCGATGAAAAAAGATGTGAAGAGATTTTCCAAAAAACTACCACTAGAGATATTTCTGGCCGATTTACTGTAAATTTGCCTTTTCGTCAGTGGCCTATCGTCAATTTTTGTCTCTTGAATCTCGCTTAATAAAAAATTCAAATTTCTATAGTATTTACTCGGATTTTATGAGAGAATATCTCAAAAACGGGCACATGTCTTTAATTCCAAGATCCGAACCTAGACCTCAGTTATGTTCTTATTTACCACATCACGGAGTCCTTCGTCTTGACAAATCAACGACTAAACTCCGGGTGGTTTTTAACCCCTCGATTAAGGGTGAACGAAACTCTCAAAATTACAAGCCGATATTTCCGAAATTCTATTAAAATTAAGATTTTATTCTATCGTATTTTTGACTGATATAAAACAGCATTTTTTACAAATTCAAATCAATCCAATTCATCGGGACTACCAAAGGCTACTTTGGCGATTTGATCCCAACGAACCCCTGCAGGAATACAGGCTTAATACAGTGACGTTTGGTGTTAGTTCAAGTCCCTATTTAGCTATTAGAACTCTTAGAGAACTAGCCATCCTGGAGGCTAAGAATTATCCTGAAGCATCCCAGGTCCTTTTAAATAACATTTTCATGGACGATATTTGCTGTGGAGCTAACTCTCTAGAAGGTGCTTTATCGCTTCAAAAGGATCTCATAGCGTTGCTTAAATTGGGAAAATTTGAATTAAGAAAATGGGCATCAAATAATCCGAAACTTCTTTCACATTTGTCGCCCGCTGATTGTCAGATCCCTGTTACCTTTGAAGACGATTCTTCAACATCGATTAAGGTGTTGGGCCTTCAGTGGCACCCTTCTACAGATACCTTTACCTATTCTTGTACCCCTTGTGAAAAACCTTGCACCAAAAGGAATATTTTATCAGCTATCGCTAAAATTTGGGATCCTATAGGTTTCTTATCGCCTGTTTCATTTTTAGCCAAAGTGATTATGCAAAAACTTTGGTTATGCAAAACTGATTGGGATGAAATACCTCCCGATCCAATCAAAACTCTTTGGAATCAATTCAATAATCATTTAACCACTCTTTCGAATCTTTGTATACCTGGACATTTTTTTTCGAATAATATTCAACGGTGTCAATTGCTAGGTTTCTGCGATGCATCCGAGCTAGGATACGCTTCTTGCGTATACGTTCGCGTCGAATTACCAAATAAAATTATCAAAACTGCTCTAGTCATGGGCAAGTCAAGGGTTGCTCCCTTACACACTATTTCAATCCCACGTTTGGAACTACTTGGAGCTACTCTATTAGCTGATTTACTCAAACTAGTTATTCGCACCTATTCATCATTACTCGTAATCGATGAAATTCTTGCGTTCTCGGACTCACAGGTCACGCTTCATTGGGTCACATCTTCACCTCACAAGTGGCAAACCGCGTGAGTCGTATTCAAGAAACAATCCCCGAAGTCCCATGGTATCACATTACTTCACTCGAAAACCCTGCCGACTGCGCTAGCAGAGGGTTGTCGCCCAATAACTTAATAAATCACCATCTTTGGTTTCACGGCCCTCCATGGATTACCTTGCCCACTACGGAGTGGCAAATTCAAAGGTTTATAAATCAACGTTCTTTGGGAGTTCCAGACAAGGTTCTCAAAGAAGAAAAACCGGAAAATTCAGTGGTGCTGACGGCAGAACTTCAAAATCAAAACTTTTTTGATAGACTAATCGATAAAATATCCAATTTAAATACCATTCAAAAAACATTTGTCATTTTTTAAGACTTATTCACAATCGAAAAACCTCAGTTGACCTTTTATCCGGCGTTTTTTCCGCTTTTGAACTACACAAGGCTCTACTTGTTTTAGTTAAAAGGGTCCAAGAAGAGTGTTTTTCGGATATCATTCAAAAAATTCAGAACACTCAGCTATTACCTAAGCCGTTTCGCAAACTTGCGCCCTTTTTAGACGAATTGGGTTTCCTTAGAGTGGGCGGACGCTTACGGCATTCTCAACTCTCCTTTGAGGCAAAACATCCCTTATTATTGTTTACATCCTGGAATAAACACAGTCCAATACTTAATTCGTCAAAAGTTTTGGATTATGTCATCACGTCGAGCTATTCAGAGGGTTTTTTTTGCAATATATTCTCTGCTTTTCTTAAAACCAAAACCTTACACTCCGTACATGTCGGATTTACCTTCTTTTAGAACGTCACAATTAAAATGTTTTTCACACGTTTGCTTAGACTATGCAGGCCCAATCAAAACCTTTGTAGGTCAGAGACGTCGTGGAGCACAAGTTGGTAAATCATATATCGCAGTCTTTGTCGATACTTCTGTCAAAGCAATCCATATCGAGCTGGTTTCGGATTTAACCACAGAAGCGTGCATCGCTGCTTTACGACGCTTTGTTGCTAGACGTGGCACTTGTGTCCAAATCACAAGTGATAGAGGCTCAAACTTTGTTGGGGCTAAATTAGGGAAATTAGCTTCTGAGAGCTTAAAAATCAAATGGTGTCTTAATAGTCCGGGAGCCCCCCACCTAAATGGTCTAGCAGAAGCAAGAGTCAAATCTATAAAAACACATTTGTATCGGGTCGTCGGTGACCAGATACTAACCTTCGAAGAGCTCTATACTCTCCTCGCCCAAATAGAGGCATTACTCAATTCTCGACCCCTTTGTGAGCAAAGCTCTGACCCAAACGATCTTACGTCTTTGACTCCGAGTCATTTCCTCACAATGGAACCCCTTAACTCGTGTCCTGATCCTGACCTTTCTACCCTTAAAGTTAACACCCTTAAGCGTTGGCAACTTATCCAACGAATTCATGCCGATTTCTGGAAGCGTTGGAAACTGGAGTACTTAAATACTTTACAACAGCGTTCTAAGTGGTCGGACCCTTCGGTTGTAATCAAGCTGGATACGCTTGTATTAATTAAGGATGAAACTAGGCCGCCATTACACTGGTTGCTAGGTAGAAGGGTGTCCGTACATCCGTCGGGATAATCACATTCGAGTTGCTACTGATAAAACACAACACGGACTTTTCACTCGTCCCGTGGTCAAGTTGTGCCCACTACCTTTAGATGCGCACTAAACTCCCAAGCAACTTCTTTTTGTTTCGTGTGTCGTTATCTAGAATATATATATATTTTTTTTGCATTTTTTTCTTTTTAATCCTTAAACCTAAAACGGATTTTAATAACCTACCCTTTAAGGTTTTGAATTAACTTATATTTTTTTTTATATAGCCATTTGTTTATTCAACTTAATCTTCATGTAAAACTTCGTTTTAAGTGGGCGGAAAATGTTCGTGCAACTTTAATTTTAAATTCAAATTTTGCGCCAAATTCCCGTATTCGGAAAACCCACACAATTTCAATTTTGATTGGCACAAGCAAAACGCCAGCGCCATCTACGAAAAATGAATCTGCGCAAAAAGGCGTAACCCAGAAGAGATTCGTCTGTCGTATTCTATCGAGATCACCACGCAGCATGGTGATAAAATTCTATTAACCAAAAATCCAATAACATTCAGTGAAAATCAAACTAAAACATTACACAAACAAGTGCGATTCTAGTGTGGATCGACTGCAACAACTGGGCCAGCGAGAGGAGCTCCTCTGGACGACGGAAACAACAAAAAAGGTGAGTGCCAATCCTCTATATTGTCTTTGTGTGGCTCGGAAAAATTAATATTTTTACATCGTCCTTTTAAGGATTTTTGCACCCAGATTTTATAAAACGACCAGCGCGTTTACAGTCCCGCGGCTCTACCAAACCTCAAATCATCAACACCTATACTAAAAATCCCTAAATGACGTTTTTTGGAATCTCAACTCACTCAGTGGGTTTTTCGTATCTGTATGACGCCACAATACTGCAACTCGGTGCTTTTTTTGATAAATTGTAGATATAGTTTGTAAAATATGAATTTTCAAAGTTTTGCCATTTTGGTCATATGGGTTTCCCTATACTAAAAATCGCTAAATGACGTTTTTTGGAATCTCAACTCCCTCAGTGGTTTTTTCGTATCTGTATGACGCCACAATACTGCAACTCGGTGCTTTTTTTGATAAACTGTATAGTTTGTAAAATATGAATTTTCATAGTTTTGCCATTTTGATCTTATAGGTTTCCCTATACTAAAAATCGCTAAATGACGTTTTTTGGAATCTCAACGCATTCAGTGGTTTTTTCGTATCTGTATGACGCCACAATACTGCAACTCAGTGTTTGTTTTGATAAACTCTATAGTTTGTAAAATATGAATTTTCAAAGTTTTGCCATTTTGGTCTTATGGGTTTCCCTATGCTAAAAATCGCTAAATGACGTTTTTTGGAATCTCAACTCACTCAGTGGTTTTTTCGTATCTGTATGACGCCACAATACTGCAACTCGGTGCTTTTTTTGATAAACTGTAAAGTTTGTCAAATATGAATTTTCAAAGTTTTGCCATTTTGGCTTATGGGTTTTCCTATACTAAAAATCGCTAAATGACGTTTTTTGGAATCTCAACTCACTCAGTGGTTTTTTCGTATCTGTATGACGCCACAATACTGCAAATCGGTGTGTTTTTTGATAAACTGTATAGTTTGTAAAATATGAATTTTCAAAGTTTTGCCATTTTGGTCTTATGGGTTTCCCTATGCTAAAAATCGCTAAATGACGTTTTTTGGAATCTCAACTCACTCAGTGGCTTTTTCGTATCTGTATGACGCCACAATACTGCAACTCAGTGCTTTTTTGATAAACTGTAAAGTTTGTCAAGTATGAATTTTCAAAGTTTTGCCATTTTGGCTTATGGGTTTTCCTATACTAAAAACCGCTAAATGACGTTTTTTGGAATCTCAACTCGCTCAGTGGTTTTTTCGTATCTGTATGACGCCACAATACTGCAACTCGGTGCTTTCTTTGATAAACTGTATAGTTTGTAAAATATGTATTTTCAAAGTTTTGCCATTTTGGTCTTATGGGTTTCCCTTTACTAAAAATCGCTAAATGACGTTTTTTGGAATCTCAAGTCACTCAGTGTTTTTTTCGTATCTGTATGACGCCACAATACTGCAACTCGGTGCTTTCTTTGATAAACTGTATAGTTTGTAAAATATGAATTTTCAAAGTTTTGCCATTTTGGTCTTATGGGTTTCCCTATACTAAAAATTGCTAAATGACGTTTTTTGGAATCTCAACTCACTCAATGGTTTTTTCGTATCTCTATGACGCCACAATACTGCAACTCGGTGCTTTTTTTGATAAACTCTATAGTTTGTAAAATATGAATTTTCAAAGTTTTGCCATTTTGGCTTATGGGTTTTCCTATACTAAAAATCGCTAAATGACGTTTTTTGGAATCTCAACTCACTCAGTGGTTTTTTCGTATCTGTATGACGCCACAATACTGCAAATCGGTGTGTTTTTTGATAAACTGTATAGTTTGTAAAATATGAATTTTCAAAGTTTTGCCATTTTGGCTTATGGGTTTTCCTATACTAAAAATCGCTAAATGACGTTTTTTGGAATCTCAACTTACTCAGTGGTTTTTTCGTATCTGTATGACGCCACAATACTGCAACTCGGTGCTTTTTTTGATAAACTGTAAAGTTTGTAAAATATGAATTTTCAAAGTTTTGCCATTTTGGTCTTATGGGTTTCCCTATACTAAAAATCGCTAAATGACGTTTTTTGGAATCTCAACTCACTCAATGGTTTTTTCGTATCTCTATGACGCCACAATACTGCAACTCGGTGCTTTTTTTTGCTGAACTGTATAGTTTGTAAAATATGAATTTTCAAAGTTTTGCCATTTTGGTCTTATGGGTTTCCCTATACTAAAAATCGCTAAATGACGTTTTTTGGAATCTCAACTTACTCAGTGGTTTTTTCGTATCTGTATGACGCCACAATACTGCAACTCGTTGCTTTTTTTGATAAACTGTAAAGTTTGTAAAATATGAATTTTCAAAATTTTGCCATTTTGGCTTATGGGTTTCCCCATACTAAAAATCGCCAAATTAAGTTTTTTGGAATCTTAACTCACTCAGTGGTTTTTTGGTATCTGTATGACGCCACAATACTGCAACTTGGTGCTTTTTTTGATAAACTGTATAGTTTGTAAAATATTAATTTTCAAAGTTTTGCCATTTTGTTCTTATGGGTTTCCCTATACTAAAAATCGCTAAATGACATTTTTTGGAATCTCAACTCACTCAGTGGTTTTTTCGTATCTCTATGACGCCACAATACTGCAACTCGGTGCTTTTTTTGATAAACTGTATAGTTTGTAAAATATGAATTTTCAAAGTTTTGCCATTTTGGTCTTATGGGATTCCCTATGTTAAAAATCGCTAAATGACGTTTTTTGGAATCTCAACTCACTCAGTGGTTTTTTCGTATCTGTATGACGCCACAATACTGCAAATCGGTGTGTTTTTTGCTAAACTGTATAGTTTGTAAAATATGAATTTTCAAAGTTTTGCCATTCTGGTCTCTCACCAACACTTTACAGCGTCCACCTGCTTCTTGACAGCGAAGAATGTGACTAAAGTAAACGAAACAATGCAATGGCGGCTGCTTGTGTTGCCATATATGGATTTTAGTGCGATTTAAAAATTGTTAACAAAGCTGATGCAAAGAGGTTGTGACAACGATATTATTTAAAAAAAATCAGAGTGTCTTTTGTTGAATATTATTATTTTGGCTCAAAATAGTTTTTTTTGAGTTGATCTTGTTAGAACTTAACTATATTAATGTAAATCATTAACCATAACTCTAAAAAATAAGTCGGAATGTGCTCACCTTGGGGTTGTGACATTAACAAAGCCTGAGACCTCAGCTACTGTTAATACAGCAAAAATCCTTAATAATTAAAATATTTTTTTCTTTTTTTGGTGAGGTAGCAGATTAGATTGCATTTTATCCTATTTTAAAAGTAGGTTTCTGCTTCAAAAAATGAGATATTTACCCCTGTGACACTGTTTCACAGGTGTTCTGAAGAACTGCCAATTTGTATGATTAGTATTTTTTCAATTTTAACTTGTCTTTGTCTGTGCCTGGTCCGCTCAAGTCTTGATGATTTGATATGGGCTTTAGTGAGTTTGGCATTGATATAACATTCTCTGACATATTATTGTCATGATTATTTTTCCTGTAAGTGGTTTTTTTAACTGTTGGAAATAAAGGACTATTTATTTATTTATAATTTTTGTACACAAAGATTTAATCTCTGCCTGATACAAACACACGCTTTAAATATAGGTCCTAAACTTTACAATTTATTACCAAACAATTTGAGAAACCTTGCAACTTATAGTTTTAAAATAAAATTAAAAAAAATTTTGTTTGAAAATTATGACATGTTATTCGAGCTTCTCTAACTTATATAAAGTAGCATACATGAATAATCAAGCTAAAAGTGTTTGTAAAATTAAAACTTTCAAAATTTATTACCAAAGTTTTTATCCAAAGTAAATTAAACCAAATATTGTAGAATTCTATATTGATTAAGTAGATACCTAGATAATAGTGCAATTTATTGTAAAAATATATTATAAGTTCCTATCATTTAATTTAAGCAGTTCAGTACAAATTTTAAATTTAAGGAACTGCTTTTTGTAAAATGTAAAATATTGATGTGCAATAACAAAACTATATTAAGAATTTATATATACTTTTGAAATAAAATCTTTAATCTTGAAATCTTCCAAGAGATTTGTTTTTTTCGCTCAGAAACACTTTTTTATGATATTTCTCCTTCAGATATTCATCGTATCTAGTGTATAGGGTGTTCAATTTAAAAAACCACCGTCCTGTCAAATTTTAACATTTAGAATTTATTTTTACATTCTGACCCAAAAATTTTTAAACCACATAAAAAATTATGAAACTTTTGTATTTATTATATTTTGATAGCTAGTCAAATAAACGTTTTAGATATGGTGTAAAAGTATACGGGATATAATATAATATTTACATAACTAAATAATACTAAACTAGTCTTGGGTCTTTTTGGTAAAATCTCAGCTTCTTCTTCTTATTTGTGGTCTAAATCTTGGTCACACTGGGCTTCTCTATCTTCAAAATTTTCTTCAATATAACTTAACTCCTCAGGTAACTGAGTTTCTGTATTTGGACAAAGGTCTCGCCGTTCATTTCTGAAATTTTTTCAACGTCTGAACCATGACATTTTGCACATAAATCTGTGCATCGCAACCCATGTTTTTGGCACCGGCATCGACTCTGACAATTGGTTACCCAGCAGCCAGTAAAGTCAGTAAAGCGGGGCATAAGTATTTTTGAATTATTTCCAATCACTTCTTTCCAGCCTCACTTGGTTGGAGTTAGATTGGTTCCAAGCCACGCTTGAATCTCAAAGTGCCTATGCTCTATAAGAGTGTTGTGTTGTTAAATAAAATTACAGATAGACATACCAAGTGATTCATTTTCAATTATAAGGTTCTTATTTGCTTTTATTTTGTTTTTACTTAAAATGCGTGTTTGCGTCAAGTTTTTACTATGCTGCTTGGCGTGCTGAAAAACACCTGTTACACGTTTCAAATTAAAATGCATACAAAAAATTGACGTTTTCGGTATGCTTCCAGAAAAACGGTTATTCAAAATAAATAAATATTTTGTTAGTTTTTAAATAAATAATCTTTTTTTTATTTCTTTAAAAGGTATATCTCAATGTCAAAAACTGAGTTTAAGTACAATTGTATACGATAATTTTATGAAGGAGAAATTTCATTAAAAAAAAAACGTGTTTTTGAGTGGAAAAACAAATATCTTAGAAACTTCAAAATTTTTTTGTTTGTAAAATATTGTTACAAATTTAAGTTATTTAAATTTTATAATTGGAATTTATTTAGGTTTAGTGTAGTATTAGGTCGATTTATCTTAAGGTTGTATTCTTAGTCTAGGTTTTAGTTGCGTTGTCTGTGGCTTGCGGTCGCGGTAGTGCGGGAACTTTCCGGACGTCGAAGGCTGCCGGAAAGTTCGAGAGAGATGGACGATCCTATATATAGGGCCGGGGTCGCGCACCAGGCAGTCAGTCACAGATAACGTGCTGTAGTGGTCGTGAGATTAACACGAAGTTAATAGACCGATTATAGTAGTGAATTATTAGCAAGTTATTACTAGTTTAAGTGCGTGTTTTTGTACATAATTTGTCGAAATAAATTGACGTATCGTTTTCAACAATTGCGAGTTTTAATTTGTCGTTGTGAACCCGTAACAATTGGTGTCAGAAGTGAGATTAAAAGAAATAAATAGTGCAAAGACTATCCTTACATATTACCACCGGATAGGACAATTGGACAGAAAAACAGTAAGTGATTTTTCCAGAATATTCGAAGAAGTTCGATATTGTTTTATTCAAAAACTAAAAGAGATATTTAAGAACCGACTTCGACATTAACTTTACAGTCCAAAAATTGATAATTAGAGAGATTTTCTAGAATATTCTATAACATTCTACGACGTTCTATTCAAAAACTAGAAGAGATATACAAATACCGACTTCGACATTAGATTAGTAATTTTAAAAGTAAGAATCAGAAAGAATTTCTAGAACATTCCATCACTTTCTACGACGCTCTATTCGAAAACCAGAAGAAATATCCAAAAAGAGACTTCGACATTAGCTTAGTAATTTCAAAAGTAAGAACTAAAAAGAATTTCTAGAAGATTCCATAACATTCTACAACGTTCTATTCAAAAACTAGAAGAGATATACAAATACCGATTTCGACATTAGTTTAGTTATTTCAAAAGTAAGAATTAGAAAGAATTTCTAGAAGATTCCATAACATTCTACGACGTTCTATTCAAAAACTAGAAGAGATACACAAATACCGACTTCGACAGTAGCTTAGTTATTTTAAAAGTAAGAATTAGAAATTATTTCTAGAATATTCCATAACATTCTACGACGGTCTATTCGAGGACCAAAAGAGATAATCAAAAAGTGACTTCTACATTTGCCTAGTAGCAGAAAGAGTAGCATTTACCCGTATATTCCAGAACATTCCATTAGGTTCTATTTAAGAATTGGAAGAGATATTGAAAAACCGACTTCGACATTCGCTTTATAGCCCTAAAATAGACGTTTTAAGTGATTTATCAGGAAGTTGATACTTACTAGACAAGGATCGGCAAAGATGGAAGATCTAACTAAAATGATGCAGGCTCTAGCAGCTCAAATGGCTCAAAACCAGGGCGATATGAAACACACCATGGACGACATGAAACACACTATTGAACAAAATCAGAATGATATGAGACAGACCATCGAACAAAACCAGAACGATATGAAACAGATATTTGAGCAAAGATTAGATGACATTCAAGAAAACTTCGATCAAATAAAGAGCAACTCCGAACAGCTGAGAGAAGAGTTCAAGAGTGCAACCGAAGATCTTAAGGAAGAAATAACTCAAAGAATGCATAGTGTGGAACAAAAGGTACAAAATAAATTGCAGAATGTAGAAGAAAAGGTACAAAATGTTGAGGAAAAGGTACAAAATGTTGAAGAAAAAGTGGAGACCAAACTACAGAATGTTAGGGAAGAAGTTTTTCAAACCATAGAAGAAAAATTCCAGGACATGTCAAAACAGTTTATACAGCTTCAGAAAGAACACAACAAAATAAAAGCTCAAGGATGTGTTGTAAATTCCAACCAAAACATTAAGCCTCCAAATTTTGATGGTACGTCTTCCTGGTCTACTTACAAACAACAGTTTGAAGCTGCCGCTGCTGCAAATGGTTGGGATGATGAAGAAAAAGCTAGAGCTTTGTTAGTAGCTCTGCGAGAACCTGCTCTGGGACTTTTACGGTCCATTCCAGTCGAACAAAAACAGAATTATAATGCTTTAGTGGCAGCGTTAGAAAGAAGGTATGGAGACGAACACTTACGAAATTTACATTGGTCAGAATTAAATATTCGTCAACAAAGACCAGGAGAATCATTGCAAGAGTATGAAGCAGATATCAGGAGGCTGATGTATTTAGCTTACCCAGAAATGCCAGAAAATTACAGAGATCCCTTCACGGTAGATCGCTTTATTAACGGATTACGAGACACGGACTTAGCAAAGTTACTTCGTCGAGAACGCTTCCATAACAGCAGTGAAGTGTTGATTCGAGCCCTTGAAATTGAATCATCAAATAATATGTCCAGGCCAAAAGTAAGAGCTGTTTCAATTCAGGAGGGAGAAGAAATGAGCAATGGACATGAGGTCAACTCAAAAACGCTAAACCAAATGTTTCAATCACTGATAGAGAAGATTGACTCTTTGAAAGAAAGCAGACGATCCCCTCCAAATGTAAAGTGTTTCAGATGCGGACGTACAGGGCATATTCAACGCGATTGTCGCGTCCAAATGAGGTCTCGCTCACCATCTAGTGGGACAGATTACCGAAGAAGAGATCAGGAAAAACTAAAACTAGTCAACGCAGAGGGGCGGGTGTTGGCTAATGGGAATTTAGCCCCCAAAATTTACTCTATCAAGAGCTTAAAACATACTGCTGACAGTCTTAACATCGACGGACTTATTAATGGAAGAAAAGTTAATATAAGAGTAGACACTGGTGCTGCCATATCATTGCTTAAGTTCAAAATTGCAACGAGATATAAAATTCGACCGACAGAAAAGAAAATAACACTTAAGACTGTGACTGGAGAATCCGCCGACGTGTTGGGGCAGACAGACATAGACCTACAGCTGGGGAGGTTGAAGATTCGCCACTCGGTATTAGTTGCAGACGAATTTATTTTGGGAATGGACCTGATAAGTAAACATGGATTTGCGTTTGATAATAAACTTAATACCCTAAGATTTGGGAACGAAGAGTTCATTTTGTCAAATAGTCACATCAATAAAGAACCAATTAAGGTGGTGGCAGTATGCACAACAAGACTAGTCGGTAACAGTGAGACCATAATTTTTGGGAGGCTGGAAAGTAAAACATCAAGCTGCGTCGGACTCATAAGCCAACAAAACACACCCAACACCTACCTCGTTGCAAAATCACTAGTTAAAACCGATAAAGACATCCCGATTAGAGTCGCCAATATTTTCCCAAATAGTGTCAAAATTAATAAGGGGGAGGTGGTAGCATTATTTGAACCAGTACAGAAAGTAACAAGATGTGAAGAGCCAACTTCCGAGGATACAAGCAAGTTACCAATGGAGGTACTTCAGCAATTTGAGTCAACTTGGCAACATCTCACTCCAGAAGAATTTAGTAAAGCGAGAGAGTTTATAGAAGAACAAAGTAATATCTTCGAAACTAGGAGTAGTTCGGGACGCACAAACCTTATTCAACATGCTATCAACACTGGCGATGCCCAACCGATAAGACAACCCCCAAGAAGACTACCAATGGCCAAGCAAGAAGAAGTTCACAATCTCATTAATAAAATGCTCAGCGACGGTGTTATTGAAGAGTCATCAAGTCCTTGGTCATCTCCTGTGGTGTTGGTCATTAAAAAGGATGGAAGGACTAGATTTTGTGTCGACTACAGGAAACTTAACGATGTGACCAAGAAAGATAGTTACCCACTGCCAAGAATAGACGACACATTAACAACGTTGGCAGGATCATATTGGTTTTCTACTCTTGACCTGAAAAGTGGGTATTGGCAAGTAGGAATCTTTGAAAGAGATAAAGAGAAGACTGCATTCTCTGCTGGAAGTGGACTTTATCAGTTTAATGTGATGCCATTTGGCCTGTGCAATGCCCCAGCTACATTTGAAAGACTAATGGAAGTCGTTCTACGAGGCCTTACTTGGAAAACCTGCCTAGTCTATTTGGATGATGTCATAGTAATGGGGAAATCATTTCAAGAACATCTAGATGATTTACGAGAAGTATTCTCAAGAATCAGGAACGCAAATCTTAAATTAAACTCAAAGAAATGTTTTCTGTTCCAAGAAAAAGTTGAGTTCCTGGGTCACGTCGGCGTCGTTTCCCGAGAAGGCATCCATACCGACGAAAAGAAGCTACAAGCAATAAAAGAATGGCCTCAACCTCGTGACAAACATGAATTGAGAAGCTTTTTGGGTCTGTGTACATACTACAGACGATTTGGAGAAGGATTCGCCAAAATAGCGTCTCCGTTACATAGACTTACAGAAGATAAAGCTTCTTACAAATGGAATACCGAATCTGACCAAGCATTTAGAAGACTAAAATCAGCATTATGTTCTAGTCCGATTCTTGCATATCCCATTCCAAAAGGAAAAATCATATTAGATACTGATGCGAGCAACGATGGCATAGGAGCAGTACTCTCCCAAGTACAAGATGGAGAAGAACGGGTCATCAAATTTTTCGGCAAGAAGCTATCCAAACCAGAGAGAAATTATTGTGTTACTAGAAAGGAGCTCCTAGCCATAGTTAAATCCGTAGATCACTTTCACAAATATCTCTACGGACAAGAGTTTCTGATTAGAACGGATCATGCTGCGTTACAGTGGCTCATGAAAATGAAACAACCTGAGGGGCAAGTCGCGAGATGGATAGAAAAGCTACAACAATACCATTATCAAATTAAGCACCGAGCAGGAAGGGTGCATAATAATGCAGATGCATTGTCCAGAAGACCTTGGCCCGAGGATTGTAAACATTGCAGGAAAATTGACCAGAAAGAAGGAATTACCTGCGTGCGCCAGATAAAGTTAGAACCAGATGAAGAATGGATGTCTGCTTCGATTAGAACCACACAACTTAACGACAAAGATGTAGGACCTATCTTGCGATTGAAAGAAGAGAACAAGCCACGACCATCATGGCAAGATATCGCAAACCAAGGGGTGATATTCAAATCACTGTGGGCACAATGGGATTCACTGATAGTAGAAGAAAACATCCTTAAACGTGCCTGGGAAAGTGCCGATGGCCTTACTGTGATTAATCAAGTAGTGGTTCCTAGGAGCATGGTAGACAATATAATGGCCGAATGCCATGGTGGAAAATCAGGCGCGCACCTAGGCATAAATAAAACCATGGACAAAATTCGAAACCGATTTTATTGGGTCAATTACTTTCAAGATGTGAAAAACTGGTGCCGCCGATGTTCGACTTGTGCAGCCAGCCAAGGTCCCAAAACAAGGTCCAGAGGTCAAATGAAACAATATAACGTAGGTCTGCCATTCGAACGCATTGCTATTGATGTGGCCGGACCATTTCCAGAAACTAAAAAGGGCAACAAATACATCCTTGTTGTCATTCAGCAAATGGCCAGAAGTTTTTGCTTTGCCTAACCAAGAGGCCGCTACAGTTGCAGAAGTTCTGGTAAATGATGTTTTCAGCCGATTTGGCATTCCTTTGGAACTACATTCAGATCAAGGAAGAAACTTTGAATCAAAGCTCTTCCAGAATCTCTGTGACCTTTTAGGAATACATAAAACACGGACTACTGCTTTGCATCCGCAGTCAGATGGCATGGTTGAAAGATTTAATAAAACAATAGAGGAACATCTTTGCAAAGTTGTTGATGAGCACCAAACAGATTGGGACCAATATATTCCATTGTTTTTGATGGCCTATAGAACTGCCATTCACAATACGACAGGAGCTACTCCATCTAGTATCCTGTTTGGTAGAGAACTGCATTTACCATGTGATATCATGTTTGGTTCACCTGAAGAAGCACACTTAGAGGTTAATGACTATGTCGAACGTTTAAGGCAAAAGCTGCACGATATCCATGAAGTGGTTAGAGAGCGAATAGAAATAGCCAGTGACCGCATGAAAGCGAGATATGACCTGAAAGCAAACTCTTCAGGGTTCAAAGAGAATGATCAAGTCTGGCTATACAATCCTCAACGCAAGAAAGGAAGATCACCTAAGTTGACACCACCATGGGAAGGGCCTTATAAAGTTGTTAAGAGAATTAATGATGTAGTCTACCGAATCCAGAGAAGCCCGAAGTCCAAGATGAAAGTTGTTCATCTAGACAGACTAAAACCTTACCTGGGAAATGTTGATCGAGACGATCAAACCTGAAGAGGAGGATAGTGTTACAAATTTAAGTTATTTAAATTTTATAATTGGAATTTATTTAGGTTTAGTGTAGTATTAGGTCGATCTATCTTAAGGTTGTATTCTTAGTCTAGGTTTTAGTTGCGTTGTCTGTGGCTTGCGGTCGCGGTAGTGCGGGAACTTTCCGGACGTCGAAGGCTGCCGGAAAGTTCGAGAGAGATGGACGATCCTATATATAGGGCCGGGGTCGCGCACCAGGCAGTCAGTCACAGATAACGTGCTGTAGTGGTCGTGAGATTAACACGAAGACCGATTATAGTAGTGAATTATTAGCAAGTTATTACTAAGTTTAAGTGCGTGTTTTTGTACATAATTTGTCGAAATAAATTGACGTATCGTTTTCAACAATTGCGAGTTTTAATTTGTCGTTGTGAACCCGTAACAATATTGTAGTTTTATATATAGAGATCATTGTGGGTTTCCCTATACTAAAAATCGCTAAATGACGTTTTTTGGAATCTCAACTCCCTCAGTGGTTTTTTCGTATCTGTATGACGCCACAATATTGCAACTCGGTGCTTTTTTTGATAAACTGTATAGTTTGTAAAATATGAATTTTCATAGTTTTGCCATTTTGGTCTTATAGGTTTCCCTATACTAAAAATCGCTAAATGACGTTTTTTGGAATCTCAACTCCCTCAGTGGTTTTTTCGTATCTGTATGACGCCACAATACTGCAACTCAGTGCTTTTTTTGATAAACTCTATAGTTTGTAAAATATGAATTTTCAAAGTTTTGCCATTTTGGTCTTATGGGTTTTCCTATACTAAAAATCGCTAAATGACGTTTTTTGGAATCTCAACTCACTCAGTGGTTTTTTCGCATCTGTATGACGCCACAATACTGCAACTCGGTGCTTTTTTTAATAAACTGTATAGTTTGTGAAATATGAATTTTCAAAATTTTGCCATTTTGGTCTTATGGGTTTCCCCATACTAAAAACCGCTAAATGACGTTTTTTGGAATCTTAACTCACTCAGTGGTTTTTTGGTATCTGTATGACGCCACAATACTGCAACTTGGTGCTTTTTTTGATAAACTGATTAGTTTGTAAAATATGAATTTTCAAAGTTTTGCCATTTTGGTCTTATGGGTTTCCCTATACTAAAAATCGCTAAATGACGTTTTTTGAATCTCAACTCACTCAGTGGTTTTTTCGTATCTGTATGATGCCAAAATACTGGTTTTTTCGTATCTGTATGATGCCACAATACTGCAACTCGGTGCCTTTTTCAATAAACTGTATAGTTTGTAAAATATGAATTTTCAAAGTTTTGCCATTTTGGTCTTATGGGTTTCCCTATACTAAAAATCGCTAAATTACGTTTTTTGGAATCTCAACTCACTCAATGGTTTTTTCGTATCTCTATGACGCCACAATACTGCAACTCGGTGCTTTTTTTGCTGAACTGTATAGTTTGTAAAATATGAATTTTCAAAGTTTTGCCATTTTGGTCTTATGGGTTTCCCTTTACTAAAAATCGCTAAATGACGTTTTTTGGAATCTCAACTCACTCAGTGGTTTTTTCGTATCTGTATGACGCCACAATACTGCAACTCGGTGCTTTCTTTGATAAACTGTATAGTTTGTAAAATATGAATTTTTAAAGTTTTGCCGTTTTGGTCTTATGGGTTTCCCTATACTAAAAATCGCTAATTGACGTTTTTTGGAATCTTAACTTACTCAGTGGTTTTTTCGTATCTGTATGATGCCATAATACTGCAACTCAGTGCTTTTTTTGATAAACTCTATAGTTTGTAAAATATGAATTTTCAAAGTTTTGTCATTTTGGTCTTATGGGTTTCCCTTTACTAAAAATCGCTAAATGACGTTTTTTGGAATCTCAACTCACTCAGTGGTTTTTTCGTATCTGTATGACGCCACAATACTGCAACTCGGTGCTTTCTTTGATAAACTGTATAGTTTGTAAAATATGAATTTTTAAAGTTTTGCCGTTTTGGTCTTATGGGTTTCCCTATACTAAAAATCGCTAATTGACGTTTTTTGGAATCTTAACTTACTCAGTGGTTTTTTCGTATCTGTATGATGCCATAATACTGCAACTCAGTGCTTTTTTTGATAAACTCTATAGTTTGTAAAATATGAATTTTCAAAGTTTTGTCATTTTGGTCTTATGGGTTTCCCTATACTAAAAATCGCTAAATGACGTTTTTTGGAATCTCAACTCACTCAGTGGTTTTTTCGCATCTGTATGACGCCACAATATTGCAACTCGGTGCTTTTTTTAATAAACTGTATAGTTTGAAAAATATGAATTTTCAAAATTTTGCCATTTTGGTCTTATGGGTTTCCCTATACTAAAAATCGCTAAATGACGTTTTTTGGAATCTCAACTCACTCAGTGGTTTTTTCGCATCTGTATGACGCCATAATACTGCAACTCGGTGCTTTTTTTAATAAACTACAGTTTGTGAAATATGAATTTTCAAAATACTTGCCATTTTGGTCTTATGGGTTTCCCCATACTAAAAATCGCTAAATGACGTTTTTTTGGAATCTTAACTCACTCAGTGGTTTTTTGGTATCTGTATGACGCCACAATACTGCAACTTGGTGCTTTTTTTGATAAACTGTATAGTTTGTAAAATATGAATTTTCAAAGTTTTGCGATTTTGGTCTTATGGGTTTCCCTATACTAAAAATCGCTAAATGACGTTTTTTTGGAATCTCAACTCACTCAGTGGTTTTTTCGCATCTGTATGACGCCACAATACTGCAACTCGGTGCTTTTTTTAATAAACTGTATAGTTTGTGAAATATGAATTTTCAAAATTTTGCCATTTTGGTCTTATGGTTTTCCCTATACTAAAAATCGCTAAATGACGTTTTTTGAATCTCAACTCACTCAGTGGTTTTTTCGTATCTGTATGATGTCACAATACTGCAACTCGGTGCCTTTTTTGATAAACTGTATAGTTTGTAAAATATGAATTTTCAAAGTTTTGCCATTTTGGCTTATGGGTTTTCCTATACTAAAAATCGCTAAATGGCGTTTTTTGGAATCTCAACTCACTCAGTGGTTTTTTCGTATCTGTATGACGCCACAATAATGCAAATCGGTGTGTTTTTTGATAAACTGTATAGTTTGTAAAATATGAATTTTCAAAGTTTTGCCATTTTGGTCTTATGGGTTTCCCTATACTAAAAATCGCTAAATGACGTTTTTTGGAATCTCATTTCACTCAATGGTTTTTTCGTATCTCTATGACGATACAATACTGCAACTCGGTGCTTTTTTTGCTGAACTGTATAGTTTGTAAAATATGAATTTTCAAAGTTTTGCCATTTTGGTCTTATGGGTTTCCCTATACTAAAAATCGCTAAATGACGTTTTTTGGAATCTCATTTCACTCAATGGTTTTTTCGTATCTCTATGACGCCACAATACTGCAACTCGGTGCTTTTTTTGCTGAACTGTATAGTTTGTAAAATATGAATTTTCAAAGTTTTGCCATTTTGGTCTTATGGGTTTCCCTATATTAAAAACCGCTAAATGACGTTTTTTGGAATCTCAACTCACTCAGTGATTTTTTCGTATCTGTATGACTCCACAATACTGCAACTCGGTGCTTTCTTTGATAAACTGTATAGTTTGTAAAATATGTATTTTCAAAGTTTTGCCATTTTGGTCTTAGAGGTTTCCCTATACTAAAAATCGCTAAATGACGTTTTTTGGAATCTCAACTTACTCAGTGGTTTTTTCGTATCTGTATGACGCCACAATACTACAACTCAGTGCTTTTTTGATAAACTCTATAGTTTGTAAAATATGAATTTTCAAAGTTTTGCCATTTTGGTCTTAGAGGTTTCCCTATACTAAACATCGCTAAATGACGTTTTTTGGAATCTCAACTCACTCAGTGGTTTTTTCGTATCTGTATGACGCCACAATACTGTAACTCGGTGCTTTTTTTTGATAACCTGTATAGTTTGTATAATATGAATTTTCAAAATTTTGTCATTTTGGTCTTATGGGTTTCCCTATACTAAAAATCGCTAAATGACGTTTTTTGGAATCTCAACTCACTCAGTGGTTTTTTCGCATCTGTATGACGCCACAATACTGCAACTCGGTGCTTTTTTTTAATAAACTGTATAGTTTGTGAAATGTGAATTTTCAAAATTTTGCCATTTTGGTCTTATGGGTTTCCCTATACTAAAAATCGCTAAATGACGTTTTTTGGAATCTCAACTCACTCAGTGGTTTTTTCGCATCTGTATGACGCCACAATATTGCAACTCGTGGCTTTTTTTAATAAACTGTACAGTTTGTGAAATATGAATTTTCAAAATTTTGCCATTTTGGTCTTATGGGTTTCCCCATACTAAAAATCGCTAAATGACGTTTTTTGGAATCTTAACTCACTCAGTGGTTTTTTGGTATCTGTATGACGCCACAATACTGCAACTCGGTCGGTGCCTTTTTCCATAAACTGTATAGTTTGTAAAATATGAATTTTCAAAGTTTTACCATTTTGGTCTTATGGGTTTTCCTATATTAAAAACCGCTAAATGACGTTTTTTGGAATCTCAACTCACTCAGTGGTTTTTTTGTATCTCTATGACGCCACAATACTGCAACTCGGTCGGTGCCTTTTTCAATAAACTGTATAGTTTGTAAAATATGAATTTTCAAAGTTTTGCCATTTTGGTCTTATGGGTTTTCCTATATTAAAAACCGCTAAATGACGTTTTTTGGAATCTCAACTCACTCAGTGGTTTTTTTGTATCTCTATGACGCCACAATACGGCAACTCGGTGCTTTCTTTGATAAACTGTATAGTTTGTAAAATATGTATTTTCAAAGTTTTGCCATTTTGGTCTTATGGGTTTCCCTTTACTAAAAATCGCTAAATGACGTTTTTTGGAATCTCAACTTACTCAGTGGTTTTTTCGTATCTGTATGACGCCTCAATACTGCAAATCGGTGGGTTTTTTGATAAACTGTATAGTTTGTAAAATATGAATTTTCAAAGTTTTGCCATTTTGGTCTTATGGGTTTCCCTATATTAAAAACCGCTAAATGACGTGTTTTGGAATCTCAACTCACTCAGTGATTTTTTCGTATCTGTATGACGCCACAATACTGCAACTCGCTGCTTTCTTTGATAAACTGTATAGTTTGTAAAATATGAATTTTTCAAAGTTTTGCCATTTTGGTCTTATGGGTTCCCCTATACTAAAAATCGCTAAATGACGTTTTTTGGAATCTCAACTCACTCAATGGTTTTTTCGTATCTCTATGACGCCACAATACTGCAACTCGGTGCTTTTTTTTATAAACTGTAAAGTTTGTAAAATATGAATTTTCAAAGTTTTGCCATTTTGGTTTATGGGTTTTCCTATACTAAAAATCGCTAAATGACGTTTTTTGAATCTCAACTCACTCAGTGGTTTTTTCGTATCTGTATGATGTCACAATACTGCAACTCGGTGCCTTTTTCGATAAACTGTATAGTTTGTAAAATATGAATTTTCAAAGTTTTGCCATTTTGGTCTTATGGGTTTCCCTATATTAAAAACCGCTAAATGACGTGTTTTGGAATTTCAACTCACTCAGTGATTTTTTCGTATCTGTATGACGCCACAATACTGCAACTCGGTGCTTTCTTTGATAAACTGTATAGTTTGTAAAATATGAATTTTCAAAGTTTTGCCATTTTGGCTTATGGGTTTTCCTATACTAAAAATCGCTAAATGACGTTTTTTGGAATCTCAACTCACTCAGTGGTTTTTTCGTATCTGTATGACGCCACAATACTGCAAATCGGTGTGTTTTTTGATAAACTGTATAGTTTGTAAAATATGAATATTTAAAGTTTTGCCATTTTGGTCTTATGGGTTTCCCTATACCATAAACTAATAAAATAGACAACCAATCCAAAATGGCCCCATTTACCGATATCTCATACCAGATGGCCATACACGACGGTGTAAATATTTATTGAGAATTGCCTCCTCCGAAAGAGTCGGCGGTGTTGCCATACGTGGGGTATTTAGAATTTGGTAGGTATATGGCTTAATTTAATCAAATATTATTCCTTTTCGAGCGACTGCCTATTTATTATATGCTTAGGCCAGAAACTAGTTAAATTCTACTTAGTGCAGGCGCTGTAGGTAGTTGAGTAGCAAAATAAGAGGAGCGCACTTTGACAGTGGGTCAAGGATCTGGTTGTTGCCAAGCCAGGTTTTGGTCCAATTTTTTTTATCCACCCTCCTCTTATAGTCGTGTTCGAATTTCTGAAAATGTAACTATGTTGATGCCCTAAAGCCGCAATGACAGAGAAATGAATCAAATATATTAAAAACCCAAGCTAAAAATAAAATTATATTAGTTTTTTAAATTTTAGCTGCAAAAACCCCCATACCTTCTTCTAGCTTCTTAGTGAAAAATATGTAATTGTCTTTATTGTAGACAATAAAATTTCCTTTTCAACGATATACAAGTCACTGGGGTACGAACAAAGACCACTTCTCCAGCGGCGTCCATTTATTGAGGTAATGCAAAAAAATTAAAAAAATAATTATTAAAAATTGTGTCCTATAGTCGGTTGTAGAGAATAACATTTCCTTTTAAACGATGTGTAACAGGGCAGCATTAGTTTTATTTATAACAATTTAGGGCCCTCCGTAAATTACATCAATTGAAAAATCACTAAACTTACCAATTGTTTTACAAGTTTTATCCAATTTTCTCAAAAACTAAGCTTTTTAGGAAAAAACTTATTCCACACTTTATTGTAGAAAATGAAATTCCCTTTTTAATAGTATATAAGTTAGAGCAATCAGATTAACAGCAAAATCTCCAGCGGCGTCCGTTTTTTGAGAAAATGTGAAAAAAATTAAAAAACCACATGTTTGTCACAAGTTCTGCCCGATTATCTTAAAAACCAAGCCCTCTATCAAAAATTGTGCCCTATAGTCGATTATAGTCAATAAAAATTCCTTTTAAACGCCGTACCACAAGGTAAGGTTTATCTTCACAATAAAACTTTACAGGCGTCCGTAATTAAAACCATTTTTTACAAATCACCAAACAAATTAATTTTGTTACAGGTTTTATCCAAGTTTCTTAGAAACTAAGCTGAATAAAAAAAAGTGTTTAAAAAAAACTTTATTGTAGAAAAGAAAATTATCTTCGTAAATGGGGTTCATTTACAAAATAAATAAATAAAAACATTTTTGTAACATGTTTCACCCGATTCTCCAAAAAACCAAGCTCTTTATCAAAAAATGTCTCATACTTGATTGTAGAAAAAAAAAATCCTTTTCAACGATGTATAACAAGGTAAGAAAAGTTTAATTTTTAAAACTTTGGGGACGTCCGTAAATTAAATTAATGTTTAAAAATCACCAAACAAATTAATTTTGGTTCGATTTTTTTTTAAGATTCTTAAAATTTGAATCAGTGGCGGTAGTAGGCCATCCCCCCTATCTAACCGTACCTACAAAATTATGGCGCAAGATGTAGAGAAAAGGTAAGTAGTAGGATCACCTTTGCTGCTAGCCGTACCTAGAATCTTTTTTTAGGGGGGAGTTTCATCTTTTTTTTTGTGGAGGAGGGATGAAAGGAAAGGTGGGGAGGTACAAGGGGTGCAAAGACTATCAATGCAGATGGCGGGTATAGTGTGGTGCTTCATTTGTTAATTTTTAAAAATTTATTTTATTTACAAACGCCTCTAAAGTTTTAAAAATGAAATTAATCTTACCAAGTTATATATCATTTAAAAGGAAATTTTATTTTCTACAAATCAGCTGTCAAGCATATTTCCTATAAAAAGCTTAGTTTTTTTGGAAAATCGGGTGACACATTTGACAAAAATGCTTTTATTTTTTTTGTTTTATATGACCCTTATATCTAAACGAACGTCGACTTATATATCGGTAAAATTAGAATTTTATTTTCTTCAATAAAGTTTAGAACATATTTTTTTCAATTGGGCTAAGTTTTTAAGGAAATTGGATAAAACCTGTAAAAAAATTAATTTATTTAGTGATTTGTAAAAATTGATTTTATTTACGGACGCCTGTGAAGTTTTAATTTAAAGCTAAATCTTACTTTGTGATACAGCAGTTAAAAGAAAATTTTATTGTCTACAATCTACTATATAACATGATTTTTGACAGAAGGCTTAGTTTTTAAGATAATCGGGTAAAGCATGTGGTTTTTTAATTTTTTAAACATTTTCTCAACAAATGGACGCCGCTGGAAAGTTTGGTATTACTCTGCGCTAGCTTATAGATAGTTAAAAAGATAATTTTATTTTCTACAATAAAGTGTAAAATATTTTTTTTTCCCCAAAAAGCTTAGTTTAGTGATTTTTCAAAATTGATGTAATTTACGGACGACCCTAAATTGTTATAGATAAAAGTAATCTTATTTTCTTATACATCGTTTTGAAGGAAATTTCATTGTCTACAATTGACTATAGGACACAATTTTTGATAGATAGCTTAGTTTTCAAGAAAATCGGTTAAATCATGTGATAAACATGTTTCTTTTTTTCATATTTTTATATCACCTCAATTAACGGACGCCGCTGAAGAGTTTGTCATTGGTCTTACCTCACTGTGTAATAGACCGTTAAAAAGCAAATTTTATTGTCTATAATAAAGGTAATTACATATTTTTCCCTAAGAAGCTTAGTTTTCAGAAAAATTGAAGAAAACCTCAAAATCTCAGGTTTTGGGGGGTCGGGGGGGTTTTTGCATCTAACATTTTACAAACTAATAAAATTTTATATTTAGGTTGGTTTTTTGATTAATTTCTCTGTCATTGTGGCTTTAAGGCGTCAACTTACTTAAATTTTCAGAAATTCGAACACGGCTATAAGAGAAGGAGGGATAAAAAAAATTGGACAAAAACCTGGCTTGGAAACATCCAGATCGTTAATCTGCGACCTTTTGTCAGCTAGAATCCATTGTCAAACTGCGGTCGTCATATTTTGCATACTCAACTACCTACAGCGCCTGCACTAACTCGTTTGTTTCGGCTTAGGCGTTTACGTTTTGGACATATAAATAATTGTCTATATATATATATATATATATATATATATATATATATACCGGGTGGGCCAAAAAAAACCGGACAATACAAGAATAAACGAGCATCTTTGAAGGGTGCAATTTAATTTCGACCGCCATCTTGGATTTTGATATGGCGGACCGAAAAAGATATTTAGATAAAATATAATATAATTCTCTGCCAAGTGCAGTTTGTCCCATTAAAATCGATGATATAGTTCAAAAGTTATATTGAAAAAAAAATTGTCCGGTTTTTTTTTACTCACCCGGTATATATAGACTAATAATTTCTAAAATACAATAAATAGTCAAAAATATCTTTGATTTCCATAATATATGCCCAAGAAGAAAGGGGAAAAAAGACGTTGGATGGTTTTTAGATCGAGTGGCGCACTTTTTACACCGTAGCGACTACTTAAGTGTTTAATTAATAAAAAATTTTAATTGTCAGAAAACTGTCGTTAGCATTAATGTAATTTGATCAAAATCTGATCAACTCGTGAGTGTCGAACACTATTTTACCTGAAACTTATAAAAATCGGTTTAGTGGTTTAGGAGCTATCGTGTGACGGAGAGGCATACAGGCAGACATCACGACGATATTGGTAAGATAGGTCAAAATACACCCAAATAACAAATTTTCAGCGTTATCTCAAAAAAAATATTTTCGTCGAAAATAATACCTTCACACCCATTGCTGCGCGAGCTAGGAAGGTAAAGAAATATTTTCAGGGGACCCAAATTTAACCGCAAACCAAAAAATCGCTTTTCAATTTTGCCTTTGAATTTGCCCGACCACTATAAGACTTGGATATGTTTTTACAAAAACTAAAAAATATTGAACTTTAGACGCTTTCTGGCTATCACCAAATATATTTTAAAAAATTACACTCTTTTAAAGCTGGTCTATAATAGTAAAATAAAGATTTTTGCAACCTAGTAAAATGTTGTTGGAAAGAATCTTATAGCATGTACAGAAAGAATTTTTGAAATCGCCCTATATTTGATAAAATTATGCGAATATGGTTTTTGAAGAAGGTGGGGGGGAATGACAGAAGCGATGGGTGGAAGCAGGGAGGACTGCAAAGTATGAATTAGGAAAGTAAGGGATTGCAAAATGATAATTAATTATCCGCTTGCAAAATGATCTTTAGAATATTTTTAGAAAAGTTGACCGTTTTCGAGTTATTAGCAAAAACCCGTCAAAAGGCACGTTTAAGGGGGGGGGGACACCTCCCTGCCAGTGTTGAGGGGGTGGTTTCCTTTCGTAAAATGTTCGAACGAGTCTTATGTCTATCCAATACAAGTGTGTTGCTTTTACCAGAAACGAGTATAATATAGTTTACATTAAAAGCGTCTAGAGCGACACAAACATTTGAGCGAACGTTTATTTGAGCATAGAGAACTAAATATAATGTAAGATACAAAAAAGCGCAAAGTAATTAAATTAAACTTTTGTTTGTTAATTATTTTTATAAGAAGTACTTCATCTGCAATATTTTTTTCCTACCACTACACATGAAAATGATGGATTTCACATCATTTTACCATCCTCAGAAAACGTTAGATTTCACCTATGGACAATAATTTTTCTGCACATGAAAAAGTACTTTTCACTCGGCTAGCGCCTCGTTCACAACATTCACGGTGATGTGAAATTTGTCACTCTCCTTTTTGTCTCTTGTTATGTAATAGACTATTTTTTTGTAACCTTACTATATGAATAATAAAGTTACTCATTTCTGACCTTACTAACTAGAAGCCACAAAAAGGGTCCACCTATTAAAAAAAAAATAATGAAACTGGGCCTCCTTTCAAGGGCCTCCCCAAATTATTTTTTGTTGTTTAGGGATAAAAACACAAGAGATAAAAGTGTCACTGTTTATCCCTGGGATCAAAAGTGATAAATCAGGGATAAAAAATTAAAATCAGGGATGAAAAGTGATAGGTCAGGATTTAAAATATTTTAGACAAGTGATTCTTATTTGATTAAACAATCGTTAACCCTATTTTTTATGCACCCACGCTTTTACCTTAGTCTGTTAAAAGTCACGTTTGTGTACTTAAAATTTTCTAGTTTTTTATACAGCTAATGATTTCAGTAAAACCGTTTAACTTAAAACTGTTTACCTATTTTTGAGTTTGATGTTTCGCTCCACTCCACTTCCCTGTTCCAACTTAATTTCTAAAATCCTAAATTAAAATCAGCGACGTTATATACCCCAAAGTTTTAAATTTGATACAGATATCGGTTGACAAATGAATTTTGTATTAAATTAGTTTAAAAATTGTATTGAGTGATCTTAAACACCACAAAGTAGCAAGTTTGAATCAAATCAATTAATAAATACTTATGAAAAATTTTGCAGACGTCATGTTCATTTTTGTAAGTTTCAGTTTCCGTATTTAATACATACTGGTTGATAAATGGGGAACTCCGCCATTTGTTTTTTTTTTAAGATTGATGAAAATAAATTGAGTAGGTGGATTTACTCCGACAATTCTCTCACTCATAAAAATGTCTAGACTAGAGTTTTTCCAAACGTTTTCCGAACATTTCACGAGTTTCTATGGAAATTTTTCGAGTTTTTTCCGAGTGTTTTCGAACAATTCCTGAGTTTTCCGAAAATATTTTCAAAGTTTATTCCAATATTTCCGAGTTTTTGGGGTAAATTTTCAATTTCAATTTTAATCAATTCAATTCAATTTCAATATATTATTTGCCACATTTTTTACATGGAAATGAGTTTTATACATCATAGCCTTAAGTAAGTAAATATATCATGAAATATACATTGCAATGGTTTCTTTGTACCTACATAAATGTAATTAAGCCCATTTACCGGAATTCAACAAAGTTAAATAAATAACAAAAATAATAATAATTGTGACAAACTTGATGGATTCAGGAAAAAGTTTTTTCTTGGTTTAGTGTTGTTTTTTAGACTAAAAAAAGTTAAAAAAAATTAAATAAATAAAAGTAGAAATAAATAAATGCTTAGTTATAATACTACAATGAAAAAAAAAACAAATAATATATAAAAGTAAAAAAAGTAATGAAATATTCTTGAAGACCAGTTTCTAGTTAAGTATCTATTTATTTATTATAATTTTGGATAATTTTGAAGTAACCAAGTGCATCTTTATTTTTTTAAATAATTTTTTTTGACATTGTGTTTGAGTTCAGATGGTAGCAGGTTAAAGTGTTCTTTTCCAATATATGTATAGCAGCTTTGACCAATTGTTTTTTGTTTTCTTGGTAGTCTATTTTCCACAACAAATCTTGTGTCAGGAATATGTGGGATTTCTGGAAACAGTAGATTATTTTGACCTAGATAGAGAACAGAATATTTATAATAGAGTTAGTTGTCTTAAACTGAGTAAGTTTGTGCCTTTGTACAAATTTTGAGTTTTTCTACACATTACACAAGTTTTCTTTGAGCATTTGCTGAGTTTTTCGAACATTTTCAGTTTTCCAAAAATTTTCCTAGTTTTTCTGAACACTTTCCCAGATTTCCGAAAATGTTCCTAGTTTTTCCGAGCATTTCCCGAGTTTTTTCGAACATTTCTAAAGTTTTTCTGAACTTTTCTCGAGTTTTTTAAACATTTTCCGTGTTTTTCCGAACATTTCCCCAGTTTTCCAAAAATTTTCCTAGTTTTTCTGAACATTTTCCGAGATTTCCGAAAATATTCCTAGTTTTTCCGAGCATTTCCCGAGGTTTTTTGAACATTTTCAAAGTTTTCAGAAAATTCTTTGAGTTTTTCTAAACATTTTCCGAGTTTTTCGAAAATTTCTCGAGTTTTTTTTTGAACTTTTACAATGTTTTTCTAAACTTTTCTCGACTTTTTTAAACATTTTCTGTGTTTTTCCGAACATTTCCCCAGTTTTAGTTTTTTTCCTAGTTTTTCTGAACATTTTCCGAGATTTCCGAAAATTTTCCTAGTTTTTCCGAGCATTTGCCGAGGTTTTTCGAATATTTGTAAAGTTTTCTGAAAATTGTCCGAGGTTTTTTGAAGATTTTCCGAGTTTTTCGAAAATTTCTCGAGTTTTTTCGAACATTTGTAAAGTTTTTTTAAAACTTTTCTCGAGTTTTTTGAACATTTTCCAAGTTTTTGCGAACATTTCGCAAGTTTTATGAAAATGTATGTTTCCGAACATTTCCCAAACATTTTCCGGGGTTTTCCTGACATTTCCCATGTTTTCCGAAAATTTCTTGAGTTTTTCCAAAAAATTCCTGAGTTGTCCGAAAATTTTTAGCAACAGGTTTAACGACTGTACATGTGTTTCTGGCCTTAACTCTTGGAAGTCAGAAAATATATCTACTTTTTCTTACCTACATATCTATGCCCTCCACTGGGCAAGACGCGTCCACCCCTAACGAAGGTTGCATGTATACTGAAAGCAGTGATTGAAAGATTTTTCCAAATGATTTTGTATTAAATGAAATATCGGCAACACTGCACTATGGAGGCAGAAACGCTTCCTCTCTCTTTTTTCCTATGTAAATTATTGCATAAGAAAAAAAAGAGCTAGCATTCCAGTTCATGTGGTTACCTGCTATTACCAAACGAATAGGGAAATCAGCGCCCTCACCGGTCGTCACCGGCTGCGTTCAAAGGTGCCGAGTGCGTGAATTTTAGAGTATGCTATTAGCCTAATGTAAATTGACTGTCTACTATATTATACTCGTTTCTGCCTATACTAAAAATCGCTAAATGACGTTTTTTGAATCTCAACTCACTCAGTGGTTTTTTCGTATCTGTATGATGCCACAATACTGCAACTCGGTGCCTTTTTCGATAAACTGTATAGTTTGTAAAATATAAATTTTCAAAGTTTTGCCATTTTGGTCTTATGGGTTTCCCTATATTAAAAACCGCTAAATGACGTTTTTTGGAATCTCAACTCACTCAGTGGTTTTTTCGTATCTGTATGACTCCACAATACTGCAACTCGGTGCTTTCTTTGATAAACTATATAGTTTGTAAAATATGTATTTTCAAAGTTTTGCCATTTTGGTCTTATGGGTTTTCCTTTACTAAAAATCGCTAAATGACGTTTTTTGGAATCTCAACTCACTCAGTGGTTTTTTCGTATTTGTATGACGCCACAATACTGCAACTCGGTGCTTTCTTTGATTAACTGTATAGTTTGTAAAATATGAATTTTCAAAGTTTTGCCATTTTGGTCTTATGGGTTTCCCTATCCTAAAAATCGCTAAATGACGTTTTTTGGAATCTCAACTCACTCAGTGGTTTTTTTGTATCTGTATGGATCATCAGTTTGTAATTTGTTTTTGATGATACTGAGTGACTCATTTATTGGCACGCTGGGGTAGAGACTTTCTACATCAAAACTTACAAATCTATCGTCGGGATCTAATTCGATACCTTTCAAAACCTCGACAAAATGTTCCGAGTTTTTGACAAAAGATTCGGAGTTACCCTGTAGTGGTTGAATTAAGGTCCAACAAAAACCTCGACAAAGTGCTGGTCGTTGAGTCCCTGGAGCTGGTGATTGGTCGCAGTGGTATATCCTTCTTATGGATCTTTGGTAATCCATAAAAATGTAGTGCCTTACTGTGGTGTGGAGTCAGGCGGGATCTAACAGCGTCCGGGATATTTTCAGCATACTTCTTCAAAGTCCTGTAGATGCGTCCTTCTATGGTGGTGGTTGGATCTTTTGGTAGTTGCTTGTAGTCTCCTTTCTCCAGAACCTCTTGGATCTTTTTGTCGTAAGTCTCGACATCTATGATCACCGTCGCGTTTCCTTTTTCGGCCGGTAGAATCTTGATTGATTTGTCAGCCTGCAGGTTCTTGATTGCCGGTTGTCCTTGACTGGTGATGTTTCTCTTTTGTTGTTTCTTTCTTTCCAACATCGTTCTTACCTTATGGCGAAACTCATCAGCTTTGGGTTGAGGTAGACTAACGGTTTCTATTGCCGCAATAATTTCCAGTGTCGGTGTCTGTGCCGGTGCAATGGCGAACTTAAGTCCCTTACTGAGTACCAATTCTTCGTTGGTGCTCAGAGTCCTTTTGGAGATGTTCACTATAGTGCTTGGTGTCGTTGAGTCTGTTCTATCTTGAGTACGTGTCTGTAGTTTCTTAAGTTTTTCTCGGTGAGTTGATCTTATCTTCTGTCGTTCTCTGTTGCACGTACTGTCAATTTTACTCAGTTTCGGTTCGTAGTCTTCCTCCCATGTGTGTCGTCTAATTTCGTCAAAACGCTCCTCCATTTCGGTGTTGAAGTTGGCTTTTCTCCATCGATGGTAACTGATTTGGGATCGGATTAGTGCTTGGCTGGTCCTCTCTAAGATCTTCTTCGTTCTCACTCCCGGAAAGTTGGCTTTTAGGCGGAAACCAACCGGAATGACACCACTGTCGCGCGCCTCGCACAAGAATGAAATGTGTTCTTCTTCCTTTATCACTTTAATTTTGGTCTTCTCGTAGCCTCTGAATAGATTGTTGATTCCGGGTCCGTACCGTTCTTCAACTCTTTGTTTGAAACTCCTAGACAATGATTGTGTAGAAATAAAATTTCGGACTTTCATGGTCTTTATTTATTTTAAAACACGACGTTTCGGTTAGTAAGTATCTCTAAACCTTATCAAGTGTAAACTAAACAATCTAGTCTTTAGGCTACTACTTATAGTACTTGGTGTGCAGTCAGGTGTGACGGCCCGCCCTCTTTTTTTTGTTCAAGGGATTTCAGAAAACATAAGACGAATAGCTAAACACTATAATATAAAAACAGTATTTTCTTCGGGAAATACGATAAGAAGTTTTGTAACTAAAACAAAACCAGACAATCCCTCAAATAATAAGGAATGTATTTACCAAATCCCGTGTGAGTGTGGTAAATCATATGTAGGTGAAACGAAACGCCCTCTTCAGGTTAGAGTAAATGAACATCTAAAAAGTACCCAATTAGGGGATATTGAAAAATCCGGTTTAGCAGATCATGCATGGTCAAATGATCACAGGATTCAGTGGTCAGAAGCTAAAGTTTTACATAAGGAGTCGCATTGGCGAAAACGAAAGTTTATTGAAGCTGCGTTTATAATGCAGAATAAAGAAGTTTTCAGTCAACCAAGCACGGACATACCAAACATATGGAAACCACTCCTTAAGGAAAACAGGCGTCTTAGGATTAAAAAAGGGGGCGGGCCGTCACACCTGACTGCACACCAAGTAGTATAAGTAGTAGCCTAAAGCCTAGATTGTTTAGTTTACACTTGATAACGGTTAGAGATACTTACTAACCGAAACGTCGTGTTTTAAAATAAATAAAGACAATGGAAGTCCGAAATTTTATTTCTACACAATCATTGTCTACGAGTTTCAAACAAAGAACAAGGAGAGGGCTGCATAGTATTAATTACACTAAATTTTGACTACATGTAAAAAAAAAATGTTTATTATACTAACATTATAACGAAACATTAATTACTTAAATCTATTTAGTTTTAAAATAAAAATTTTTGTCTAATTCAGGTTCTTCTTTCATTGTGCCTAAAACCGATGCTGCATTTCCCCGTTGTATTGCCAGGCTTATTCTTTGGATGATATAATTTTGTGATTCTTTCACTTGTAATTTTGCACTTATTTCTAAAATATTTTTTTGCCTCATCACCTAAGGGCCCCAAAGTTTCTACAGCAAATGGTATGAAAATAAATCTGTTTATTAATTCCGAATATTTTCTGATTTTATTTTGTTCCGATAATTTTACCGCGACGCCTTTAGATTTCGAAGTTTTGTCTAAATAACTTTTTGCTAAAGTATGGGTGCATGTTGCATTCCATAATAATTGTTTTCCGTATTTCCAGGCAATCAACGTCATTCCGTCTGCTCGTTTTCCATCACTTCGGCATATTCCCAAAGGTTCTAATATGGAAGGACATTCAGCCGAAACTAAAGCCCTCTTGATAATATCATTGATCTGCCTGTGCCTTGATGCACGCCCTGCACTTTTTTTACAGATTAGCCCATGTGAGCCAGATATATCTGCATTTTTGCCTCAAATGCAGACGTGCACTCCGGAAACCGGGAGACCAAGCCTTAGACCAATTGATATCCTAAAAGTATTATTATCAAGAAGGTTTCCTAACGACGCAGACGGAAGAGCATGTAGCCATGCGTTGCTTTCAGGTGTTTCAAGAGCTAGGAATCGTGCTTTATCTTCGTCACGGGAAAAATTACAAAAAATAGTTTCTTTGCGAACTTTACAAATCATGGAGTCAAATTCTTTTTGGTTATTTGGTATTTCTTGCATGGTTGAATTTATATTACAAATGGAAAGCCATTTTTTTAAACAAATGTTATATTCTGTATCATTTGATTGAAAAATATTTAAAGGCAATAACAATTCAAGTAAATTAGAGAAATTTCTAACCGAGCCTAGGAAGGCTGACATTGAAAGTGATTTTGTATCTCTTATTCTGAGGCCTCCCATCCCAATAGGTAGAGTGCTGTGTAAATATGAATTGGTTTTGATTTGATTATTGCATATTTCTTGGAACAAATTTTGAACAATGTTATCAAATTCAGTTAAATAGTCAGATTTCCAGCATGGTGAACCTCGAAGTAAATATGACATTTTAGGTATCGTAAAAGAGCATTTTAATAAAAGATATGCTATATGAGGATCTAATCATTTAAGGTTATTAGCTATATTTTTTATAATATTTATATATATATATATATATATATATATATATATATATATATATATATATATATATATATATGTTACGGGTTCACTTCTTCAAATAAAACTCGCAAACGTCAAAAACGATATGTCAATTTATTTCGACAATTATGTACAAAAACACGCACTTAAACTTACTAGTAACTTGCTGATAATTCACTACTATAATCGGTCTATTAACTTCGTGTTAATATCTCACGACCACTACACTACGTTATCTGTGACTGACTGCCTAGATGCGCGACCTCGGCTTTATATATAGGGTCTGCCTACTATTCGAAAATTTTCCATCTTCTTTCGATTCTCGCTAATTGTAGTCTTTTCTAGACCGCGGACCGTTCGAGCACAAGTGTCACAGATAACGCAACTAAAACCTAGACTAAGAATACAACCATAAGATAAATCAACCTAATACTACACTAAACCTAAATAAATTCTAACTATAAAATTTTAATAACTTAAATTTGTAACATTATCCTCTTCTTCAGGTTTGATCGTCTCGATCAACATTTCCCAGGTAAGGTTTTAGTCTGTCTAGATGAACAACTTTCATCTTGGACTTCTGGCTTTTCTGGATTCGGTAGACTACATCATTAATTCTCTTAACAACTTTATAAGGCCCTTCCCATGGTGGTGTCAACTTAGGTGATCTTCATTTCTTGCGTTGAGGATTGTATAGCCAGACTTGATCATTCTCTTTGAACCCTGAAGAGTTTGCTTTCAGGTCATACCTCGCTTTCATGCGGTCACTGGCTATTTCTATTCGCTCTCTAACCACTTCATGGATATCGTGCAGCTTTTGCCTTAAACGTTCGACATAGTCATTAACCTCTAAGTGTTCTTCTTCAGTTGAACCAAACATGATATCACATGGTAAACGCAGTTCTCTACCAAACAGGATACTAGATGGAGTAGCTCCTGTCGTATTGTGAATGGCGGTTCTATAGGCCATCAAAAACAATGGAATATATTGGTCCCAATCTGTTTGGTGCTCATCAACAACTTTGCAAAGATGTCCTTCTATTGTTTTATTAAATCTTTCAACCATGCCATCTGACTGCGGATGTAAAGCAGTAGTCCGTGTTTTATGTATTCCTAAAAGGTCACAGAGATTCTGGAAGAGCTTTGATTCAAAATTTCTTCCTTGATCTGAATGTAGTTCCAAAGGAATGCCAAATCGGCTGAAAACATCATTTACCAGAACTTCTGCGACTGTAGCGGCCTCTTGGTTAGGCAAAGCAAAAACTTCTGGCCATTTGCTAAAGTAATCCATGACAACAAGGATGTATTTGTTGCCCTTTTGAGTTTCTGGAAATGGTCCGGCCACATCAATAGCAATGCGTTCGAATGGCAGACCTACGTTATATTGTTTCATTTGACCTCTGGACCTTGTTTTGGGACCTTGGCTGGCTGCACAAGTCGAACATCGGCGGCACCAGTTTTTCACATACATCTTGAAAGTAATTGACCCAATAAAATCGGTTTCGAATTTTGTCCATGGTTTTATTTATGCCTAGGTGCGCGCCTGATTTTCCACCATGGCATTCGGCCATTATATTGTCTACCATGCTCCTAGGAACCACTACTTGATTAATCACAGTAAGGCCATCGGCACTTTCCCAGGCACGTTTAAGGATGTTTTCTTCTACTATCAGTGAATCCCATTGTGCCCACAGTGATTTGAATATCACCCCTTGGTTTGCGATATCTTGCCATGATGGCCGTGGCTTGTTCTCTTCTTTCAATCGCAAGATAGGTCCTACATCTTTGTCGTTAAGTTGTGTGGTTCTAATCGAAGCAGACATCCATTCTTCATCTGGTTCTAACTTTATCTGGCGCACGCAGGTAATTCCTTCTTTCTGGTCAATTTTCCTGCAATGTTTACAATCCTCGGGCCAAGGTCTTCTGGACAATGCATCTGCATTATTATGCACCCTTTCTGCTCGGTGCTTAATTTGATAATGGTATTGTTGTAGCTTTTCTATCCATCTCGCGACTTGCCCCTCAGGTTGTTTCATTTTCATGAGCCACTGTAACGCAGCATGATCCGTTCTAATCAGAAACTCTTGTCCGTAGAGATATTTGTGAAAGTGATCTACGGATTTAACTATGGCTAGGAGCTCCTTTCTAGTAACACAATAATTTCTGGTTTGGATAGCTTCTTGCTGAAAAATTCGATGACCCGTTCTTCTCCATCTTGTACTTTGGAGAGTACTGCTCCTATGCCATCGTTGCTCGCATCAGTATCTAATATGAATTTACCTTTTGGAATAGGATATGCGAGAATCAGACTAGAACATAATGCTGCCTTCAGTCTTCTAAATGCTTGGTCACATTCAGTATTCCATCTGTAAGAAGCTTTATCTTCTGTAAGTCTATGTAATGGAGACGCTATTTTGGCGAATCCTTCTACAAATCGTCTGTAGTATGTACACAGACCCAAAAAGCTTCTCAATTCATGTTTGTCACGAGGTTGAGGCCATTCTTTTATTGCTTGTAACTTCTTTTCGTCGGTATGGATGCCTTCTCGGGAAACGACGTGACCCAGGAACTCAACTTTTTCTTGGAACAGAAAACATTTCTTTGAGTTCAGTTTAAGATTTGCGTTCCTGATTCTTGAGAATACTTCTCGTAAATTATCTAGATGATCTTGAAATGATTTCCCCATTACTATGACATCATCCAAATAGACTAGGTAGGTTTTCCCAGTAAGGCCTCGTAGAACGACTTCCATTAGTCTTTCAAATGTAGCTGGGGCATTGCACAGGCCAAATGGCATCACATTAAACTGATAAAGTCCACTTCCAGCAGAGAATGCAGTCTTCTCTTTATCTCTTTCAAAGATTCCTACTTGCCAATACCCACTTTTCAGGTCAAGAGTAGAAAACTAATATAATCCTGCCAACGTTGTTAATGTGTCGTCTATTCTTGGCAGTGGGTAACTATCTTTCTTGGTCACATCGTTAAGTTTCCTGTAGTCGACACAAAATCTAGTACTTCCATCCTTTTTAGAGACCAACACCACAGGAGATGACCAAGGACTTGATGACTCTTCAATAACACCGTCGCTGAGCATTTTATTAATGAGATTGTGAACTTCTTCTTGCTTGGCCATTGGTAGTCTTCTTGGGGGCTGTCTTATCGGTTGGGCATCGCCAGTGTTGATAGCATGTTGAATAAGGTTTGTGCATCCCGAACTACTCTTAGTTTCGAAGATATTACTTTGTTCTTCTATAAACTCTCTCGCTTTATGAAATTCTTGTGGAGTGAGATGTTGCCAAGTTGACTGAAATTGCTGAAGTACCTCCATTGGTAACTTGCTTTTATCCTCGGAAGTTGGCTCCTTACATCTTGTTACTCTGTACTGGTTCAAATAATGCTACCACCTCCCCCTTATTAATTTTGACACTATTCGGGAAAATATTGGCGACTAATCAGGATGTCTTTATCGGTTTTAACTAGTGACTTTGCAACGAGGTAGGTGTTGGGTGTATTCTGTTGGCTTATGAGTCCGACGCAGCTTAATGTTTTACTTTCTAGCCTCCCAAAAATTATGGTCTCACTGTTACCGACCAGTCTTGTTGTGCATACTTCCACCACCTTTATTGGTTCTTTATTGAAGTGACTATTTGACAAAATAAACTCTTCATTCCCAAATCTTAGGGTATTAAGTTTATTATCAAACGCAAATCCATGTTTACTTATCAAGTCCATTCCCAAAATAAATTCGTCTTCTATTTCGGCAACCAATACCGTGTGGCGAATCTTCAATCTTCCCAGCTGTAGGTCTATGTCTGTCTGCCCCAACACGTCGGCGGATTCTCCAGTCACAGTCTTAAGTGTTATTTTCTTTTCTGTTGGTCGAATTTTATATCTCGTTGCAATTTTGAACTTAAGCAATGATATGGCAGCACCAGTGTCTACTGTTATATTAATTTCTTCCATTAATAAGTCCGTCGATGTTTAGACTGTCAGCAGTATGTTTTAAGCTCTTAATAGATTAAATTTTGGGGGCTAAATTCCCATTAGCCAACACCCGCCCCTCTGCGTTGACTAGTTTTAGTTTTCCTGATCTCTTCTTCGGTACTCTGTCCCACTAGATGGTGAGCGAGACCTCATTTGGACACGACAATCGCGTTGAATATACCCTGTACGTCCGCATCTGAAACACTTTACATTTGAAGGGGATCGTCTGCTTTCTTTTAAAGAATCAATCTTCTCTATCAGTGATTGAAACAGTTTTAACGTTTTTAAGTGGACCTCATCCCCAGTGCTCATTTCTTCTCCCTCCTGAATTGACACAGCTCTCACTTTTGGCCTGGACATATTATTTGATGATTCAATTTCAAGGGCTCGAATCAACACTTCACTGCTGTTATGGAAGCGTTCTCGACGAAGTAACTTTGCTAAGTCCGTGTCTCGCAAGCCGTTAATAAAGCGATCTACCGTGAAGGGATCTCTGTAATTTTCTGGCATTTCTGGGTAAGCCAAGTACATCAGCCTCCTGATATCCGCTTCATACTCTTGTAATGACTCCCCTGCTCTTTGTTGACGAATATCTAATTCTGACCAATGCAAATTTCGTAAATGTTCATCTCTATATCTTCTTTCTAAAGCTGCCACTAAAGCATTGTAACTCTGTTTTTTGTTCCGCTGGAATAGCCCGTAAAAGTCCAAGAGCAGGTTCTCGTAGAGCTACTAACAAAGCTCTAGCTTTTTCGTCCTCGCCCAACCATTTGCAGCGGCGGCAGCTTCAAATTGTTGTTTGTAGGTTGACCAGGAAGACGTTCCATCGAAATTTGGAGGCTTAGTGTTTTGGTTGGAATTCACAACACATCCCTGAGCTTTTATTTTGTTGTGTTCTTTTTGGAGCTGTATAAGCTGTTTTGACACGTCCTGGAATTTTTCTTCCATGGTTTGAAAAACTTCTTCCCTAACATTCTGTACCTTTTCTTCAACATTTTGTACCTTTTCTTCTACATTCTGCAATTTATTTTTTTAACCTTTTGTTCTACACTATGCATTCTTTGAGTTATTTCTTCCTTAAGATCTTCAGTTGCAGTCTTAAACTCTTCTCTCAGCTGTTCGGAGTTGCTCTTTATTTGGTCAAAGTTTTCCTGCATGTCGTTCTAGTTTTGTTCCATGGTCTGCTTCATGTCGCTCTGGTTTTGTTCAATGGTCTGTCTTATATCGTTCTGGTTTTGAGCTGCTAGAGCCTGCATCATTTTAGTTAGATCTTCCATCTTTGCCGATCCGTGTCTAGTAAGCATCAACTTCGTGATAAATCACTTAAAACGTTTATTTTAGGGCTATAAAGCGAATGTCGAAGTTGGTTTTTTAATATCTCTTCCAATTCTTAAATAGAACCTAATGGAATGTTCTGGAATATACTGGTAAATGTTACTCTTTCTGCTACTAGACAAATGTAGAAGTCACTTTTTGATTATCTCTTTTGGTTCTCGAATAGACCGTCGTAGAATGTTATGAAATATTCTAGAAAATCCTGCTAATTCTTACTTTTAAAATAACTAAACTAATGTCGAAGTCGGTATTTGTATATCTCTTTTAGTTTTTGAATAGAACGTCGTAGAATGTTATGGAATCTTTTTAATTCTTACTTTTGCAATTACTAAGCTAATGTCAAAGTCGCTTTTTGGATATTTCTTCTGGTTTTCGAATAGAACGTCGTAGAAAGTGATAGAATATTCTAGAAAATCTCTCTAATGATCAGTTTTTGGACTGTAAGGTTAATGTCGAAGTCGGTTCTCAAATATCTCTTTTGGTTTTTGAATAAAACAATATCGAACTTCTTCGAATATTCTGGAAAAATCACTTACTGTTCTTCTGTCCAATTGTCCTAGCCGGTAGTACTATGTAAGGGTAGTCTTTGCACTATTCAATTCTGAATATTCTGGCAAAATCACTTACTGTTCTTCTTTTCAATTGTCGTAGCCGGTGGTACTATGTAAGGATAGTCTTTGCACTATTTATTTCTTTTAACCTCACTTCTGACACCAATTGTTACGGGTTCACTTCTTCAAATAAAACTCGCAAACGTCAAAAACGATATGTCAATTTATTTCGACAATTATGTACCAAAACACGCACTTAAACTTACTAATAACTTGCATATAATTCACTACTATAATCGGTCTATTAACTTCGTGTTAATACCTCACGACCACTACAGTACGTTATCTGTGACTGACTGCCTCGATGCGCGACCCCGGCCCTATAATATTATAATATTCTGGGAGGAATTGTTTACTCTTTCCATAATGACATTTCGGTTCGCCATGTTAAAAGCGTTCTGATAATCAATTTTTAAAATAACTTTTTCTGAATTATGGGGAAATTGTAAGTATCGGCGCATTTTGTGTACCGCTGCTTCTGCACCGCATTTTGTTACGAATCCCAATTGTGTTGACCTCAAATATTCTCCCAATGATTCATGGGATTTTGCACATATTATTTTGGCCGCTAATCTCCGATAGCAAAGACCTACCGCAGTGGGCCAAATACCCACGTCCTTTTTATTGAATGGGCATAAGTTTGCTCCATAAAAAATGCCACGTATATGATTTGGAACAAGACCTTTAAAAAGATGAATTAAAAATAAATTTAAGGAAGTAAGTAACTTACGCGGGAAACGGTTGACTCCTTCCCCTATTAAATCGTGGTTTTAGTGAATCTATATATAATAAATAATCTAAAAATTTGTTTCCTAATATCCTTTTCTGAAATATTAAAATCAAAATTAAAATTAATTGAATCATTTTCAGAAAATTCTTGGGTTTCTTGAGAAAGTGGGTGTTTCTTCTTCAAAATTTCAAGAGTTTCTTCATTATGTGGGTTAATGGTGTCGTTGGAACTAAGAAGCCTAATTGCATTTTTAAGATCTCGTTCAGAAATTTTGGCCTGTACTCTTCTTGCTAGTAATTTTTGGTTGTTGTCGGTAAATTTTTTCTCTGATTTTCGGAAATAGTCTCTTGATGAACTTTATACACAAGCAGCTCGCTTATCGTAATATTTTTATTTTGGATCCATGTGGATAAATTATTCTTAAGAAGTGAGGTTAATGTCATTTTTTTGTTGTGTTTGGTATTCTTAGGCATTTCAAGGACAGCATAAGGAAAAAGAAGTAATTTTATCCATGAAGGTATATCATTTTTAGTGACTGTGTGGATTGTAGAAAGTTTCTCAGAAATAAGAGCTCTTGCACCTTTTGGAATTATCTTTATTATGGTTTTCTTAGATTTTAATTGGGTAAAATATTGAGGGTATCTTTTTGTCTATTTGTGGTGTATTCCGATTATTGAATTGATTTATAGATTGATTTTGAAAATTCTTTGAGGTTGAGAATACATCGGTAGAAGAAAAATCATGATTTTCGTAACTGCCCTTGGAGTTTTGGCTGCATATAATCACATGAATTTTGCTATTGTGAATACTAAGACCGATTTTGTTTTTAAAAATTTTGTCATATTCTATACAAAAGTTTTCTTAAAGTGGTAAAGTAGGTTGTATGTCCTGAATCAGGGTGCTCAGAAAAATGTAAAAAAATTCTGATTGGTAGTCATTCTTTCCAACACATATTGGACGATCCTTAGTACGAAAAAGCTCACTTTTAGGTTCTGTTCTCAATATATGTACATAGAAATTCATTTGAAATATTTCTGAAATTACCAGACATTCGATGTGCGTACCATAGGTTGCTAATTTTAACATTTTTGCACAATATTCGTCTGTGTTGGTGTTGGTTTCTAAAAATTTTTTTAAAGTTTGCCAATTTCTTGAAACATATTAAACAACTTGTTTTCTTATTTTGTTATGGTCTTCTTGGGTTCCATATAAAAATTGGCTTACCGACCGGAAAAGGCAATTTCCATCTTTTTCTGCTGCAATAATTTGAAAAATTGTTTTTGTTGTCATTGTTTGCCATCAAAACATTATAAAATTTTAGTATAGTTTCTTTAGTGGATTCTTGTTGTTTGAATGTTAGTGCGGTTGCTGATGTTTGAGGAATTTACTTCGCTTGTAAAAATTACTTAATATTTCTTATATGAAAAGGTATAAATTTGTATATATTTGGTTTGTCAAGTTGATTATTTATATTTTGTAATTCGATATTGACTTAATTACCTACTAATGTGGAGAAAAAAAAATTCATGATAAATTAATAATAATAATAAAGAAATACAAGAATTGTTTTGTGTTTTCGTCCCTCTTTGAGTTATTTTTTATTATTATTTTTTTGTACTTTTTTGTACTGTAAGTACTTATTCGTTAATTATAAAGGATCTAAGCTTTAGTATCTCAGTTATGTAATTCAATATTTTGTACCACATTTTTATATCTGAGGTTTGGTTCAGAATACTTACAATTTCCTGGTCTGTGTCACATTTTAAAAATTGTTTTCTTATTGGGTTATACATGGGCATTCCAGGAAAATGTGCTCAATTGATTCTGTTTTTCTCATGTTGCACACAGTGCAAATTTCTGTTAGGTCTATTCTATAGGTAATATTGCTTACAGTCAGTTTAAGAGTGTATGGATTGTATATAGTCTTAGTTGTGAAATAAACTTTTTTTTTAAAAGTGGGGCTTTGGTATAGATATACTTGGTACTATGAGATAGTTTAGGGTCGTTACTGAAGAAGTTCTTGTAGTGAGGACAGTATACTGAAAGGAGTATTTTATCACATTCGTTTATGTTAAGCTTCTTTTCAGTTGAAATAAGTATTGAATTAATTGTATCTTGATTGATATTTTCTAGGCTTAAGTCATAATTTGAGTACTTCTTTACATTGAATTTTAATTGTAATATCCAGTTAAAATTGTTGTTCTGGGTGATAATTTTTGATAGATGTTTCAATCTCTCTAAAGCAATCTTTGGGTATCTATTAGTTTGGAAGTGAATTTAATCTGATTAAAAAAAGACTTTCTTTCAATATAAGAATTGTTATATGCTTTAATTTAAATTCATTTCTTATTATTATTTCTTTTAATGCTCTTCCCAGTGAGGTAAAATCAGAGGGGAATCTTAAGTTTTAAGAATTCGATTTTTAAACTGTTGGTTGAAATAGAGCCATATAATCAAAATGAATACTTTAATATTTTAAAAGACTGAATTTGTCTTTCTAAATTTTTGTTTTTTAAACCTAACCTTTTTAAAATGTGTAAAATGTATGTATCTACAAAATAAAAAATATGTATATATATTTTTTAATTATGTAATGTTTAGTTTTTGTGAAAAGTGTTAAAATGTTTTTTAGTAGCTCTAAATATTTTTTTAAATGTCTGGTGGAACTTCAATGAACTTTTTTCTTTAGATGTATTTTGTTATTGCATTGAAGTGATGTTTTCAAATAAGTACTTGTTTTTACAAGTGTAAATTTTGTGTGGTTGACACATTTTAGAAAAATTTGACTCCATTCAAATCATTAATTTTTTTTTGTAAATTGTATTTTTTGAATAAAGAGATTTCTGACTTTGACTTTGACTTTTGACTATTATGTATCCTGGTGTGGTTCTGGTTCATAAGGGTTTTGAAAAATGAGACCTGTGCATCCTCTAATTTTTCTATAATTTTTAGGCCCCATAGGGGAACACAGTATGTCAGAGTAAGATTGTGCTGTGATATAGGTGGAGGATAGTGTCCCAGCTTGTTATCTTGTGATTTTTAATGCTGCCAATGATTGTGCTTTGAGTAGTAGAAGATAGGTTGAAATTTAGAGATACTCCCAGGTATTTGTAACTGTTGCTTGTTTGAATTTTGTGCTTTTTAAAATAGAAATAATTTTTTTTGTGTTTTTGCATTTTCTGAATATAACTATTTTGGTTTTGGTTGTGTTTACTTGTAGTTTATATAAATCTGTGTATTTTTCGAGTGCTGAAAGTTGTTTTCTCAGTTCTTTTTCTGAATCTGCCAGCATGACTATGTTGTCAGCCCACAAGAACATTTTGATAGGAGTTGGTTTAGTAAGATTCCAGTGCACCCATTGGATCTAAAAAATTCCTCTATGTCGTTTAGGTATAATGAGAAAAGGGTGGGGCTGAGCGAAGCGCCCTGTAACACACCTTGGTTTACTTTGATGTTTTCTGATTCTTTTTCATTAACTTGAACTTTTGGGAAGGCTTGTTCATATAGGTTTTTGATAATTTGAATCAGTTTGGCGCTTATTTCTGCTGTATAGAGTTTCGACCATAGAATGGAATGATTGATACTGTCAGATGCTTTTTTAAAGTCGACAATGAGTGCATATATTTTCCGTTTGGGCAGTCTGAGGTGATTTGATAGGTCGCTGGTTCGATCCCAGCCTGAGGTAAATCTTTTTATTATCTTATTTTTCTTATTTTTTCTTGCCCTTATGCCACTAAATTCTCCTCGTTGTTTAATTTATATCTAGTGCGCTAAAACTAACCTTTGTGATTTTAAGTTTGGTTTGATATTGTTTGTTGGACATTCCACGTCTGACACCTTTAGTGTCGCGCTATATGTCGTGCACTGGTAGATGGATAAGTAGGGTTTCATACAACTAACAATCGTGAATGTGTATTCCTCTCCCATCCCCATATAATACCTACCGTGTCCTCGTAGCTATCGGAAACTTGAGAACACACACCCATACTAACAAAGAAAAATTAGAAATGACAGAACAGTTTCGGAATAGGCGGATTTTTACTCAGTGTCTTGGTAGCTCAGTGGAGGAGCGTTTGCCTAGATAGCGAGAAGTCGCTGGTTCGATCCCAGCCTGAGGTAAATCTTTTTATTATCTTATTTTTCTTATTTTTCTTATTTTTCTTTGCCCTTATGCAACTAAATTCTCCTCGTTGTTTAATAATAGATATTATTTGTCATATTAAGAAAAAATGCGGATTTTGTTATTGAGTTTGTAATTAAATAGTTTATCTCATCTGAGGTGTTTTGTTTGGTTTCTGGCAGCATATGTTTTATAATATTTTTAAATTGGGTTTATTAATTAATCAAATAGGCATATGCAAAACAAAATTCTGCAAAAATAGGATTTAAACTTAGTATACCACATATACGTAATATTCCAATACCTACGGTAATTGCCAACGAATGATGCAAGCATAAGTCTTCGCGGTCCTTAACAAAAAATATCCTGATTGGTTGCATATACTGATGGTAGTATTTTTGAAATTAAACTGCCATTTGCGGTAAAATGTTTTATTGTCTTATTTTTTGATTTACATGATTTAATTTATACCTGTGCTTTCAGCGGTTGCTTGATGTAGAAAAGGGCAATATTTTTGGTTTGATTTTTCAAGTAAACGATTTAAAAAAGTAGGGGAAAATAGAGGGGGTAATAATTTTTAGCTTTCATCAAAAATGGCTACAAGGCCCTGCCTGCTGTTTTTGATTCTACAGAAATCTGCCTTCGAATCCACCAAGATGAAAGCTATTACAATAATGCTCATGTAACTATTTTGGATTTCGCGCCAACCACTGATTATTTAAAAATGCGTACTACAACTCAGCCAACCTGACTTACGTAATCGCCCCGATTACTAAAATCTGTTTAAAGCGATACTCAAGTCAGATCACCTAACAATATCAAATCTAGTACAATGTGGCACACTTATATCAAGTCTTAAACTAAAATCCGCAAGTTATGTAACTTAATAGGAAAAAGACTTAAATATTGGAAATTTTATTACTTAGGTTAGTTTAAACAACTACATAAAGTCTACCCTCAAAAGGTATGTTGGAAAGTTGAAAACCTTCGATATCTGTGATGACGTACCTGTCGTTGTCCAAAACTTTTTTCATTATGTAAGGTCCCTTATACTTAGGCAAGAGTTTAGTACTGACCCCAGCTGTTGTCACGACGTTTTTGATAACAATGTAATCACCTTCTTTATAATATTCTCCCTCTTTATGTTTTAAATCATAATTTTCTTTATTTTTGAGCTATGATTCCAGAATTTTATCAGAAGCTCCCCTCCGAATTTCAACCAAATCTCGCGAACTCCTGAACTGATTCCACCGAAGTTTTAAGAAGATCATTAGTTTTTCCTACTTGATTTATACCAAATAAAAGTTTTGATGGAGTTTCCCCAGTAGAACGATTAATAGAGTTGTTTATAGCAAACTCGCAATCAGACAACACTTGATCCCATTTTTGAGGTTCTGTCAATTTTGACAGCATTGGAACTAAACTTTTGTTGACAATTTCCATTTGACCATTTGCTCTGGGAGTGGCAGAGGCAAGTAAATCATGTTTTATATCATTTTGACAACAAAAATCTGAGAGAACTTCAGAGGTGAAACAACTTCCTCGATCTGATATTAATCTGACTGGTTTGCTATACTGTTTAAAGTTAAATTTTAAATGATCGACTACTTCATCTACCTCAGTAGATTAACATGGATAAAATTTAACAAATTTGGTGAAAGCATCTACTATTAAAAATATATGTTTATTATGTTTGGTGGTTTTTTCTAATGGTCCTAGGTGGTCAACGTGAATGGTATAAAATGGAGCAGAGCCCTTATCTATATTATGCAAAAACCCTTCCTCTTTACCAGAGGTGGGACTAAAAACAATGCATTTTAAGCAATTCTCAATGTACTTTTTTATTTTGTATCTTAAATTTGGGGGTACGGGGTAGATGTCTTATCAGGGGAAATGAATTGACCGCTGCCCTCCGTAGATTCCAGGTACTCTCTGATCCAGAGAGTTAGCACCTGTCTAGGGTCCCATTCCCAGGGTTACGGGAGAAGACCACATCGGTATGAAAGGCGGAGAGGATGGACCTCGGTACGGTGATCATAGCGTAGGTGGCAACCCTTTCTTTTAGGGATAGTATAAAAGACTACAGCTGTTGCCTTACAGTATGGCGTTGGATCGTCAAAGGCTAGAGGAGAAAAACCTTGATAAAAAATCCTGGCCCTCCAAGTAGGGGGTTGAGGCATTAGACTGGTTCTCTAATACTTTTAAAACAAAGATATTACCAAAAAGCCTAAACAAAGCCTCGGAGCAATGGACGGAAATTCTCGAAGACGAAAAAAGCAAAGACAAAGGACTCTGAATATAGCTACATGGAACGTACAGGGAGTGAACCAAAAGTTGGACATTATTGCAACCGAAGTGCAGAATAGTAAGATAGACATTATTGCACTCACAGAGACAAAAAAGAAAGGAACAGGTACAAGTAGTGTCGGTAACTTTGTTCACATATTCACTGGAGTCTCAAAAGAAAGAAGAGCAGCCAGAGGGGTATCCTTATTAATAAAGAAAAACCTCAAAAATAAGATTACAGACTACGAGTGCATCAACGAAAACTTACTTACATAATAACAGCCTACGCACCATCAAATGACGAAACGGTAGCTATAAAACAAATGTTCTTCGACCAACTTGATGAGACAATCACTAAAATCGGCAATACCAGGGAAATAATTATGCTTGGCGATTTTAATAGTCGAACTGGTAGACAAAAATTTAAATCCTCGGAATGGCCTCCTGTACGTTTTCGGTACGCCACGCTGTATTAAAAAACCTCGTACGTCTGCTCCCAATTTAGTTTGATAGATATAATATAAATATATAGATTTAAACTATTAAACATTTGTACCGAAAATGGTACGCGAAGTTGTGTTACCTCTTACTAATATATCAAGCTGGTACACGTCTCTTTGATTGAATAAGAACCAGCTATTAACAGTTGGATATTATATTAGTTTCAGAATGTTGGTAAAGCAATATCTAAATCAATCATGTGATAGTTCTGCGTTCATCTGATGGTATATAGACTGCTTTCGAGTTTTTATTCAAGGTGGGTGTTTAAAATGATATTTTTTAATTTAAACTTTTTTGTGTAGAAAAATTTGGATGTTCCAAAATAGATGAAGAGCTTATTGCTCGATTTGAGAGACTCACCGGACACAAAGCTCATCCATTCTTGAGGAGAGGATTCTTTTTTGCCCATAGAGAATTCCATTCCATCCTTAATAGATATGAAACTGGAAAACCATTTTACTTATATACTGGCAGAGGCCCGTCTTCACAATCAATGCACTTAGGTAAGCGAGAGAGACAGAAAGAGAGAGAGAGAGAGAGAGAGAGCGGTAGCGATTTTGATAGTTTGACCAAAATTTCGCGCTAAATTTGATTTTTTTAAAAGATTTTGTATTTGTCATAACGGTAGCAGATTCGTTTATATACGGAATTTAGGACCATTATGTATACAGTTAGCGTAAAGAGTTTGGAATATATCCGATAAAATATTTTGAATACGATATTCCATTGACAAATTTTGACAAGTGAATGATGTTTTTTAATGGCAAGCACCTTAGAAAATTGAACTTTTTCTTAAAGACGTTATTTTTTTACACAGAACGATCCTTCAAGTAAAGATTATCAGATTTGTAAACTCAATTCCCAGGTTTCACCACAAAAGCAGCGGACTTCTCCAAGAAAAGTCGGCCCTGCATCCAAGTAAAGCTTATAGTCCTTGCCATACGCAGTTACACTTTTGTGACATTTCCAACCTCTTTATTTATCATATGCATACTGACAGCAACAAAAAAAAATCTGAAAAATGGAATGTCTTTGAGTTGTTTTTATCTGTGCATTTTTTTTGTCAACCTACAGTCAGCATCTTTTTATCCAGAGACAATGACAGGTTTACCTGTAATTTTATACCAACATGACATGTTTACTTTTTAATAAATTTCGGGTTAGGAAATATGTTTATTTCATGTCAAAGTCACAAAAGTGTAACTGCGTATGGCAAGGACTATATCAGTGCTTTAGAACGAATATTGTTTATCTGTTAACGGATATCGATTTTTTTTTAAATTACATAGCAAAAGTTGAAAGTCGAGAAATCTCAAGTTTTTTGACGTTTTAAAGAAACTCTCACTCAACTATAGCCGATTTTTCCGAAATTCTGATATGATATAGCATCATTTCAGATCGTCATAAAAAATCTGTGGTGGCCCCTCTGGTTAAGACACAGGGGCGTATCAAAGGCTACAAAAATGCATATTAGAATTTAATATTTAGCAATAAGACGCCCAAAAAGAATTTGTGTTTTGGACATAGTCAATGCCCGTAAGCTAACGGAATATCAATCCAGCTATTTTGACATTTTTGTTCAGTGACTTACCTTTTTATTTTATTTTTTGGCCTAGAAAAATAAGTCTTTAAATATATAGTTATCTTTGAAATTGCATTATTAATTCTTTTGTTGGGTTTTAACCTACAGCTAGTGAAAAAAATCATTTTTGAATTATTTCGAGTCGCTTTTTACATGTACATAATATTAATTCCTAAAATATATTTGTATAATCTGATATTGGTTTATAACTTTTGATCAGAATGAAAATATTGATAATAATATTTCAAAACAATGGCGTATTTGAATAGGCATTTCATGTACCTCATTTGACAATCTTGTTGGTGGCCAGATTTGAGCGAAGGCTATTATTGTACTTTTGAAGCTGGAGCAAGGAAGCTTGGGGCATGCGTTTAAGTAACTAGTATACTTTGGTTTTTAGAGTATGGAAATCCTTCTGAAAACCATGTATATTATCCTTTAACTCGATTATTGTTAGAAGTTGTGCATGATTGTCGGGGCCCAAAAAAATAACGGCACTTTTTTTAGTTCGGTTAAGCAAGGTTTTGTTATAGCTATATTCCTATGTATTTTGTAATAGCTCTAAATATATATCTAAGTTATTTGTATGGCACAGTAATTAGTTAATATAGCTAAAAATAATAGTTTATTTTTTTATTAAATCTATTTTTTAGTACGACGCTGCTTTCAATAAATATTTTCGTTCTAATTACAAGTTATAAACCAATACCATTTTTATTAAATACATTTTATCGCCTAAAACGTGCACTTTTTTAATCTACAAATAAAAAAAAAATGGGGCACGTCCATGTATAAGAATTTTTAAAAATGATTTATTTTAGCAGATATAAAAGTTTAAACCCAATAGTGGATTGACTAAATTGGTTTTTCGAGATACTTAACACTTTGCAAGCATTTTTAAACCAAAAAAGTAAATAACAAGGTATGAGCAGAATTAAAATGTCAAAGTAGTTAAACTTATATTCTATTAGTTTAGGAGCATTGATTATGTCTAAACAAAAAACTCTTTTTGGATTGGATTTGGAATATTTAATTTGAACATTTAATTTTGCGCTCCTTTGATACGCCCCTGTATCCAAACCAGAAGGGCCACCACATTATAACCGAGGTTTTTATGATGCTCTGATATGATTCTATAACATATCAGAATTTCAGAAGAATCGGCTGGTGTTGGCGCACACCTATAGTTGGGTGCGGGTTTCTTTGTTTGGGAATATGACAGAATAAGAAATTGACGTAAATCGAATTAGAAGTATACGCAAATCACGTAAAAGTAAACAAAAAAGTATCACCCATTTTTAAACTACCCATATTTTTTCTGATTTTAAAAATTTAATTAATTAATTTAAAAATATTCATTAGTCTGATGACTGTTTTCTCACGATATCCCTTTCAATTTGTTAAAATATACACATTTTATGAATTCTATATTATGTATATCATTAATTGTCTATATGATATCAATTAGTTTTTAATGTGATATTATAATTTAAAGTAAAAATCATGTCACAATTACTGACTGACCTGAAACTAAATTGACAAAAGCAATTGATATGAAATACATTTTAAAGAATTCACAGATTTTTTTTCCAAAAAGCATTTTGGCAGTTTTAAAAATTAGGTTTGTTGTTTAAAAAAATAGAGATGTCATCTTTGACTATGACGCTGATGATGTAATTTAAATGTCAATTTATTTTCCTAAGTATAATAAATAAAAATCTTTATAAACATTTTTATCGACTTGTTTGAGTATTTTGACTCTTACTGTATATGTCTTCATTTTTTGTGCAAAGAATGTTGTTTTAGGCCATATGATTCCTTTTACCTTTTGTAAGTGGTTGCAAGATGTATTTAATGTGCCTATAGTTATACAGCTGACAGACGATGAAAAGATGCTGTGGAAAGATCTTAAACTGGAAGAAGCGCAGAAGCTTGCTATAGAAAATGCCAAAGACATAATTGCCTGTGGATTTAATATAGACAAGACGTTTATTTTTGCGGATTTTACTTATATTGGGTGAGTTACCCGCTAGTCATATTCGCATATTTAAACAGTCATTTTGTCATTTGTGTAACAAGATTATTTTTCGCAACTATTAATGCGTCATTTTCAAAACAAAAACTTTGTGTGCCTATGTAATTACTGGCTCCGGTGAAATTTTTGAGATTGTGTTATTTCGGGAAAGAAGAATTTTATTGTCTTTCTTATTAATTCTTATACTGCGGACGCTCCGGCAGAGTGCCAACTTTAAATTTTGACACAAATTAATGATAAGTAATGTCAATGTGCAAGTACCAATCATTTGTACCTTCCTAGCCCGCGCAGCAATGGCTAGAGAAAGTATTATTTTCGATGAATTTTTTTTTCAGATAACGCCGAAAATGTGTTATTTGGGTATATTTTGACCTACCTTAGCAATATCGTCGTGATGTCTGTCTGTGTGTGTGTGTGTGTGTTTGTGTTTGTCCGTATCACGATAGCTCCTAAACCGCTAAACCGATTTTCATAAAATTGTCAGGTAAAATAGTGTTCGACACTGTAACGAGCTGATTAGATTTTGGTCGAAATCCATTAATGATAATAATGGTTTTTTGACAATTGAGGCGTGTTTTACAAAAACAACATATGTCCACAACAAAAAAATTTCAGAAAATAAAAAAAACGGTTTATTTTAAAACAAATGATTTTCATAAATATTTTTTTATTACTCACAGTAACTATTGACTTTAGAATTCTGTTCGTTACATAAGAAAAAACGTTTCTTGCCTTATTATTTTAAAAAAAGATAAAAACTGTTGGACATAAGTTGCTTTTACAAGAAAGAAAAAGTTAATACATAGAAAACTTATTTTTATTTCACTAAAAAACAAAATTAGATAGAAAAATTATTAATAATGATAATAGATACATAATTTAATTTTCGCATCCACTGCTGTTATGTTATTATTATGAAATGGAATGGACATATGTGCTTTTTGCGGAATAATACAAATTTTAACTGCTCATATCTTGGCACAAGGTTTTTTGCAGAATCTTATTTCATGGTCTTAAAGCCATCCATTTTTTCGACTAAATGACGCCACTAACTCATTTTCGTCAAATTTGGACTTATGCGGTTTTTGTAAAACACGGCTCAATTTATAAAATGCTAACTTTTTAACGGAGCATGACATCAATATGCGGTTTTCGGAATATAGTAGACTACAGTTGTGTCAATAATTTGTGTTATAACCAAAAACTTTGTAGGAGCTTTCGTTTCCGAGATATTAGATAGTTTAAGTTGTGCTACGTATTTTTACGTAAGCATGAGATTTGACAGTTACGCATGCGCACTTCGTCACACCGTCGTCAAGGTCACGTTAGGAGCTTACGTATTTACGTTAGCTTACGGCAGTCTGCGGGCACCTTAACGTTACCAAAGAATAGAATTTGTTGATTGACCGATCGAAAAATGAGGCCTAGATGATAATTTCCGCTTCCAGTACCAACGATTCTTTGCAAATATATTCCTACTGTAGTTGAAAAGACAAAAACAAAATTGTAACATCAAAAAAACACACTGCCGAATTCCATATTCTCTGCTATTAGTTGACTTGTTATGGTAACGTAAAAACATTCAACTTAAACTCAAATTTGGAACAAAACGTAGAGTGCTTAACGTGCAGTTTTACGTAAAAATACGTAGCACAACTTAAACTATCTATTTACAAAAAACTGTTTTCAAGGCTGATATATCATCATCACTTGAAGTGTGCTAATACGCTAGCTAGGAAGGTATCGATCCGTCATGGATCCATTTATTTTTAATAAATATAATGACTAGTGCTTTATTTATTTAATTGTCCCAACAACTGTCAAAGAAAGTTGCTCACCTAGAGCTCAAAACGGACGGGCCACGATCTACAACTTTATTGACGTCACAGCGGGGGCTGAATTTCTTTTTGATGGTCACGTCACGCCACAGCTGATTGTGTTTAAAATATTAAAGTTGGAATGACGTTGGTTGGTCAATGAAGATTACTTTTTTTAAAAAGCCGGTTTTGAAATTGTTTTTACTATATTCTTGTAAAACAATTTTTTTTAAATGTATAGGAATCCTTAATTTTTCAGAGCCGTTCCATTAGCTCACACAAAAATTAAATTTAAAGCAGAAGCGAATGTGTACACCTATATGTTTGCATTTGGCAAAACTTATTCAGATGTGTTTACAAAAATTACAACATCAAAAAATTATTTTTTTGTAGTGTAATTTTGTTTTAAAAAGATTAACACTGGTATTTTTAGATTTTAAATGAACTTTATTGTAAAAATCGAATCGAAATGCCATGACAAACAATTACAAAGTCATATCCATGTCAAATGTATGCCCGCAGTTAGAAAAACGATAACTGCAATGGACTGTATATATTTTATTAAATGAAAGCGCGAACGAACATAAATATATTGATACGAAATCACGAAATAATCAAAGGTCCATAGGTTAATTGCTGTTACCACACAACGGAAATCAGAAACAAAGTACTCACCAGTTTGCAGCCAATTTCTCCACGTTCCTGGGGCCCCTTTCTGGATCTAATGATGGCACCACGTAGCTGAAGGGCTGAAGTTTCTAGTTCTATGCTTCAGGACACCAAAATCGAGCACTTTCAAGTGTAGAAATTTGTAATAGTTGGAGAAAGTATTTAACACGCCATTTTTCTCGAGGCGGTAGAAAGGATCTCTCTGATTCTTGGTGCGCATGTCAAAATGCGCGAAAAATGTACTCTGTCCGTCATCCAATTGTGTGGTTTTAAAAAGTAAAAACAACCGCGAAATTTAGCGGGAGCTAACATCAAATATAACAGTTGGCGTGCGGTGCATGGCGGGCAATTTGAATTCAAAATAAGGAATGGTAAATCTTGAAGGTTTTATCCTTTTAACCGTACAAACGTTTGGTGGAATATCGGTATAGTGTCTGGGAATATTTCACTGAAATTTCGCGAAAATCTGTAGTGCCATTTTGAAAATATCACATATAAACCTCTATCCGCCCATAAGACCTGATGTAAAATTCAGCCCCCCAACAGCAGCTAATTCTTTGAGGTTCGTGGTCTGTATTTTTTTGTTGGTCTTTGGTGTAAAAGAACTGCCAAAATGTATTATATAGTACTTTTTATCATAATAAATAGGAATATTTTTTGCCGCGTGGCGTGCTGGTTTGATCTATTGGTGGAACGAAATTCACTGCAAACACAAATTTGTAAAAACTAGTCGGAATGATGAGAATAAACTTTTTTAACACACCAATTCGCGCATTCTTGTTCTAGGTCCGTTTTTATAAAACCAAAAAAGAAATGAGAGCTAGTGGCATAAGAGCAAGGAATAACATAACAAAAAGATTTTTATCTTAGCCTGGATTTAAATTAATAAGGCGTCAGCCTACCAACAGGAAGGTCTCTAGTCTAAACCATGCGCCAAATTTTTTTGATGTACTATTTTTTTTAAATTTGTTCCTTGCCCTTATACCTCTAACTCTCTACATTGAGTAATTCCACGCCAAATCATCCAACGGGGGTAGCTGCTATGTCACGAAAAAAATCTAAATTTTGATAACATGTATTAGTGTCCTTAGGAATACCAAATTAACAAATTTGAATTTTTAATGTCACCTCCCGTATTTTACAGGCCACTTTAAGTAAAAAAAGAAGAACATCAGTTGTGGCCTTAATTTTTTTTATGTCTATTATATTAAATCTAATGTAAAAAGAAATTTGACGGAAGAAATCTTTAATATTGGTTGGATAATCCTATACAGAAAAAAAAATTAACCTCACTTTTTTGACATGGCAAAAATAGTTTTAAAAAAAGAGTAAATTTTATGATTTTCTCGATTTTTAATTATTTACACTGGTGCGGAATATGGTCCATCAAAAAAAGTCTATACACACATTAAAGCTCAGTGGCTTGTCTCTCATACAAGGCAAAAGAAAAATTTCTAGGTCTATTGGTTTCAGCAAACTAAATTTTTAAAAATTGGAAAAACCGCAAAAACCTCAGAATTGGCAACTTTTGACAAAAAAAATTGTCATGTCTATCTGTGCATTAAAACTTCGCTTGTGCCTTGTTTTACTTGACAATGTATCGTCTAAATAAAAGTAAAATAAAAAATCTGAGTCTGTCATTTTAGCATCAACTTTTGAGGTATTTGGTTAAAGCATGTAAAAAATCAAATTTTTTTATTCAGTCGCAAAAGGAAAAAACATATGTATAAAAATCATCGTCAGGGGATCTTATTTATAGCCACATACTGTTAAGCATGACATTCTACTTTGTGGGTTCAAGTCCCATCTTCGTCACTGGTCGGATTTTTTTTTTAGTTTTAAGAATAAATTTTTGGTGAGACACGGATATTAATTAGTTTGTTTTTTTTGAAAATGAAATGGTTCAGGTATAACAGTGGCGTATGCAGGAGGGAGGGGATTGGGGGCCTAATCTTTCCAAAACCATTAAATAACTTCTAAAGATTGATTTTTTCTAAAAGAAGAAATAAATGGTTTTCCAGGACTTTGCTTTTACTCGAGCCCCCTCTCCCAGCCCCCTTGAAAAATTTCTGCATACGCCACTGAGCATTAAAAAAAGCTAACTACTAAACTAACGCATGGTAAAAGTCCTTGTGATGCGTTTGGAGGTACTGTGAAAAGATTTGTTTTACATTAAAATCTCAAACGAACAGAAACAGGACACCATTCTTTCACTCCTCTGGTTGATTTAACTATAGATGCTAAATTTACATCAAGCTAAGAAAAAAAATTTGTTCGGTTTCTAAAATTATAGAACTCAACTTCTTTTCCGATTTTTTAAATATGACAGTAGGTACTACTAAGAAAGTAAATAAACTTTATTACCTTATGAAGAGAGTTTAGATCATAATTTAGAGAACACTGCTCATATAAATAAACTCTACCTTCTGATAAACCTTAATTTACAGGGGCGGATCTGGAAACTTTATGTGCGGCGGGGAAATATCATAATAAATATTTCACAAAACTATTTTTCGTAGTGACCAGGTGTATTCTGTGTGTCAAAACTAAGTAAAGTTTCGGATTTGGGGGGGAGGGTATTTTCCCTTTTTGCACTCCCGTAGATCCGCGCATGTAATTTGTGATGCAATTTAACATTATTAAAAAAATGTGTAGTGACCTTAAGGATTACAGACCCAGATTTTTTATTACTGTTTTTAAAAGTATATGATACAGTGAAAAATTTAGCCTACTTGATTATCACCAGCATCCCGATAGACAGGGTCATTTTTGATGCTGAAGTTGAGGGATATAGTACTTGAGTATAGCTTTCCAACACTATATCAAAAATTTAAGAAAACATTACATTCATACCCAAAAAAATATGAAAACTTCGGGAATTTCTGCGTTTTTTTGGATATTCTCTAAATTGCTCTAATCAAGCCAGTGTAAAAGATTTTGCTAAACGTCACATTTTTTTGAAAACTAATTATATGCATGTTCTCAAAATTATAGGTTGATTTTTTTTAGGTGCTGTTTACTATGAGCATAATTTTTTCTTTTCCCATTTTGCCTGACTTTTCAAATTCTTGTATAACAGACTAATTGAATTTAAAAATCTAAAATTGTGCAAAAGTGGTTAAGCATAAGCTGTTTCATTTATTACGCATGATTAAAGAAAAAAATTGGCGTGGAATTGCTCCATTGTAATAATTATGCCATAGGGCGCTAATACTAACTTTTGCAAAAATTTGGAATTTGGCAAGCTACTTCACCTGTTTTTACTACTTACCAAAAATCATCAAAATCGGTCAGGTGACATGCCAAGCTTCTAGTTTATTGGATGTGAAATTACCCTTTTAATAAGATAAAACAAACAAATAATTGCAAATGTTTGTTTCTAGACTTTTTTTGGTTGAAAGGCACCTTTAGGGTCAAAGAGGAAATCATGATAAGAATGTCACATTTTCCCCAAAAAATTATTTAAAATCAATAAGCAGGGTAGGTTCCAATTTTTAATAAGAAAAAGTGAAAACTAACGTTTTTAATAATTTGCTATTAATTTGTTACTTGCCTCGAATCTCTAAAACTAATAGGTACTTTTGTAGAGAAAAGGTAGGGTAAAATTAAAAATGGATGGTTTTTATGGCGTAGGGTTCTTTCAGCCAAAAATGAGTTTCCTTGTCCAGGGCTTAGTTTTTGTGGTAAGTTCAAATTTGAATTAAGCCTTTTTTGAGTTATGGGTGTACTTTGAAAGTTAGGCGTTAAGTTGAAAACAACCTTTTTAATTTAATTTTCAAAAAAGTCTGCTGGTTAAAACTTGCATTTTATTGCATTTGGCATTGCCAAAATATTTAACCTTGATATTCAAAAGGTTAATCTATTAACTGGCTATCTACACACCCCCAATAAAATTTTAAATAATCTAATAATTTAAATAATTATTTAAGTAAAAACAGTTTAGTGCCTTAAAGTAAAAAAATGTTTTATATAGGGTGATGCACTGTAAATTAAATTTTACAAATAAATTATGATAAAATTATTTACAAATAATTAATTATGATCTCTATTATAATGATACAGGAAACTACTGTACTGTACTTGCTTATTTGGGGTAATTATCAGTTTTGACTCAAACTTATGCTGAGTTTATACAGCTGCCAACTAAAATAAAGCTATATCGATTAAAATGAAACTAAATAAAAAAGTTTAACTTACCTTATATATATATATATATATATATATATATATATTTTTTTTTTTTTTTTTTATTTGCTTACACTACTTATTCTTCTATTTTTTCTTTAGCAATAGAATGCTAAATTAACTTATAGTCTTATATGTTACTAGCTAGTAAATGCTCTATGTTGATTGGATACATAATTTTAAGCCCCAACCAGAAGTCAAAAAGCTCTTCTAAATTTTGCCCATATTTTAGAACAGCCCAAAAGATGGTGATTAAGATCGCCGGTTTTACCACAGGTGCACATATTATTACTTTGAATACCTATTTTCAGTTTGCAACGGTAGAGAAATAGCTTCTTTGGCAAATTTGTCAACTTTTTTATTGCGATAGACCTTTGGTTCACACTAACAATACATTTTTTGATTGGCATATAAAACCATTGTTGTTTTTAATATATTTATCAAAATTTTAAAATTGTTTTTAATAGATTTTAGAGCTCTTTTACTATCAAACTTAAAAAAATCGGTCTTTCGTAAATATCTTAAGAGTCTTTTAATCGTTTTTTTAAAAATTTAGCCCTAATTAAATTAATATTTTTAAATCCCTAAACAATATATTTTAAGATTTGAGCGCGACTATTATTTATTTATTTAATTTTTTTTAATTACGTAACTACAACTTTTTTGTCACTCGATTTTTTTTGTGTCTCGCTTGGGTTTTAAAATAAAAAAATCAAAAATTAAAACCAACGCGTTTCCGAACGAGAGAACTTGTTACAAAAAACGTAATAAATTAAGGTTATCTATACTTTGAATCAAATTACTAGAACCGAACCGAACCAAAATTGCCGGCCAGACCGACCCTATATTTTTTTCTATAACTTATCCCACAAACTTGTGATTTCTCGACCAAAAATGAAATTTGCACCGCTGTTAAAATTTCCACAACGTAAAAATACAAAAAACATATATTTTAGCCAGCGACCAGAGTTTTACCAAAATATGGTCCGGATACAAAGATGCGTAACTTTCAACCAAGTCAAAGGGATATTTGGCTTCGATGACAGCACAGTAATAGGTAAAATTGCCTTCCCAGCAGTTCAAGCTACACCGGCACTTTCGACGTCATTTCCCGATATTTTCGGAAAACAAAAAATACCCTGTCTTATTCCAGCGGCGATTGATCAAGACCCTTATTTCAGAATGACTCGAGATGTTTCTCCTCGATTAGGTAATACAGCTTAAAAATTATTTTTCTTGACCGCTGCACATATCGGTATTTTATACTGAAAGCTGGCGAAAATTATGTCATGTTAAACTTATGCATAAATAGGCTGGTATACTCTAATTAATAAGAAAAACACAGAGTTATTGTCAAAATAGCTCATTTTACAATTTCAAAGCCCAGTTTTGAAATTATGCTAATAATATAATTTTTGTTAAGATATACAGGGTGTCCCATTAAGGATGGCAGCCGGATTTATCTCAGATACTAGTACAGCTACGACTTCAGGAAAAAAAAATTATAACAAAATCGGGCCTTGTGAATTCACCTAAAATATTTTTGTTTCTGTAGCTCCCCGTTAGGGGGCAGTAATAACACCTCCCAACTATAAAAATTGAATTTTATGACAAAACTCTATGATAAACATACACAGATTTTACAAAATTCATATTTCTTGAAAAATTCTGCATAATTTGGACCTCTCACTTGTACCTTTTTCTCACTTCCCTACATGGATGGAATGAAAATGTCACTTTTTATTTAAAAAATAATTACATATACCTGGTAACTAAACCGACCCTTATTATTTATTTATCTTATTAAAAAAAACCTAAAAAATGCAAATATTCTTGATTTTTGTTTAAATGAAAATTTTTTCGAAAGAGGACATTTTTTAAAAGAACCAAACCAAAAAACTTAAATTTCTTAAAAAATTCAGATACAAACTTTTCTGTATGGTAATACTAATTTGAGTATTACAATTATTTGGAAATAAATAATAAATCAGGATTCCATTTAACCGTGTATTATTAACTTATAATATTATAAACTGCTGTTTAATACATACATAGTAGCGCGAGAGCGAACGACATAGGTATCTAAAAAAAAATCTAAAAACCGAAACCACACTTTTTTTTTATTTTTTATTTAAGCCTTAATTATACTCAAGTCTGTCAGGCTTTTTAATTTGACTACGTCGTCGCAGTGATCTAGAATTTTCACTTGTGTCACTATTTCCCGCAATACACTTCTCATCATTTAATTCACTTGAATTTACATTTTTATTCAACTGGGATCGTGGAGTAATACCTATCCCGTCATTGCTTAAACATTCATGTTTAATTTTAAGTTGATCAGTATGACGTCGCCATGTTAATCCACAATCCGTTTGGACCAAATAAGTTCTACTACCTAAAATATTAACTATTGTACGAGAACACCATGCTGGTTGATTAGCTCTATAATCTCTAGCCCAAATGCGTTGCTGCTCTTCAAAATAAACATCTTTTTTAGAATTATAATATTCTGTTTGGTATTGTTGTTTATTTTGAACAACACTTTCAGTAGAAGGAATTAAAAAATCAAATTTATTTCTTAAATTTCTTTCTAGCAATAACTTTGCTGGTGTTTCCACCGTCGTAGTATGTGGGGTGTTCCTGTATTGAAACAAGAATCTGTTTATCACTAAATGATAATCGCAATGAACATTTTCGTGTTTTGATTTTAAAATAGCGTTTTTCATTATTTTAACCGCGCTTTCTGCCAATCCGTTTGTAGCAGGGTGGTATGGCGCACCGGTTAAATGTTTTATACCGCTGGCAGTTAAAAAATCTTGAAATTCCGATGAACAAAATGTTTTTGCATTATCCGTAGTTACTTCTAACGGTAAACCATAGCGTGCAAAAAGGTCTCTGAAAATCTTAATTGTAGCTGTAGCTGTTAATTTATTAACCTCAAAGCACTCCAACCATTTTAAAGTAGCATCCTGAATAATCAAAAATTCTCACAATGGTCCGAAAAAATCGGCATGTAATCTACTCCAAACTTTTTTAGGCCACTCCCACAACGCTAAAGACGTTTTTGGAGGATTACTTGCATATATTGCACAAGAATTGCAATTTTTACAAACATTTTCTATTTGCAAGTCCATTTTAGGCCACCATACATAAGAACGCGCAAAATTTTTTGTTTTAACGATTCCCATGTGTGTACTGTGCAATTCTTTTAAAATGTAATTATGAAATTTCTTAGGTATAATTACTCTGTAACACCATACCAAACAATTTTGTTCAATACTTTTTTCGAACAAAAAATGGTTTTATGTCCTCACTAGGACATTTTTCTGGCTAACCATGTTTCACAAAAAACAAAATTCTGCTTAAAATCGGATCAACCGCTGTTTCTCGTTTATTTTGCTGAAAGTTAACAGATAATTGTGATTCCTGATAAAAATTTACATGTGAAATAGATAAATATGTATCATTTAAATATGAAAAATTCGTTATTGGATCTTTAGAGGTTTTCAATGGCAATCTAGATAAAAAATCTGCAACATTTTTCTCTGATGGAACATATTTAATATCGTAGCTAAAAGCAGATAAAATATGTGCCCATCTATGCAGTCTGTTTGCCACAAAAACTGGTAAACTTTTGTGACTACCAAAAATCGTTAAAAGTGGTTTATGATCACTAAATAAGAGAAATTGTTGATTGTACAGGTATTGGTAAAAATTTTTTACCCCAAAAATTATTGCAAATGCCTCTTTTTCTATCTGTGAATAAGATAATTCTGCATTATTTAACAAACGTGAGGCAAATGCAATTGGTTTTTCTGACTTTTCGTCATCAAAAATATGACTTAAAGTTGCACTAATCGCAAACTGTGAAGCATCTACAGTTAATTTAATTTTGGGTCAAAGTGCGTTAAAACCGAAGATGACAAAAGCATATTTTTAGCCTTTTCGAAACTCTCACTACATTGAGAATTCCAATGCCATTCTACATTCTTTTGAGTAAACTATACAAAGGTTTTAATATTTCAGAGGCATTTTTAATGAACTTGCAATAAAAATTTACAGCCCCCAAAAACGACTTTAACTCTGTAACCTTTTTGGAAATAGAAACTTGCCTTATCGCAGCTACCCCTTAGTCTGAAGTATGCAATCCCTCTTGGTCAATTCGATGTCCCAAATAGTCAACTGAAGATTTGAGTAAAAAACATTTTTCTTTTTTTTCTTTAAGACCACAATCTGATAATCTCTTGAAAACTGCTTCTAAACGACTTAAATGTTCAAGGTCATCCTTTCCCGTGACCAAAATGTCGTCCAAAAAACAAACTACCCCCTCCATTTTACTTATCATCTGTTCCATAATATTTTGAAAAATAGCTGGACAGCTAGTAATGCCGTAAGGTAACCTGGAATAAGAAAATAGACCTTTATGCGTGCTGATGGTTACTAATTTCGTAGATTCATCCGTAAGTAAAATTTGCTGATATGCCTCAGAAAGATCTATCTTTGAAAATTTTTCGCCACCTTGCAGTTGAGAAAAAAGGTACTCTATACGCGGTAAAGGAAAATGTTGAACTTGCAACACCGGATTTAATGTAATTTTAAAATCACCGCATATTCTTACAGCTCCTGATTGTTTCAATACAGGCACAATAGGAGTGGCCCACTCCGAAAACTCAACTGGCACCAACACCTTATTTTTAACTAATCGCTCCAATTCATCCTCAATTTTAGGTTTTAAAGCAAAAGGTACAGGCCTTGGTTTAAAAAATTTCGGAGTAGTCCCTCTTTTACCCTTAAGTCTATTTAAAATTTATTAAAAGTGCCCATTTGCCCATCAAAAATATCTTAATATTTTTGCATTAGGTTTGACACTTGCAAAGGTTCCATTTTATTTTTATCTGTGCCACTAGAGGCGTATCGAATTTTAGATATGCCCAAATTTAACATATTTAATCCATTTCGACCTATAAGAGGTGGTCCTCCATTTTTTATTACGTAAATTTTTAAAATATAAGATGTTTTTTCAAAAATTACATTTAATTTAACGTAACCCAATGGTTCAAAACTATGACCTATGTAATCCCTTAATTCTAAATAATTTTTTTGTAAATAAACATTTTTAAAATGTTTTATATATAATTTTTCAGATATTGCTGAATGTGCGAACCCTGAATCTGCCTCAAACCCAATGGGAATATTTTCTACTAATAACCACTTTGATCAAAAATATCACCTAAAGAGCAATCTCTTAGGTTAAAAATAGAGTCTTCTGATAAATTTACCTCGTCCAACTGAGTTTCACTTAAAAAATTTTGATTTGCTCGTTTACACTGGGGTGCTAAATACCCATTAACCCCACACCGGTGACACGTACAATTTTTAAAAGCACAATTTAAATATTCGTGATTGCTGCGTCCGCAGCAGGAACATGTAATTTTTTTATTGTGGGAAAAATTATTTTTGTCAACACTCACCGAATTTTGGCTTCTAGGTACATTCTTACCACTTCTTGAAGGCTTCCCATAGCTTTTTGGGTTATTTTTTTGGTGAGTATTATTATGCGAATTTGGTCGCTGGCGATGAAAATTAACTATTTCACTTTTTATTTGCACTGCCCCAAAAGATTCGCGGACTTTATGCTCTTTAAGGGCTGACTCCTTGCTCGCTGCAATTTTTACCAACTTCGACAAGGTAGTACCGGCTTTTGAGGCATCCTCCTCAAATAACCTGTCCATAATCTTTTCATCGTTTATGCCGCACACAAAAATATCGTGCATCATTACGGTTAACTCGGAGCCAAAACCACAAGTTGAAGCTAAACTTTTAACCCTAGCTTCCCAATCGGAAACACTTTCACTTAGTTCTCGTCTACTATTAAAAAACTTAAGCCTTTCGAAAAAATACGATTTTATTGGTGAAAAATGATCTTTTAATAACGTAGTAAGGTCATTTAAAGACTTATTTTCCGTTATATCTGGAACACACAAATTCCGCACTAAAATATAACAATCCTCAGAAAGAGAGTTATTTAGTATCGCTTTTTTACGATCATCATCCGTAATTTTATTCGCGATGAAAAACTGTTTTATCCTTTCACTAAAGGCTGTAAAATTTGAGTATTTTGGATCAAATACACTTAAGGTACCGAGTAAACCGACTGACTCACACATTTTTTATAAATTTTCTTTTTGATTTGTATGAACCGAAAAGTTACAACTAATTAGAATCAAAATTTCATTGCAATTTAACAATGTCGGTTACGTACAACTCGCGTAGATACGTTAGAATTCTCGTCGCCACTTTTCTGTATGGTAATACTAATTTGAGTATTACAATTGGAAATAAATAATAAATCAGGATTCCATTTAACCGTGTATTATTAACTTGATAATATTATAAACTGCTGTTTAATACATACATAGTAGCGCGAGAGCGAACGACATAGGTATCTAAAAAACAATAACACCTTTTTTGCTGTGCGCGTGGAAACTGGGGTTCCGGCACAAAAGTAAATAGCTCACTCTTTCCAAAACTTCCAATAATAATATATAACACAAACCCATTAATATATTTACTTGAAGTTGTCAAGCGATATTCATTTAAGATATTACTGACATCTGCAAGTCAAAATTTAACTTAGTTTTGAGAATATTTAAAAAATAGTTTTGTTTGTGTATGATGTGGTGAGACGAGACCTTATTTTGTTATTTGCATGTGTCACACCTGTTATAATTTTTGGACAATTTAATGTTTATTGACGTTTTATAATTTGTTTTTGACATAAATAATTATAAAACGTCAATAAACATTAAATTGTCCAAAAACTATAACAGGTGTGACACATACAAATATCAAAATAAGGTCTCGTCTCACCACATCATACACAAACCAAACTATTTGTTCAATATTTTCAAAACTAAGTCAAATCTTGACTTGCGGATTTCAGTTATATCTTAAATGAATATCGCTTGACAACTTCAAGTAAAAATATTAATGGTTTTGTATTTGATTTTTTTAAGAAATTTAAGTTTTTTGGTTTGGTATTTTTAAAAAATTTCCTCTTTCGAAAAAATTTTAATTTAAATAAAAAATCAAGAACATTTGCATTTTTTTGGGTTTTCTTATTAAGTCAAATAAATATTAAGAGTCGGTTTAGTTACCACGTAGAAGTAATTACTTTTTAAATAAAAAGTGACATTTTCATTCCATCCATCCATTGAAGTGAGAAAAAGGTACAAGTGAGAGGTCCAAATTATGCAGAATTTTTCAAGAAATTTGAATTTTGTAAAATCTGTATGTTTATCATAGAGTTTTGTCATAAAATTCAATTTTTATAGCTACAGAAACCAAAATATTTTAGGTGAATTCACAAGGCCCGATTTTGCTATAAAAAAAAATTCCTGAAGTCGTAGCTGTACTAGTATCTGAGATAAATCCGGCTGCCATCCTTAATGGGACACCCTGTATATCACAAACGTAATATTTCCAATAAAAATAATTAAAAAATAAGTATATTTTTTATTCAAAACCATCATGTGTGTTCTAAAGTAAGAAATTAAAAAAAATCGTATTATAATTTTCCATTATTAGGGTAAATAAAAAAATCGTAAAAATCCCAACCGGAACGTTCCGGAACCCATTTTTACAAATTCATATACAAAAATACTTGCTTTCTTAAAAACTTTAAATATTTTTTGTACTTATAATTGAAAAAATGTAATTTACGTATAATTATTTAAACTCATTGTTACCATGTTATAGGGGAGGATACTTGCCGCGGAAACATTCATTAGAAAAATAAAAATTATCACTTGAATAAAAACTTTTTATTTTTAGCAAAGGGTACAATGCTAAGTATAGTATATGTGTATGTCTTCTACAAAATCATCGAAGTTCACTAGTATCGTGTACCCGATTCTTATCATAAATGCAAAAAATGGAAGTTTTTTTATTCTCCATACTTTTATCTAAAAACCAAATATTTTAAAACCTTTTATCATAAAATACCGTTATGTGCGCTGGCACTTTTATAAAAGTGGTTTCAGATCCTATTTATAGATCGAATATTATTTTTTGCTGAAAAGACTATGAAAATCGTTTACCGATTTCGAAGCTTGGTTTTGCGGCACAGACACCGTGATAATCTTCGTTTTATTTAAAATAGTAAAATATTATTTCTTTGTCTCAAAGCCTATTGTTACAATATATTTGGGTTCAAATACGTGTTGATTTTAAGAGTTTTGATCTCGAAATGAGCACGGATCTGTAAGAGAACATCGCTCATTAAACTATTACAAAAGCGTATTCAACTGTCAGGTTAAAACGCTAACATACGAAAGCTAATCAATCAAATCTAACCGAACCGAACTAAAGCAAACTGAATCAATAATTTTTTTCAAAAAAAAACTTTCCTGACTTCCTACCCGGGATCCTAGAGGATGTGAATCCGAACCGAACCAAACTGAACCAAAGCAAACTGAACCAACAATTAAAAAAAAACTTTCCTGACTTCTTTCCCGGGATCCTAGAAGTTGTGAATAGTGTTGTAGTTTAGTTTGGTTAGGTTAGGTTTGGTTCGGTTTAGTTAGGATCGGTTCGGTTCGGATTCACATCCTCTAGGATCCCGGGTAGGAACTCAGGAAAGTTTTTTTTTTAATTATTGGTTCAGTTTGGTTTGGTTCGGTTCGGTTAGATTTGATTGATTAGCTTTCGTTAGGTTAGGTTTTTGAAACTTTCTATTTTCATGTGGTTAGAAATCAAGTGAAAATCATTTAAATCATTAAAATTTATTAATACAAATACTTTTAAACTGCTCCATAATTTTCATATTAACAAACATATAACCTCAAAATCAAACAAATAAACAACGTGAATCCAATTTAAGTTTCAAATGTGCACTAATAAGTAAACCCCTGCGCTGCGTAATTCAATACAAATCCGTGCCTTGTTCGAGCCAGTTATGTTGCAAAATTTCCGTGTCTATTTCAAAACAGCGCTGCCGTGAAATCAGCACGGAAACGTAAATACGCGTCCCGGGTTTGTAGCTGATCAAAATCTGTCAAAGAAATGTTAACTATTTTTTCACAGAATTTTATTAAAAATTAAAAATGAATTAAATAGAACATTTATTTCCCAGCAAAATAGTTCTATAAACTTTTTTATAATACTTATAGGTTCTCCCAATAAATAAAAATAAACTAAGTTTGATTTTTTCCTTAAAAAACACCAACGGTTAACTTTTTTTAGGGAATTTATATTCCTTAAAAAAAGTTATCAGCTATTTTTGTAAAAAATTGAAAATGCCGGGCTGCTTTAAAACATATATTTCTCACTCCTTGAAACATTTTTTAGAGAACCACTATACTAAAATGTAAACACCAGTAAAATTGCTGCACTTATTGGCCCTTTAGCTGTTTTTATCAGTGAAATAGAAAAATTGACCTTATGCTATAAACTTTTACAACGCTCTTTATCCGCAATTTTAATATAATGGTCATTAATGGGTTACTATTTATTAAAATCGGTCAAAAAATTTAAATTATAATAAAACATATTTATAAATTCTTAAACTAGAAGGCTGACATTTTCATTCCTATGTGCAGTCATGACATTCTGGGACATGAAAAGTGGTATTTAAAAAATATATATTTAGTGACGAATATTTTTAAAAATTATAAAATAAATACTAGAAGAAAAAAAAAGCCAACTTAATTTAGTTATTTTAAGATAAGGATTTGATTTAATTTTAATTACTTTGAATAACTTGAATTCTTTATCAAGCGAAAGGCTTAAGGTACACTATCTCTGTACGAAGTCGCAAAAACGTACGAATTACTCTTCAAAACACCCAAATTTAAACTAATATAACTGTCTAAAAAACAAACCGATTATAACAAAAAGGATCTAGAAAAATACACAGATACCTTTTCTTTAAATTAAGGTTGAAAAGTTTTGGCCAGCCATTAGATTTCCTAAAACTAAAATGTATTACTTTTACTAAAACATTTAAATTGGTTTATTGCTCATAAATCGCGATTCGGTTATTTTTATTGCTTTGGTTTTACAGGCTTTGACAAACCCTGCACCATATACTCCAAATTTTTTCCCGCACTTCAAGGTGCCCAGACCAAAATGTCTGCTTCCGAAGCGAGTACCACAATTTATATTAGTGACACGCCCAAACAAATTAAAACGAAAATCAACAAGTACGCCTTTTCTGGCGGACAAGTAACAATAGAGGATCATCGAAAGCTAGGCGGAAATTGTGATGTGGATATTTCTTATCAATATTTGAGGTGAGTAAAAGCAAAAAAAATCAGCGTTGAAGAAAAAAAGACAAAGAGCAACATTTTTTTTGCATTTTCTAAAATATTATGTTTTCTCGATCACTTTTTTATCATCTTATGTTTCCCACATTTGTAAAATACAAAGACAGTGCAGTGTTTGCCAACACTACATTATTTTAAATGAGTATCATGACCTTAAAAAAATGGGCGACCGTACCTATCTACAGGGTGTTCCAAATTAGGCACTTTTGGGGAGGTTCTTTATGGGAGACAGAGAAAATCCGACCACCGCTTGCGAGCTTTAAATTTCGGTCAGATCAGCTTAGGTGACCTCAGGCTAGGTCTTTTCAGTTTATGTTATAGGCTAGTTTATGTTGGTTCCGGTTAGTTTATGTTAGTGAAAGTTTCTTCAAGTTACTTGTGAATAATTTATGTTAGTTTAGTTTAGATAAGTTAAGTTAATTAAGTTAAACTTATTTCAATCTAATATAAACTAACATAACCTAACTGAGGTAAACCAACCTGAACTAACATAAACTCACCTCAACTTATATATTGTTACGGGTTCTCAACAACAATTAAAACTCGCAAGTGTCAAAAACGATATGTCAATTTATTTCGACAATTATGTACAAAAACACGCCTTAAACTTACTAATAACTTGCTAATAATTCACTACTTTAATCGGCCTATTAACTTCGTGTTAACATCTCACGATCACTGCCTTTGGTTATCTTTTACTGACTAGATGCGCGACGTCCGGCCCTATATATAGGTTCTGCCTACTATTCGAGAACCATCCATCCTTCTTCGATTCACGAGCATTCTCGTCTCTTCCAGAAGGTGCGCGACAGAGCACGAGTGTGTCATAGATAACGCAACTAAAACGCAACTAAAACCTAGAATAAGAATACAACCATAAGATAAATCAACCTAATACTACACTAAACCTAAATAAATTCTAACTATAAAATTTAAATAACTTAAATTTGTAACAATATACTAATCTGTTTTTTCATGTCGTTTTCTGAAAATGTCGCGGTTTTATACATCGCTCTTATTTTTCGACGCCTCGGAAATAAGTAAATTCGAAATGGAACGACTAGTTTACGCAATCAATAGAATAGAATAGAAATAGTTTTTATTTTCATTATTCAACAATATACATAGAAATTGAGTCAGGTTCTTACAAAATAAAATTAGTAAATACAAAATTATAATAAAGATATAAATAAATCAAAAGTGACAAAGCAATGACTAATAATTAAAGTCAACCAACGAAAAACCAAACTAGCTAAAAAAAATCATAAGGCACTTTTTTTTGGAAGAAAACCAGAGTTTTTGCTGAAAAAAATACCTTTGATATCAGTAAAAATTGTTGTAAATTGAACTTGTCAGACTAAACTACTATCACCAAAAGCTAGGGTGTCTCAGACCACCCGTCCACCCCTTTTAAAACCTAGGGAAAAAGTTTTAATGATCCAAAAAATTCGAGTACGCTCTTTCGATTGGTGGTAGATGTTGTCAACTTTCGGAGTCGACCGGAAGTGGCCTATTTAGGCCTGGAGGCCGTTTTTCAAATAGGAATAGGCATATATTTAAAAAAATAATGATTGAGAAAAAAATGTTTCAAATAAAAGGTACGTATTTTCTTGCGTAGAATCCGAATCCTTTGCAAAATTATGCCCATCCATATTCAAAAAACGAACTGTAGGCCTGAATAGACCACTTCCGGTCGTCGCCGGAATTTAAAAATACCACCAATTGAAAGAGCGTACTCGATATGGCTACAATCAATTTTTAGATTAAAAAAAATCCTCCCCCTACGTTTTAAAAGGGGTGGACGGGTGGTCTGGGACACCCTGTGTATGTGAGTTGCGTTTTTTATAAGAAATTTGTGTTGGAATGATTGTGAGTTGCGTTTTTTATAAGAAATTTGTGTTGGAATGATCATTTTTTTTGTCCCTTCTGTATAAACGCACACCGCAGTAATTTTATTATAATAACTAGCAAAATATTTGTTAAAAACTAATGTTTACAAAATTTTCTTAAGTATTTCGAGTATTATTTTACTTATGTATGATTAAAATACACATTACTAAAGGACAACTTAAAATGAAAAAAATTGGTTTAAAATAATATAGATATTAGTTTTTTATTGCATATTTTCTTACTAAATAAAATTGACTTCAGCGGTTTTAAGCTATTTTGCGTATGACAAAAATTAATTTATTTAATATTTTGTATTAAAAAATATGTAAAAAATACTATAGCTTTTGGTTTAGTCTAATTTTTTTTTGCTTATTAAGTTATTTGTGGATAACTGTTGGGTGAATTTTAACAAAACTTTACCTGCTTATTTTCGTAACTTAGTGTTACACTAGAAAAAAATATATTTTTTTTTGCTATGTCTAGTTTTGAAGATAATAATTTTTATATTTCTTACCATTCTTATATTTACCGGACGGCAATATAGAAAAAAAAATATTTCACCTCCAATTTTTGCAAATCGAAATATTATACAGGGTCATTATTTTTTTAACAAACATGAAATTTACTACCCGTGAATTTAAAAATCAAACAAGCTTCGTGGCCAATTGGGTAAAATAAGTTTTTGTTTCTCTCACATTTTTCGGTGGGTAGCTCGAAAGCTTAACCTAACGGGGGTCTAAGATCTAATGGACACCTAATAAGTGTTCATAGTTAACTGTTTCGTTCCTATGGGACTCCTCAGAAGTGACACTCTTGCGAAGTTAATTAGACGGTTTTGTCTCTAATCCTATGTAAATAGTGAGAAAAATCTCGCGAGATATGAGAGAAACCAGAACAAGAGCAGGCGAAAATAAACTGTTATTATTATGTATTTAGTGTCCTTTTATATGTCGTTTGTCGTATTATAATTATGTTTAGTTTTGTCATATTGATTTATTGTTATGTCAGAAAATAGAGAACAAAAACAGTCAACATAGAATTTTTATTTTTAAATATTTAAAGAACCATATACAATAATTTGGCGACGAGGATTAAAAGACGAAGAAGATTACCTGAACATAAACATGACTGAACAACTGGCACCTTTAAGAGGAAATTCGAGAAAAAATTTTACAGGAAATTGACATTAAATTTGATAAAGCAGTTCAAATTGCTTTAGCAATAGAAGCATCTAAAATACAAAATAAAGAAGTTTATGGTTATACAGAACCAGTTAACAAAGTTCAACCACAAACAACAATACGCCATTTTTCCAATCACAGTGGAAAAAATCAATTAGACTTGGAAAAACTTGGATTAAAAGACGTATGCCTCCATTGCGGTAAAAACAACCACCAAACTCGAAACTAAAATTATACAAAAACTTAAATGTAGAAGCTGTAAACGTCAAGGTCACGTGAGTTCTGTTTGTATAAACACTCTGAAAAATAATTTTGCCAACCCAAATCCAACAAGAAGTATTCAGTCGATTCAAGATAATTTCTATAGTAATTCTAATTCTGACAATGAAGAATATTCCATTAATCAAATTGTAGATATTTTTACACAAACTTCAGCATTTTTTTTTAACCAAAAATGATGGTAGAAGTAAAAATTCAAAATAAACCGTTTAAATTTGAGTGTGACACTGGAAGTCCAGTATCAATAATTTCTGAAAAAGATTTTAAAAAATTAGAACTGAAAATTCCTTTACAAAAAACAAACGTTAAATTTAGATCCTATACTCACCACATTTTTGAACCAATAGGAATGGTTAAAGTACCGGTAACTTATGGAAACACTACTTCTACAGAAGATTTATATATTGTACAAAATCACGGAAGTGCTATTATAGGTAGAAGGTGGTTGAGAAAACTAAATATAAATATACAGGAAGTCGATTCCATTTCAAATAACATTGAATTAAAAGATATTTTACAAACATACAAAGACGTTTTTACATCAACAGTAGGGGAAATTCCGAATTTTAAATGTTCACTTTTACTTAAACCAAACACAAATCCAATATTCTGCAAACCTAGAAGAATACCTTACGCCCTACAAGAAGCTGTAAATCAAGAACTTGACGAATTAGAAAAAGAAGGAATAATTGAAAAAATGGATTACTCTGAATGGGGAACACCTTTAGTGATTGTTCCAAAAAGCAATTGAAAAATTCGATTATGTGCTGGCTACAAAGTAACAGTTAACCCACAATTACAGGATAATCGCTATCCAATACCGAAAATTGAGGACATTTTTAATAAAATGGGTAAAGGACAATATTTTTGCACATTAGACATTTACAAAGCCTATCTACACTTACCTATGGATGAAGAGAGCTCGAAGATTCAAGCAATTTCAACACATAAAGGTACCTACAAAATCAAAAGATTAAACTTTGGAATTAAGACAGCTCCTAACGAATTTCACAAAATTATTGATCAAGTAGTTAGTGACCTTATTGGAACAACGGCGTATTTTGATGACATTTTAGTACAAGAATCAACCATACAAGAGTGTAAAGAACGATTAATTAAAGTATTGGATAGATTAAGAAAGTACAACCTGCACCTTAACCCAGAAAAATGCAAATTTTTTTTCTGAACAAATTAAATATTTAGGACACACTATATGCAAAGATGGACTTAAAAAATCAGACGAAAAAATTAAAGCCATACAGGAGGCTCCAAGACCAACAAATGTAGAAGAAGTTCAACAATTTTTAGGTATGGTAAGATATTATGATAAATTTATATCAAATGCTTCAAAATTACTACATCCTTTACATACCTTATTACAAAAAAATAAACCATTTGAGTGGACAACCGATTGTGAAAAAGAAATTTTAAGTGACCGTGTCCTTATGCCTTTTACTCCTGAATTTCCAGTTATCTTGGCTACCGACGCCAGTCCATATGGCATATCAGGCGTACTATCACATAGAAAACCGGATGGATCAGAGAGGCCAGTTGCTTTTATTTCAAGGACTTTGACAAAAGCAGAACGAAATTATAGTCAGCTAGATCGTGAAGCTACAGCTATTTTTTGGGCATTCAAAAAATTATTTCATTACATTTATGGAAGAAAATTTATTCTAGTAGTTGATAATAAACCGCTTATGACGATTTTTAATCCATCAAAACAATTACCTGTTTTATCTGCTACTAGAATGATTCGATATACCCAATTTCTAACGGGATTTGATTATACCATCGAATATAGAAAATCTTCGGAACATACGAATGCAGATTATTTATCCAGAAACCCTTTGAAAATTAGTATTAATGAGGCGCAATTTACAGATGACGAATACGTTCAAAACATATAGATTATGCTGGACCATTTTTAGGCAACAATTTTTTCATTGTTGTTGATTCAAAATCAAAATGGTTAGAAATCAAAATGTCCAGAAATGCTCCGACAACTACAAGTACAATATACTACCTACGAGAAATATTTAGTTGTTACGGGTTACCCGAAATGCTAGTAAGCGATAATGCTTCCATTTTCAAATCAAACGACTTTACAGAATTTTGTAAAAGAAATGGAATTAGACAACAATTTATTGCTCCGGGTCATCCAGCAACCAACGGTCAAGCTGAGAGATTCTGTCAAACTTTTAAAACAAAATTAAAGTGCATGGCCCAAGAATCTGGTACTTTACATGAAAAGTTACATGCCTTTTTAATGAAATATAGAGCAACACCATTATCAAGTGGAAAAACACCATCAGAACTGCTTTATGGATACAACATTAGAACCAAACTTGACCTGATTAAACCCACCATATCCTGTAAAAATAATGCGGAACAACCAGCATTTAATAAGTCATATACGGTTGGTTCCAGAGTCCAATCAAGACATTACTTTGGTTCCAAAAAGTGGAAATATGGCACTGTTCTGAAACAGTTAGGGAAATTACACTATTTAATTGAGTTAGATGATGGTTATAATATTAAACGACACTTTGACCAACTAAGACCATGTCGTGTGGAAAAACCAAGTCGATCAGAGTCAGTTTCAATGTCGTCCACACCAGAAACGAATCAAAAAAAGACCACAACCTTTCCTTCACCGGAAGAGAGTTCACGACCGCGAGGTACAAATTCGATACCAGCATTATTTTTTAATACAAACTCGGAACATGTGACCAATCCGTCCGAAAATGTACCATCAACTTCGACTGCACTGTGCAATCCTTCAACGGCACTATCCATCAAGTAGGGTAATTTATAATAGAGAAATCAGAAGATCTTCCAATAATTCATTCAGAAGTTCAAGCAGCAATACACCACAAAATTCACCTCCCAGAGAAAGAACAGTGGAAACTCCCCAGTCACCATTTTATGGATTTTCACATTCCAGCAGAATTACACCACAAAATTCACCTCACAGAGAAAGAACAGTGGAAAGTTTTCAGTCACCATTTTATGGATTTTCAAACTCCAATCCAATGAGTCCTGTAAAAATACCAATAGAAGAAACCACTGAAGAAAAAACAGAAACACATACATCACAGGGAAAAATACTTAGACGTTCAACAAGAGAACGACGAGCTCCTCAACGCCTTGATCTGTGACCTTAAGATTAGAGGCCGGAGAACTATTATGTATTTAGTGTCCTTTTATATGTCGTTTGTCATATTATAATTATGTTTAGTTTTGTCATATTGATTTATTGTTATGTCAGAAAATAGAGAACAAAAACAGTCAACATAGAATTTTTATTTTTAAATATTTAAAGAACCATATACAATAGTTATACATAACGATCAATGAAAAGATCGATTACAAATAAAAAGAAACAAACTAATCCGTGACCTACGACAGCTCTCCTGCCCTTCAGATTATATATTATCTAATAAATTGACAAAACTTACATTTTAAGTCACTTTCGGCCTTTACTAAGTCATTTTTATGCTAACTTAATTTTTTTCGGTCAAGATGTAAGATTTTTTATTATAACATTCACAAAAACGACCATTTTAAGAATTTTTACCGTTTATATCCTAAAAGCTGTCCATAAAAAAATTTAATTTACATTTTTTTTGGCCACATATCCTACTATAACATAGTAATATAATAAGCAATTTCACCGAGACAAAAAATTCCCATATAACCGATGTAAACGATTGCGGTGTTCAGAAAAAATACTCTGCCAATCTTTGGGCACCTAAGCTAATTACTATAGTTATAGTGTGAGCTAATATAATCAAAAACTGAAATATATTTTATTCAACTCCAGACTCAATTACCTTTCGTTTGATACCACACAAGCCATGTTTTGACTTAAACTCAAATTTTTTTAATCTACCCCCCACCCTTTTGAAAAAAACTAAAATGTATTTTGTTTAACTCCAGACTCAATTACCTTTCGTTTGATATCACACACGCCATATTTTCACTTAAACTCTAATTTTTGACATCTACCCCCACCCTTTTTTTAAAAATAAACTAAAATTAATTTTTTTTAACTCCAGACTTAATTACCTTTCGTTTGATATCACACACGCCATATTTTCACATAAACTCTAATTTTTGGAATCTACCCCCACCCTTTTATTTGGCTTGCGTTCGGTGGATTTTGTTCATTTTTAAATGGGACCATCACGGCCCAAGACCCAACTTAGGTACCAAATTTCATTAAAATCGGACAAGCGGTTTTTGAGTTATGCGGGTTGGTCGTTACAGACAGACATACAGACAGACAGCAAAACAAAAAAGTTTCAAAATCATCTGAAACGCAAAGATATATAAAAATTTTTGAAATCGGAGCAACTTTTTTTTTCTCGAAAAAATTAGTAGTAGTGTGAGCTAAAAACAGGTATAATAAATTATAACTTTTTCCCTAAAATTTTGTAGAAAATTATACTACAATATAAGACTAGGAACTAAAGTGACACTTTTTATCCCGAGGCGAACTGTTTGTAGCCTGAGCGAAGTGCTATAATTCGCTGAGGGATAAAAAACACTTTAGTCACGTGGTTCATATACTATTTTATGCACTTTTATACTCGTACGTAATGTTGGGCATCTTTGTCTGGCATATCATTCAACAAAAGAAATACATTTTTTTAAACAAAATTCGAAAGTAGTTTCAAATTCGACGAGCCTTTTTGCTAAAAGTTCACATTATTTATTCAAGTTTATGTAAAGACTGCCTAGTCCTGTCTAAGGACTGCCTAAAGACTGCTTAGTCCTGTCCTAGTCCTGCCCAAAGTACTGTCTAGTCCTGCCCAAAATTTTGTCCACCTCCTGCCTACAGTTAGTCCGGAGCCTAAACCACTTTTGTCTGCATTTTTGCGTACCGCAATGAAACTTTAAAAATCAGTATTTTTTTAACGTTTGAAAAACATAAAAAAAAAATTAGTTTTTTGATGTGGAAAACATTTTATTTTCAATGTTAGAAACCTAACGTTATGTTTTTAAGTTTAACATTATGGCACGATTATAGTACAACACTATAGTATTATTTCGCGAAGTGGTGCTCATCCCGAACCCAGTGCAAAGCAATAGCATACAGGGTGTTTTATTTTTAATTGCATTTATCTCATTAAAATTCTTTATAAAATTCAAATGTAAAGCTAGAGCAAAGAAACTTGGCACGGATTATAAGAACATATACACTTTTATTTTAAGCAATAAAAAAATTATATTGCTTTATTTTCTTCCAAGAAATGAAAAATAAATAATTTTTTGTTGAGAAATTTATGGTTCGGGTGTTGAATAAAAAAATTTCCAGGAGCTTAGTTATGCAAGATAATGTGTTAAAATTTAATATGGTCAGAGTACAGGGGGGTTTTAATTATTAATTCTAAATTAAAAAAATCTAAAAAGGTAGAAAAGTATGTGGATTTCTTAGACGTAACGATATTTAAAAAAATATATACCAAATAAAAGATAATTAGCTTGTATTTATATTTTACGAAAAGAAAATAAAAATTAGCTTGAACTGTGTAAAATAAGTAAAATTTTTATGATCATTTTAAGTAAGATATGAAGTTGTGAAAGACTGTTTTATATTATGTTCACAATCGTGTATAGACTCGGCAATCGAGGATGAGCCTGAAGTATTTGATACCTTAAATTCAACTATAAATGAGCTGAAACAGGAGCTGGGAGAAAAAACTTCCTATATTGATAGGCTGCAAACAAATTCCGCATCTTTTGCTGAGGAAGCGTACAGAACCGAAGAAACTTTTGTTAACCAGCTCGAAATAAAAGACAAGGAAATCGCACGAACCGAACCGAACCGGACGTATCACAAAAGATCAATAAATACATGCCCAGTTATAAGACCGTTGAAGTACAAACGCAAAACAATTATAAAACAATTTACACGCAAACCAAACAGTTAGTTCTTACTGAGGCCCACACACAAACACCAGAAAATGATTACTCCTCAACTGAAAAATATATCCTTAAAGCAAAAAATCTTCAGCAACTGAATGACACTCTACTTCAAAAGATTGACGAACTAAATAAAATAATTGAAAATCATTCAGTGCTAAATGTTTCGGAAAATCGTGGATTACACTTAGACATAAAGAATTAACTACAGAAAACACTAATATGAAACTATTCATTGAAAACTTGGGAAATGCAAACCAAACTTACTTCATTGAAATAGGGAAACTAAAAGATGAAATTCAGAGTTTGGCCAAACCGTCAAATAAGGAAGTTAAATCTTATCAAATGACAGATGCCATGTCTTATAAACCGAAATTGTCAAATGCTTCAAAAAAGCACAAAATCTTGGTGCTGACAGATGATTGTGGAAAATTATGTAAACCCGATGCCGATCTGTGTAACCTTGTTTGTGGTATAAAAGATTATATTTCTGATTTTATTGACAATGATTTTGTTGTGTTTCTGACTGGTCCAAACTGTAGAAATATAACGCGTGATAATATTTGTAATTTAGCTAACAGCTGTTTTCATACAAATTTACTTGTTTGCACAACCCCATCAAAAACGCATAAACCTATTAATCACAATAAAACGATTGTTAGGGTTACATATACCCTCTCAAGATTGAACCTAAATATAAGGGTACTTGCTTTAAATTCTAAACCATTTTTAGGCATGGCAGACAAGTATTTTGGACGTAAATCAAATTTTTTGAATAGGTTAGGTTTATATAGGCTCTCTGAATGCATAAAAAATTCAATACTTACTTTCAGCAATCAGAGTACAGTTTCAACCTTGGTACTTATAGAATGAAAATGTTGTAAACCATTTAAGGAGTTTTCTAGCTTTTAACAATCTTTATCAGTTTAATAATATTAGGAACATCAATAATGTGTTACTTGATCTTGTTTTTGGGTCTTTTGATAACATATCTGTTGGACAAACTGATGGTCAAATGGTGCCAATAGATAACAACCATCCATGTTTGGATATTAGACTGTCAGTAAAAACATCGCAAAGAAACTGCAAATTAGTGCCAACAACTAAGTTTAATTTTAAAAAAGCCAATTTTTTACAAATGTATGAGCTTCTTAGGCAACAAGTTTGGGATGATTTATCAAGCTTTACTAACGCAAACCTGGCACTTGAAGCTTTCTATAAAATTATTTACAACTTATTTGAGAGGTGTGTATCTAGATCGACTCAAAAAGGTAAAAACTACCCAACTTGGTTTAACTTTGAAATAATTAAACTACTTAAACAAAAACATACTTGCTTTATAAAATCGCGAAAATACAAGTCTCAGTTTTGGAAATCTAAATACAGTAACCTAAAAGAATTAATTAAAAATAAAATAAGGGCCGCTCGTGCCAAATACTTAATAGATATAGAAGCGAGTTTAAAGTTTAACCCTAAACTTTTCTGGTAATTTCTCAAAAGTTTTAAAGACTGTCCTGACTTGTCAGATGAAATGACATTTGAAAATGAAACATACACGGGAACGAATAATATTGCCGATGGCTTTGCCACATACTTTAAGTCCGTTTTTATTGACAATGACAATATTATTCTCACCCCTACAAATAAATTTAAATCCTACTTTTGTGAGAAAGATATATCCATTATAGAGATACAAAAAGCTATTAATAAATTAAAACCCACTAAGTCTATTGGGCATGATGGTATTCCTGCTTTTATATTAAAAGGGTGTAGAGTTTTTGCTTGTTCCTTTGCAGGTTTTATTTAATATCATGCTTAAAACGTCAACTTTTCCAGATAAATGGAAGCTTAGCAAAGTCATACCCATCCATAAAAGTGGTCCTAGACAAAAAATTGAGAACTATCGGCCTATAACAATAGTATGCGCAATCTCAAAAATTTTCGAAATCATAATATTTGACAGGCTTTTTGCAGAAGTGTCAAATAAAATATCTTCCAGACAGCATGGCTTCTTACCCAAAAGATCTACCTTTACAAATCTAACAATTTTCTCTCAATACGTACATGAGGGTTTAAACAAAAAGAGTCAAGTTGATGTTATTTATACGGATTTGGAAAAGGCTTTTGACAAAGTAAGTCACAGCACTATTTTAGATGGACTAACTGGAATGGATGTTTCTCCATACCTAACTAATTTAATACAATCGTATTTGGGAACTAGCACAAGCAAAAGATATCAGTTCGTGGAATTAAAAGGTAGCAGGTCTACTATTTATATAAGTTCTTCTGGTGTGCCCCAAGGGTCAAATCTCGGACCACTTCTTTTTATTATTGCCTTTAACAAAATTATTTCTAAGGTAAAAAATGTGGAATCATTGGCATTTGCCGATGATTTTAAATTATTTGTTGAAGTTTTCTCATTGGAGGATTGTGAAACACTTCAAAGTAAATTTCAGGACACAGCTATATATTGCGAGGAAAATGGTTTTAACTTAAATTTGGGTAAATGCTTTTGTTTGTCTTTTAGTCGTAACAAAGACTTAATTGAATTTGATTATACAATAAATAATGAGAACCTAGAGCGTGTATCTGAACAAAAAGACCTAGGTGTAACCTTCGATGCTAATCTTTCATTCTCATCACATATTTCTAAAATTAGGAGTGCCCAGAAAGTTGCTGGGTTTATTTGTAGAAATACTAAAAGTAGACGTAAGCATATACTTATTTGACAGTCTGGTATTGCCGTTATTGGAATATGGAAGTGTAATCTGGTCCCCCAATATGACATTTGGATTGGTATGATTGAGGGAGTTCAAGGAAAATTTTTAAAAGCCATGCTCTTTAGAAAGTTTGGGTTTATCCACAAAGAGGTTGTGACAACAAGATCTTATTAAAAATATTTGATAGATTATCACTAAAACCAAAGAACTAAAATTTTTCTAACAACAATGTATAGAATTCTCAAAGGGGATGTTGACTGTCCTAATATAGTTGAACAACTTCCTTTTGCCATCAATCGAATCAATTCAAGGTCGAAAAATATGTTTTATTTAGCTTATCCACGAACAAATCTATTTAAAAGCTCTCCTATCTACAATTTATGCAACTTATTTAACAAGTATGCTTCAGATGTTGATATTGACAATGTTAGCTATAAGAAGTGTAAAAAAATTATAGATCTAAAAGTGCGCAGCAGTTAATTAATAAGTAATTATGTAATTTGATTTGTTTGTTATTTATCATGTGTAATGTAAGTGACGTATTGTATAAAATCTTTTTTTTAATGTAAGAAAGTATCTGTAATTGGCTTTTTACTGTAGATACTGTTGAAATAAATAAATAAATAAAATAAATAAGTATTAGCTCACACATATACTATACTATAGAAGTTGAGCTATGGCGATCCTAATTTTTTCGAGAAAAAAAAAGTTGCTCCGATTTCAAACTTTTTTATAGATCTTTGCGTTTCAGATGATTTTGAAACTGTTTTGTCGCGCCGTCTGTCTGTCTGTCTGTCTGCCTGCCTGCCTACCTGTCTGTTTGTCTGTCCGTGCATAACTCAAAAACCGCTTGCCCGATTTCAATGAAATTTGGTACCTAGGCTGGGTCTTGGGTCGAGATGGTCCCATTTAAAAATAAATAAAATCCACACAAGCTAAATAAAAGGGTGGGGGTAGATTTTAAAAATTAGAGTTTATGTGAAAATATGGCGTGTGTGATATCAAACGAAAGGTAAGTGAGTCTGGAGTTAAACAAAATGCATTTTAGTTTTTAAAAAGAAAAAGGGTGGGGGTAGATTTTAATAATTAGAGTTTACGTGAACATATGGCGTGTGTGATATCAAACTAAAGGTAATTGAGTCCGGAGTTAAACAAAATACATTTTAATTTTTGTTTTTTTTTTAAGGAGGGATAGATTTAAAAAATTTGAGTTTAAGTCAAAACATGGCTTGTGTGGTATCAAACGAAAGGTAATTTAGTCTGGAGTTGAATAAAATATATTTCAGTTTTTGATTATATTAGCTTACACGTAGACTATAACTATAGTACCTAGTGTGAACTTAGGGGCCCATATATTGGCAGAGTATATTTTTATGACGACGTTACAAATCACTATGGAAAGCTCAATGTCAGCATGTTATTTTTATACTAGTACAGCTTTCATTTTCCTAAATAAAAAGTTTTGTACAGAGTGGTAAAAAGTAACTAGACAATAAAGTTTTTTCGTAATTTTTTATTTTACTGCTGAAAATTCAAATAACTCTAGATATGTCAAATAAACACCTCATTGCAATAACTATATTCTCCTTTATTGTAGTAAGCGCTATAGGGTCGTTTCATATGAAATCAACCAGGGGTTTGGCAGACACCCTCTCGGATTTTGATCATTTTTGGTACACTTATTTTATTCATAAAGTAGATCCAGTAGTTTTTTTGTTATTAATTTTTAAAAATTAGAAAATTACCATGTTTTGCTGTTACATAAGTATAGAAAAAAAAGGATATCTCTTATACTACTTATCAGAAATGCATGAGCGATACCTTCGTTATTTCGGGGCCTAAGCCGGAAATTTAGGGGCTTGTCTGCATTTTCGCGTACCGTGACGATATTTGGCACAGAGGTAGCATACACCTAGGAATGCCATTCTAGAAGTGGTGCTCCGATGGAACCCAGTGCAGGGCCAAGATACAGGGGCGTACTTGAGATGGGAAAGGAAAAATTAATAAATTAATTATAAAACTAGTTTCGCGTACACTTTTTGTTTCTTTAAGCTTATAGCTATGCAGCTTATAAATTGAAAAAAAATCTATTAAAATTAAACATTGGAAATAAGATTTTTTTTTAAGGGGAGAGGGAGCAAAATGGAAGGAGGATAAATTGTTCAAATCTTATTTCGTCTAAAGTGGTCGTGTGGGGTATCGATTTCTAGGTAATTTAGTATTCAGAACCAAAACAAATATTAATTGAGTCAATACGTCAAACTGTTCACATGATATGTCAAAACTGACACCTTAATCTGGTTTTATCCGAGAAGAGCCACCAACTATTCTCGGGTTTTACGCCAGGGCTTAAGAAAAATACCTGACCAAGCCTTAATAAAAATTGATAACTTAAGTAAAAGTGGAATAAGGTATCTAGAATTTTGAATTTTTAACATAATCTGCCATTTCTTGAGCACCAAAGCATACACTTTTAATAAAATTACATAATTGCTTGCTTTGAGATTGGTTGTCAGAAGTGATAATTAAATAGATATTTGAGAAATAATAATAATGCACATTATGTAAAAAAGTTACTTTATTTTTCATTAATAACTTTTTACTTACATAAAAAAAGTCATAAGACAGCTCTTATTTATATATAAAAAACAATTTCGATTGCTGGTACTGTATACTATGTGTATCTTCTAAAAATAATTTTTTCTACCATAACTCACGTACGCGTCGTTAAATTTTATTCTTGTTCCACCAATTTATGGAAAAAATATTAAAATTTTGCCTAATAACTTAACTGACCTTTTTGATAATAACAAAGTTAACAATATTACTGACTTTAATACCTTATATGTTTTAAAGTCTCTAACTAACAGCTACATAGGTGACTACAGTTTAACTCTCTACTGTATATTTTCTAATTTTATAAGTGCTGGAAATAATGTTTTACGTATTAACAAAAAAATTATATATTGACAAAAGAAACACCCTGTATTTTCTTACAATTACAAAGCTAAATTAAACGATATACACCATGTGAGAAAGGCGTTCTTCTAGTTTTAAAAAGTTGTAAAACTCAGAAAGTATCCTAAACTGCATAACCGGTATGACCCAAAGTTTGAGACTACTACTTTTTACATGATTTTTTTAATATCACCTTGTATCTTTCAGCATATTACAAAATTACACAAATATTAACGTTTGTGTCATAGCCTGTAATAAGCCGACAAATTGTGCCAAGTTTTATTGCAAAATTCTTATTCACGCAGTAGCTAAAATAAATTGTTGTCGCCCAGTATATCACAAAAATAGGGTACGATAAATGGTTTATAAAGAAGAATATAGTGATTGCAATGAGATGTTAATTTGACATATCTAGAGTTATTTGAATTTTCAGCACTAAAATAAAAAATTAGGAAAAAACTTTATTGTCTAGTTACTTTTTAACACTCTGTACAAAAGTTTTTATTTAAGAAAATGAAAGCTGTACTAGTGTTGTTGTAACGTACTGACTTTGAGTTTTCCATAGAGATTTGTAACGTCGCACAAAGGGGCCAATCGGGTGTAAAAGTGGAAGAAACTAAAAAAACACAAATAGACATATACAATATCTGGATATCAAATTATGTAACAAACTAGTGGGCGCTGAAAATGCAAGTAGTATTTTCACTTGTTTTTTAGTATGACGTGAGTTTGACACTTTAAAAAGCGTCTGTTTAGTTTTTATGATAATTACATACAAATTATTGAATATTACGTATTATTATGTCTTACTTTCTCTAATAATATATGAAGTGTTATATTTAAAACTAAAATTTTTTTTACGATGAAGACATCCAGCACAGGTAATTTAACCAAAAAACATTAAATACCAATATCTAGCTGTAGGTTGTCATAGAGTAATCATATTTTTTAAACTAAGAAGTCAATCATTATTAGAATTTACCTTAAAGAAATATAAAAAATATAATTTATTGTGTGATAAAATTTTGTTAGGCAAAACTATTGTCACTTTTTTGTTAATTGAATGTTTCTTAACAAAATGAAAAAAAAAATGGCGGCGCTTTCTTGCGCCTTTTTGAGATTTTTAATATTAAAAATAAAGTGCCTACATACGACCCAAGTAAAAGAAATTAAACTATACATCTTAAATATGTTTGTTTATTAACGAATTTTTATTAAATAAAAAGTGTTTAATTGACTAAAAATTTGATTGATAGTTTTATAACATAAATTTGATTAACTCATTAAATTTAAAGATGGCGGACGCGTAAAAATTAGGAAAAGCTTCGTTCGAAAAAATTTTAAAATAAAGGATTTTAATCAAATTGATATAAACAACTTTTTAGGCCTGTAAAAAGCCAAGTGAATTATGGTAGCGGTTACAGTTACTTTAGTTAAAAAGAGTGGGGGGAGGGTAAATTCTTCAAAAGTCAAATTTTGAACCAAAACTTTTACAAACTTGCCGTTTTCGTATTTTTAACTTAGGAAAGGTGCCCGACAATTTTTCAAAAATATCATTTTGACAGATCTTTGTTTTGGAAAGGGTTAAGTCGATTATAAAAGGAAAAAAAAAGACCACGCACTAGTTTACACAGGCCTTATGGGGAATTTTTGTCTCGGTTAAACTGGCTATAATTTTAGTATGTTATAGTGGGGTATGTAACAAAAAAAATGTAAGTAAATTTTTGCTATGTACAGTTTTTGAGATATAAACGGTCAAAATTCGTAAAATGGTCGTTTTTTTGTATGTTTTAATAATATTAACTCTTACATCTTGACCGATAAAAATTAATTTACCATAAAAAATGGCTTCGTAAACGCCTAAAGGCAAAGTCACTTGTAATGCATTTTTTTTTTAATTTGTTATATAATATATGGGGGTTAGTAAAAAAATCAACTTTTTTATATCAGCACTACTACCGAATTGTAAAACTAGCATAATGTATTTTAACATGAATTAATAGTTTTATACCATATTGCAAGAAAAAAGTTACTTTTGTTTTTTGATTGCCTCTACTTTTATAGTTGTTATGGTTGTTAAGGTTATGCATGGTGGAAGTTTTCGGAAAATTTATGTATGATCTTTGGTAGCCTAATGAAAGAGCGTTTGCGTACAGAGCAAGAGGTTCCGGGTTCGAGTCCCGGTCAAAGAGAAACTTTTTTATAATTTTTCTTTCTTTAATTTTACTTGTTGTTTGTTAATATTAATAAAACAATGTTAGAAAGCCAAACAATTACACATGTGTTTTTTACAATGATCTTTAATACAAAACCTAATTTTGTATGTAGAGAATAGCAAAATGCAAGCAAAAAATAAACAACTTTTATCCAAAAAGCCTTTACATTAAATTCCTTTTTTTTTAGAAAATTGTAAAATTAGTTTTTAGATACAATATAAGTAAAAAAATATGCATGCATATGTCTTATTGAGGACACTCTGTACAATATAGTATTTTTAGGTGACTCCTCTTCCAATTTCGAAATTGACGTGTCCATGATTTTATCTCCAAGTTTAAAAAAAAAGGTGATTCCAGACTTTTGGGACATACTGTATATTATGAGCCAAGTTAAATAACTTAAACAGAAATATTATAAAATGTAGAATTTTTCTCATTTTTAATAAATGTTTAGGTCTTAATTACTTTTTTGTATAAAAGTACTTAAATTTCTTTTAAAAAAATCTATTTTTAAATCACCCTGTAAAAAAACAAATATTAGAGCTTTATAAAATATTAAGCAGGTGCATTTTAACCTATATCACAATAACCAATACACATTATTTTTGTTTCTAATATTTTGGGTGTTTAAATAATTATTTCCGACATTAGCTCCATTTGGCCCCTCTGTGCGTCGCGTCATAAAAAAAACTACTTAAATTGATCATAAAAATGTAACTTATTTTTAAAAACAGTCTGTATTTTTAACAGTTTAACAAAATTTTCATTTTCTTTTCGTAAAATATAAAAAAACGCTAAGTATCTTTTATTCGATATATATTTTTTGAAAATATCGTTACGTCTAAGAAATCCACATACCTTTCTATTTTTTTAGATTTTTTCAATTTACAATGATTAATTAAAACCCCCCTGTACTCCGACCCTGTATAAGTCACTCCTGTTAAGCAATGCTTGTTTTAAAGAGAGACTTTTTTTCTACTCAGCACCCACACCATAATTTTTTTTTTATTTCTGGGAATAAAATTAAACAATATCATTTTTTTATCGCTTAAAATAAAAACATATTTGTCCTTATAATCGGTGCCCAGTTTCATTGCTCTAGCTTTACATTTAAATTTTATACAGAATTTTAATGAGATAGATGCAACTAAAAATAAAACACTCTGTATCTTTGCTCTGCACTGGGTTCTGGATGAGCACCACTTCGTAAAATAATACCATAGTGTTGTATTATATTCGTTCCAAGTTTCATTACGGTACATAAAAATGCAGACAAAAGTGGTTTAGGCTCCGGACTACTTGTTTCAAAGACCTTTTAAATGGTGTGTAGTTTTTTCAATGTTTTACTAAGACACTCACCAAATTTCATGATGAAGAAATGATGGGTTTTGTTTTGAATAAATAAATTTTTTTGTCCGCCATTTCAGAATCCAAGATGGCGGACGAAATAAAGTTATACCCTTCAAAGATGCTCGTTTATTCTTATGTTGCAAACATGTTTTAGGTAATAATTTTTTTAAATCACTAAAAAAAGCAGCATTCTTGCCACGCAAAACATGGTATGAATCAGCAAAATCAGTTCGGTGGTTCTAAAAAAAATATTTTTGTTTTAACCATTGTTTTGCACATTATACGATTGCCTTGCCAATCATGTCTGCATTTATTTCCTTCTAAATTCATAACTACTGAACCGATTTTAATGAAATAAAAAACATCCTGATGAGAATTAATTGCTTTTTATAGATCATGATGAAAATTTTTTAACATCTTAAAATTTAAGATGGTGGACAGAATCATAATTGATTCTTTAAAATGGCGTGTTTAGTCTTATTTTCTGAAATTATTTTAGTTTGTTGCACTACTTTTCCCCCGCACAACCAGGTATAAACTAGTAAAATCGGTTGTTTTACAGATTATACGATTGCATTGCCAATCGTGTCTGCATTCATTTCTTTATAAACTCATTATTACTGAACCGATATTAGTGAAATAAAAAAATCATGGTGAGAATTGATTGTTCTTTAAAGTTTATAATCAAAATTTGCCGCCATCTTAAAAGTTAGGATGTCGGAAATAATCATACTTGACTCTTCAAAGAGGGACGTTTATTCTTATTTTTAAAAAATGTTATTATTTTATTTTATTTCATAAGCTTTATTGTCCAAAAAATCTTAATTTCTATTGACAAAGCAAAATGTACTTAGATTACTACAACAAAAATATTATTACTAAACACAGTTTATATGATTTTTCCCCAATATTAAAAATACACAGTATATATTACATTTCCTTGGCAATATTGAGAGCTGTTTTAGTTTTTTTTAATTTATAGAATAGCACTTAATTAATTTTTATCTCTTTTTGACGGAGAAAAGTAATGTTTTTCTATAAACTAAAAAAAAAACAAACATTTTCGGAAAATATGATTCTGTCCGACATCTTAAATTCTAAGATTGCGGCAAATTTCGATTATAATCTTTAAAGAGCAATCAATTCTCAACATGATTTTTTTTATTTCACTAAAATTGGTTTATTAGTAACGAATTTATAAGGAAATGAATGCAGATAGGATAAACAATGGCTGAAACAAAAATAGATTTTTTGAGGACCATCAAACCGATGTTACTAATTTGCACCTCGTTGTGTGGGGGAAAAGAAGTTCTTTTCTATGAATTAAAAAAAAAGCAAAAACATTTGAGGAAACTAAGAAAAAACACGCCATTTTGAAGAATCAAGTTTGAATCTGTGCACCATCTTAAATTTTAAGATGGCGATAAACTTTGATCATAATCTTTAAAAAGCAATTAATTCTCACCAGGATGTTTTTTATTTCATTAAAATCGGTTCAGTAGTTATGAATTTATAAGGAAATAAATGCAGACATGATTGGCAAAGCAATCGTATAATATGCAAAACAATAGTTGAAACAAAAATATTTTTTTTAGAACCACTGAACCGATTTTGCTAAATCATACCTTGTTGTGCGTGGTAAGAATGCAGCTGTTTTACTAATTTAAAAAAATAATTAAGACATGTTCGCAACATGAGAATAAACAAGCATCTTTCAAGGGTACATTTTAACTTCGTCTGCCATCTTGGAATTTGAGATCGTGGCCAAAAAAAATAAAAAAATACATTCAGTCAAAACTCTGATTAATTCTCTGCCAAGTGCAGTTTGTGCCATTAAAATCGATTGTATGTTTATATGAAAATTTTGTCTTCAAATCACTTAAGGAATCCAACACTAAAATTATGTTATTGAATTTTGAAACACCACAAATTATGTAAGTTATTAAATGAAAATGACAAAAAAGTATCAAAAATTATTTTTATTACTTCTCCCACTCTTTGATGATGCAAAATTAGACTAATTTAGTTTCATGAGATATAAGAAGCATTTGATAAAAACAAACATACAAATAAGTATCCGACACACAGCAAGATAAAAGTTGTTCGGGGGTAATTAAACTAGTGCTTTAGAAAATTCGATAAAAACAACACGAGTTTATTGTTTTGGCGAAATAGCCCGAGTTGGAAGGAGTAGGGATATTTGACAAAATTTTAAAATAAATTAATGTTGTTTTTACAGGAAATACGCTAAAATATAAAATTATCTTACAATAATGGTTAAATAAAGAGATATATTACAAATTTTACATTATTGCTTCTAAAAATTTTATAGGCGGTTGTCTCAAGCGTGACATGTTCAGAAAACATTAAAATACTTTAAAAATGCTTTAAAATAATGAAATCGTGAGACTGATATTTTACTCAAATAAATATCGTTTTGAAGCGCTTATTATTCATAGAAGATAAGATTCAACAATAAGAAACTTCAAGTTGTTTTTCAAAGCTATTAGGGTCATTTTCGGAAGCTGGAGGGGGTGGTTTTCGAAGTAGTCAAGCGAAAACGTTAGCGTTACTATTTTCCGAGATAAATCCAAAGTCCGTCCTTAATGAGACACACACACCATATTAATAATACCAAATTGCTGATAACCCTTTTATCATTGATTTATTTTATTTTAGATTTTTTCTAGACGATGACGAAAAGCTAGAAAAAATTAAGGATGACTACACATGTGGCGCCTTACTTACCGGAGAACTAAAAAAGATTCTTATAGATACCTTAACAGACTTGGTCACCAAACATCAAGAAAATAGGACAAAAGTCACAGATGAAATAGTTCAGCAGTTCATGACCCCAAGGAAGCTTGATTCATAAAAAATTATTGTGTGTGCTTAAGACCACACGGCAGAAGTGTAAACTTCAAGAAGGCGAAATTAATAATATTGGCCCATAACATATTCTGCAAAGCGGACCGAACCGAACTCTTCTGTGTACTGGCCTTCATCTGCATCATCATATCGCATGTTTCTCACAGCTAGTCGACTCGAGCCGATTTCACCCGAATGAGCGTTACATAGCCGAGCCTGACGGCTCAGTTCAATTGACTACCCACAAAAACTGCTAAACGCGCCTAAAGAAGTTTACACTTCAAAAATTAGGTCTTAGCTAATTAAAAGCGGATTTTATAGATATTTAACAAATTTACGATATGCACTTCTACCGTATCCGTAGGAATTCAAATAAAAACAACTAAATGACCCACAAAGAAACTAACCAAATTTAAATATATTAATATACGTATAACAAAATAATCGGGTAAAGAACGCGTAGTTGAAATATAAGGTGACGTGTGGTTATTATTGAAACTGCCAAGTATTCGGTAGAGTTGGTTTCAAGGAATGTTTTACTTTTAACGCCTGGCAGTTACAGCAATTTTCGCTGTTTAAACTTTTTTAGTGTAATATTAAATTATTTGAGATTGTGAGGGCTAGGTGAAAATATTGCCTTTTGTATTTATTGTATGTCCATTGATATTAGCGGGTGATGGTTTAGTTAAACAGGGTGAACACCTACTGAACTCCTAAATTTTATGATTTTTTATGACCTTTTTCAATAAAATTTTATGACCTTAACTTTTTATATTTTTAGCGCCACAACAATTGAACGTAGTTTTTTAGTTAACCTTGACATAATAACTAAATAAGGCATAAGAGAGAACAATATGTAAAGCCAATTATTAGCGATGGACCGTCCGGTTATTCGTTCTCTCCCGTTAAATGCGTTTAACCAAGAAATGGAAAAAATCATGCATTTTCATTGTTTTATTAACCATTAATAACCTTGCTCCGTAGGTAGGTTTTCTTTGGATAAAAGTACAATGGAAATGCTTGATATTTCGACGTTTCTTGGTTAAACGCTCTGTTAGATTCTCGCATTTAAAGGAAAGAACGAATAACCGGACGGTACATCGCTTAAGTTTTATTACTTTAAACTTTTTACCGAAAGCTTTTTTCTTTTAATGTCAGTATTACCCTATGTATATTCATCTACTGCCATACTAAGTTGTTTTTCAAAAATATTATATTTTTTTTATTATTTTTTCATCTTATTGGCTAATTTTTCATTTTCAGACAAATTTCCCGCCACTAACTTTTCCTTTCCTTTCATACAAATTTATCGAGCTCTATCAGTTTCATCTTCAATTTTTCTCTTATTCGTTTTTTCTTCTCTTTCTTGGTCAACGATGTATCTGTGTTTCAGGCTATCGGTTTCATCTTCAATGTTTCTCTTCTGTTTCTTGGTCAACGATGTTTCTGTGTTTTTATGATTTCTTTTCCTCCAAATAGACTTTGTTATTTCATTCAAGACTCTTGTTAATCAGTTTTTTGATAATGCAAAAATTTGCAAAATGCATTTAATTTTGTCATTTGCAGTTCTAGGCTAATTGGGGTATCGCATTCCCAACAATTTTCGCTGTTTAAACTCTTAGTGTAATATTAAATTATTTGAGATTGTAAGGGCTAGGTGAAGATATTGCCTTTTGTATTTATTGTATGTCCATTGATATTAGCGGGTGATGGTTTAGTTAAACAGGGTGAACACCTACTGAACTCCTAAATTTTATGATTTTTTATTACCTTTTTCAATAAAATTTTATGACCTTAACTTTTTATATTTTTAGCGCCACAACAATTGAACGTAGTTTTTTAGTTAACCTTGACATAATAACTAAATTAGGCATAAGAGAGAACAATATGTAAAGCCAATTATTAGCGATGGACTGTCCGGTTATTCGTTCTCTCCCGTTAAATGCGTTTAACCAAGATATGGAAAAAATCATGCATTTTCATTGTTATATTAACCATTAATAACCTTGCTCCGTAGGTAGGTTTTCTTTGGATAAAAGTACAATGGAAATGCTTGATATTTCGACGTTTCTTGGTTAAACGCTCTGTTAGATTCTCGCGTTTAAAGGAAAGAACGAATAACCGGACGGTACATCGCTTAAGTTTTATTACTTTAAACCTTTTACCGAAAGCTTTTTTCTTCTTTTAATGTCAGTATTACCCTATGTATATCTATCTACTGCCATACTAAGTTGTTTTTCAAAAATATTATATTTTTTCATCTTATTGGCTAATTTTTCATTTTCAGACAAATTTCCCGCCACTAACTTTTCCTTTCCTTTTATACAAATTTATCGAGCTCTATCAGTTTCATCTTCAATTTTTCTCTTATTCGTTTTTTCTTCTCTTTCTTGGTCAACGATGTTTCTGTGTTTCAGGCTATCGGTTTCATCTTCAATGTTTCTCTTATTTGTTTTTTCTTCTGTTTCTTGGTCAACGATGTTTCTGTGTTTTTATGATTTCTTTTCCGCCAAATAGACTTTGTTATTTCATTCAAGACTCTTGTTAATCAGTTTTTTGATAATGCAAAAATTTGCAAAATGCATTTAATTTTGTCATTTGCAGTTCTAGGCTAATTGGGGTATCGCATTCCCAACAATTTTCGCTGTTTAAACTTTTTTAGTGTAATATTAAATTATTTGAGATTGTGAGGGCTAGGTGAAAATATTGCCTTTTGTATTTATTGTATGTCCATTGATATTAGCGGGTGATGGTTTAGTTAAACAGGGTGAACATCTACTGAACTCCTAAATTTTATGATTTTTTATGACCTTTTTCAATAAAATTTTATGACCTTAACTTTTTATATTTTTAGCGCCAAAACAATTGAACGTAGTGTTTTAGTTAACCTTGACATAATAACTAAATAAGGCATAAGAGAGAACAATATGTAAAGCCAATTATTAGCGATGGACCGTCCGGTTATTCGTTCTCTCTCGTTAAATGCGTTTAACCAAGAAATGGAAAAAATCATGCATTTTCATTGTTTTATTAACCATTAATAACCTTGCTCCGTAGGTAGGTTTTCTTTGGATAAAAGTACAATGGAAATGCTTGATATTTCGACGTTTCTTGGTTAAACGCTCTGTTAGATTCTCGCATTTAAAGGAAAGAACGAATAACCGGACGGTACATCGCTTAAGTTTTATTACTTTAAACTTTTTACCGAAAGCTTTTTTCTTCTTTTAATGTCAGTATTACCCTATGTATATCTATCTACTGCCATACTAAGTTGTTTTTCAAAAATATTATATTTTTTTTATTTTTTCATCTTATTGGCAAATTTTTTATTTTCAGACAAATTTCCCGCCAATAACTTTTCCTTTCCTTTTATACAAATTTATCGAGCTCTATCAGTTTCATCTTCAATTTTTCTCTTATTCGTTTTTTCTTCTCTTTCTTGGTCAACGATGTTTCTGTGTTTCATGCTATCGGTTTCATCTTCAATGTTTCTCTTATTTGTTTTTTCTTCGGTTTCTTGGTCAACGATGTTTCTGTGTTTTTATGATTTCTTTTCCTCCAAATAGACTTTGTTATTTCATTCAAGACTCTTATTAATCAGTTTTTTGATAATGCAAAAATTTGCAAAATGCATTTAATTTTGTCATTTGCAGTTCTAGGCTAATTGGGGTATCGCATTCCCAACAATTTATGGACTTTAATATGTCTTAGTTAATACGAAATCCTCTTTCCATACTTGAATTACCATGTGAAAGCGATAACCAAGAAATGGAAAAAATCATGCATTTTCATTGTTTTATTAACCATTAATAACCTTGCTCCGTAGGTAGGTTTTCTTTGGATAAAAGTACAATGGAAATGCTTGATATTTCGACGTTTCTTGGTTAAACGCTCTGTTAGATTCTCGCATTTAAAGGAAAGAACGAATAACCGGACGGTACATCGCTTAAGTTTTATTACTTTAAACTTTTTACCGAAAGCTTTTTTCTTTTAATGTCAGTATTACCCTATGTATATTCATCTACTGCCATACTAAGTTGTTTTTCAAAAATATTATATTTTTTTTATTATTTTTTCATCTTATTGGCTAATTTTTCATTTTCAGACAAATTTCCCGCCACTAACTTTTCCTTTCCTTTCATACAAATTTATCGAGCTCTATCAGTTTCATCTTCAATTTTTCTCTTATTCGTTTTTTCTTCTCTTTCTTGGTCAACGATGTATCTGTGTTTCAGGCTATCGGTTTCATCTTCAATGTTTCTCTTCTGTTTCTTGGTCAACGATGTTTCTGTGTTTTTATGATTTCTTTTCCTCCAAATAGACTTTGTTATTTCATTCAAGACTCTTGTTAATCAGTTTTTTGATAATGCAAAAATTTGCAAAATGCATTTAATTTTGTCATTTGCAGTTCTAGGCTAATTGGGGTATCGCATTCCCAACAATTTTCGCTGTTTAAACTCTTAGTGTAATATTAAATTATTTGAGATTGTAAGGGCTAGGTGAAGATATTGCCTTTTGTATTTATTGTATGTCCATTGATATTAGCGGGTGATGGTTTAGTTAAACAGGGTGAACACCTACTGAACTCCTAAATTTTATGATTTTTTATTACCTTTTTCAATAAAATTTTATGACCTTAACTTTTTATATTTTTAGCGCCACAACAATTGAACGTAGTTTTTTAGTTAACCTTGACATAATAACTAAATTAGGCATAAGAGAGAACAATATGTAAAGCCAATTATTAGCGATGGACCGTCCGGTTATTCGTTCTCTCCCGTTAAATGCGTTTAACCAAGATATGGAAAAAATCATGCATTTTCATTGTTATATTAACCATTAATAACCTTGCTCCGTAGGTAGGTTTTCTTTGGATAAAAGTACAATGGAAATGCTTGATATTTCGACGTTTCTTGGTTAAACGCTCTGTTAGATTCTCGCGTTTAAAGGAAAGAACGAATAACCGGACGGTACATCGCTTAAGTTTTATTACTTTAAACCTTTTACCGAAAGCTTTTTTCTTCTTTTAATGTCAGTATTACCCTATGTATATCTATCTACTGCCATACTAAGTTGTTTTTCAAAAATATTATATTTTTTCATCTTATTGGCTAATTTTTCATTTTCAGACAAATTTCCCGCCACTAACTTTTCCTTTCCTTTTATACAAATTTATCGAGCTCTATCAGTTTCATCTTCAATTTTTCTCTTATTCGTTTTTTCTTCTCTTTCTTGGTCAACGATGTTTCTGTGTTTCAGGCTATCGGTTTCATCTTCAATGTTTCTCTTATTTGTTTTTTCTTCTGTTTCTTGGTCAACGATGTTTCTGTGTTTTTATGATTTCTTTTCCGCCAAATAGACTTTGTTATTTCATTCAAGACTCTTGTTAATCAGTTTTTTGATAATGCAAAAATTTGCAAAATGCATTTAATTTTGTCATTTGCAGTTCTAGGCTAATTGGGGTATCGCATTCCCAACAATTTTCGCTGTTTAAACTTTTTTAGTGTAATATTAAATTATTTGAGATTGTGAGGGCTAGGTGAAAATATTGCCTTTTGTATTTATTGTATGTCCATTGATATTAGCGGGTGATGGTTTAGTTAAACAGGGTGAACATCTACTGAACTCCTAAATTTTATGATTTTTTATGACCTTTTTCAATAAAATTTTATGACCTTAACTTTTTATATTTTTAGCGCCAAAACAATTGAACGTAGTGTTTTAGTTAACCTTGACATAATAACTAAATAAGGCATAAGAGAGAACAATATGTAAAGCCAATTATTAGCGATGGACCGTCCGGTTATTCGTTCTCTCTCGTTAAATGCGTTTAACCAAGAAATGGAAAAAATCATGCATTTTCATTGTTTTATTAACCATTAATAACCTTGCTCCGTAGGTAGGTTTTCTTTGGATAAAAGTACAATGGAAATGCTTGATATTTCGACGTTTCTTGGTTAAACGCTCTGTTAGATTCTCGCATTTAAAGGAAAGAACGAATAACCGGACGGTACATCGCTTAAGTTTTATTACTTTAAACTTTTTACCGAAAGCTTTTTTCTTCTTTTAATGTCAGTATTACCCTATGTATATCTATCTACTGCCATACTAAGTTGTTTTTCAAAAATATTATATTTTTTTTATTTTTTCATCTTATTGGCAAATTTTTTATTTTCAGACAAATTTCCCGCCAATAACTTTTCCTTTCTTTTTATACAAATTTATCGAGCTCTATCAGTTTCATCTTCAATTTTTCTCTTATTCGTTTTTTCTTCTCTTTCTTGGTCAACGATGTTTCTGTGTTTCATGCTATCGGTTTCATCTTCAATGTTTCTCTTATTTGTTTTTTCTTCGGTTTCTTGGTCAACGATGTTTCTGTGTTTTTATGATTTCTTTTCCTCCAAATAGACTTTGTTATTTCATTCAAGACTCTTATTAATCAGTTTTTTGATAATGCAAAAATTTGCAAAATGCATTTAATTTTGTCATTTGCAGTTCTAGGCTAATTGGGGTATCGCATTCCCAACAATTTATGGACTTTAATATGTCTTAGTTAATACGAAATCCTCTTTCCATACTTGAATTACCATGTGAAAGCGATAAGAACAACGAATAGGCTTAACTGCTCGTATTTAAGTTTGTTAACAAGCACTTTCATATTTCCTATAGTATCCCAATTCAACTCATCTATCCATTTAGATAAGATACCTTCATGAATATTTTCGACTTAGTACCTTAGTCCTACTTTAGTTTTTAACCAGCAGTTCTGAACTAACGTCTTCGTTAAAGTACTTAAAGGATTTTGCTTCATTACTTAGATTGTGCGGACCACTGTGTACAATCTGATAATATCTGGAACGCAATTTTTTTAGACTTATTTGCCGGGTGTAGATACTGTAAATCTTAAAGTACAATCAACTTTACCGAAACTTTTTATATTGGTTTATAGCTGCAAACGTTGCTTCTTGATTTTGGCATCACAGTGTCCTAAATCCTAAATTCAATGATCCGGGGAAATAATTCACTATCAGGTATAGATACTGTAAATCTTTAAGAACAATCGACTTTACCGAAACTTTTTGCACTGGTTTATAGCTGCAAACGTTGCTTCTTAATTTTAGCATCACGATGTCCTAAATCCTAAATTCAATGAGCTATTTTGCACATATGCATCAAGCTGCTTGTTTACTTGACTTGTGGTGGTTTCTTGAAAATATGAGGCAATTTCAAATTTTACCAAATAGTCAGTTTTGGTTTTATCCATACTAAGGTTTTTTGGAATATTTGAATGAAGAAACCTTGTTTAAAATAAATTTTTATTGACGTCATTTAGTAACGTATGTTGTTGGTGCAAGCAATGAATTTCCTATTTTTCATTTTCTTTTCCTTTTCTGCGCGTTTAAAATAATTTAAATTTTCGCGCTCTTAAATATGCATATGGGTTTTCACGGCACCGCACACGTGCGAGGACAAGCAGCGCCGCGATGAGTGCGCAAACAACCACCGTCACAACAAGACACTAGAAAAATCACGTTCCCAAAAAAGTGAATTTTGACGTGAAAAACTGGACGTTTAAACGTTGACTGGAGCCGCAAGAGAGTCCGAGGTAGGTGCCTTTTCATATAAAATTCCATATGTATCGTAACTTTCCATTTACAATCGTCAATACCGACAATTATTTTTAAATGTGCTTGTAAAGCCAAACCGGCGACCTGTCGAAGGAAATTCCATTATTTTTCAGTACTTGCACGCACATTTAATGGTCCTTCTCTCCAAATTAATAGTTTTCCAAACTACCTAGACTCCTGTGGTTCAGCAATTTCCTACAAAAATTCCAAATTTCTATATATTTTCAAAATTTATTTCCAATTTCAATTTCAATTATTTCTACAATCAGTAATAAATCAAACAGACCATATTGATTTACGACCTGTTGGTGATATGTTCCTTCAAAGTTGATCGAAGTGTTTATTACCGTTCAAAAATAGCTATAGCCAATGCACATATTTCGTATAGTTTACTAGTTCATCAAAGTTGATCGCTTTGTTCATTACATTTTCAGTAAAAGTGGCGTCAATACGCCGAAAGTGAAATTTTAAGGCGGTTCTTCCATCTACTTTCCTTTAATTATCGATTTTACAGGTGTCGCGTTAACGCGCAGGTGCAAGTGTCGCCGTCACCAGGGTCATCCCGCTTGAATAGTGACGTGGGTCTCACGTTGCGCGCTCGTTGTTTCTTCGAATACCGACTTTTCTTAAAAACTTTCAAACAGGACCGCTAGTCGTATGCACAGAGTGTGCGACTTGGAATCGAGAGGTACGGGGTTCAATCCTTGGTGAGACATAAAAGTTTTTTTAAAGGATATGTTCAAATAATAACATACAGACAAACTTACAAACATTTCATTTCAAAATTTGCGAAAAAAGTTAATAAAATTAAAATAATAAAATTGTTTAATTTTGCTAAAATTCGGGTTATATTTTAAGCTATATTTTAAGCATTTTTTTGGGTAATTTTAAAAACAAATTAACTTTCAAAAACAAAAATGTCTACGCAAAAACAGAAAAAACTTTGCGACAAAAGGCTTTTGAGCTTCAACCAAATGGCGGAAGCTCACGAGGTAGCTTTGAAAGCGAACTCGGATACAGCGTTTCACTTTTTGTTTAAATCCAGATATGAAGACGTCGAAGAATGTCATGCTCAATTCTATAATTTTCATAACCAAATTATTGGCTCTCTTGAAGAGTTTAAACTTTCATTTGACGAGCAGGATAAAACTAGAAAAGACTTTGACAACCTTTATTATGAATGTAAGGGTATTTACTACGACCTTTTTAGGGCCAACCCTGTCAATTACGTAGGCAACCCTAGCCAACAAAATATTGTTCAGAGGTCAAATACAAGATCATTTCTACAACCAAGGTTGCCAATTTTCGATGGTAATTATAAAAACTGGCAACACTGGTTTGACTTATTTAAAGTCATGGTACATCAAAATTCTGATTTAAGTGATATAGAGAAATTTCAACAATTGCGGAGTTCTGTTCTGAATGAAGCTCTTTCTCTAGTAAAAACCATTCCCCTCGCAAATAGCAATTATCACATTGCGTATGAAACCTTAGTAAAGAGGTATCAAAATAAACGAATTATTGCTACTACCGCTTTGAATGCTATTAACTTTCTTTCAACTAAGTCCAGTTTTGGGAAAGAATTACGTTCCATGTTGGATACATTTTCTGAGAATCTAGCCATCTTAAATGAGCTTGGTTTTCCTACAAAAGAATGGGACTTTCTTACTTTTAACATGATGCTCTCAAAACTTGAAGTCAAGATGAGGACTGATTTCGAACTTTACTATAGTAGAGAGAAAAACAATTCAGAAATTCCGTCCTACACTGATCTTTACACGTTTATAGAAAATCATTGCGTTGCGCTCGAATCTGTAGTGCAAATGCCCAGTTTTAGTAGGCAAAATCAAACCTCAAACTACGCGTAATTCTCAACAGAACAGTTTTCAGAGAAACAGTTTTAATAATTTTAATTCACCTTCTGCTTTCAATACAACTATTTCAAATCAATGTTCAAATTCAAGAAATCAACAAAATACTTTACAAAATAGCAATCAACGCAGCAACCCTCAAATACAAAATAATCAGAACAGAACTTTTAATCCAAAAATAAAATGTTACCTATGTTCTTCGAATCACGCATTATCGAAATGTATCGAATTTCAAAACAAAAGTCCACAGGAAAGGATGGGTTATGTTCGGCAGGTGAATCTATGTCAAAATTGCTTACATTTTGCTCACCAGACCGTGAATTGCCCCTCCTACAACTGCATCACGTGTGGAGCCAGACATCATAGTCTTCTCCATGTTCCACAACCAGTAGCGCCCTCTGTGAGTGTTAATTCATATCCTCCAGAGAACGCTAATATTCCAATTCCAATAGCACCCCTATGTCAGGAAGCCATTCCACAAACTGTCATGCGACAATGATTTTCAAAAATTCCACTTTTCTACTTTCTACCGTTGTAGCTGACATGTCAGATTCAAGGGGACATTACCAACCAGTTCGTATCTTACTCGATTCTGCCTCAGAGGCAAACTTTATTTCAGAAAAATGTCTAAATCGTTTAGGTCTTTCGAAAAGCTTCTTTTCTAGTTCTATTCAAGGCTTAAATCAAATGACATCTTCCAATACCAAAGGTAAGACGAAATGTCTTATCAAACCTCAAGGTCAAGCGGGACCTACCTTTGATTTTGAGGCTTTAGTACTTCCAAAACTTTGTACAGAGATTCCTTCTTGCGTTGTCGACTCGAGCAAGTGGAATCACATTCGCAATATCAAACTTTCTGATCAAAACTTCCATATACCAAGTTCCATTGATGTCCTAGTAGGTTGTGAACTTTTTCCGCATCTCTTACAAGAGGGAGTTATCCATGGAGAGCGTGGACAACCTAGTGCTTTTAATAGCATCTTTGGCTATGTGCTGATTGGTAAAGTTGAAACTTCAAAGCAACAAAATCCACAATCACTCATAAGCTGTTACACTTCCATCGAACCATCTCTGGATATCTGCCTAGAGCGCTTCTGGGAGATAGAGCAGGTTCCACATAAGGTTCATCACAGTCCTGAGGATATTATGTGCGAAAAATTATTTTCACAATCAGTTTCACGCAACGAATCAGGTAGATTCGTCGTTCCATTACCTTTCATAAACTTAGAACCCCAGTTGGGTGACACCTATCCAATCGCTTTAAAACGTTTCAAGCTTCAGGAAGCTAGACTTCTCAAAGACTCAGCTAATTATCAAGCTTACAAAGATTTTATACAAGATTATTTAGACACTGGTCACATGATACCTATTCCTACGCCTATATCTAAAGATGTCTTGGACAATTCCTACTTTATCCCTCATCACAGTGTCTGGAACACTGGGAAGATAAGAGTGGTCTTTGATGGGTCTCAACGTAGTCCCAGAGGTGTCTCACTCAACGAGACGTTGTGCGCAGGTCCTAAACTGCAAAATGATGTCCGTGAAATTTTACTTAATTTTCGAATTCATGCTGTAGCCTTTGTTACTGACATAGTAAAAATGTTCCGACAGATTTTAATTATTCCTGAGCACACGCGTTATCAAAATATTCTATGGAGATTTTCTGAGGATGATCCTGTCCAAACCTACTCCTTAAGAACAGTTGTTTATGGACTTAAGTCATCACCTTACTTAGCTATTCGTACTATACAAGAACTAGCTAAACGTGAGTCTGAAAGGTATCCTAATGCTTCCAAGGTGCTTCTTAAAGACATTTACGTCGACGACGTGCTCACTGGGCAGGATTCTGTGGCCTCTGCCAAAGAACTTCAGTCTGAGTTAATCTCCCTGTTGCGCCTAGGAGGGTTTGAACTTAAAAAATGGGCGAGCAACAGTCCGGAACTTCTCTCCTCATTCTCAGAATCAGAAACACAAATGTCCATTCGTTTCGACTAATCCGAACCTAATTTTGTAAAAATATTGGGTCTCCAATGGAATCCTATCTCAGATTCGTTTACCTACTTGGTCGTACCAGAAGATAAACCATGCACCAAGCGAGGTATCTTATCTCAAATCATGAAAATTTTTGATCCCTTAGGTTTCTGTTCTCCCGTTTCTTTACTTGCTAAGCATCTCATGCAAGATATGTGGAAGGAGAAGCTGGACTGGGATTCTCAGCTTCCTCCGCATATCGTAAATGTTTGGAATCAATTTCGAACCGAACTTTCAAATATTCATTTAACTAGACGCCTTTCCATTGATCAACCACGTAGCATTGAACTTCACGGCTTTTCAGACGCCTCTATGATAGGTTACGCGGCTACGGTCTATTTCAGAATGGAGTCAGTTTCCGGAGAAATCCATACCTTTCTTGTAATGGCCAAATCTAAGGTCGCACCAGTGAAAACAGTCAGTCTTCCGCGACTGGAGCTTCTTGGTGCCACTTTACTTTGCGACCTAATTTCCTTTATTCAAAACACTTATTCAGATATTCTTAACTTCAACCAAATCTGTGCATGGTGTGATTCCCAAGTGGTTCTATGCTGGTTGGCGGCTTCACCTCACAGGTTTAAAACGTTTGTGGCAAACCGTATCTGTCACATTCAAGAAACCATTTCTCCTACGGCCTGGAAATATATTCCATCAGCGCTAAATCCAGCCGACTGTGCTTCGCGCGGTCTTATGCCTAATCAACTTGTCAAACATGACTTGTATTGGGAAGGTCCTTGTTTTCTTAGGCTACCAAAAGAGAGCTGGCCTGATGATTTTCGCTGTCCAGACCCTCCGGAAAACGAGGTTATTCTGGAAGAACGCAAATCAGTATTTCAAACATGCACAGTTGAACCACACATGCTTGATACTTTTCTTTCTCGTTACTCTTCCCTAGAGAAAATTCAACGCATAATTTCCTATATTTTTCGCCTTACCGAAAAGAAATCTAAATATCCTAACGAAAATATTACCGAAGTAGAACTTCAACATTCTCTTATTGTTCTCGTTCGGCATGTTCAACGTTCCATCTTTGCTGATCGCATTTCACGTTTGAATGACGCAAAGCTACTTCCTAAACAATTTCGTAAACTTTCACTTTTTCTAGATACACAAGGCTGCTTAAGAGTGGGGGGTCGATTACCACATTCTTCCGAACTCTCTTATTCAGCAAAACACCCTTTACTTTTACCACGTTCTCACCGTCTTACTCAACTTGTCATTGAGTACACTCACAAAAGGTACTGTCATCCCGGTCAAAAAACGTTGCATTACCTCTTGAGACAACAATTTTGGATCCTTTCCCCTCGCTATGCAATCGAGAGTATAACTTCTCATTGCATTTTATGCTATCGATTAAATCCTAAACCTTCCGTACAAACCATGGGCAACTTGCCTGCTCAACGCATCTCTCAAGTAAAGGCATTTTCCCATGTTGCCATAGATTATTGTGTCCCTTTCCAATTACAATGGGAAAGTACCAAGGTGCAAAGGTATCCAAAGGTTATATTCTTGTCTTAGTCTGCTCCGCAACAAAGGCAGTTCACCTAGAACTTACCTCCGATATTTCCACCCCTACCTTTCTTGCGGCTTTTAAGAGATTTGTGGCAAGAAGAGGAAGAATCTCTGACATTTACTCAGATTGTGGTAGCGCGTTCTTGGGAGCTGATCGTTTACTCAAACAGTACTCCCAGGAAGCATGTCACAGTCTAAAAATTACCTGGCATTTTTCAAGTCCTGGTAGTCCGCACCTAAACGGACTAGCCGAGGTAGGAGTTAAATCCACCAAGGCAAATTTAAAACGTGTAATAGGTGAGCAACGGTTAACCTATGAAGAGTTTTTTACTTTTTTGTGTCAGGTCGAATCCATACTAAACAGCCGACCTCTGTATGCCCAAAGTATGGATCCGAATGACTTTCTTCCACTGACCCCTGGTCATTTTCTTACCCTGGAACCGTTGAATTCCGTACCAGAACCCGATTTTTCGTCGACCAGTAGTGAAACTATGTCCTTTGCCTATGCCCGACGCATAAGGCAAAATTTTCTTTTTCTTTCTTAATTTTTTCTAAGTATTTTTTTCTTTTCTTTTAATTTTAATTTACATGCATAATTTAATGCATATTTGGGTTAATGTTAAATTGTATCGTTTAATTGCTAATAGGCGAATATTATTTAATTTTTTTTCCTTTCCTTTTCTTAACTAAGTAAAAAACACACGTGTTTTGGCGGCCGGAAAATGTTGGTGCAAGCAATGAATTTCCTATTTTTCATTTTCTTTTCCTTTTCTGCGCGTTTAAAATAATTTAAATTTTCGCGCTCTTAAATATGCATTTGGGTTTTCACGGCACCGCACACGTGCGAGGACAAGCAGCGCCGCGATGAGTGCGCAACAACCACCGTCACAACAAGACACTAGAAAAATCACGTTCCCAAAAAAGTGAATTTTGAGGTGAAAAACTGGACGTTTAAACGTTGACTGGAGCCGCAAGAGAGTCCGAGGTAGGTGCCTTTTCATATAAAATTCCATATGTATCGTAACTTTCCATTTACAATCGTCAATACCGACAATTATTTTTAAATGTGCTTGTAAAGCCAAACCGGCGACCTGTCGAAGGAAATTCCATTATTTTTCAGTACTTGCACGCACATATGTAGAAAAAGTCTTGTGTGTTTGTATAAAATGTCAATATCTTCAAACGAAACAAAAGTCAGTTTTCAACGCACCCGTGTCTGTAGACCAATCTTTACCAGGGAGTATTTAATAATTGATTAAATAAATTTTATGAATACAATGGAGTAAATCTAAAAATATTTGATGTTATTTTCTCAGAGAAGTTCTTGGGGCTATTCCTTTTATGGAATTTTATTATATATATATTTATCGGTTTCACAACCCGATACCCAATCTCCACTCGTTTCTGTTTGCCCATAATTCATATTCTTATTTCACTGTCTATTCCTTCTCTCCAGCTTCTCCTTGGCCGTCCTCGTTTTTTTCGGCCAGTTGGTTTCCATTGTAGTATTTGTTTAGGTAGTCGTTCATCATTCATTCTTTGTACATGTCCGTACCACACCAGTTGTTTTGTTCTTATATCATCCACTAAAGTACGTTCACCCACTGTCATAATTTCTCTTATTCTTTGATTTGTAACTCTTTCTCTTTTTGATTTCCCTGCTGCTCTTCTCCAATAGTCCATCTCCGTAGCGGAAAGCATTTTTTCTGTTCTATTCTCTTCTCCATACTTCTGAGCCGTATGTAATATTACTTTTTACCATGGTGTTATATATAAGCTGTTTGTTATGTTTTGATATACTTTGGTCCCAAATTATTCCATTTAATAAAGTTATTGCTTTTCTTCCTTGTACGTTGCGATCTTTTATGGCTTTGTGTAGTGTTCCGTCAGCTGTAGTTTTTAGACCTAAGTATTTATACTCATCACAGGACTGAATTCGCTGCCCGGTATTTAAGATTAGATCCTGTTTCATTCCACCGATACACATATACTCTGTTTTATTGAGATTAACGTCTAGTCCCCACTTATTGTACTCTTCTATTAGTTTTCGTGTCATATATTCGAGGTCGTCATAATCCTGAGCCACTACTATCTGATCATCGGCGAAACATAAAGTATACAAGGTGGTTCCGTCCAACGGAATTTCCATGTCTTGGCATTTTCTCTTCCATACTTTAAGGACTTGTTCCAAGTATATCTTGAAGAGCGTAGGCGAGATACAGCAATCTTGTTTAAGACCTTTATTTACTTGAAAGCCATTCGTTAGTTTTGCTTTTATTTTAACTTTTGCCTTACTATTGCGGTATAACTCTTTGATGGCCTTAATTAGTTGTACGCTTATGTTTGTGTTTTCCAACGCTTTCCAAAGTAGATTTAGTGGTATACTATCATATGCCTTCTGCAAATCCACGTAAAGCAGATGCAGCTCTTGTCCGTATGCCATTTTCTTTTTAATAACTTGGGTTATACAAAAGAGATGATCTGAAGTCGATCTACCCGCCTTGAAACCAGCTTGTTCTTCTGCCTCCATGTCTTTATATTCGCTCCCTACTTTATTTCTTATTATTTTACCGTATATTCTGCTTAGCGTACTAGTCACAGATATACCTCTATAATTGTCACATATATCTTTCCTTCCTTTTTTGTGTATTGTGGATATATATGACGTTTTCCACTCAGTTGGTACTACAGTTCCATTTAAATATTTTTGAAAAAGATTCCGTAATCCCCAAAACAGTTCTTCAGTGCCATATTTAATATGTTCGGCTGGGATATTTCCGGGTCCGGCAGATTTACCGCTTTTTAAGATTGTGCACACGTTTTTGACCTCAGAGATTGTGAGGGGCACTGGAGATCCCATCGTTCTAATCCTTGAATTCTGCTCTATCTTCAGTAAAAAGTTTTTTAAAGTGCTTATCCCATTCTTTGTCTGCTATTGGTGAAATGATATCTCTGTATGTTTCTTTTTTAATCGATCTTATAGTTTTCCAGCTTTCGGTACTTCTCCTACCTCCTAAGTAAGAATCTATTTTCTGGCACTTTTGCGTCCACGAATGATTTTTCTTATCACTCATCATTCTTCTCACCTTTGCACGATTTTGTATTCTTGTCTGCTTCTATCTGTCTTTTGGGATAAGTAGGTGTGATATAATTTCCTTTTTTCCTCTATTTCTCATTCAATCTCAGCATCCCACCAGTATGGTTTTCTTCTTTTAGAAGTTTCTTCCACTAATCCTAGTGCTTCTTTTGCAGCTTAGTGGATGCTTAATGTAATACATTCGTATTCCTCATCTGGGGTTTCACCTGAACTTGTATTAAGTTTTTCGTTCAGTCTCTTTTTGTATAAGTTTTTATGTTCTAGGCTTAGTAGATTATATTTACAGTGATCAATTTCTTCAATCACTGTATCATCAAGATGTTGTTGATGCAGGCTTCGGCCTTGATAAGGAAAGATAATTTTGGACTCCAGAAAATAGTGATCACTTCCGCATGTTGATCCACGCTTTGTTCTGACATCTTGAATTTTTAGTTTTGTCTTTTGTTTAGTGATAAGATAATCAATGACGGATTTCAGGTTTTGTGAGGGTTTGGTCCAGGTATATTTGTGTATTTCCTTATGTTGAAAAAAACCGTTTTGGATTTTTAGGTCTAATTGCTCACATACTGTAATTAGCCGGTTTCCATTGTCATTAACAACATTTTCTCCATGTTGGCCAACTGTCAGATCATTAACTCTGTTACCGGTTCTACTATTTAAATCTCCCAATATGACAATTTCTCTAGATGTACTTAATGCTGATATTTCATTGTGTATTTCTTCAAAAAAATTGTCTTTCACGGCTACATTTGCATCGTCGTTATACGCATAGATTCCAAAGTCTCATTCCTTTTATTGTTATATTCATTTTAATTAGCCTTTCATTGACTGCTTCCCAGTTGGTGATGAATTTTCTAAATCTTTTGTTGACCAAAATAGATACTCCCTGTTGAGCATGTTTTTCTTTTGCCACTCCGCTATAGAAATGGTCATATTGTCCTAGGTTTTCAGATCCTTTTCCTTTCTTTTTCGTTTCTGTTAGTACAGCAAGGTCTACCTTCATTCTGCTGCACTCATGTACTATTTCATTAACTTTTCGACCCATTCCTTGCACGTTCCATGTACCAAAAATCATATTCCTGTTTCTTTGCTTGGTTCGTCTTAGGTATTTTTTTCTTTTCGAGTCGTTTGATTGGGTTTTTTAACAGTGTACGTTTTTTCCGGGTATCAGAGAGTTAGTCTGATGCCCCAACCCCCAACCTGGAGGACCAGGTGATTTTTGATCGAGGTTTTCTTCCCCTAGCCTTTGACGATTCCAACGCCGGTACTACAAGGCAGTAGTATTTTATACTATCCCTAAAAGAAAGGGTTGCCACCTACGCTATGATCACTGTATCGAGGTCCATTCTCCGCCTTTCATATCGATGTGGTCTTCTCCCGTAACCCTGGGAAGGGGACCCTATACAGGTGCTAACTCTCCGGGTCGGAGAGTACCTGGAATCTACGGAGGACAGGGGTCGATTCATTTCCCCTAATAGACATCTGACGAGGTCTACCCGTACCCATGGAATTTTATTCTGGTTGGTGGTGCACACTACGCAACCAAAAAATACTGGTCACTGAGACGAGTATTCTATGCAAAATTCTTGTGTTTAAAACATTACAAAAATAAATATCGAAGGTGGGACTAGAATCCATAGGCGGTATTACTGTTACTGATGGGCCTAACTGTACTTTAGTGTAGTGTTTGCATGTTATGAGTAAAATGAGAAACACGCGAATTTTCTGTAGCAACCAGCTGATCGTTCTTGAATTTTCCGGAATTCCATTTTTCGTTTTTTAACTGCAACTTTTACGGATTTTACCAACATTTTTAGTTTTTAGGGAACCAAATTTATTACTAATCTCAAGTAAGTATATAACGTCACCTATAAAATAAATTTGCATGGTTTATCTGAACAAAAAGCCCAATTTCATCGGCGTAGCCATCCAGAATTTTCAGGGGGGCTGTGGCCCTAGATCTATGCTTTCTATGATACACATATTTTGTTCGATATCTAACAAATTTTACCCTACTTTTGACGTCCCAGGGTTCGGTCGATTCAATCCTGGAATTTGGAGAGTAGAATCGATCGAAATTTTGCCTCGGGCGCCACTCTAGGAAATAAAGAAGCCTAGTCTTCCTTGCTTTTAAAGTGGAGAATAACCAGGTAAGTAAACTTCAATTTCAATAAAAAAATTCAATTTCTATAAATACGATTTTATGTGTATTTTGTCTTTTTAATTAAGTGGTACAAACCCTCAAAGAAAATAATTAAATATATGCAACTCGATAAATATAATAAAATTATAAAACTATAAATGCCCTATTTCTATTAAGAAAATAAAAAAAAACCCCAGTTTACTCTGTTTTCTCTATTTTAGCACAGACAGTTACGAAATCACCCCTTTTTAGGTGCTTCACAAGTTAAAGCATGTCTCACAGGTGGTAGCTCGATTAGAAAATTAATAATAAGGAAACTGATGTAAACGTCGGCTAGTTATGTTAAGCATAATAAAAAATTCGACTACGTGTAAAAAAAAGCAAGCGTAAGGCAAAACCACCAATTACAAAAGTATTTACTGGCAAGGGGAGCTCTAAACATACTGCGTCACAGGATTATCCTGACAAGCCGAAGAAAAAAAAATGCGAATACAGGTTATTTACAAATCTAACGGTTTAACAGGTCAGGATTACGGTCGGAGCATATATGTCGTTCGATGACAGGTTACACGTTATTTACACAGGTAACAGGAGTTTGGCACCAATCTTTACAAATTTGGTGTACGGTCGGGGCATATATGTCTTACGGTGAATAGTGTCAGGTTATGTACAGAAAAACAATAAAATTATAATTCCTTATTATATATTATATTACCAGTAAGGTAATGGTTGATGAATTCTTTACACAGGGGAATATTTGTACCAAGTAAAAGAATAATAATTAATTTTTGTCTTCTGGGAAAAACTTTACCAGTTTTTAAGTTTCCCCTGGGCACAACACCTATTATTTTTATACTTTTCTACAGGTTGCAAAAAAAAGAACTGACCTACGGAGAAATATATATATTTTTTATTTTGGAGGTCTCTGGAAGAAAACTACACCAATTTATGTCTTTCCCCTGGGTATAACACCTGTTGTTTTTATACCTTTGTACTTTTGTACAGGTTGCAAATAAAAAGAACTGACCTATGGAACATTATATATATATATATATATATATATATATATATATATATATATATATATATATATATATATATATATATATATATATATATATATATATATATATATATATATATTTTACGGGTATGCGCACTCGCAAGGAGATCCCTATCACGCTCGAGAAGCGGCAAGTGCGCGGAAATGTTGGTGTGTGTTGGTTTTGAAACTGTTCAGGTTGTAACCTGCAGGGAAAACTGTCGCAGGGAGTTTATTTCACAGCGATGCTGTTCTCCAGAGATATGAATTCTGATATAATGAGGTTCTTGGTGCCTCTATTTTGACAATAAATTGATGGTTACCGTCTGTTTGACGTGTTCGCCTAGTAGGTGCTACTCCCGGGGGGATCATAAGTGCCAACTCTTCAGAGCATTTTCCGTGATAATACCTGTAGAAGAGAGATAGAACGCCCACAGTTCTTCGATGTTCGAGACTATCCAAGCTACGGGTAAGTGCGGGGTCATTGATCAGCTTGATAGCTCGTTTTTGCACGGTGTTCAAAAGCATTAAGGTATGTTTGGGTGCCGCACTCCATATATGTGAGCAGTACTCCATAGTTGGTCGAATCTGGGCTTTGTAGAGTGTCAGCAGTTGGCTTGGTTTATACAGATGTCTTGTACGAAATAGCACCCCAAGCTTTTGGGACGCCCTTTTAGCTATATCTGCCACGTGACTGTGCCAAGACATGTTGGTCTCTGCAGTGACTCCTAAGATGTTCAACTGGCTCTGCAATGCGACAGCACTTCCAGATAGCATGATGTTTGGCTCACCGGTGCTGGTCTTTTTTGAAAACAGGGCTGCTTGGGTTTTCTGCGCGTTGAACTGTACAAGGTTTTTGTTGCCCCACTCCTCTATTATCTCCAAGTCGTTATTTATCTGTGATATTTCAGTTAGTCTAAGGTAATGGAATTCACGTGCGGAGAGACATGTGGGTGGTATGACTGAGGAGACTACATTGCCATCATCTGCAAAGCAATAAAGTGGATTTACTGTTTTATCTATGAGGTCATTTATGTAAATCAGAAAAAGTGTTGGCGAAAGGATTGCTCCCTGTGGCACACCAGCATTTATTTGGTAAGAGTTGGAGTTCCGGCCATCCAGTGCAACATAAATGGATCTATCCCTAAGGTAACTTTCAAACCAAGTGCAAAGTCTCGGCGACAATCCCGTTGCTTTGAGCTTGTTGAGCAGATTTTCATGCCAGACTTTATCGAATGCTTTAGATATATCTAAGGCAATTGTTCTTGTTTCATCTCGCAACTCAATCGCTTTTTGCCATAAGTGAGTGACGTATGTAAGTAAATCGCCAGTTGACCTATATTTTCGAAATCCGTATTGCTTGTCGTTGATAATTTTGTACTTTTCCAAGTACTTGGTTAGGTGATTGTTCACAACTCTTTCCATTACTTTTGATATCACCGGAAGTAGAGCAATTGGTCTATAGTTCGACGGATCTGTCTTTTTTCCTTTCTTTGGAATGGGTTGTACTGCGGCAGACTTGGATGGATATACTCCTTGCCTATAAGATAAATTGAATAATTTTGCGAAAGTTAGGGTGAGTTCGCTATCGCGGGAATGCCATCTGGACCCATTGCTTTGTTTGTATCCAACTTTTTAAGGGATTTTCGTATTTCTCTGTGACAAAAGGGTACCTCTGGCATACTGTGGGAAACCCTTTCAATGAACGGTGGAGTTTTTCCATTTGGCACTGTTAGGTTTGAGTTGGAGGAAAAGATTTTGACCAGCATATTGGCTTTTTTCTCTGATGTTGTGGCTAAGTGAGTATTTTTATCTGTAAGTGGTGGTATGGATGACTTGGTGAAGTTTGATCCAACGGCTTTTGCAAGAGACCAAAAGGACCTAGAACTACTTGGACAATTCAGCAACCTGTTTTTTATTCTTTGATTGTATGTTTCTTTGGCGGCGTCAATAGTAATTTTGCAACTATTTCTGGCTTCTATAAATTCTGTGTGGTTTTGAGCGGTTTGTTGTCGTTTCCAAAGGTTATATGCTCTTTTTTTTCTGTACAGCCGTTTGACACTGGCTGTTGAACCAAGGTTTTGCATTAGCTCTGCGTTTTATTGTATGTGGGATATATGCATCCATTCCAGATAAGATTACTTTTGTTATTTCATTACAGCAAATAGTGGGATCAGCTGTTTTAAAGCAAACCTTTTGCCATGGAAAATCCAGGTAAAACTGTTTAAGGTCATTCCATTTTGCCGATTTATAGTGCCACATTTTACGAGGAAGTGATTGTTGGCTTGGCGGTATGAACATTTCGCACTTTGTTCTTATAAGTTTATGATCGGATGGACCAAGTGGGGGATCTACTTGAATTATGTACAAGTCAGGATTTGTAGTTAGGAACAAGTCTAAAAGCGCTGCAAATTCACCCCTTTCTGAGATACGGGTAGGTTCATCGACAAGCTGCGTTAGACCACAACTTATGGCAAAAGCTTCTGCTCCCTGCCTTCATTATCTGTTTTGTTGTGGTGTTTTAGCCAGGGTATATTGTGGACGTTGAAATCGCCTAAAAAAACAATTTTCGCATGTGGATAGTTAGACTGTATACTATCACAGTTTTCGGATAATGTCGCAAAAAAGTTTTGATACTCGGTGTTACTTGGCGGTCGGTAGAGGCAGCAAATGAACTTGGTCGATGACTTTGAAGTGAATTTCAGCCATATGATATCGAGGTTCGCTGGTTCTAGCTTCTCCTCTCGATGACATGAAAGGTCATTTTTAATGTACACACAGATCCCAAAATTATGTCGAAATCGGTGGTGTAGGTCATAGCCGGCATAAAGATAGTTCACAATAGGTGTTGCAGAACTGATTTTAGTTTCAGTGAGAACAAGGATGTCAGGTCTTTGTTCTTCAAGATGTTGGTGAACTGAATTCATGTTGGTACTTAATCCTCTTATATTGCTAAAATCAATTCTGAGTTGAGTTTTTGGTCTTCTTTTAATATCTTTGCATAAAGGACCCCCAGGATCACCCGACGCCCGGAGATCTGAGTGGTCGGGTATTTTACCTCCGGAATATTTTGATCCTGGAGGCGTCATCATGCTATCTGTTACTCATTGTTGGAACCGGACTGCCAGCGCAGTAGCGGAACGTGGTGATACCACTTAGCGCTACTCAGTTCTGGCATGGTGGTATCTCACCGGTCGACGTCCAATGAGTAAAAAGCGTCTACCACCTATGATATCCATTTTATGCTATGCAGGGGTGTCACAGCCGGGACGATTATGGATTGGTAACGAACGACAAGCCCACAAAAGATAATCTATTGCTTTGTTTATCACTTTTGTTTTCTCGAAAGAGAACAAAAATAATAAAAATTAGGAAACGGAAGGAGTGGTCTGACAAAGCCGGAAAGATTATGGGCTGGTGATGAACCAAACGAGCCCAGAAAACATAATATATTGCTTTCTATATCACTTTTGTTTTCTCGAAAGAAAACAAAAATAATAAAAACCAGGAATCGGGAGCAGTCGTCCGACAAAGCCACTACGATTATGAGTTGGTGACGAACCAATCAAGCCCACAAAACAATCTATTGCTTTGTTTATCACTTTTGTTTTCCCAAAAGAAAACAAAAATAATAAAAACCAGGGAACGAGAGAGTGATCTCACAAAGCCGGTACGATTATGAGTTGGTAACGAACCAAACAAGCCCACGAAACATAATCTATTGCTTTGTTTTCTCGAAAGAAAACATGGTACTGTTCATCAAGACCAATAAAATTAACAACATTTTTTACCTAAAGATTTTCCGGTCGATTGCGATATCGGAGGTATGAATGGCTGAAAGACCGTGTGTGCACTGTAATTTGCTACGTCGAACGTAAACACGCGTAACTAAGGTAGAAGCGCAAGTGAAGTTTCATGGTGTTTTGTTCGTGAATTTATAGTTGCCTGAAGTTTTCATAGAAAATGGCCCAAAAGTGGCCGTTCAAAGTACTTCGAAACTTTCCGAAGTTTACCGAAAGCCGAAACCTCGTGTAAAAAATAATGATTTTCATCGGGAAAATTGGTGCAGTTTTTACCTGTGTTATAACCTCACTTTCTCCCCTGAATAGTTTTCTTTGGGAAGATCTGCCGGCATTTTCCCAAATTACGGCCCAATATAAACGGTGGTTTTCCTTGATAGAAAAGTGATTGGGAAATTCTAGTTGTTCTGAGGGAAAACCTGGGATCTTGCAACCAGTTTCGTTAACTGGAAACTATCTGGTTTTACAGTGACTTCAGCTTAGCAACTACATAGCATATTTCTGTCCCCAACCTAGTATAGGGTACAACTAAATACCAGGAAAACTGGAAAATTCCACCGGGTGTCGGAAAATTTCTATGTAATTAGACTTCTGTATCATCATTCATATCATCACTGGATTACTAATTACTTAGCCATCCAGATGACGCTCCAGGAAGTTAGCAACCTGTGATTATATTAACTAGGCATTGGGTTACCGAACCCCCATTTTAGTAAAATCTTATGAAGCTATTTCCACCAACCAGAAATATCTCTACGAGCTACCATCAATCCCGTAAAAGGGTTAAACCAATCTGGACACGTTCTCCAGGTTTATTCCAGGTAGTGTTTCTATATATATTTACCTTCCTAGCCCGCGTAGCAATGGCTAGAGAAGGTATTTGTTTCGACGAAATAAAAATTTTTGAGATAACGCCGAAAATGTGTTATTTGGGTGTATTTTGACCTATTTTAGCAATATCGGGATGTCTGCCTGTGTGTGTGTGTGTATATTATTTCTATCCGTAACACGATAGCTCCTAAAACGTTGAACCGATTTTCATAAAATTTTCAGATACAATAGTGTTCGACACTCTTACGAGCTGATTAGATTTTGGCTAAAATCCATTAATGCTAATCACAGTTTTTTGACAATTAAAAAATGCTAACTTTTTATTGGAGCGTCGTATCAATGTAGTAGACTACGTTTTGCTCAATAATTTGTGTTATAACCAAAAACTTCGTAAGAGCTTTAGGTTCTAAGATATTTGCAAAAAACTGTTTTTAAGGCTGATATATTGTCACGAGGGGGTTGTCGTGACTATTTGTGTACTTGTTGCGCACAAATAAAGAAGATCGTGAGATAGTTTAAGGTTTTATTTAATACTAAGTACAAGGATACTTACACACTAATCACTACTGTCTGGCCCAGTTTTCTAATACAAATATTATTCACGTGTAGGTCGGGTTCAGCTCTCGATCAGATTCTCTTTACTGTTTCTATACTTGACTATTGAGAACTTACGTACTTAGCGTAGGTACTCACTGAACTGAACCCCGACTGTCCATTCTTGATTGGTTTTATAGAAGCATGTGATTACAAACGTGTCTTAATCTTAAACATAAATCGTTTGCACCACATACTTCCCAGGTGGACGTCCTAATACTTTTACATCAGGTCAATCAACCAAGTTCCGGATAGCATGCCCAAATTACATACATGACATATGCCCCTCTTCCAAGAAAACTGGACCCACAGTTTTAAACAAAATAATTTAAAATCTTATTAAAGAAAAGAAAAAAAATTACAATTCCAATCGAAAAATGAATAAATTAACCAAATAATACTCTGATTCGCGCAGCTTGACTTGCTCTTGGATCTTTTTTCTTCTTCATGACTAGTTACTAGGAACTGTTACCGCAGTCTTGCTATGTCGACGGAGATTGCGGGTAGCACGCTGCCTTATTCTTTCTTGACGTTTGCAGATCGCTCTGTAGCCATTTAGTAGAGCGGCGTAGGGCATTTCGACTGCACTTAAATGATGATGGTTGCCAAGGTATATTTTTTGAAACTTGGGTGACTCCTGACTACGAAAATATATCTTGGCCTCCCCCCATCTCGGTCATGCCCCCTTCACCCCCTTTTAACCCCTTAAAATTAATTCTTAAATATCTCAGCAACCAGCAGACATACAACAAAATTTTTTTCACTGTTGTTTGTCTAGTGATCTCTAGATTATATGATGTGCCTACGCTCTATTGCATATCTCGAAAACTAAACAAGATATAAACAAAAGTATGTATTTTCAAAAAAATTTTTTTTTATTTTTGTTTATATTTTCTAAAGCAGACTAGATACGAAAAAAAATTCTTAATAAATATTTTTCCACCATTTTCGCTCTTTTTCGAAAGGTACATATCCGTTGGGTTTTGTTAACCCCACGCGCAGTAGCACTCTTTGATTTAGGCCATTACGCCAAAACTGGACATGGTTCTGATATAATAGTCATTAAGATAATTAGCAAAATCGGGCCTAACCTAAATTTGAGGTATTTTTTCGTAAATTAGGGTGCCTCCTGATAATAAAAATCTATCTTGGCCGCCCCCCTCTATTCAGTCCCCCACACTTTCCCTTAAATATTTAAAATTAAATCTTCCATATCTCGGCAACGGAAGATGATAGAACAAAAAAAATCCACTGCTGTATGTCGTTTGACCAGTACATTGTGCAACATTGTTTACACATCTTAAAAACCAAACAAGATATATATAGAAAACTGCATTTTCAATTTTTAAAAAAATATATTTTTCCAATATTTTATAAACTAAAGTAAAAATAAAAAAAACTTTAAATAAATGTTCTTCTGGCGTTTACGCTCTTTCTAAAAATATGTATAGGTATGGTTTTTTGCCATCGCAACTACCAACACCGCCGTTTGATTATGAGCAGATAAGTAAAATCCATCTTCGACATGGTGAGTAATAAATATAGCAGCCTTAAAATATTTAAACTATTAGCCCCTGACGTTGTTCCCCTCCTCTCCAGACCCCCTACTATTACCTAAGATAAAAAAAAATTAATAAGCTAGGTACCTAACAAGAATGGTTTGACTTAATAGGGACCTATTGCAATAGTGCCAGGCACAAATTGTGCCGGGCACTATATTGACACTTTCGCATTACAAACTGACAGTTGATCTTTCAAAATTGACATACCAAAGTCGAATTTATAAATCCCGTCGTTTATTTTCCATTAATAGTGGCGTCACTATTAAATCCGGCTCGTGTAATACACAAAGGCCTAATTTTAAAAGGACACAGCTGTTCTTATAATGAGAAACTGTCAATATAGTGCGCGGCACAATTGGTGCCTGGCACTATTGCAATAGGTCCCTATTGTTTAGTAGAAAAATTTTATTACAGGTGTTTATAGTCCAAGCAAGGGCTCTACTGAGGAATCCCGTTGGTTTAAACTTAATTCTAATACAGATACCCATCGGCGTGTAGAACTTGTCAAGTTGTAATCCATGGCAACTTTCATTTCGGGAAGCAAACATTATGAAATAAAAATATTAAGCACATATTAATTAGGCATAAGTTTGTCTTTATCGCAGACCAATGTGCGGGATTTGTAAAGGACAGACTGATACAGTTTTCTCTGTATGTATAAAAATCCGCCGCGCCGTGGCGGTCCCTAGGAACTTCTCGATAATCTGCCGCGCCATGGCGGTCCATTCGGACCGCCGCACAGAGGGACCGGGACCCATAAAAGTTACCAAAAATATGAAACTCAGGATATGAAATTTAAGTGAAAAAAACGCATAAAAATTATCCTCCTTGCATCTCTTTCTTTATTTAAGGCATCCATGAAAAAGTGCGTACAACAAAACAATTGATAGCGCTTGTCAAAGGTAACGTCATTTTAATTGTGTTACATATGCATTCTTTAAAGTAAAATATTTGGTACTTTCAAAGGTCATTTTCTCTGTGACAGAATTTCTTAGAACTAAAAAGTAAATGGCTAGCAATAACTACGGTAAGTATAGATTTGTTTAGTATAAATTTATTTAGTTTATTTTTTAATGTTATTTAGAAAATTACATTCTAATCAAAACGTAATAGAAATAGAGTTTTGTTTTAAAACTGTAGTTTCAGCTGGCTCAAAAGTTATGGATCCATTCGAATCCATCACAAACTTTTATTACTTCTTTTTCTGCAAAATCTTATCTTTAATGTGGTATAAGCATTTTTTGCGGTTTAACTCAAGAAAACGATTTCCAGAGTTTCAAGCATTTGCATATTGTGTGACATTTTAACAAGCCACATTTCCGTCTAAATGTCCCACACACTATAATTTAAATTTAATAAAAAATTATCACTCTGTTTTGGTTTATTAACATCTTTGCGTAGTTAAAAAAGGGACTAAACACATTTTAGAATCATGTTCTGCCAATTCTTGGGCATTTAAGCTTAAAAAATTAATTGAATAGGAATAAGAAATACTAAAATAGTACTTATTTTCTCCGCAACTATTTATTAATTTCCTAAAAAAATTTTATAAATATTTTTTGACTTATAAGCTTTGGTTACAGTTATATAAACATATAGGCATACATACAGACAAAAAGGCAAAATCCAAAAATGCTTCAAATTATTTTTCACAAAAGCAAAATATAAAATCATCTCACTTTTTGTTCTTGCAGCTTTCAGTAGGATCACTATAGATAATAATTAATTATAGTTTGGTATATTTTGCGCTAAAAATGACAGGAGAAAATAAGTTTGTTATATTTTAATAAAGACAGAATTTAGAAATATTAGGGTCGAAAATTTTTTATTTAAATAAAAAATAATAATATGTGGATTATTTTGAAATTAGCCGTCATGGTATTTCGAGAAAAGTAAAAGAATGTCCGTCTTTAAATTTAGACCAAAAGTGTCAAAATGTATGTTATAGTTTAAAGAGAAGTGGAAAAAAGCTGCTAGAAATGAGTCAACTTTTATTTGAACAAACAGAAATTGGTTGGAAAGTAATTTAACTTTCAAAATTTGTCTATTACAAAGTATGTCGTCTGCTAACAGAGTTTACAGAATGCAGTGAAAACAGCAAACGTCAGAAAACTGCACATTTGCGAAAAAAAACAATTGAGGAAATACTATATGCTGCCCAAATGGAGTTTATATTACATATTTAAGCTTCCAAACTATTAAAAGAATTATCTTTAAATCCCGATTGAGCTTCTGAATACATAAACTTTTTAACAAAAGTAGTAAAAGAAACGACTAACAATCAATTGTCAGAAAATGAGGCGCTCTCGGTTCTTGTAGAAGTTGGCTTATCAAGGAATCAGTACAATCTCATCCGAGAAAAAGATAGAAGTAAATTTCCTTGCTTAAATTTGCTCTCGTTACCTGGCTGGTTCCATTAAAATTGGTTGTCGGGAATCCGCAATCAAAAGACCCCCAAAAAATTATTTGGCAAAATCCATCTCCATCGTCTCCCCGCTACTTCAGATTGTGATAATTATAGCGTAGTTTAGTTTTGTTTTGTTGTTTTTTTTATTCCTTTAAATATACTTTTTTTAAATAGATCATTTTTAAAGTTATTCATTTTATTAACATGGGTTGTGGGCTATCAAATTAAAGGTTATTTCACCTATATAATAAAATTACAATCAGGGAACATAAGGGTTGTTTTTTTTTTTTAATTACTTTAAGTTTTAATATTAAATTTTGTTGCTATATGTAAGTACTGCGTTAGCGTACCGCACACCTCGGCTAACTGCTCGTGCGACAATAATTTTTCATTAAATTATTAATTTTAAGAATAAAAATGCGTGTATAGACAATTTCGATAAACATTATATGCATATAGAATTTTCGGTAACTTTTATGTGTCCCGGTCCCACTGTGCGCCGCGCCACTTATTTTGGAAAACCCTGGCCCAGCGAGAAAGAATTGTCAAATACACCTCGGCGCTTAACGTGTTAAGCATATAAAAGGAGATGTATATATTTTAAAAATAAAAATCAAGACTGGGCGCAATCAATAGCTATTGAGGTCCCATTAAACATGGTAAAAGTGCCGACCCCCTTCCCTTTTAATTTTTGACTATTTTGTAAGAATTTTACTCACATTACGTATCTTTTACGTCATTTTGACAATGTCCCCAAAGAAAAGGGATCGGGCTTTTTACTATGTTTAATGGGACCCCAATAGCTATTGATTGCCCCCATTCTTGATTTTTATTTTAAATTTTTTAATCCCTAATCGACCGCAATGTTGAATATCTTATAATACTTAAGGGTCAGAGCGGCAGCAACCGGATTTCTCAAGTAGAGCCCTTGCTTGGACTATCAACACCAGCAAAAAAATTTGTCTATTAAATATTAAGTAAAACCTACCTAGCTTATTAATTTTTTTGATCATGGATAATGGTGGGATAGGTCTTTAGGAGAGGGAGAGAACGTGAAAGCGTAATAGTTTAAGTATTTTTGGGCTGATATATTTATGTCTTAGAAGATATTTTATAGTCACGGAAATTACCCCGTCGAAGTTGAATTTTACTTACCTACTCATATACGCATATGCTTTTACGTTTTAGCACCAATCAAACAGCGATTTTAGTAGTTGCGTTGGCAAAACTTATACTACATATCTTTTTGGAAAGAAGAACAGCAGAAAACCATTTATTTAAAGTAATTTTTTTTCGTTTTTGGTTTGGTTTAGAAAATATGGAGAAAAATAAAAAATTTGGTTTTTTGAAAATACATATTTTTTTTTTAATATCTTGTTTAGTTTTCGAGATATGTAATAGAGTGTTAATCATCATATATTCTAGAGATCACTACACAAACAACAGTGAAAAAAATTTTGTTCTATCACTGGTGAGATATTGAAGAATCAATTTTAAGGGGTGGAGGGGGCATGACCAAGAGGGGAGGAGGCCAAGATATATTTTCGTAGTCAGGAGGCACCCAAGTTTCAAAAAATATAGCTTGGCAACCATCATCACCTTGGTGCAGGCGAACCCCTTTTTTATGTCCTACGCCGCTCTACTATAGTTCAACTTATAGGCATTTGTAATGACGTCATTTTTGTTTATCTTTGTTTAGTATATTATAAACAACGGTGACAATAAACTTTTTAAAAAAAGTAGCGTCTATGATTAATTCATTTTTTAAATAGGTGGGTAATTGGTTATGTGAAGTATCCGTCATTGTCAATCAAAAACATGAGTTTGTCAACTTGTCGGAAATATTTTTAAAAACTTGTATAATGCCGATAAACAAATGTAATAGGTATAATGAACAATCGCAGCTGATAATTTTAAATATATTGGCTTTTTTTCAACTGGAAAAGGAACAAGTCCGAAATGGAATCGCACTTCAATTTGAGAATGTGATACAACGAGCTGCAGATGCAACAAAATTGAGCCCAACAATAGTAAATATAAAAAAGAATGGGATAATATCAGACCAGGATTACACTACCCGTATGTCTTCCACTTCAAAAACTGCAAAAACCAAAATTACAACATATTTGAAAGATAAAATTCGGGACACAATTTATTGTATGTTTGCCAGAAAAGAATATGTAACATTGGCAATAAGTCAAAAGTTCAGGGAAGAAATTGAATATTTTGAGTTTTCCATCGAGTCCTTAAGAAGATGGATCAATAGTATAGGCTTCAAGTGGAAAAAATCAAATAATAGAAATTATTTGATGGACTTACCAGATATTGTTCATAAAAGAATACATTTTTTAAGGGAGTACATCAAAAATAGAAATTTAGGTCTGGAAGGTTTTAGTCCAGTTTTCATTGATGAGACGTGGATTTTTAGCAAGGGATCCTTTCGTAGTAGCTGGCAAGATGACACCAAGCATACAGATTTAAGAAAGAACAGTGAAGGTAAAAATTATCTTGTTATATTTTGACTTTTTTTTTAAATAAAAACTGGTGCCTTATAAATCTTCATAATTCTGTCTGTTTCACATTTTTTGAGCTTAAAAGTAGTAGTAGTAGTGGTGGGGAGACCATTTTTGGTTTCGCAAACCCCGATTTGTCCGTACATCATATATCAAACTGATGCACGTGCCCCTTAGGATGCAAGTTTTCTTTCTCTAAGAGGACTTAATTTTGCCTGACTACTCTTTTGTCGAGGGCAGGGATCTTTATACTGCGTAGCAAGTATACACAGTGGACCCACGCTTTTACACCCCTTCCGAAAGGTGGTCCTGCTACATGTTAGACTTGCATCTATCTAACATGGCTATCGTCCCAGCAGAACTTGGTTATAGACGATAGACTTCTTTCCTTTTCAGCGCAACAGTCGTGGTCGTCGTGAGTTGACTACTGTAGGAGATTTATGCTGGCGCCGTCCTGGTTCCGACTATATAGCACTTATAGCAGGCTCCTGGGTTATTATCCCTGGTTCCTCGGCTGGCTGTGTGTCGGCTCCTGGACTACACCTGCGTATATTCTCGATGTTCAATGTCGACTTATATTTTTTGCGTGCATCGCATGCTTATTCGATGACGGCTGTTGAACGCTGAAAAGGAACTCGGCGACAGGGCGACAGATTTTTTGTTTGTTTTTGCATCGTTCGAGACGCGAGCCTGGTACCTTCTGCATGTGAAGCCGACGACCATACCACGGCACTACCCTGCCGCCTTTTGAGCTTAAAAAAATATATATATATATATATATATATATAATAAAAAATTAGATAAAATAAAAAGTAGATCCATTCGAACGGGTTGGGAGATTTTGCTCTTCAAAGTCTCCTCGTGCATTTCTCAAAAAATCTCAGTCTTCAAAAATATTAATTTGACCAACTTATTTAAGGGTTATTACAGATTGTGATCCTCATAATGGTGTTCCGCTGTGAATTTCTGGGTGAGCTTATAAAGCGCCGGACCTCCAACAATAGTAAATATAAAAAAGAATGGGATAAAATCAGACCAGGATTACACTACCCGTATGTCTTCCACTTCAAAAACTGCAAAAACCAAAATTACAACATAATTGAAAGATAAAATTCGGGGCACAATTTATTGTATGTTTGCCAGAAAAGAATATGTAACATTGGCAACAATAAGTCAAAAGTTCAGGGAAGAAATTGAATATTTTGAGTTTTCCATCGAGTCCTTAAGAAGATGGATCAATAGTATAGGCTTCAAGTGGAAAAAATCAACTAATAGAAATTATTTCATGGACTTACCAGATATTGTTCATAAAAGAATACATTTTTTAAGGGAGTACATCAAAAATAGAAATTTAGGTCTGGAAGGTTTTACTCCAGTTTTCATTGATGAGACGTGGATTTTTAGCAAGGGATCCTTTCGTAGTAGCTGGCAAGATGACACCAAGCACACAGATTTAAGAAAGAACAGTGAAGGTAAAAATTATCTTGTTATATTTTGACTTTTTTTTTAAATAAAAACTGGTGCCTTATAAATCTTCATAATTCCGTCTGTTTCACATTTTTTGAGCTTAAAAGTAGTAGTAGTAGTGGTGGGGAGACCATTTTTGGTTTAGCGACTAGGCACACGGCGCGCCCTTTTCGCAAACCCCGATTTGTCCGTACATCATATATCAAACTGATGCACGTGCCCCTTAGGATGCAAGTTTTCTTTCTCTAAGAGGACTTAATTTTGCCTGACTACTCTTTTGTCGATGGCAGGGATCTTTATACTGCGTAGCAAGTATACACAGTGGACCCACGCTTTTACACCCCTTCCGAAAGGTGGTCCTGCTACATGTTAGACTTGCATCTATCTAACATGGCTATCGTCCCAGCAGAACTTGGTTATAGACGATAGACTTCTTTCCTTTTCAGCGCAACAGTCGTGGTCGTCGTGAGTTGACTACTGTAGGAGATTTATGCTGGCGCCGTCCTGGTTCCGACTATATAGCACTTATAGCAGGCTCCTGGGTTATTATCCCTGGTTCCTCGGCTGGCTGTGTGTCGGCTCCTGGACTACACCTGCGTATATTCTCGATGTTCAATGTCGACTTATATTTTTTGCGTGCATCGCATCGCATGCTTATTCGATGACGGCTGTTGAACGCTGAAAAGGAACTCGGCGACAGATTTTTTTTTGTTTTTGCATCGTTCGAGACGCGAGCCTGGTACCTTCTGCATGTGAAGCCGACGACCATACCACGGCACTACTCTGCCGCCTTTTGAGCTTAAAAAAAAATATATATATATTATTATAAGCTCACCCAGAAATTCACAGCGGAACACCATTATGAGGATCACAATCTGTAATAACCCTTAAATAAGTTGGTCAAATTAATATTTTTGAAGAATGAGATTTTTTGAGAAATGCACGAGGAGACTTTGAAGAGCAAAATCTCCCAACCCGTTCGAATGGATCTACTTTTTAAAATGTTTATCTAATTTTTTTTTTTTTTTTGAGCTTAAAAAATTAGATAAGATAAAAAGTATATCCATTCGAACGGGTTGGGAGATTTTGCTCTTCAAAGTCTCCTCGTGCATTTCTCAAAAAATCTCAGTCTTCAAAAATATTAATTTGACCAACTTATTTAAGGGTTATTACAGATTGTGATCCTCATAATGGTGTTCCGCTGTGAATTTCTGGGTGAGCTTATAAAGCGCCGGACCTCCCATTTCTCCCAAATATTCCAAATAATATTTTTTTTTGGTTAAAAAAATTCATAAGTACCTACAGGGTGACCATTTCATTGTGCCATACTTTTAAATGGCTACATTTACTATTTGCTTATCGCCATCAAATTAATTTCATCGGAAGATTTTACTTCGGGTTGCTAGGTTGTCGTATTGATTAGCTACACGACAAATTGGAGGGTGTCCGTTGACTACCCCAGCACTCCGGGCTAGATACGTTTCCGGTATGGTGTATCTTGTTTGTTCTGAGATGACGATTAGAGTCCCTGTATGTTGACATATTTTAATATATCCAAATATGTTAACATACAGGGACTCTAATGGCGATAGGTGAATGAATTTGCAGTTCGGACTATTGACTATCTTTGCTTGAGCATGATGCTATCCGGTCAGCTTTGTTCACCCGCTTATCCGTCGATTGCATAACTTTGGATAAACATAGACCTTTGCTTGACCTTTAGACATTGCTAGGACATCATACACATACAGTCTTCATTATATTTTTCTACTCTGGATTCGGAGCAAGTTAGGCTGGCGAATCTAAAACATACATTCACACATTTGATTTCATTTAAAAATATTAGAAAAATCTGGGCTTTTTGCCACAATAATTAAAAAATGATATGAGTAATTTATATAAGATTCAACAAAAGTAACAAATTTTAGGCAAAATATATGGGTATACAAAATAACATAAATAATCTAAATTTTAATTATCATAAGTACAATATGTATATAGGATGATTTTCATTTGAACAGTACATCAAAGTTAGATGTTCAAAAATCTTTTTTTTAAGTGAAAACAATAAATTAAAAATAGAGTCCAATTCAATAAAAGTTTTAAAAAAATATTCAAAGTTCAATCTATTTAAACTTATTAAATTTATCTAAAAAAGTACTAGTTTAGATTTAGATAATTATTTTTTATATAAATTGTAGAAATATCAAGTGTAATTTGTAAAAAAAAAACATTTTTAGCAAAATGATAAAGAAAAGCTAAAGCAAAAAAAGTAAACAAACATTCATTAAACACCTTTACTATTTCTGCCTTAAAGCTGAACTGTTTTATTTATGGGTTGACCCATTTAATAATAAAATTACAGATTTTCGATTTTACTTACAAGTTTCTATTATCAAGCAGAATTTAAGAATTTTAGTATGTATATCCTAAATATAATAGGTATAAATATTTTACTAAAAAAAAATACATATTTTTCAAAATATCATAATATGGTACAAAAATAACCTTATCGGATTACAAAATAATGAATCCTATGGTTATTATATCTTCATATTTACTTATTAATTATTGTATTTATTTATTACTTTAGTTTCTATAATTATTCATTTCTATGTATTATTTATTCCACATTTAATTTAGACACTGGACTTATTTATTTCACACGATAACTATTTAAAATTACAATCGGTGTACAACCATTCTAGACCCCAAAGTAGACTGCGGCTTCCAGCCACCTCCCAAGTTCGCCTGTGCGATTCATGGACATTGTTGTCACTACTTACTATTATTCTTAAGTTACCACACTCTCCCCTCTCTAACTTATTACTTCATATGTTTTTTTTTACTATTCTACAACTAATCTATATATCACAGTTTTTTTTATCACATTACCTAATACTTAAATCTAACGTTAACCTCGTAAAGTTTTAACATCTATGTCCTAGTGACATTTTTCGCAAGCTAACGCTGAAAGGAAAATTTAAGCTTTTTATGACCAATTTCTGTAAATTGTGCCGGTAAAAGCTTTTATTAGTAAATTATATATTATAAGTATAGGTTTAACTAACTAACAGAAAAATGTCATGTAATCTTTTCTTTGTTTGTACATTTGTTTTAAGGAAAGAAGAATGAAAGTCTACATGATATTTCCTCTGTGGAATAAATATCTACTGAATACATATATATATATATTTATATATATAGCCCGCGGTTAGAAAAAACGATAACTGCAATGGACTGTAAATATTTTAATTAATGAAAGCGCGAACAAACATAAATATATTGATATGAAATTACGAAATAATCAAACGTCCATAGGTTAATTGTTGGTGCCACACAACGGCAATCAGAGGGGCCCCTGACTGGATCTAATGATGTCACCATGTAGCTGAAGGGCTGAAGTTTCTAGTTCTATGCTTCAGTACACCAAAATCGAGCACTTTCAGGTGTAGAAATTTGAAATAGTTGGAGAACGAAATTAACACGCCATTTCTCGAGGCGATTGACAAAGGATCTCACTGATTGTTGGTGCGCATGTCCAAATGCGCGAAATGCACTCTGTCCTTCATCCAATTGTGTGGTTTTAAAAAGTTAAAAACAACCGCGAAATTTAGCGGGAACTAACATAACTGCCCTCCAAAACACACAATTTTAGAATCCAACCGGACAGATATAGATATAAGAAAAATGATCGACCGATAAATATAAATGAATGAAAACCGATAAGTATCGTAAGTTTATTTAGAGATAACGAAATCCCGAAAAGGCAAAACAAACAAACAAAAAATTCAAAAAAAAAATAAAGAAAAACCCATTGTAATCCCGGTAATAGGTAGAAAAATTAAAATTACTTTTAATTTGGCAAGAGGCACAGTTTTACAACTGGCCGCTTATAAACACCGGTAACCGTTTGTACCGTCGCAACACGCACCTGACCGTCCCCGCCGGGATGCAGTTCGATGACCCGACCGACCGGCCATTTCAAAGGTGATTGAATGTGATCACTTGTTATGATAACCAAATCATTTAATTTGATATTTGGGGACGAATCAGCCCACTTGTGTCGCTGTTGTAGCGTATACAAATACTCTATAGAATACCGTTTCCAAAAATCATTATGTAGTTTTTGGATTAGTTGCCATCTCGAGAGCCGATTTAGGGGAACCTCGGACAGATCGGACTCCGGAATTTCTGAATTAAGGGGTTCAAGTGTCAAAAAATGCCCAGGGGTAAGAGGTTGAAGATCGTGTGGGTCTGAAGGGGCAGGAGATAAAGGGCGACTATTAAGTACGGCTTCTATGCGACATGTAAGGGTGGACATTTCCATGATGGACAACTTCTGGTCGCCGACTACTCGAACAAAGTGAGTTTTAAAACTTTTGACGCTAGCTTCTGCCAGGCCATTGAAATGTGGACTGAGAGGAGGTCCCAGATGCCAACGAATAGAAAGTCTGGTGGCCGCACTTCTTGCGTAATCAAGTAATTAGTTACGAAACCCTATAAAATTACTGCCTTGATCTGACCAGCGTTGCGTCACGCTTCCACGTCCCTTCGGTGGACAGTTCCATGGTTAATTCCAAATGCACGCAATGTGTGGCCGTACAGACAAACACACAGACATACGATTTGAAAGCTTTATAACCACGGTAACGATGAGGAATCACAAAGAAAGGTCCACAAAAGTCGATAGCTACACTCGAAAAAGGTTTAAGTTGATTGATTCGATGAGCGGGAAGTGAACTCATTATGGGCGATCTATAGGGTTGGATATGGTTCTTTGAATTGCCCGTCTGGCAGATAATATCCAAAATTGCTGAAAAAGCAGATTATGTAATGTTTTAAACCCAGGATGAAGATATTGTCGATGAGCGGACTCGATAAGAAGAGTAGTTAAACGATGGTTACTCGAAAGTAAGACGGGGTGTTTTGCAGAATAAGACAAAAGGTCAGATTTTTGTAATCTGCCACCGACTCTAATGATATTATTTTCATCAAGAAAAGGTGAAAGTTTTCGGAAAGGTTTCGGTATTGGTTTATCCTTAGCTAACGCGAAAAAAAGCTCAGAAAAACAAGAACCTTGAACGCGTTTGATAACAAGGTATAACGCACTTTGCATCTCACCGGTGGTAGGAAAAACAATATTCTCAAAAATAACTTTTTGGTCCGGCGGCTTAGTGGGTTTTTGATAGGAATGGTTTTGAAAAAAGTTAACTATTCGAAGGACATAACAAATGATACGTTGAATTTTTGATATAGATGAATATTTGATAAGAAGCTGATCTAAGAAGTTAACGTCAATTATCGCATTGCAACAGACCTTTGGCTTTTCCTCCAGATTAATATCTCCGAAATCAATCGGCATTTTTGATTTATGAAAATCGGCCCATTCGTTTTCGGGAGACCACAAAAACGACGGTGCGTTCCACCACATGTCATGTGACATGAGCTGTGAAGGGGTGGCCCCTCGTGACGCAATATCGGCTGCATTTAAAGCAGAAGGAATGTAGTGCCACGAGTTTGAGGGAAGGTTTGCCAGCGATTAGGAGGGGATGAAAGCCAGTGCAATACGACTTGCGAATCGCAGAAAGTAACGATATTTGTAAAAGTTATTTTTCCTTCATAGCTAGATAAAACGAAGTCAATTAATTCGCTTAAAAGAAATGCGCCTAGGAGTTCTAGCCTAGCCAAAGTTTGTGACTTTATAGGCGCGACCCTAGATTTTGCAGATATGAGAGAAACAGATATATTATTTTCCTCTTCTACACGAAAATATACGACGCCTGCGTAGCCTCGAATTGAAGCGTCACAGAAGCCGATGATTTGACAGGTATTGGTTTTTGACAGTTTGATTTGTCGGGGTAATTGAAAATTGGAAAGAAGCGGGAATTCAGAACGAAGTTTGTTCCAAGAGTCGATGATAGAAGAATCTGGTTCTTCGTCCCAGCCTATTTTCGATATCCACAACTGTTGCAAAATAAATTTTGCTTGTAGCAACAAGGGACAAAGAAAACCTAAGGGATCGAAGATTGTTCCTATGATGGATAAAATAGAACGTTTGGTTGGGGGTTTGTCCTTCATTCGGCATTGATAAGAAAAAATGTCGTTTTTTGGATGCCATTGAAGTCCTAAAACTTTGATAAAGTGGGGTTCCTCCTTGTCAAAAGAGAGAGGCATTTGACGATCGGATTCTGGCAATGTTGCCAATAACTCGGGACAATTGCTTGCCCATTTTTAAAGTTCAAATCCTCCCGACTTCAACAAATCATTGAGTTCCGTTTGAAGGGAAAGAGCTTCAGAAAGCGAAGGGCTAGTTCCCAAGATATCGTCGATATAGATTGACGTTTTTAGAACAGTACTCGCCATAGGAAAACGTTCCTTTTCTCTCTCTGCCAGCTCATTTAAGGTACGCATGGCTAGAAAAGGTGAGCATGTCATGCCAAAAGTGACAGTAGAAAGTTCCCACACTGAAAGTGGGTCATGTGGAGAAAACCTCCACAATATCCTTTGATAAGGACGGTGATAAGGATTGATAAGGACTTGACGGAACATCTGTTTGATATCAGCAATAGGATTAAGACGAAACGTAAGGAGTAAAGAAGCAATATCCTTTTGAAGTTTCGGTCCAGATAACAACGTGTCATTGAGACTAATATTTTTTGGGGTGACTGCCGAACAATCCCAGACTACCCTTAATTTTGTACTTAAGCTTTCCGGCTTTAATACGCAATGATGTGCCAAAAAACATGATACGTCGACTTTTGGTTGACTAGGTAAAACTAGACTCATATGATTAGAATCGATATAGTCTTGCATGAAACTTGAATAGGCAGTGTACAGATCAGGATTTTTGAGTAATCTATTACTAGAGGTAAAAATCTACGATAAGCTTGCGGATAAGTATTTCCTAGGTCAGGGTTTATTTTATCTTTAAACGGAAGATCTAACATGAATCTACCGCTCGGTTGCCGTACAACACTCGCAGCAAAAATTGATTCTGCTTGTTTTTCTTCCTTTGATAAGATTTGTTTTTTAGGCAAATGTTCGATTTCCCAAAACCTAGGTAGAATGACCTCTAACGGAGGTGAATGACTCGTTAAAAAACAACTGGTTCGTTCCGTAAGACTACCTACTTCGTCAACTTTTCCCATGACGACCCAACCAAAGATAGTTTCCAGGACTGAAGGTTGCCCTATTTGTCCAAGAACCCTGCCCTCCTTGAATATCTGTGCGAATAGCTCGCAACCAATAACTAGGTCCACAGGTCTAGATTTGAAATAAGATGGGTCGGCAAGTTTAAGGTTTTCCAACTGTTTCCACTGATTATCGTTCAAAGTGAATGTAGGCATATTGGAACATAATTGTGGAACGACAATTGCTTCGAAATTAAGTAAAGGAGTGACCTGTCCTTGTGGCTTAATATGACATTGAACGAGCCCTTTGGAAGTAAAAGAAGACATCTGATTTAATCCGAATATTTCAGTGGTGTAACTTTGCCTAGGAAGATTAAGACGCTGAATACACTTTTCACTGATGAATCCTGTCTGTGATCCAGAATCAAGTAGTGCCCTTACAGGTTGAAAATTTCCGCAACCGTCCATAACATCTATTATGGCGGTGCATAAAAGAAAGGTACCTGAAGGTCCTGAGGTATTTAATGACACATGAAGATTATTGACAGGTGGTGTGTGAATGACAGGACTAGTATCTTGGCTTCCAGACTCTTGATTAGTTTCTAAGATATGAGTTAAAGTGTGGTGCCTTTTACTATTGCAAGTCCTGCATGAATATTTTGATTTGCACGTATCTACCCCATGCAAGGGTTGAAAACACGCTAGACATAATTTTTTCTGCCTGACGAAAGATAGGCGATCGATAGGTGAGAGATCAAGAAATGTTTGACATTTCGAAAGCACGTGCCCTTGATTACACCGGAAACATTTTATTCCCGTACTTGAATTAGTTAAAGTGCCAGCCAGTCCTATAAAAGGCGAATTGGATGATTTATAGGTAGGCTTTTGCCCAAACTGATTTCGCATGGAATTTGAATTTTGATAGGTAGGCTTTTGCCCAGACAGATTTTTGATAGATAGGCACCTTTTTGGGTGCTGTTGAATGAGGAAGTGATTCCAAAACTTTACATCTTTTTTCTAGAAATTGAAAAAGTGACTGAAAAGTGGGAATTTCGGTATTAGTATTGGCGTGACTCATTTCGAAATTTGAACGCGTCGGAATATCCAATTTTTCTAACAAAATGAAAAAAATAATAAAGTCCCAACTGTCAACGTCAAAGCTAAGTGATTTTAAAATTTCTAGGGATTCAGAAAAGGTGTCAATTAAATTACGCAATTCTTTAGCTGACTCGTTTTTTAAGGTGGAGTTCATAATTGTGCTTAAAGCATCATTTGCGAGGTCTCGCTTGTTTTGATATCTATTGACTAATTTGTCGCAAGCAATTTTATAATTTTGATCAGATAAGCTAATCCCTGCTATCAATTTTAAAGGCTCATCCTCGAGATATGAAAATAAATATTGAAGTTTTCGAACGTTACTTAGACTTTGATTTTGATCTATAATGTTATTAAAAAGATCGAAAAAGCTTGGCCATAATTTTTTATCACCTCGAAATATGGGAATACCTAACTCTTTGAGTTTTGGAGTTTCGTTTTGTCGAACATATGATCCCGAAAAGGATGGGGCCTCAACCGGAAATATTTTAGAGTAAACCCCCTTACACGCATAAAAATATTTACGAGCTTCTGAAAGGATCGCATCCTGCGTTTTAAACTCCTCGTCGTCCGCGTCGTCTATCAACATAATGACGTCATTATGTGCCAGCATGCATTTATCGAAGGTTTCATCCAAATCGGAATACCTCACTTGAAACTCGTTTCTCGCTCTTTCGTCCGATGCCGCGGTCTGTGAAAACACATAACACTCGGTTATCGCAGATAAAAAACCCTTGCGTTTTTGCACGGCTTTTTTGACAGACATTATTTTACCTTTGAAATGACGAAATTGTCGGTAAATATACAATTAACGCTAAATTAATGCTTCTGAAATAGAAAAGTGACGAATTGTCGAAAATATGCACTAATTTATCGCAATTGATGAAAATTGTTTTAAATATCGAAATGATATGGAACACATCTAATCACAGAAATGTCGGTAAATATACAATTAACGCTAAATTAATGCTTCTGAAATAGAAAAATGACGAATTGTCGAAAATATGCACTAATTTATCGCAATTGATGAAAATTGTTTTAAATATCGAAATGATATGGAACACACCTAACACTGTTTGTTTTGAATGCTTCGTTTTGTTTACTGAATGACCACGCGATACGTTACCATAGCAGCGGACCGAAAAACATTTAACGCGCGCGCCGCTACCGATACCGCCGTTTCAATATGATTGGCAAAATTCAAGGCCGCCTTGTTTTCGGCGTGAAACTAATGGCCGTCTTATTAATACCGTCGTATGGAGTAAATTTAAAATAATTCGGCTCGAAAGGAACACTTATGTTAGCCCGCGGTTAGAAAAACGATAACTGCAATGGACTGTAAATATTTTAATTAATGAAAGCGCGAACAAACATAAATATATTGATATGAAATTACGAAATAATCAAACGTCCACTCACTCACTCACCAGTTTGCAGCCAATTTCTCCACGTTCCAAGGGGCCCCTGACTGGATCTAATGATGTCACCACGTAGCTGAAGGGCTGAAGTTTCTAGTTCTATGCTTCAGTACACCAAAATCGAACACTTTCAGGTGTAGAAATTTGAAATAGTTGGAGAACGAAATTAACACGCCATTTCTCGAGGCGATTGACAAAGGATCTCACTGATTATTGGTGCGCATGTCCAAATGCGCGAAATGCACTCTGTCCTTCATCCAATTGTGTGGTTTTAAAAAGTTAAAAACAACCGCGAAATTTAGCGGGAGCTAACATATATTATATAACATTTTTATTACATATTCTTAATATAAATTATGCTTATGTAATCAATTAGAAAATCAAATTTTCCCCTTTAAAAAAAAACAAAAAAATTGTGTCAATTTTTTTTTGTTATTACATTTGATTTTGTTTGGGAAAGTGTGGTCTTATGACTAAAATTCATACATAAATACACAATAGACCATGTAGCCTTCACATAGTTTGTACATATTTTTTTATGACGTTGGCTTTAGTGCTGTTTCATAAAACATTATGTGCCAAATATAAAGGTATAATTCTGCAATTCATCAAAATATATATTACATCCATATAACAATACATGAGTACTTTTACTGTTTCAACCTGTGTTGATTAAAGAAATACGTATTTAACATTTACTGCACTGGTAATAGTAATTACTTATATGCAGCAAATATCAAATGTAAAAAAAACTTTTTTTTCTTTTTATTAATTTTAAAAATTTCAAAATCTTAAAACAAAGATTTTTTTTTGTTACATAAGACGTATTTTGTTACATATTATAATGTTACACAACAAGTACCTGAAATGGAAAAAATATTTTACTTTTACATTTACATTTTTACAATCTGGTTCTAGCTTCTCTACCAAACATTCTGAAGAAAGGAGTCTCGTTGGTGCTAGAATGAGGAGTTGTTCTGTAGGCTAAAAGAAATCGAGATATTATTGTTTTTATAGGTGTTTCTTGGTTTCTAGGGTCTTCTAACGCAGTTTTAAGTTTATTTTTACATGTTTTTACTGAATTTTCATCTGCGCCATTACTTTGCGGATTATAAGTTGGTGAGCAGACGTGTAAAATACCGTTTCTTTTATAGAATTTTTCCAAGCTTTTAGAAAGCCGTACCTACAGAATGTTTTTCTTAATTTGTTTTCTGTTTCAAAAGCTGATGTGTTTCTCATTTTGAAAACTTCTAACCATTTACTATAGGAATCTATTAATACTTAGTAATGTTTTCCGTGAAATTCAAGAAAATCAATGTTTATTCTTTGAAAAGGTTTTGAAGTTAAAGGCCACGGTGTTAAATCTGATTTTGGTGGAAGACTTTTATTTTTAATGCATGGAATACAAGATTTTGCTAAATGTTCGATTTCAAAGTCTATTTTTGGCCAGTAAACTATTGTTCTTGCCAAAGCTTTCATTTTAGAGATACCAAAGTGTGAATTATGAATTTCTTCTAAAATTTGATTCCTTAGGCTTTTAGGAATTATAATTCTTTGAGAAAAGAAAAGTATACCTCTTTGCAGACTTATCACATCTTTTCTATGATAATAAGGTTTTACCCTCTCTGTGATGTTGGTTTTCAAGTTATTTTTCAAGCAATTTATGACTTCTTGAAGTTCTGGATCTTTGGTTGTCTCAAATCTTACTATGTCGTTATCTATTGGCCATGACTCTTGATTTTCTATAAAGTTTACCCATTGAATGTCATCTCTTGGTGGTTTTTCTGGTGTTTCTGGAGCCCTACTACACTACACTACACTTGCCCTCTACATGTTGGATTTTGTAGTTGAATTGAGATAAAAATGCAGCATATCTTTGTAATTTTATCATTGCCATATGTGGTATAGCTTTATTTTCGCCAAAAATTGAAACTAAAGGTTTGTGGTCTGTTTTAATGATAAAAAAATTACCTGCTAGGTACTGATAGAGCTTTTTTACCCCCCAGTTAATAGCTAAATTTTCTCTAGCCGTTGTACTTTCTTTTCTCTCAGTTTCAGTTAAAGTTCTGGATACACATGTGACAATACGTTCTTTTCCCTTAATAACATTTACAAGAACTGCGCTAATGCGTCAGTATATAGTAAAATCGGTAAATTAGGATTGAAATGAACCAAAATTTCGTCAGATGGGATGATTTGCTTGATTTTATTAAAAGCAATATCACATTCTTTACTCCAATAAAATTTGCTTTCTTTTTTTAAAAGATCGTAAATTGGCGTTAAAATTGTTGAAAGTTTAGGTACAAATTTTGAAAGATAAGATACTATTCCTATGAATGATCTAACTTCAGTCAAATTTTCAGGAATTTTTGCTTTAATTATGCTTTGAATTTTTGCTACCGACTTTTTTACGCCTGTTTTACAAAGTGTATGTCCCAAAAATTCTAAATTTTCCTCAAAGAACCTCGATTTTTCTAAGTTTAAGGTAAACCCTGCATCTTCAAATTTTTGAAAAACTCTCTCCAAATTCTTTAAATGTTCATTTTTATCTTTTCCAGTCACACAGACATCATCTTGGAACGCACATACACCACCCACACCTTGTAATAACTGATCAATTGAAATATCGCAGAGCTAGTTTTTAAACCGAACCCTAACCTTTTAAAACGAAATAACCCTTTATTGGTGTTAATTGTTAGTTACTTTCTTCATCTACTTCTATTTGATTATAAGCGGATCTAATGTCTATTTTTGAATAATGCTCACCATGTTTCATTTTCGTCATTACCTCATCTATTCTAGGTAAAGGATACTTAACATCTTGCAGTGCTTTGTTGACAGTTACTTTGTGGTCGCAACACAATCTCACAGATCCATTTTCTTTGAGAACGGGCACCAATGCTGACGCCCACAGACTGTTTTCCACTGGCTCTATTATATCCTGATCTAGAAGATTCTGCAATTCTTTCTCCACTGACTCCTGGAATGCAAATGGTACAGGACGGGCACGGCAGAATATCGGTTTGACGTTGGGGTCTAGGTCTAAAGAAATTTTATAATTATTAAACTTGCCTATTTTATCAGAAAATAATAATGGAAATTTATCCGTTAATTTTTTAAAATCATTTTTAGAATTAAAATCTTCAATATTGTTTATAGCGCTTAATTTTATGTTAAATTGGTTACAAAAACTTCTTCAAACCAAGTTTTGTCCTCCATTTTGGACAACATACAGTCTGACCTCATGAACTTGATTTCCAAACTTTGTTTTAACTGTAATAAAACCCTCTGATCTAAAAGTATCTCCATTGCAACCTCTAAATGTGACGTCATCTCTGGTCAACCTAAAATCAGAAAAATATTTCTTATATGTGCTTTTGTTTATTGCATTAATACTACTTCCAGAATCTACGAGAAATGTCAATCTTTTATCCTTATCTAAAATCAAATCAATTTTAAAATCATCAGAATTTGTGTCTGAATTTAAATTATAAATTTCCGAAATATAATAAAATTGTTCTTTAAAAATATTTTTTTGATTGTTTTGATTTTTTTCATATGAATTTTCTATATCTGAACCTCCAGAAAAAGTTTCTTCCAAAAAATTTACATTTCTAGAATTTTTGTGATAAGTTGACGAATTTTTAAAACTTTTATTGTTATTTGAAAAATTACTACTTAATTACGATTAAATTTATTCCTATTGTTAAAATATCTTGGTGATGATGAAGAATTTGAACGACTATGACCTGCATTTTCACGCAAGCTATGGTTGTATGGTACCCTGTGCGGAGACTGTCTTTTCCTGGTAGGTGATCGATAATAATGGCGTCTCTTGCTAGCCTCGCTCGGATGTCGATTGGCGCCAAAACGGGGTCGATGTGGTTTCGTGCCCTGGCCGCCATCATATTAAAACCTTTCATGATCGCTTTTTTTGTCATCTGGGTCATCCATGTCACAAACTTTATCAATTATTTTTCCGTTTGATAAACCCGTAACAAATTTCTATTTCAAAAATGTTTCTAAGTTACTTTTAAATTCACATTTGCTCGCAATGGATTTTATTTTTGCGTACCATTCGGAATTTGATAAGTCATTTTGCACTAAATTATCGAACTTTTTTCTTTCCCGCCAATAACTATATTGGGTAGAATATTGCCTATTTAATAATTCACAAAGTTCATCAATTTTTTTTTCTTTTGGTAATTCGGGGTCACAAAGATCTCTTAATAATTTATGTTACTGGGCCAACGGAACTTAATAAAATCGCTACTTTAATTTTATCATCAGTTACAGAATGGGCATAAAAATGTTGTTCAATTCGTTCGGAATAAATTTGAAAACTCTCGAAATCATTTCCGCAAAATTCATAAAATTTTGGTATACCATTTGCCATTTTATATAAAAGTTTTTTTTTAAATATTAATGTCTGATAAGGAATAAAATCCGACAAAAACGAGTCTATATATAAAATATACTACTCACAGAACTTGTCCTTGGTGCTGTTGCTACGTGGATTTTTACAAGTTCGTCGCCATCATTGACTTCTATACCCTACGGGTAGACCCGGCATGGGCCAAAATTGCCATTATATCAAGCTTTTATCGCAATTGACCAAATACAAGTAAGAATTTAATGAGCAAGATTTCGGTTTGGTGAGTCCGGACACATGCAACATCGCAAAAATATTCTATTTGCTTGTCTTGGATAAAAAAGGGCAGTGGCGGCGCAAAATAAAAATTTTGAATTCTACTAGAATTTTTTTATCAACAATTTTCTGTTTGAATAATAAATAATTCATGAATACTTACTTGTGTATACTGTGTTTACAAAATTCTCTTCAGTAAAAAAAAAAGAGTAAAGCATGCTAAGTGCAGTGGATGTATTAAAATTATTGTTTTCATCTTAGAACTTTACAAATGTTGTACCTTCCAACAGGTAAAATATTTTCTTTCTTTGAACAAGGGTCTTCTTCAACTCTTCTCTTCTTGGGTGGACTACAAGTTATGCTCGAGTCAGATGAAATTTCGGAACTAAAAATTTCAATTCGGAATGGGACAACTAGGTGCCGGGCCAACTCGGCGCCGCCAACAGGGCGCCACGCCGGGCCTAATGAGCGCCAGGCCAACTCAGCGCCGGACTATTTTTTTTTCGATAAAATGTGCAGATAAAAAACAAAATAAATATGTTATTTATACAAAAATTTCAACATCTATTAAGTCGAGTGTTGAAATTTGGTAGGTGTAGTGTTCTGCGACTTGAAACACCGCCAAGTTCCATATTCGATACATATCGATGCATAAATAAGAAAGTCCGCCATTTTAATTTTTTTAAGTTTGTTTTTCATCTGCACATTTTATCAAGAAAAAATATTTTAGTCCGGCGCCCAGTTGGCTCGGCGTCCAGTTGGCCCGGTGCCCAGTTGGCCTGCCGCCCAGTTGGTGGCGCCTAGTTGGCGGCGCCCAGTTGTCCTAGACTGCAACACATTTCAGGGGTCTGGTACGTTTTACCACCTTTCTTAAAACTACGAAGTTTTTTGAAAAATGATAAATTTTAGACCATTTTATAGTGATTTCTAAAAAAAAAATTGCAGAAAATCGTTGTTTTGTTAAAAAAATTGGAATTGAAAAATTCTTAAAACCCCATTAAAACCCATACAAATTGCTACAAAAGAAGCATTTTCTCATTTCAAACTGAAACAAAACGGTCCCTGACGTCTATCAGCTGTTAACAAAAACTTGAAATAACTAAAGTCACTGATCGAAATCGGGTCAGTTTTTTTGGTCCTTTTATGAACATGCACAATTTTTAAAAAAGCATGAAATTTAAAACAAAATCAAGAAAATTATGATTCCTACATTTTTACAATTAAAAATTAGTTTAATTGAACATTATATCAATTTTTATTCCTTAAAACACTAAAAATTAATAATTATTTACTTTTTTAAATTTATCGAAGGTTTAACCGAACAAAACCAAACTGAACCGATCCGTATCGAAATGAACCAAATCAAACCGAATCTAACGGTTCGGTTTGGTTCGGTTCGATTTGGTTAAACTAAACCGTACCTAACTGAATGTAGCTAAACCTAACCGAAACAAACTGAACCTAGCGGAACCTAACCAAACATAATCAAACTGAACCAAACCTAGCCGAAGAAAACTGAACCTAACCGAACCGATTCGAAACGAACCAAACCAGACCGAATCTGGCTGAACCTAACCAAAACAAATTAAACCTAGCCGAACCTAATCAAACTGAACCAAACCTACCCGAACCGAGTCGAACCAACCAAACCAAACCGAACCGTTAGATTCGGTTTGGTTCGGTTCGATTTGGTTAAACTAAACCGAACCTAACCGAATATAGCTAAACCTAACCTAACCCAACTTAACCCAACCTAACCTACCTAGTTGTTAATAAATATAGTAAAAGTTGTTAGGTTTATGTCCAGGGGGTAACCATTGTCCATAATCGTCGGAAATCGAGTTAGGATTAGTGTATGCGACCATAAACATTGAGTGGCGCGTGAGTGTTTGGTCTTCCAATTTGTTTAGGGAAATTTTTCAAAACCAAAACAAATTAAACCTAGCCGAACCTAATCAAACTGAACCAAACTTACCCGAACCGAGTCGAACCAACCAAACCAAACCGAACCGTTAGATTCGGTTTGGTTCGGTTCGATTTGGTTAAACTAAACCGAACCTAACCGAATATAGCTAAACCTAACCTAACCCAACCTAACCCAACTTAACCCAACCTAACCTACCTAGTTGTTAATAAATATAGTAAAAGTTGTTAGGTTTATGTCCAGGGGGTAACCATTGTCCATAATCGTCGGAAATCGAGTTAGGATTAGTGTATGCGACCATAAACATTGAGTGGCGCGTGAGTGTTTGGTCTTCCAATTTGTTTAGGGAAATTTTTCAAAATCTTTTTTTCCGCACTCTGGGCACCCTAATAAACCGTAATCTGGTCACCCTAATCCATCGCAATCACAGAAAATCGGTAATCGAAGTGTCACAAATTTTTTGTTGGTTTCTATTCTTCTTTTATATTATGTAGGACAAAATTATTAATTAAACTAAGTGACCTTATTAAGTAAGACAGCATGATGGTCAAATGACATTAGAAGGACATACACATATGATACCGGCCTGTAGACCGGTCGCGGTGGTCATATAATAATAAATATATACTTTCGCGATGAAAGACCAAAATTTAACTTAAAATTACTGTAAAGTCCGCAAAAAACATTAAATTTATCGAAATTTATAAAAACATAGATCAGTGTGTGTAACAATTCATCAAGATGTATGAAACTCGACCGTGACATGTCAAAAGTTTGGTTCGAAAAAACAAAAACAACTGGATAAAAATCGGTATGTAAGCATTTAAAAAAAAATCATTTTTAAGAAAATCAATCATCAATCAATCAACAAAACTTTTTGTTAATTTTCATGCAATGCAAAAAAAAGTGCGGGGAAGTGACACTTTCTGAATCAAAATGTGTGAGGGTAAAATCGCACGGTCGCAGAAAAAACTATCTATCGTGACGCTACTGAACTTTCTCGTGTTTTAGCAAAAACTATCCGTCAAGACGACTTACCCATGAAATGTTGTTTTTTTATGGATTTTTTTTCTTTTGCACAAAAAACAATTTTGGACCATGTTTGAACTCAAATAGTTACTTCTAAACTTGTTTTTAAACGTTTTAAGATTTCTTTTTGTAATATTCCCGCACAAAATTAAAAAAAAATCATTTTCGTACTTAGACAACATTGTCTATCAGTTTTCCCTGTATAAACCGACGAGCAGGTAGAATCACTCAAAATACGGCAGGTGGATTAACGGGTAGACCTCGTCAGATGTCTATCAGGGGAATTGAATCGACCCCTGCCCTCCGTAGATTCCAGGTACTCTCCGACCCGGAGAGTTAGCACCTGTCTAGGGTCCCTTTCCCAGGGTTACGGGAGAAAGGCGGAGAGAATGGACCTCGGTACGGTGATCATAGCGTAGGTGGCAACCCTTTCTTTTAGGGATAGTATAAAAGACAGCTGTTGCCTTACAGTATGGCGTTGGCTCGTCAAAGGCTAGAGGAGAAAAACCTTGATTAAAAATCCTGACCCTCCAAGTAGGGGGTTGAGGCATTAGACTGGTTCTCTAATACTTGTAAAACAAAGCAATTACCAAAAAGCCTAAACAAAGCCTCGGAGCAATAGATGGAAATTCTCAAAGACGAAAAAAGCAAGGACAAAGGACTATGAATATAGCTACATGGAACGTACAGGGAGTGAATCAAAAATTGGACCTTATTGCAACCGAAGTGCAGAATTGTAAGATCGATATCATTGCACTTACAGAGACAAAAAAGAAAGGAACAGGTACGAATAGTGTCGGCAATTTCGTCCATATATTGACTGGAGTCCCAAAAGAAAGAAGAGCAGCCAGAGGGGTATCCTTATTAATAAAGAAAAACCTAAAAAATAAGATTACCGACTACGATTGCATTAGTGAAAACATACTTCGAGTGAACATGAAGATGCTTGGTCATAATATAAGCATAATAGCAGTCTACGCACCATCAGATGACGAAAAAGTAACTACAAAACAACTGTTCTTTGACCAACTTGATGAGACTATCACCAAAATCGGTAATACCAGAGAAATAATTATGCTTGGCGATTTTAATAGCCGAACTGGTAGACAAACCCAGAGCAAAGTGATAGGACCATTTGGAGAGGAAGTAACAAATGATAATGGCTTAAGACTGATGCAATTGTGTGAAACCCACAACCTAAAAATAAATAATGGTTTTTTAAAACATCGATATACCTGGATTCAGCCAACAAGAAATCTTAAATCAATCATTGATTATGCTATAGGTGGACAACACTCGCAATTAAAGTGGTATGATGTGCGAGCACTTCGTGGTGTTACCTGTGGATCTGACCACCATCTGGTAAAAGCAAAAATATTATTCCCTTTAAGAAAAACAAATAAGGACGAAAGTATTAGAGAAAATGAAAACCTAGAGTGCATCGAAGACAACCAAAAATACAACTTTAGAAGTCTAGAAATCGAAACTACTCAAAGATTGTATCAGAACCGATTAGATCAAAAATTAATAAACACAAATCACTCATTTGAAGAGATATATACAAACATAATAAAAAGCTTGAAGGAAGCAAGCAACGAAGCTGTTGGATACCAAGATAATAGAAATAATAGGAAGATGTGGTGGACGGAGAAAATACAGGAAATGGTCAAAGAGAAAAAACGCACATACTTGAAATGGCTCAGTACTAAAGAACAAAGAGACCTAGAAATCTACAGGGAAACCAGAAGACAGCTAAGAAATTTGATACGCACAGAAAAAAATGAACTGTTCGAGCGCAAATGCCACGATATCAATACACACGTAGGAGGTAGGCAGAGTTCTGAAGTATGGAAATTCTTTTTTACAGTAAAAAACCCAACAAAAGAAAAAGTAAACATCCAGATCATCAAACCAGAACAATGGACAGAACACTACAAGGGACTGCTGCAGGAAACGAGACCCGAATATCTGGCAGCCTCTCCGAGGAGAGACATAGAAGTACACGGAGAGGAAGTAATCATCGAAAAAGAAATGATAAAAAATAGTATTAAAAAGCTTAAATCCGGAAAAGCTAGCGGACCTGGAGGAATATATGCTGAAATGCTCAAATATGGACCAGAGAAACTAATCGAAAATCTCACATATATTATCAATCAATGCATAAACGGACATCCAGTACCTGATGATTGGAAAATTGCATTCATATCCTCAATACACAAAAAAGGAAACAAGCTGGATTGCAACAATTACAGAGGAATTTCAGTAACCAGTACTCTCAGTAGATTGTACGGTAGGATTCTTAGAGATCTATTAGAGAACAAGAGGAAGAAGAGCAAAGTGGGTTTCGTGCAGGCAGATCTTGTAGTGATAATGTTTTTTGTCTTAAACAAGTAATTGAGAAAAGGAGCGCCAGAAATATAGAGACTCATGTTACCTTTGTGGACCTACAAAAAGCATATGATACCGTTCCAGTAGAAAAACTATGGACAGTGCTAGAGCAGACTAATATCAATCATACATACATAAAAGCGATAAAAGAACTATACAAAGGGTCAAAATCTAAAATTAAAATTGGAAATCGACTTTCAAAAGAATTCCTGGTAACAAAAGGCTTAAGACAGGGATGTTGTATTTCTCCAACTCTTTTTAAAATATATATCGCAGTAGCTCTAAAAAACTGGAAACGGAAAGTGCACGGCATGGGAATACAACTTAACGACCGATTTACCATATACACACTACAGTTTGCTGACGACCAAGTAATTGTAGCTAATGATAAAGAGGATATGGAGTATATGATAAGAAAGTTAATGGAAGAATACCAAAAGTGGGGATTAACAGTGAACGTGGACAAGACACAGTACTTATGTATTGGAAACGAATCCAGTGAGTTAGAACTAGACAATGGACAAGTAATATCTCCATGCAATGAGTATGTATACTTGGGTGTCACATTTGATAAGACAGGAACAGACTGTAAAGAACTGGAAAAAAGAATAGTAAAAGCAAAAAACAGTATTTTATGGAGCAGAGAGATAAAAAAGAATGTAAAATTTAACATATATGAAACAATGGTGAAAAGCACGCTGTTGTATGGAATAGAGACTTGTCGCGTAACAGAAAAATACAAAACAAAAATGGAAAGTGTCGAAATGGATGCAATAAGAAGATCAATGAGAATATCTAGAACAGATCACATAAGAAATGAGATCATACAAGAAAGAATGGGGATCGAAGGAAGCCGTTATGGATGACATCACTAAAAGACAACTCATATGGTATGGCCATGTACAACGGATGAACGACGAAAGATTACCAAAGCAGGTCCTAGAATGGCAACCAATAGGGCGCAGAAAAAGAGGGCGTCCTAAACTAGAATGGCAACAGTCAATCCAAAGATCAATGAGTCAAAACAATCTGACAGAAGATGATTGTCAGGATTGAAGGAGGTGGAGAATAGGCGTCGGACAACGTAGAAAAACGTTCTAAACCGACTAAATAAAAAAAAAGGATTAAAGGTAGCCAGCTGCTTTTCTGTCGCACTTATGCCGTCAGTGTGAAAAAGATAAAAGTACCCATATATTATCTAGGGTATTATTAGCATGCAAAATCACCCTATCTATGTCCGTTTCACATGTTCAATAATGTCTATCTCTGTTTTTATTGTAAAAGAAATACCCGCCCATAGGAACCAAATTGGATAGGGTCAATAAAAAATGCCTTGTCTTTCCGTCTCTAACGCCCTTTCAGGGCGTTATAAAACTCAATGGTCGCCATCTATTATATCTTCATTTTTACTTATTAATTATTGTATTTATTTATTACTTTAGTTTCTATAATTATTAATTTCTATGTATTATTTATTCGTAAGAATATTATTTAATAAAACACATTTAATTTAGACACTGGACTTATTTATTTCACACGATAACTATTTAAAATTACAATCGGTGTACAACCATTCTAGACCCCAAAGTAGACTGCGACTTCCAGCCACCTCCCAAGTTCGCCTGTGCGATTCATGGACATTGTTGTCAATACTTACTATTATTCTTAAGTTACCACAATGGTATAATATATGTCAAATGCGCATACTAAAAATGACTTATTTAGCTTACACCCTACATTTTTTAACAAACATTACTAGCTCATATAAACTTTAATTATTAAATTAAAGCCAAAATTTCATTCTTAACTACACACTACATCTTATAACTTCATCTAATATTTGCTTCTATTTACCTTATTATTTATTCATTCATCTAAAACATTACTGTATTAAACACTGGTTTTGAATCCATGCTTTAATAATTACAGGTACCTTTATAAATTTTAAGTCGACTTAATGTTTTACCTTAATATTTATCCAATGACTTTGTTGGGCCCTGACATTGGCGTAAATAAAAAGATAAATTAAAGTTTTGTGATCACTCTTTAAAAAAAATCAACTAAAACCCCTATGCTAAAACACCAAGTATAACTTGTAAACTATATCCATTAAACTCAATAAAATTATGTTTACTTTATCTTGTAATATACATTTCTTACACCAACTAGCATTCTTATCCATATATGCATTCTTACTACTTGGCTAGCCAATTCAAAACAGTATTTTACTAATTTACTATATTTTGTCTTTAAATACACGGCGTAATACCTGAGAAGAGCGAACACAGTAATTCCATTGGGATCCCTGGGAAGTAATGACGCCATTGGGTAATACCGTCAAAATTCACAAAATATGTCTGTACTAAAATCAACTTTTTCTAACTTATTTCTTTTAAAGACGGAGCTCCGATGTGGTTTTTTTTAAACAAAAGGCTTCTAAAAGCCCATATAAACTGAGTTTTTTCCTATCGAAAAACTAAATAACCTGTCTGGGTGTTAAGCCTTTTGCTAAGACCAGTTTGCATACTTACGGATAATACCTTTGTTACCTCATTGGCAAATTATTTTACCATAAATCCATGATGATCATGACAATAATTATTATTGACAAAGTTTTTTTTGTTCAGGCCTTGAACTTCACTCTTAAATAGGGAACATTTTCCCATGCTATTTTTCAAAACAGGCCCATTTTGTATTCCTCTGTCTTATTCTTACCTACTATTTTTGCTAAAAATTAACCAAAACTCAGAAAATATATTTTTATTTAGGTATTTAACACGATATGGATGTGTTGATTCATAAACCACAGTTTACTAAAAATTAAAATGCGTACCAATTATATTGTAAAAAAGAAAAACTGATAGTATGTGTGCCCTATCGATATGCGTATCCTATCCTGGCATCTGGATACCGATATTACTTTTAGAAAGTCGCGTTCTGGTGCATTTTTAGCTTAAAATATTCTTCAAATTTTGTAGACATCTAGAATTATGGAAGAAGAAGATAGAAGCAGGTCCTAATTAGTCAAACTTATAAACAAACTATTAAAAAAAAACGTCTTTAAAGCTCAGGGTAAAGGCCCTGGAGGCTCAAACTGAAATAAAATTTTAGTCTGAATTGACATATATAAACTTACTTCGATAGGCAAATTCATTTAATTTTGCATAAGTGACCATAACATAGTCAAATGATAAGAGTAACTGTTTTCCTAAAAACTTTATTCGAGAAGAGTAGAAATATTTACCCAGATAATTCGACAATATAATTTGGGGCAAATGAAAACAAATAATAAAAATATAGATTAGGCAGATTAGTAGGTATACGAGATATTTCCAATCATATTAATAAGTTTAAAAGATAGAAATGTTCTTTAATGTACTTGAAAACTGGTAGAAGAATAAAATACACATAATGCTTCTGTATAGAGCTAAGCTATTTCTTTAAAAATTTGAAAAATATATATATTTATATATAACCACAGCAAAGAAAATGTACAAATTTGTATTTCTGACTTTAGTAATATACAGTGGTCCACAATAGATCCAGTTGTGACCGCATTGAAATAATGCATCTTTAAAATATTTTAAAAAAATTAGATTAAAGCTAAGGCCCAAGTTATAGAGATAAAATACAATTGCCTAATTATGATTTCAATGATTCGGTTTTCTAAGAAAATGTGTTGCCATATAGAAATCCATTTTGTATAATTTTGCGAAGGTGGCGGCCTAATAAGAGCATTGCTTCATAGTGTAAAAAATATACATAATTGTTTGAAGTATCAATAAAAGATAATTAAAACTAATAAAAAAACACAAAAATAATTTTGTCACTTGAAAAAAAAACTGATGTATGGAGGATTAAACTAAGAGTTAATTTAGGTTCAGTCGTTGCGAAAAAAAAAATGTGATAGGTACTTGTCTTCGAGATGCCAGATTTAATACTATTTAATGAGATTAGACGCAGGCAAAAAATATTTAGTTAAGACACACTGAATATTGGCCGTCATCAATATTGCTATTGTTATCATTACCATTATAAATATAGCCATCTTGAGTAATCATGTTACATAAGTTTTCTGAGGAACTATTCTGAAAAGCCGAAAGCAACCTTTGAACTGAAAATTCCAAACTATTTAAAGTATTTTGAGACAGGTAATGGTCATTTTGCTTGTTTATATTTAACAACGGATTTTAACTGCATTTTTGATTACAATGTGTAATTTCATATTTGTTATTGCGATAAAAATTTCGTGAATGTTTTGTTTTTCTTTCGAGGCCAATGTCACTAGCTGATGTCTTACCTATTTGAAAATTATTATGATTGTTGATATAAACATTTCTATTAATTTGAGACTTTGAGATTTTTTATTTTTAAAATACAGATTCTGATTATCATTTTAGTAAAAAAGCATAAATTTGCACCCCTATAATTTTTTACTAACTTATGGTGCCTGGATAAAATTTGAAAATTGACAAAATCTTTTAAAATTGTTGGTTGTGAGACTAACTCCAGATGCTTAGCTTTAAGGCTTTTAATAATCAGTTTCTGAAATCATTTAAAAGCTGACTTGTAAATTCACAAGGAATTTTAATATTTACTGTTTCATTTGGCTCTAAATAAAATATTTTTGTTGGCTTCACTTAAACTCTGCTAATTAAGCTAGGAAGGTATCAGATCCGTCATGGATCCATTTATTTTTAATGTTATCCGGAAATCTGAACTAGCATTCAGGTTATTTAAAAAAAACAGGTAATTTGTAATGACCCAATTATCTTATTATTATTATTATTATCTTTTATCTTTTTTTTTACTCATTGCAAACCTAAATGGAGAAAAGAAAAAAAATATATATATATATATATATACAGGGTGTTTCCTTAACATTGGTCGAGTCGAGTCGAGAGATTCCTGGAGTATTCTCATGCAAAAAAGTTCCTAGAAACATCTGTCGAAAAAATGGTTCCTAAGGGAGCTGCGCTCCTTTAAAAAGGGCACCCTAAAAATATTTCAGAAACCGTCCATGCAAAAATCATGAAATTTGGTACAACCTTTTAAAGCTGCATCAGAATTTCAGCTCAGAATTGCAAAATTTTAATCAGGGGAACCGAACCACGGGGGTTAAGGGTAAAAAGAATCCCATATTTTCTATGGTAGTTTTTTCACATTGAGATTTTAGAATACGATACCTGAAGGTTTTTCACGTAAGAAAGGTGCTGTTAGTTCATATCGATAGGGCGAGTAGTTTTTGAGGAAATCACAATTTTCGACATTGATGCATCAACACCTTCAAGATAAGTTTTCCTCAATAGTTTCACACGGCATAAAATTTTGACGGCAAATTCGATTATGACCTCAAAATATTTCGGAAATATGGAGGAAAAACAGTCTTCAGGGTGCCCTTTTAGGAACCTTTTTTCGACAAATGTTTAACTTTTTTCCATGAAAATACTCCAGGAATCACACCACGAAATTTTGACCAATGTTTAAGAAACATCCTATATAAATGTACCGGGTGGGCCAAAAAAACCGGACAATTTTTTTTTTCGTTATAACTTTTGAACTATATAATCAATTAAATGGAACAAACTGCACTTGCTAGAGAATTAATCAGAGTTTTGACTAATTATATTTTTTGTCCGCCATCTCAAAATCCAAGATGGCGGACGAAATTAAAATGTACCCTGCAAAGATGCTCGTTTATTCTTGTGTTTCAAACATGCTTTAATTATTTTTTTAAACCCATAAAAAAGCACAATTCTTGCCACGCACAACAAGGTACGAATCAGCAAAATCAGTTCAGTGGTTCTAAAAAAATATAATTTTTATTCAACCATTGTTTTGAATATTATGCGATTGCCTTGCCAATCATGGCAGTTTAACTAACTAAGCTAATGTCGGTCGATTTTTGAATATCTCTTTTGGTTCTCGAATAGAACGACGTAGAATGTTATGAAATATTCTAAAAAATCTCTCTCATTATCAATTTTTGGACTGTAAGGTTAATGTCAAAGTCGGTTCTCAAAAATCTCGTTTGGTTTTTGAATAAAATAATATCGAACTTCTTCGAATATTCTGGAAAAATCACTTACTGTTCTTCTGTCCAATGGTCTTAGCCGGTGGTACTATGTAAGGGTAGTCTTTGCACTATTTATTTCTTTTAATCTCACTTCTGACACCAATTGTTACGGGTTCTCAACGACAAATTAAAACTCGCAAATGTCAAAAACGATATGTCAATTTATTTCGACAATTATGTACAAAACACGCACTTAAAGTTACTATTAACTACTATAATCGGCCTATTAACTTCGTGTTACCATCTCGCGTTCGTTATCTTTGACTGACTCGATGCGCGACGTCCGGCCCTATATATAAGGGGTCAGCCTACTATTCGAGAACCATCCATCCTTCTTCGATTCACGAGCATTCTCGTCTCTTCCAGAAGATTCGCGGCCGAGCACGAGTGTGTCATAGATAACGCAACTAAAACCTAGACTAAGAATACAACCATAAGATAAGTCAACCTAATACTACACTAAACCTAAATAAATTCTAACTATAAAATTTAAATAACTTAAATTTGTAACAATACTTTTCCCATAAAAGTGTTATTTCAAAACCCTTACAAGCTCATTATATGCCAAACGTAGAGCTCCCTCTTAAAATCCATGTATGTGCGACGTCTTAAAAAAAATCAATATTTTCTCATCAAATTTGTATCTGTATCGTTAAGGCTCAAACTTGTGGCATTTTTATCTTGATCGCTTAAATTTATACTTTTAAGTATTTTTAAACCTAATATCTACATAAGTTTCCACCTCTATACATTGTAAAAAATTATTGTTATTACTGGTTTCATGACTAATATGAAATCAATTTCCATTTGTATTGGTAGAGCAGCAAACGGAGTCACTTTTGTTAATTATGATTTTATTTTTATTAATAATTTCGTTAACAATACATTCGGTATTGTGGGATATTTTCTCTTTAAGAAATGAAGATATCTGTAAACAATACGGATTTGTGAATTTTTGAAGAATCAAACGCTCGTTTTTTTACAATAGGTTTATTATAGTGTTACTGACAAAAAAGAATCTGCTTAAAAAGTATGGGACTTCTTTCTTTGTTTTACGTTTTCAATATTTTAAAAGTTTAAATTGGTTTAAATTCACTATATAGTTGAGTGGCATGATCCCGTGGGATAGTTGTGGAAGATTTTTTAAACTACCCTAGATCGATTGGTAATAGATCACATAATTTGAAGTCACCCGGTGTTTGCCTTCAATCTAAATAGGAGGGCCGGTGTGACCTCATAAATCCAAGATGGCGGCTTTTCATGTTTTTTTTCACAAACTTTGGCTTATAACTTTTTCTAAATTAATTTTATAGAAAAACTGTTAATAATGGTAAAGAAATGAGCTTCAAATCTTAAAAACCAACAAAGATACAATTTTTTTTTATTACTAAAAAATAGTAACAAAAAAAATTGAGGAAGAAAGTTTTAGACTACCCCAACTCGATTGGTTATGGATCACTCAATTTTAAGCCGTCCAGCGTTTGCCTCAAATTTAAGTTTGAACGCGTGTGTGACGTCATATATCCAAGTTTGCGATGTTTTTTCACAAACATTTGTTTTAACTTTTGCCGTATCAACTAGGTATACAGACAAATTGTATGGATTGTGATTTGTTTGCAATAGAACAACAACTTAATTGTCGTTTTACTAAACTCAAGAACTATAAAAAATACATTGTTATTTATTAAAATATTTTAAAAAATGCAAGAGTGAGCAAAAAAGTTTAAAACTAGTCTCGATCGGTGATAGATCACTCAATGTTAGAAGACATAAATCCAAAATGGCGGTATTTTCAATTTTATTTACAAACTTTTGCTAAATTAGTTTTACAGAAAAACTGTAAATAAGGTTTTTGTTTGCAAAAGAATAGCGATGAATCTAGTAAAGAAATCTTCATAGCTTCATATCTTATAAACTAACAAAGATATAAATTTTTTATAAATAATCAAAAATAAGACTCGACTCGACTTTTTTTTCCTCTACTTGTTCTATTTTTTCTTGGTTTATTCTAATCTGGGTTTGTTATGATTTTAGTTTTAGTGTAGTTTGTTCTCAAGCCTATATTTTTTGCTGCTGTATCCAGTTCTTCTAGCATTTTTATCAGTTGTTCTTTCTCATATGTTAATGACGATATAGTCAGGATATCTTAGGTGGTTCAGGTATTGTCCGCTTACTTTGATGCCTATTTCTTCTCAATGTTTTTAAGAATACAATATTATAATTAGGCACCCTAGGGCCATCCGGGGATCCATTGTATAAAGGTTAATAACCTGATATACAGTGCAACGAAAATATATGCTTACTTACTTGCACATTATGTTGTTTGGCGATTTTGTAGTGTCATTCTTGCTAAATACTTAAATTAAAAACTTGGAACAAAAAATAAAATAAATAAAAATTCCGACCCTAAATATGACATGAGTTATTTTGGTACATATGTCAGCACGGCTCGAAAATTTATTTCAAATAGTAAACAACGAAAAGATTAGTAGTTTTCCTTAATAGAACTTCAGGGTGTTATTATTTAAATGGACGTTCTTTTTTATATGTGGGATTGACCTCGACCATATTTTAAGAGTTTAAGTTTAAGAAGATTGATTCTTTATTTTTTGACATAAATATTTAAATTATGATGTTTTTATGAAAAAAGACCTTTGAATTTTACTATTTGTTACTTAAACTCTAAAAATGTGGGCACTTAGGTGTATAAGTATTATAATAAAACTACTTGTTTATGTAATAATAATGTAAATTTTGAGATTATATTAAATGCAATGTTGAAGTTTTTATTATGGCTTACGCCAGAATTAAAGAACAACAATTAATTGAAACTGAAATGTCAGTGATTTAGTAAAAATAAATTATTGATGTCAAGTTTCTTTGACATCAATAATTTCTTTTTAACAAACCACTGATACTTTGTTTTTCGTTATTAACTTTTCGCAGTTATTTTACCACCATATTCTTTTATGACAAGGTCTTCTTCAAATTTTTACTAATCACCATCCATTTAGTTTTCTTGCATCTGTTCAATATAAAACTCTAAGAAAATTTTATCTCGGAGCCACTCAGAGGATGGGCAACTCATTCCAACCTTCTAACGTTTTCGTCAGCGGCGTAGCGTGCCTGAAGGGGGGGGGGCGGGGGCGGGGGCGACAGCTAAAAAGGGCGCCCATCTCAAATCTTGTGACCAAAAAAAAAAGGTCATCATGTCTTTAGTTTCCTTTGCCGCCCTCTCAAACTTAATAAAGCTTAGGGCGCTTCGGGCACCCATGGGGCGCCAGTACCCTCGGGGCGGGGGGCGACGAACCCCCCACGCCCCCCCCACGCTACGCCACTGGTTTTTGTAGAACTCGTAAAAATAAGCAATTGTACCAAAAATCATTTACATAAAAGTTGCAGAATAAAGAAGTTATTAACAATTCAAAAACCAAACTTTTTGGTAGGCTCGACCACTGCGTTTAATTTTTATTGCAATTAATATTATGTCTACTAGTTCATTGTTTTATACGTATGCCATTTTTATAACACAAAATGCCCAAAAAACAAAAATATCACGCACTTTAGCGAATTATTTACAACTGGTCAAATCGAAATTCTCACTGAAAAGTAAATTTTATAAAATTGATACCATCATCTAAAATTAATAAAAATATCTCGGTAATCCTAACTAGGATTTGTATTATTTTTTGGCAGTATGTCTTTCGTATTAAAAAAAGAAAAATAATATATCGATGTGCGCGAAAAAAAAATACAAGGTGTCCCAAAAGTCTGAGTCCACCAAATATCTTCTGAACTATTAAAGATAACTGAACCGTATTTGGCAGTGATCGATAACATCAAGAGATCTATTTTATAAAAGGGCGGGTGTGCCGTCCCTATATTAACTAACATTTTTAAATCAAAACTCCTATCGAGTGATACCTCGTTTCAAAGGTCTTTGAAAAACTAACAATTTGACATATTTGTTAATGATTGTCTACGTCAAATCTGTCAAAATCTATGAACTGTCAAACCTAATTTTTTCAGTTTTCGTCAAAATTAACAAGTTTGTTGTTTCAAAAAAAAGGCCTTTGAAAAACCATATTTTGGCGCAACTGCCTCTTGCCTATGTCAAACGTGTCAAAATCTATCGACTGTCAAACTTATTGTATTATCATTTTTAAAAAATTTCACAATTTTGGTCTAACCAAAGCTTGTTCGTAAGGTCTTTTAAAAACTAGCATGTTGACGTAACTGTCACTTGTTTACGTCAAACATGTTTTCAAAATTTTTTTACAAAGTTCAGTTTAAGTGTTTTAGGATGCCACGATCAAATAAAGATAAATTTGAAGTAATTTTTTTATACACATTGTTGAAAAGGCGTTTAGTTTTCTTATAACATGTTTGTTCGCCCATAAAAAAATAATTTCAACTTATACAGTGTACTCCGGTTATAACGCACCCTCAAGGGATCAGAAAATGTGTACTTTATAAGCGGACGTAGGTTATAAAAAAAGCAATTAAAAAATTAATAAAATAAAATAAAATGGTTGTTTTTAACAAGTTCTTTTGCCTACCAACTTCCGCTTACTGACGCCTCTCTCAACACTTTTAATAATCTGTATCTCTTCTTTTACTGTTTTAGATTTGCGCTGGTAATTCTCCATTTTACCTAATAACACACAAAATCGTACTAGACCATTTTTCCATATAAGAATAAAGTCGAAACTGACGGCCTGCCGCATGCAACTCGCGTTCGAATGAGAAAAACACACACATACTATTATAAAATAGATCTCCTGATGTTATCGTACAGTCGTACGTTATAATCGAAGTAGAAGGTATAAAAGGTACGTAATATCCGGTAAAAAAAGAAGAGTATTTTTTCCGGACCAACGAAATATGTACGTAATAACCGAAAGTACGTTACAACCCAGGTACATTATAACCGGAGTATGTTGGATGTTTTTTTTGGCGGTTACGTCATGACATATTTTCAGTAGTTTCAGTTGTTTTTTATTGACGTTGGCATACCGTATCATTTTTACGTTTAAGGCAAACGTTACATATTTGTTTTATTTATGTAAATAACCAAAACTACTCGATTCGGTTTTCTGTACACACCGTTACCTTATAAAGGAGGCATTCCATCGAATTACTGTGGACACTGCGCACATCGTATTATTTGGGCATTCTAATTGGAGTTTGAGATCACAGGTTTCGGGAAAAATCACATTAAAACTTTTGATTGTTTTGTTTATTTCTGTAGTTTCGTCGTTTACTTGACGTTCATGAAGATAAACAGCTGTTCTGCTGGGGAATGGCGTCGTTGCCGCATCACAAATGGTTTCAGTAACAGGAAGAAAACATTTAGATGAACATTTCATTCGCTTATGTTTATTTTCGAGGATATTAGGACAATGATTTCTCTTCTGAACCTCATATCCTTCACGGATTAGCTAGTTTTATAGCACGAAAACATATTTAGGTCCACGGTTTGACCAGGAACAACCGAGGCTCCGCCCACTTTGATATCTTTATTAATTTGATAAGGAGAAGATAAAGTAAATACGAGTTATGCACTTTTGTAAATGAGATATAAACGAGGGATAAAAACCAGGACTAAAAGAATAAACAAAATTATTTTTATATTATATAAATTTATATATAATCATAGTTAAATAAAGTTAATAGCTAACTCAGTCGGATTGAAGGGTTGTGTGGGGCTAGCTAGTGGTGAGCAAACTTAACATCTAAACACTCTTAGGCCGGGTTTTAGGTTCAAGTTCAGAAACAACTTTATTAATGTAGAAATGTTTTACAAAAATGGCGTCAAACCATATGAATCTTAGAGGAAACATATATAAAGAGCAAAGGAAACTTTTGACTAAAACTGTATCTAAAATAAAACTAAATTCTACACTTAGTATAGCTTTACTCATATGGGAATTGGTTGAGTGTTCGAATATTCCTGGGTTTGATGCAAGCTCTGATCTCCAGTAATTGATTTTACAGTTGATGGTTTCAATGCTGAGCTTCTTATAGTCCGGCTGGTTATTTTCCTCCTACTTGCTATGTTGGCGGGGGTCCGGTAGGCAAATGTTCGGTCTATATATGGAAGGTGTCTCGATGTCCTTGTTATAAAAATTCCAACCGTAGAAATAGATCCGACAACACATCATGCACAATGTACGGAAGTATTAGTGTATTTCATCATTGGTTAGTTTGAAAATCGCGGTTTTTTTTTCAGGCTTGCAAGCCCGGTCTGGGAATTTTTTGGTGAGAACTTTTTTTATAAATGGGTTTGGATCCTTATTTGAATTTCACCGGGAAAATTTGGTTGGTACTGTCCCCACCAAATTAAGAAACCATTTCCGGCATCTTCGTTTTTTTACAAGGTGTGCCCTCTTTCTTTTCTAAAGAAATCGACTGGACTGTCGACCGTTTTTTGGATCGCCATAGATTTGTTTTGGTTATTGGCACTGCAGGATTTGCAGAATCATACCAAAAACGGTAAATTGTGGCACCGTGTGCAGTGTGGAGTATTTTGCGTAGGTCTCACATCCTCTGATTGAGGGACTCAAGGCGGCCTGCGCCATTTCTACGGGAAAGAAGCGTGCCCGTCCATTCCATCGACGGGACAGTTGTGCTGGACGCTGGTGTGAAGCCGGGTGTAGCATTGTAACCCTGGGAAAGGGTTTTACGCTCGGGTAAGAATCAGCAACATTTTCCACAACCATGTGCTGCCCTAGCGTGATGTGCTAAGCGGGCACTAAGGAAGGCGCGAGCAGAACGGGACCTGCAGTAGCAGAAGATGTCTGGTACAACACATCTAGGTTTACAAAATAAAACACATTTTTTATTTTAACAATATAATCAAGGACCACATAATTCTTCAACATAATTTAGACATAATCTTTTCATATAAATTTTTAATATAATTTAGACGTAATCTTTTCATATATAACTTTTCACAGTATAATTTCAACATTGCTTGTAAACGCAAGGTATGACGTCATGACCACCATTTTGCGGCGTATTTACTACATTGATTTGTTTCCTTCATTTCACTTAGTTAAGATAATTTTCCTGTCAAATTTAAAGTGCCTTGCTACTTTGGCCCGAACTTGTTTAATTTTTTCTTCATATTTCATGTCTCCAGTATTTTTCCAGTTTTACCTTTAAAATAAACAAGATGAACTAAATCTTTGTGTTATTTGTACAATCCAGTGAACCAACTTTGCAGAGAAAAAAGAGAGATGAGGTTATATTTTTTTAGCGGTTTCCTTACATTGTTTTACCTCATGGGGTGGATCTCGGACTGGGTTGCTGTCTGTCTCATTCTACCCAACGTAGAATGATGACAGCGGATATTTGGTCCAGATCTCCCCTATGACGGAATGATTTGGAAGTGGATTTTTTTTTACAATCATTTATATAATGGAGTCTTACACTACTGACTCAAATGTAGGTACACTGTGACCTGTTGGAAATGTGCATCTACCTATAAAGAACTTTCTATTTGTGTCAATTTGATTCATTTAGGAATCTTTTAGAATTTTATTTTGTTTCTTAGTCAATTTTTTGGTTTTTTTTTTTAATTACGCAAATACTCTGGAAGCCTCGGAAGTAGGTAGAATTTCATTGTTTGGCTACAACGTTTGAGTTGAACTGTATTTTAATTAAGATCTTCTTTGTAAAACATTGGTATTAAAACACTGTGGCGCACTTAAAATTTTCTTATTTCTGAACCCCTCCCTTCTCCACTGTATAAAAGTTACCGGGTTTTACCTAGCTGGAAAATACAGTTCTGCTTCCAGATATTTGTTTAATTATTCAGTAATTTTTTTTGTGTCACAAATTGGCACAGTGTTATTGTTCTATTTAGTTTGCCACAAATGTCACCCAACGCATTTTAATTGGCCACAAATGGCGCCCTACGTGAGTTTTTTGGCTAGGTTTTTTAACATCTGATGTAATTTTTTTTGTTTTTTTGAAGTTGGAAAAAAAAAGAAAAAATTGTTTTAAATTTTTTTCAATTGAAAGAAATTTTTTTTTGTGGTACTGCCAAAGCCAGGTTAAAGGCTTTCAGTGGCTGTCAGTGTTTTTGACACCCAATCATTTTTTTAATAAAAAATAAGATTTTTCATCATCGTTGGTTTTGATAACATTATTTAAACATTTTTTTGGTAATATTTAAGCGTTGATTTGGAATTCGTTTTGTTATTTTAGTAGTTCTCATAGTTTTTTATTAGCTTATCTTCACAGGGTTTTTCTTTAAAAATAAAAGATTCATTTTTACTTATTAAGGAAGAATAAGTAGATAAAAAAAACATAGGAGTTTTTATTGAACGGAGTCCAATTCATGTCTTAATTCTTTAAAGTTTTTTGTAGGAAAAACATGTTTTAATTTTTTTTAAAGAAAAATAAATACAGTAATGTAAATTTACTTCAATTTTTTGTTGATTTATAGGTGGATGGACCTCCAGACATGGTCTTTTTATGTTTTAAATATATGACATAGGTAGTGTGTTTTTCTAACAATTTTTTTTGCAGGTTTATTTATTAATATGTTATTATTTCCTGCTTGTGATAAGATAGAAATTGTTCCACCGATTATTTTTTAATGCAGTCAATTTATTTAGGTCAACAAGTTATTTTTTTTTGGTGATTTTAATTTTTTGTGGGATATCACCACTTGGAAATTGGAATATTTTTACAGGGTTTCACACAAATTTTTCTTGGCTGGGTTGCTTTAAAGTAAATATAGCCTGACAGCTGGTAATTTTATTTAGTTAAAAGTATAAATTAATGAAAATGAAAGAAAAGGAAGATGAGTTTATTTTGCTTTGTCATTTTCTTGTTTTTTTTTGGTGGTTACTGTTGATATGACGTTTAACATCTTATGTCACTCAGTTACATCGGGTCAGAGGAGGGTACTACTACATAGTGTTAGCTCGGAACTTTAGGGAACACAAGGCTAAAATTCCTAGAGCAACACATTGGCTGAAGATCAACACCAAGAGGTCCAGTTAGCATTTGTTTTGGGGTTTTTTTTTTAAAGACAGTTTTTTAGGTCTTTGGTTTAGTTGTCTAGTTGTGTTTCGTGACTGGTCAAAGTTTTTTTGGTAGAAAATACAGCGTTGGGCTTTGGAGTTCATTTTTTTTTAAAAATGACCTACGGGTATTTCTATTAATTAAAGTTTTTCTGGTTCACAATTAATTTTTCTGTATTTTTTTCTGCGTTCAGGTCATAGCTGGGTCATGGCCAATGGAGGGCAAACATTTATGTTTGAGCCTTGAGAAGTTTTGCCTGCTCCGGATTGAATACAGAGAAAATGAATTTGAAGCCCAACTAGATATAATACCACAAAAGAAATGTTTAACTGAGACAGATAAGTTTTTTAATTTTTTTTTTAGTTCATTTGTAAAGTTCAGTAATTTTTTAAGTAATGTCATTTTGAGGCCGTGAAATTGGTCAGTAAATTTAAGAGAAACTTTCAACTAGATATAAATGCTAGGCGGTGGTAATTGGTAAAAATCATCAAGGTAGAATAAAGAGAAGATGACATCACGAGTCTTACCTATACCCCTTCGGCCATATTGTTGAGACCCTTCTGTCTATAGTCTGTCATCGCGATCGATTTGATTGATCGAGCGTTATTTTCGTTTAAATTGTGTTTTTTTAAAGTTTCGGGCGACATTTTTGCTAGTCTTTATTAGAACGAGTATGGTGTCTTGTGCTCTACACAGTTGTGGTAGCAGAAGCAGAGTAGATCAGAAGATATCAAAAGGAATAACGTTTCATCGGTGAGTACAAACAAGAAACAGAACCGTACTTAATGTTTTTTATGCCACAGAAATTATAAAAAATAATTCGTAAACTCTTGCTAGCTTAAGCTTTCAGACTCTACACGTTCTTCACTACTCTACAACCAAACTTTTTTCTTTGGCGATGGCGCCCCCTTTGGAATTGATGAATGAATCCTTCCGCCAAGTATAGAAACACAAACTGTATTTTTACTACAATAAAACATATTTTATTAAAAAAAACAAATTATCAGGACTTATGCGCCCCCCCTCCCCCAATATTGGGCGGCGTCCCACAATTTGGGAACCAAACTGCTCTAGTTGAAAGTACTTTTCCACACATGTCGTCGAAAATAATAACTTCTTTAGCCACTGCTGCGCCGGCTAGGAAGGTAATAAAAACACCCCCAAATGATTATCCAAAATCTAGATTTTTTTTAATTTAATCAGCTTATAAAAATTAAGTTTTAAAAAATTTACAAATATATTAGCTATTGCAAAAGTTATTTGACCACACTGTATCTCCTTAACCTATAATTTTATGGAATTCCCCACGCTTCAAACTTGACAAATGATATAACTTGAAAAAAAATTTTATATGAACTTTTTATCTACTATTATTGACCTTCCCCAGTAAGTATCCCTTAAAGTTATACAGCCTGTATATCTGAAGGCACGGCAGTTCCCGGCCAAGTTTGCGCGACTGCTCTACCATCTTTTCTTGAAACAGTTTAGCCTATATTTTATCCCTGCTAAGCAAGAAGGTCGTATCTGACAATTTTGGCGAAAATTATTTTTTTCCAGTTTAAGTATTTCTGCGTCATTTTACACTTATCGTACTAGAAATAAATGTCGTAAGATGAAAATTAGGCTGAGCTTATAAAATATGTCATATCTGCAAAATTGCCACTGGTCCCAATGAAATATGTTGTATGTATCATATGCTAAGAAAAAGTGGCGTATATGACAGATACGAGTAATTCTTTTAATGTGATCACTAAAAAAGTTGTGTCTGATTCCAATACAATTTGTCGTATCTCACTCACAAACCGAGCATGAAGTTGATTTAGAATAATTAGAATTAAGTGAATAACAAAATTTCAAGTTAAGTTTATTTTTACCTCACTAACCATGTTTAATTTGCATTATATTTTGAGAGTAAAATACATTACTTTGACAGATATGACGATTTTTATTAGCATAAGAATAAATAAAACTAAAGTGAAATGTCGTATCTGCATTCGGCTAGCTCTGTGACCTTGAAAAAACTAAAACTTTACTTCGGACTGAGCTACGAAACTCAAACTTTGCACAGTAGATCTTTATAGAGTTAACAACCCCAACAAGTTTCATGGACTTCCATAAAGTAGTGAAGCAGTTACAAAATATCAAAAAACGTCGAAATCACTCACTCGCTCACTCATGTATAGATCATCAAAATTCTATTGTACTTTAAGACATGCTACAAAGCTGAAATTTGGTAGACTGATAGAAATTATGACCAAATCCTTGGAAAAAATCAAAAAACACTAAAATTCTAATTTACTCCCCTTCCCTATAACATGTAAAGTTATGTAAAAGTATTTGCCCACTTTTAGAAACGCTAGAGAGCTGAGCATTGGCAAACTGATAGGAACTATGACAAAGTATAGGAAAAGTTTAAAAACCCAAAAATTTTAATTTACTTCTCTTCCCTATAAATCTAAAGTTATGTAAAAGTAACATTGCCCACTTCCAGAAAGGCTAAAGAGCTGAGCTTTGGAAGACTGATCGGAGCTATGATCAAACTATAGAAAAAAATTAAAAAACCCTAAAATTTTAATTAAATTCCCTCCCCTATAAATGTAAAATTATGTAAAAATGAACATTGCCCACTTTCAGAAACGCTAGAGAGCTGAGCTTTGGAAGACTGATAGGAACTATGATAAAATCAAAGGAAAAAATTTAAAAACAGTAACATTTTAATTTACTTTTCTCCCCTATTAATGTAAAGTTATGTAAAATTAACATTGCCCACTTCCAGAAACGCTAGAGAGCTGAGCTGTAGAATGCTGATAGGAACTATGATAAAACCAGAGGAAAAAAACCTCAAAATTTTTAATAAGGCATTGCGAAAGTTTTAAAGAATATTTTGCATATTTTACTACTTTAAAACTTAAAAATATTATCCAAACCCTTTAAAAAAGGAGTGAAATCATAACAAAAACATTTTATGTTAAAAAAAAGCCAAGCACGCGAAAATGTTATTTTGTAAAAACAATTGAGTAAAGTAAAGCCAAGTTCTCCAATACATATTTTTAAATGAAAGGTTCTTACTAGTTTAGGAACAGTGGTAAATTGAACATAAAGAAGTTTGGCTGTAATGGCAAAGTTTAAAAAACATTTCTAAACTAGTAAGAGCCTTTCATTTTAAAATTTGTATTGCAGAACTTATCTTTACTTTTATCTTAATTGTTTTTACTGAATATCATTTTTGCGTACTTGGCTTTTTTTTACATGAAATGTTTTTGTTATGATTACTATTTCTTCATCACACGATAAATATTAGAATAATTTATTTCAGTAAAAGTAATAAAAAAAAAGGGCATGAAATAAAAAGGTTTTATAAATTCAGTTTTTTAATAAGCCTCTCATATTGATTGCTGTCAAAAATTTTATGTTACCTGTATAAAAAGAGTTTTATTCAACAAATATCGAAAATAGTACTTTTCAGGTCTAGGCATTTTGATCTCATACATTCAAGAAAAATTAATTTTAACTGTGCTGCACCCTGCTCTTCAATAACCGCATCGATTTCATAATGATAGAAGCTGCTGTTACTTTTCAAAACGAAATATTACCGCGGTAAAATAAAAATTTATACGGCACATTTTGTTTAGGAAAGTGACTGTATGAGTTTATGCTTAAACGTATAGTTATAAGAAAGCAACTTTCCTTTTTCTATGCTTTTTCAAAATATATTGGTATTTTTATAGACATAATTTTTTATTAATTCAAAATTTTCATCACTAAACCAATACAATTTTTCACAAACTTAAATATTACCCTTCTCCATATCCCTTAAAGAGAAGAAGCTGTCAACTTGTATTAAAAAGAAATATAAACAAATCTATTTAGTGCGGTACTGTTAAGCAGCCATATTGGTGTGACTCTAAGCCCTGCCTAGGGGTGCCACTTTCGGTTGCATTATACAAATGGTTGTTAGCTCCCGCTAAATTTCGGGGTTGTTTTTACTTTTTAAAACCACACAATTGAATGACGGACAGAGTACATTTTCGCGCATTTTGACATGCGCACCAAGAATCAGTGAGATCCTTGTCAACCGCCTCGAGAAAATGGCGTGTTAATTTCTTTCTCCAACTATTTCAAATTTCTACACTTGAAAGTGCTCGATTTTGGTGTACTGAAGCATAGAACTAAAAACTTCAGCCCTTCAGCTACGTGGTGACATCATTAGATCCAGAAAGGGTGGGTCTACTACTGCGTGGTCATTCAGTATAAACAAAATCGAGGATCAATCAAAAAACAAAACAAACAACATTTCTCATTTATGTGTTAGGTGTGTTCCATATCATTTCGATATTTAAAACAATTTTCATCAATTGCGATAAATTCGTGCATATTTTCGACAATTCGTCATTTTTCTATTTCAGAAGCATTAATTTAGCGTTAATTGTATGTTTACCGACATTTCTGTGATTAGATGTGTTCCATATCATTTCGATATTTAAAACAATTTTCATCAATTGCGATAAATTAGTGCATATTTTCGACAATTCGTCATTTTTCTATTTCAGAAGCATTATTTTATCGTTAATTGTATATTTACCGACAATTTCGTCATTTCAAAGGTAAAATCATGTCTGTCAAAAAAGCCCTGCAAAAACGCAAGGTTTTTTATCTGCGATCACCGAGTGTTATGTGTTTTCACAGACCGCGGCAAAGGACTAAAAAGCGAGAAACGAGTTTCAAGTGAGGTATTCCGATTTGGATGAAACCTTCGATAAATGCATGCTGGCACATAATGATGTCATTATGTTGATAGACGACTCGGACGACGAGGAGTTTAAAACGCAGGATGCGATCCCTTCAGAAGCTCGTAAATATTTTTATGCGTGTAAGGGGGTTTACTCTAAAATATTTCCGGTTGAGGCCCCAACCCTTTCGGGATCATATGTTCGACAAAACGAATCTGAAACTCCAAAACTCAAAGAGTTAGGTATTCCCATATTTCGAGGTGATAAAAAATTATGGCCAAGCTTTTTCGATCTTTTTAATAACATTATAGATCAAAATCAAAGTCTAAGTAACGTTCGAAAACTTCAATATTTATTTTCATATCTCGAGGATGAGCCTTTAAAATTGATATCAAGGATTAGGTTATCTGATCAAAATTATAAAATTGCTTACGACAAATTAGTCAATAGATATCAAAATAAGCGAGACCTCGCAAATGATGCTTTAAGCACAATTATGAACTCCACCTTAAAAAACGAGTCAGCTAAAGAATTGCGTAATTTAATTGACACCTTTTCTGAATCCCTAGAAATTTTAAAATCACTTAGATTTGACGTTGACAGTTGGGACTTTATTATTTTTTTCATTTTGTTAGAAAAATTGGATATTCCGACGCGTTCAAATTTCGAAATGAGTCACGCCAATACTAATACCGAAATTCCCACTTTTCAGTCACTTTTTCAATTTCTAGAAAAAATATGTAAAGTTTTAGAATCACTTCCTCAATCAACAGCACCCAAAAAGGTGCCTATCTATCAAAAATCAAATTCTATGCAAAATCAGCCTGGGCAAAAGCCTACCTATCAAAATTCAAATTCTACGCGAAATCAGTTTGGGCAAAAGCCTACCTATAAATCATCCAATTCGCCTTTTATAGGACTGGCTGACACCTCAACTAATTCAAGTACGGGAATAAAATGTTTCCGGTGTAATCAAGGTCACGTGCTTTCGAAATGTCAAACATTTTTTGATCTCTAACCTATCGATCGCCTATCTTTCGTCAAGCAGAAAAAATTATGTCTAGCGTGTTTTCATCCCTTGCATGGGGTAGATACGTGCAAATCAAAATATTCATGCAGGACTTGCAATAGTAAAAGGCACCACACTTTAACTCATATCTTAGAAACTAATCAAGAGGCTGGAAGCCAAGATACTAGTCCTGTCATTCACACACCACTTGTCAATAATCTTCATGTGTCATTAAATACCTCAGCACCTTCAGGTACCTTTCTTTTATGCACCGCCATAATAGATGTTATGGACGGTTGCGGAAATTTTCAACCTGTAAGGGCACTGCTTGATTCTGGATCACAGACAGGATTCATCAGTGAAAAGTGTATTCAGCGTCTTAATCTTCCTAGGCGAAGTTACACCACTGAAATATTCGGATTAAATCAGATGTCTTCTCTTACTTCCAAAGGGCTCGTTCAATGTCACATTAAGCCACAAGGACAGGTCACTCCTTTACTTAATTTCGAAGCAATTGTCGTTCCACAACTATGTTCCAATATGCCTACATTCACTTTGAACGATAATCAGTGGAAACACTTGGAAAACCTTAAACTTGCCGACCCATCTTATTTCAAATCTAGACCTGTGGACCTAGTTATTGGTTGCGAGCTATTCGCACAGATATTCAAGGAGGGCAGGGTTCTTGGACAAATAGGGCAACCTTCAGTCCTGGAAACTATCTTTGGTTGGGTCGTCATGGGAAAAGTTGACGAAGTAGGTAGTCTTACGGAACGAACCAGTTGTTTTTTAACGAGTCATTCACCTCCGTTAGAGGTCATTCTACCTAGGTTTTGGGAAATCGAACATTTGCCTAAAAAACAAATCTTATTAAACGAAGAAAAACAAGCAGAATCAATTTTTGCTACGAGTGTTGTACGGCAACCGAGCGGTAGATTCATGGTAGATCTTCCGTTTAAAGATAAAATAAACCCTGACCTAGGAAATACTTATCCGCAAGCTTATCGTAGATTTTTACTTCTAGAAAATAGATTACTCAAAAATCCTATTCAAGTTTCATGCAAGACTATATCGATTCTAATCATATGAGTTTAGTTTTACCTAGTCAACCAAAAGTCGACGTATCATGTTTTTTGGCACATCATTGCGTATTAAAGCCGGAAAGCTTAAGTACAAAATTAAGGGTAGTCTGGGATTGTTCGGCAGTCACCCCAAAAAATATTAGTCTCAATGACACGTTGTTATCTGGACCGAAACTTCAAAAGGATATTGCTTCTTTACTCCTTACGTTTCGTCTTAATCCTATTGCCTACATTGCTGATATCAAACAGATGTTCCGTCAAGTCCTTATCAATCCTTATCACCGTCCTTATTAAAGGATATTGTGGAGGTTTTCTCCACATGACCCACTTTCAGTGTGGGAACTTTCTACTGTCACTTTTGGCATGACATGCTCACCTTTTCTAGCCATGCGTACCTTAAATGAGCTGGCAGAGAGAGAAAAGGAACGTTTTCCTATGGCTAGTACTGTTCTAAAAACGTCAATCTATATCGACAATATCTCGGGAACTAGCCCTTCGCTTTCTGAAGCTCTTTCCCTTCAAACGGAACTCAATGATTTGTTGAAGTCGGGAGGATTTGAACTTAAAAAATGGGCAAGCAATTGTCCTGATTTATTGGCAACATTGCCAGAATCCGATCGTCAAATGCCTCTCTCTTTTGACAAGGAGGAACCCCACTTTATCAAAGTTTTAGGACTTCAATGGCATCCAAAAAACGAAATTTTTTCTTATTCATGCCGAATGAAGGACAAACCCTCAACTAAACGTTCTATTTTATCTATCATAGGAACAATCTTCGATCCCTTAGGTTTTCTTTGTCCCTTGTTGCTACAAGCAAAATTTATTTTGCAACAGTTGTGGATATCGAAAATAGGCTGGGACGAAGAACCAGATTCTTCTATCATCGACTCTTGGAACAAACTTCGTTCTGAATTCCCGCTTCTTTCCAATTTTCAATTACCCCGACAAATCAAACTATCAAAAACCGATACCTGTCAAATCATCGGCTTCTGTGACGCTTCAATTCGAGGCTACGCAGGCGTCGTATATTTTCGTGTAGAAGAGGAAAACAATATATCTGTTTCTCTCATATCTGCAAAATCAAGGGTCGCGCCTATAAAGTCACAAACTTTGGCTAGGCTAGAACTCTCAGGCGCATTTCTTTTAAGCGAATTAATTGATTTCGTCTTATCTAGCTATGAAGGAAAAATAAATTTTACAAATATCGTTACTTTCTGCGATTCGCAAGTCGTATTGCACTGGCTTTCATCCCAGGTCTGTTGCAATGCGATAATTGACGTTAACTTCTTAGATCAGCTTCTTATCAAATATTCATCTATATCAAAAATTCAACGTATCATTTGTTATGTCCTTCAAATAGTTAACCTTTTTCAAAACCATTCCTATCAAAAACCCACTAATCTACCGGAGCAAAAAATTATTTCTGAAAATATTGTTTTTCCTACCACCGGTGAGATGCAAAGTGCGTTATACCTTCTTATCAAACGCGTTCAAGGTTATTGCTTTTCTGAGCTTTTTTCCGCGTTGTCTAAGGATAAACCAATACCGAAACCTTTTCGAAAACTTTCACCTTTTCTTGATGAAAATAATATCATTAGAGTCGGTGGCAAATTACAAAAATCTGACCTTTTGTCTTATTCTGCAAAACACCCCGTCTTACTTTCGAGTAACCATCGTTTAACTACTCTTCTTATCGAGTCCACTCATCGACAATACCTTCATCCTGGGTTTAAAACATTACATACTCTGCTTTTACAGCAATTTTGGATATTATCTGCCAGACGGGCAATTCAAAGAACCATATCCAAGTGCTTGCAATGTTTTAGAATCAACCCTAAACCCTATAGACCGCCCATAATGAGTTCCCTTCCCGCTCATCGAATCAATCAACACCTTTTTCGAGTGTAGCTATCGACTTTTGTGGACCTTTCTTTGTGATTCCTCATCGTTACCGTGGTTGTAAAGCTTTCAAATCGTATGTCTGTGTGTTTGTCTGTACGGCCACACATTGCGTGCATTTGGAATTAACCATGGAACTGTCCACAGAAGGGTTTGTAGGTGCATTCCATCGATTCATTTCAAGACGTGGAAGCGTGACGCAATGCTGGTCAGATCAGGGCAGTAATTTTATAGGGTTTCGTAACCAATTACTTGATTACGCAAGAAGTGCGTCCACCAGACTTTCTATTCGTTGGCATCTGGGACCCCCTCTCAGTCCACATTTCAATGGCCTGGCAGAAGCTGGCGTCAAAAGTTTTAAAACTCACTTTGTTCGAGTTGTCGGCGACCAGAAGTTGTCCATCATGGAAATGTCCACCCTTACATGTCGCATAGAAGCTGTACTTAAAAGTCGCCCTTTATCTCCTGCCTCTTCAGACCCACACGATCTCCAACCTCTTACCCCTGGGCATTTTTTGACACTTGAACCCCTTAATTTAGAAATTCCGGATTCAGATTTGTCCGAGGTTCCCCTAAATCGGCTCTCGAGATGGCAACTAAACCAAAAACTACATAATGCTTTTTGGAAAAGGTATTCTGTAGAGTATTTGCATACGCTACAACAGCGACACAAGTGGGCTGATTCGTCCCCAAATATCAAATTAAATGATTTGGTTATCATAACGAGTGATCACATCCCCTCACCTTTGAAATGGCCAGTCGGTCGGGTTCTCAAATTGCATCCCGGCGGAGACGGTCAAGTGCGTGTAGCGACGGTACGAACGGCTACCGGTGTTTACAAGCGGCCAGTTGTAAAACTGTGCCTCTTGCCGAATTAAAACTAATTTTCATTTTTCTACCTATTACCGGGTATTACAATAGGTTTTTCTTTATTTTTATTTTTTTTGAATTTTTGTTTGTTTGTTTTGCCTTTTTCGGGTTTTCGTTATCTCTAAATAAACTTTTCTGTTTTTCATTCATTTATATTTATCGGTCGATCATTTTTTCTTATATCTATATCTGTCCGGTTGATATTCTAAAAATGTGTGTTTTGGAGGGCAGTTATGTTAGCTCCCGCTAAATTTCGCGGTTGTTTTTACTTTTTAAAACCACACAATTGAATGACGGACAGAGTACATTTTCGCGCATTTTGACATGCGCACCAAGAATCAGTGAGATCCTTGTCAACCGCCTCGAGAAAATGGCGTGTTAATTTCTTTCTCCTACTATTTCAAATTTCTACACTTGAAAGTGCTCGATTTTGGTGCACTGAAGCAGAGAACTAGAAACTTCAGCCCTTCAGCTACGTGGTGACATCATTAGATCCAGAAAGGGGCCCCTTGGAACGTGGAGAAATTGGCTGCAAACTGGTGAGTGCTTTGTTTCTGATTGCCGTTGTGTGGCACCAACAATTAACCTATGGACGTTTGAATATTTCGTAATTTCATATCAATATATTTATGTTTGTTCGCGCTTCATTTAATTAAAATATTTACAGTCCATTGCAGTTATCGTTTTTCTAACCGCGGGCTAACAAATGGTTGGAGCGGCTCCCTTATATTCTACCTCGATGGTAAAAATATTTCAAAATTTTACTTTTTTTCAAATAATTTAATTTTTCTTAAAAAGATTATTTTTTTTTCTGTAAACATAACTTCTCGAATTCTTGTTTTGGTCTAAACGGTTTGTATAGTGGTCGTAGTTTTAAAGGGTGACCAGACAGGTTATATTTTTTTTAAGGGGACCAACGGGAACTTTTTGAGTTACAAAAGGGGAACTTTTTTTTGTCTTAGTTGATCAGGCAGGAATAAATAAATCTTTTTACTTCTGAATCATAATTTTAAATAACAAGATTTATTGGTTAGGTGTTTGGGTCTTATATTAAAAAACGTTTGTTTTTGAGGATACTGGTATGATATGGAATTATTTTTATTTCATGCCAAATGTTGTTTGACGGCAGCTAGGCTAGTCTTCAGATTTTTTTTTGATAGTTTACATTTCAGGACAGTGGCGTGTACTTAAAGGGGCCTGTCATCTGCGTCCATTGTAAAGCAACTTCCAACGCACTTGCTTAGTTTTCTCACTTAATCTTCGTTTTGTTGCTTCTGAAATTAAAGCGTTATGTTGGATAACGATGGATGGTGTTAGACTGAGAAAGTACCTATTTAGGGATGAAAACTTGAAAGTTGTGGACAATTGGGAAATAATTTTTTTCTATTTAATTTTTTTTTAAATTTTAAAATAATTTCATACTGGTGACCTCAAATAATGAAGCAAATTTTTAAATTACAATACACTGTTGTGGAATAAATGGGAAAGTGTTCAGGTTAAACAATAAATTTTAGATCATTGGTTTTTTAAAAAATGATTTCAATCTAAGAATAAATTTAAAAACAATAGGTTTTCTTTGATACTAAACATTGATGAGGGCATATATTTTTTTTTAATCTGATAGTTGTAGAGGGGATAACCTTTTATATTGCAATAATTAGGGTTTTTTCTCCCGCGAGCTGGGTGGAAATGGAAGAAATGTTTGGTTCGGAGTGTAGAAATCGATGTACGAGGACTTCCTACTAATCTTTTTAGGATTTCGCAACTTCGGTTTTCGCTAAATTAAAATACATCAAAATTGAGCCTACAGGCTGAATCTCACATTTTCCAGGACCTTACAGATTCGCGGAGAACGACAAATTTTGTGATCTGTTTAGTTATGATAGGAATTAAAATAGTAACATGCACATGAGGGAACTAGATATATTTAGGTTGGGAATTAATAAGTTAACACTGATCTGAACAATTTTTCATAATAGTGTCCTATTTTCACAGGGTGCTTCAAAATATCTTCACCCTTTCTTTGAAATAAGATATTGTTTCGCCTGTGGGTGCTTAACCGTTAAAAAAATATATATAGGGTACAGACGGGATTGGAATGGAAATCACAAGTTTTTGGGTTTATTGACATTATACTTAGGAAATAGGGGAAATGTCTAATAATTTTTTTTTTGGTTTTTGGCCGAGTTTTGTTGATATAACAAAAATTTATTTGGGGTCGGGAGTTAATTATGCTCTTTTAAAATTAATGTAATAGTTTTTGGCTTCTTGATTCTTGTTGTCTGGTTTTTACGCAGGATTATTCCCAACTGTTTCATTTCAAAATGTCATTTGTAGGGATAGGGTCTCATTAGCCCTTGGACATTTGGTAATTTCTGCTTTGACTAATAGTTGTGGGAAGGGCCCAACTTAATTTTATATCTCGAGAACACCAGGAATAAGGATCTGAGAATGCATTAAGCAGTAAAAATTTTTTTATTGGATGATGTGTGTATATAAACTCGAGTAGACAAAGTTAGTTTTATAACGGTCTTATAGTTGGAACTTGGAATTCTTTCATATTTGGTTTTTTTGAGAGTGCACACAAGATAATTCTTTACGGGGTTGAGTGCAAAGTTTGAAACTTAGGTTCTTCACATTATAGTGGTACAGTAAATAAGTACTAACGTTGCTTATTTCCTTAAGTAATAATTTTAAACAAATATACTAACATCGTTTGTTTTTTAAACATATCTATTTTCTAACTTTTCCTAAACTGATTGTTTTTGCAATGACGATTTTTTTTATTCCTTATGAGTTTTAAGTAAATTTAATTTTCAATAATTTTTTTTTTTCAGTATAGTAAATTAATTTTTTCTGGCTCATTCACTTTCACATTCACCCAGTTTTGGGAGAGGAATGGGAATCTACAACTATATTTTTTTAAAGGAAAAGAACAAAAACTGTTGCATAACATAACTCGAATAAGATTTGTTAGTGTTAATTTTATCTTAATTTTATTTTAATAAGGATCGTTAATAGGAGCTGTAAACCTACTTAATCATTTTCTAATTTTTGTGAATTTTTTTTTGAATTTTCTTTATATAATATTTAAAAAAAAAGGGAAACTTGATTTTCTTGTTGCAAATTTTTTTTCTTGGTGCATAGGAGTACCTTGCACTACAATGGTTTTACCAGTTTATTTAAATACTTTTTTTTTCTGAATTAAAATATAATTTCATTTCGAACCCCGCGTTTTAACAACCTATCATCATTCGTTTTAATTTTTTTCTCCCTACTCCAAACCACCTATCAGGGAAGAGTAATATTTTGAAAATTTTGGTGAGTCATTAATTCATTTTTTTTTATTGGGCTACTGTAGTCGACACCAAAAAAAATTTTTTTTTTAATTTTTTTTTTGGACACCTTTCGGTACGATCCTAGGGTCTTCTTGACCATGGTTTGCATCAATTTAGTTTAAATTTTGGGAATTTCATTTTAATGAGGATTAGAGAGTTGCAGTCCTACCAAGACGTTATTTGTATATTTTTTTTAATATACCATCGGTAATTTAAAAAAAAAAATTTTTTAATTACACATAACATCCTTACTAGTCTAATTCAACGCAATTTTAGCGAGCGGATTTTTTTTTAATTGGGCATATTTTACGATTTCTATAACATGAACATCTGTTCCGATGTTTATTGCGTTCACTTATATATTAAGGGATGATGTTGCCTTAAGCAATGCAAGTTTCGTGTAAACTTAGGATAGATAAGCAGGTTAAAGTGGGTTTTGATTTATTCTTTTTAGATAAATCATTGTATACGGCGATTTGGGTTTTTTTTTTGAGGAGTTTAGTTGTGGAGCCGTTCTGCAATAGCAGGAGTATACCCTAGCGTTAACTGTGTACAACAGCTTTGGGATTTTTTGTTATAAGTAGTCTGTTGTACGTTCCATTTAGGGATAAAGTTACCTATTCGGTTGCTGAGGTAAACAAACACAACTTAACTTTAATTTTAATCCAGTTCAGCTAGGATAAGCGCAATTATTTTTTTTTGGTTTTACTCAAGCAGGAGTGGAACATAAGACCTAAACACTGCCAAAGCTCTTGTCTCTCTTTTATTTTTTTAATTTTTTTTTATGGCTACTTGTTAATTCTAATTTAGGAATTAAGTAGTTATTTCTCTCTGCAAGGTTGGACGTCATAGTTGGTTGTGCAAATACTTATTATAAACTATGATTACATTTTTAAATACAAATAAATTTTATTTTCTTACTGCTCCGGTGTTTTTCGGTTTTGTTCGCGTCTGCCCGTATTTAAGTTTTATATTTTCTACATTTGTGAGAAAATTTATAGTGATTTTCACTAGTGAATTTAAAGTGAACTTTGTGTTTGTTATTATGTGGTTTAGTTTTTATAATTGGGAGGTATAATTAACAGTTTTAATTAAAGTTTAAAGTTTGATTATAAAAGGCACCTAGGCTATTTCTTTGAGTCGGTTGTCTGACATAAGGTACTTAGTCAAGGACGAGTTAATCTACGAATTAACATGGAGAGGCATAGCTATTGGATCGGTGGAAGAGATGAAGCAACAGCTCATGCTGATAAAGCAAAGAGAAAAGACTGATGCAAGTATGAGATACCCTCCGTATCCCTTTAAATTTGGCCAGGATGCTTTTAGCTGCATGAAGAAGCTAGATAGTCTTGTACCGCTGGTAGAGAAGTTCTCTGATACGAGCAAAGGGGGAGAGTTTAGGAAAATCGCTGTAAGGTTGGAACATGTGTTAGCCAGGATAAATAACATGAATCCGTCTAATTTGAAGAAAGTCAAACCAAAGGCATGCTGCTTGCGGAAACCTTGAGTTTGATTCGGAGATTGCAGAGCCAAGCAACAGATCTACTAAGAGTTGGCGTTGCCTCAGATGATGATGAAGCATTTGAAACCCAATCAACGAGTGGAAGCTCAGACCACTCGACAAATGCTGGCAATACACCTAACCAGTCTCATTTCCCGCAACCACAGCTCTCGAGCACACAAAGAACAGCTCAACAGCCTACGAACCAACCGTCGGCCATTGCTCCAGTGCAAATGCAATTACTAACGAACCCAACTCAAGCACCAATACAGGCACCACCCCCAAGGCTAATTCAGAATGACGGTACAGCAGCTTTTCATTATCAACAACCGTCTACCGTTCCTTTGAGTTTTGCTGCCCTCCAAAGTAGCATAGCACCAATTGCTCAGTCACGACCATTTTCATGTTCGTCGCCAGTACCAATGTCAAGTGATCCTGATACCTCATATCACGTTGCACCTGTACCTCCGCATAAGTGGAACTTAAAGTTTACAGGCGAGAGGGGTACAATCTCCGTCACCGCATTTTTTGAGAGAGTGGACGAGTTGAGTCAGGCTAGAGGAGTCAGCAAAAAGGTTTTACTGAACTCGGGCATTGATCTTTTTGAAAAGTCAGCTTATACTTTTTATAAAGATGTTCGTAGAGAAGTCCATACATGGGAGCAGCTGGAACAGAGGTTCATGGCAGAATATCTTCCTTCTTCATATGGTGAGAAGCTATTGAAGGAAATCCAAAAACGTAAACAAGGCCCTGGAGAGTCTATAGGGACCTATATTGCTGTCATGAACACATACTTCCAAAGACTTGGCTGTCCTGTTTCTGAAGAGGCAAAATTAGCTATCGTCTTCAGAAATATCGCGGACATCTATAAGAATGGGTTGATTGCTACTGAGGTCAATAGCTTATCACATTTAAAAAATTTGTGTCGTAGAATAGACCAGAGATATGGTTTAGAAGAGGAGAATTTTACACCTAGGAAAAACCAATCTATTGAACCTGACTTAGCCTACGTTGACGTAGAGAGCGATAATGACGATTTTCCAACAGGGATCGATACAATTCAGATATCAAGTACCGGGACATCGAACCAACATAATTTAAATCATCCTGCTAATAGATTCGACAGAAATAGGCAGCAGCCAACAAGGAGTTCCTCTGCTAGAGCTGATAAAGAGAGACAACAACCAGCTAGTGGTCAGTCAAGTGTAAATGACAGAGTTCGACAACCACCACAGGGTGTTAGGTCTGGTAGGGCGAATAGGGACGTGGTATGTTATAGATGCAATCAAACAGGGCACATGGCGATCGGGTGCGCAGGTAAGCAGTGTTATTCGTGTGGTCAAGCAGGGGTAAAAGTAAGAGAATGTCGAAATTGTAATCGTCAGCGAAACGGACCCAGGCGCTCGTAGGCGGTCGACCTTCGAGTCAGCCTGAACAAGCATCGACCGATAGGCTAACGAACGTTTTAGATTATGTGATAACTCATGCTCGTAAAGATGAGAGACCTTATTTAGAAGTGGATGTGCTCGGAAATCAGTTACTAGGTTTGTTGGATTCCGGGGCTTCACGTACCTTTTTAGGGAATCATGGGTGGTCAATCATCTTGATACCACGAAGAAGACGAGTTGTATTGTGGCAAATGGTCAAAGCACGGTTAGTATTGGGACAGTGCAGCTTCCTATGCGAGTTCAGGATAAATTTAGGTTAGTAGAGGTTGTCGTCGTTCCTAAGTTGCCGCACACTTTGATTTTAGGATTAGATTTTTGGATTTCGATGGGGATAGTACCGAACTTAAGTACTAATGAGTGGCACTTTGCCGATAATAAAGAGGTGATTTGTTCTTTAGAAACATCAGACCAACAAACTACTCTTACGCCTTATGAATCAGAACGACTAGAGGAATTGGTCGATAAATATAAGACTATTATGGGTGACTTACTAGGATGTACAGACAGGGTAGAGCATAAGATTACAACAGATGCAGCACCGATAAGACAACGTTCATATAAGGTCTCACCGGTCATTCAAAAACTTATTGACGACGAAATCGACGAAATGTTGAAACTTGATGTTATAGAACCGAGTAGTAGTTCATGGGCTTCACCAGTGGTAATGGTACAAAAGAAAAACACAAAGAAATATCGTTTCTGCGTAGACTACCACAAATTGAACTCAGTGACGGCGCGTGATAGTTATCCTTTACTACTCGTATCCGAGACTCTTGACAAGTTGAAAGATGCTAAGTACTTGTCAACTTTAGATATTAAAAGCGCTTATTGGTAAGTACCAATGGAAGAATCATCAAAGCCACTAACAGCATTCATCTGCCGACGAGGTCTATTCCAATTTAAGCGTTTACCCTTTGGTCTTCATAATGCACCTGCAACTTGGCAGAGACTCATAGATAGCATCATAGGAAACGATTTAGACCTCTACGTGTACGTATATCTCGATGACCTCGTAATTGTCACACAGAGCTTTTCTGAACATCTTAGAATTCTCGAGGAAGTCCTACGAAGATTGCAGAATGCAAAGATAACGGTAAGTTGGGAAAAATGCCAACTGTGTAGGCCAGAAATGACTTATTTAGGTTTCGTAGTGGACCGTCGAGGCATCCGAGTTGACCCTAATAAAATTAAAGCCATGTTGGAGCTCCAGAGGCCAAGAACTGTCAGAGAAGTTCGTAGAGTTGTATGTACAATTTCCTGGTATAGACGTTTCATAGAGAATTTTTCAGCGATAATAGCTCCAATTACAGCTCTAACTAAGAAAAATCAAAAGTTCGATTGGACTCCAGACTGGGAAAAAGCATTTATTAAGATTAAGGAACTTTTAGTGACTGCGCCGATTCTTACATGTCCAGATTATACAAAAGAATTTGTCATTCAAACAGACGCATCAGGATATGGAATAGGAGCATGTTTAACGCAACCTTATCCTGAAGGAGACAAAGTCATATGCTATTTGAGTCGATCTTTGACTAAGCAAGAACGTGTTTACACGACCACCGAGCGAGAATGTTTGGCATTGGTTTGGGCGATAGAGAAGCTCCGGCCTTATATTGAGGGGATCTCATTTAAGGTCATAACAGATCATTTTAGCTTAAAATGGCTTCATAGCTTGAAAGAGCCCAGTGGAAGACTTGCTCGTTGGTCTGTAAAACTGCAGCAATATGACTGAAGTAATCCATCGGAAAGGGAAAGATTTAGTTGTCCCGGACATGTTGTCTCGTGCGGTACCCATGATTGACACAATTTCGCAACCCAGAGACGCTTCGACAGCAATTAAAGATCGATAGTACCAAAAGATGGTAAAGAGGGTCGTAGAAGCACCATTAAAATTTATGAATTGGAGATACACTGATAATAAGTTGTATAAATATGTCAAACAAGAATACCCTCAACTTTCACCATCTAACGAATATTGGAAAGAGGTAGTCCCCAAAGATCATAGGCGTAGAATTATTGGAGAAGCTCACGATCCTCCTACCGCAGGACGTATGGGTGTGTATAAAACCTTCCACAGACTGGCAGAAAAATATTATTGGCCAAAAATGCGCCAGGACGTGGCAACTTTTGTAAAGAAATGCTTTGTCTGTGCAGCTCATAAAGGTGATACACAAGGTGTATCTAATCAGATGATATCTCACCCACAACCAACTCGTCCTTGGGAAACTATTTCGACGGATTTATGTGGACCTTTACCTCGTTCGACAAAGGGTGGATTCTCGTCGTTACGGAGTATTTGAGTAAGTTTTCCTTAGTTTTTCCAATGCGAACAGCCCCTACTGAAGCAGTTGTCAAGCATCTTGAGGAGCAAGTATTTATGGTCTTCGGAGTACCTAACCGAAAGGACGAATCGTACGTTAAAAACCATGTTATGTTGTTATGTGAAAGACAACCACAGGAAGTGGGACGAACAAATACATAAACTTGCCTGCGCGATTCGTACTGCAACCCATGAGACAACCAGAATGTCTCCTTTCTTTGTTAATTTTGGTAGGAATATGTGTCTGTCAGGAAAAGATTACTCCAACCCAGTTTTGTTATCTGAAGAGAATGGTGTACAATCTGCAGCTGAAAGTAAGAACGAAGGTTTTCGGAAGCTCTATGCGGATGTTAAGAGAAGGTTAGAGGTGGCAGGAGAGAAAAACGTAGTTCAGTATAATTTGCGTACAAGGGTACCCAACTTTGTTGTGGGTCAGCGTGTTTGGAAGAATTATGTGTTGTCAGATGCTGCGAAGTTTTTCTCGAAGAAGTTAGCACCGAAATTCGTTGGTCCTTATGTGATTAGGAATAAAATTTCTCCTTGGATATTTGTGCTTCAGGAACCATCGGGTAAAGTACTATCAGGGAGCTGGCATGCCAAAGACCTTAAGTCGGCAGCGGACCTCTCCGATTAACCTTTTTAGGTTAATCGTCTTGAAGTTGGGGGGGATTATGTAAACGTTACATATTTGTTTTATTTATGTAAATAACCAAAACTACTCGATTCGGTTTTCTGTACACACATTAAGGGTATTTTATAGAGCTAGGTTTGGAGGTTATATAGTGTCCAGAAAGTTACCTTATAAAGGAGGCATTCCATCGAATTACTGTGGACACTGCGCACATCCTATTATTTGGGCATTCTAATTGGAGTTTGAGATGACAGGTTTCGGGAAAAATCACATTAAAACTTTTGATTGTTTTGTTTATTTCTGTAGTTTCGTCGTTTACTTGACGTTCATGAAGATAAACAGCTGTTCTGTTGGGGAATGGCGGCGTTGCCGCATCACAAATGGTTTCAGTAACAGGAAGAAAACATTTAGATGAACATTTCATTCGTTTATGTTTATTTTCGAGGATATTAGGACAATGATTTCTCTTCCGAACCTCATATCCTTCACGGATTAGCTAGTTTTTATAGCACGAAAACATATTTAGGTCCACGGTTTGACCAGGAACAACCGAGGCTCCGCCCACTTTGATATCTTTATTAATTTGATAAGGAGAAGATAAAATAAATACGAGTTATGCACTTTTGTAGATGGGAGATAAACGAGGGATAAAAACCAGGACTAAAAGAATAAACAAAATCGTATTTTTATATTATATAAATTTATATATAATCATAGTTAAATAAAGTTAATAGCTAACTCAGTCGGATTGAAGGGTTGTGTGCGGCTAGCTAGTGGTGAGCAAACTTAACATCTGAACACTTTTAGGCTGGGTTTAAGCAGTAGTTCAATGTGTATTTTTAGGTTCAAGTTCAGAAACAACTTTATTAATGTAGAAATGTTTTACAAAAATGGCGTCAAACCATATAAATCTTAGAGGAAACATATATAAAGAGCAAAGGAAACTTTTGACTAAAACTGTAACTAAAACACAACTAAATTCTACACTTAGTATAGCTTTACTCATATGGGAATTGGTTGAGTGTTCGAATATTCCTGGGTTTGATGCAAGCTCTGATCTCCAGTAATTGATTTTACAGTTGATGGTTTCAATGCTGAGCTTCTTATAGTCCGGCTGGTTATTTTCCTCCTACTTGCTATGTTGGCGGGGGTCCGGTAGACAAATGTTCGGTCTATGTATGGAGGGTGTCTCGATGTCCTTGTTATAAAAATTCCAACCGTAGAAATAGATCCGACAACACCTCATTCACAATGTACGGAAGTATTAGTGTATTTCATCATTGGTTAGTTTGAAAATCGCGGTTTTTTTTCAGGTTTGCAAGCCCGGGCTGGGGATTTTTTGGTGAGAACTTTTTTTATAAATGGGTTTGCATCCTTATTTGAATTTCACCGGGAAAATTTGGTTGGTACTGTCCCCACCAAATTAAGAAACCATTTCCGGCATCTTCGTTTTTTTACAAGGTGTGCCCTCTTTCTTTTCTAAAGAAACCGACTGGACTGTCGACCGTTTTTTGGATCGCCATAGATTTGTTTTGGTTATTGGCACTGCAGGATTTGCAGAATCATACCAAAACGGTAAATTGTGGGACCGTGTGCAGTGTGTATTTTGCGTAGGTCTCACATCCTCTGATTGAGGGACTCAAGGCGGCCTGCGCCATTTCTACGGGAAAGAAGCGTGTCCGTCCATTCCATCGACGGGACAGTTGTGCTGGACGCTGGTGTGAAGCCGGGTGTAGCATTGTAACCCTGGGAAAGGGTTTTACGCTTGGGCAAGAATCAGCAACATTTTCCACAACCATGTGCTGCCCTAGCGTTATGTGCTAAGCGGGCACTAGGGAAGGCGCGAGCAGAACGGGACCTGGAGTAGCAGAAGATGTCTGGTACAACACATCCAGGTTTACAAAATAAAACACATTTTTTATTTTAACAATATAATCAAGGACCACATAATTCTTCAACATAATTTAGACATAATCTTTTCATATAAATTTTTAATATAATTTAGACGTAATCTTTTCATATATAAACTTTTCACAGTATAATTTCAACTTCGCTTGTAAACGCAAGGTTATGACGTCATAACCACCATTTTGCGGCGTATTTACTACATTGATTTGTTTCCTTCATTTCACTTAGTTAAGATAATTTTCCTGTCAAATTTAAAGTGCCTTGCTACTTTGGCCCGAACTTGTTTAATTTTTTTTTCATATTTCATGTCTCCAGTATTTTTTCAGTTTTACCTTTAAAATAAACAAGATGAACTAAATATTTGTGTTATTTGTACAATCCAGTGAACCAACTTTGCAGAGACAAAAGAGAGATGAGGTTATATTTTTTTAGCGGTTTCCTTACATTGTTTTACCTCATGAGGTGGATCTCGGACTGGGTTGCTGTCTATCTCATTCTACCCAACGTAGAATGATGACAGCGGATATTTGGTCCAGATCTCCCCTATGACGGAATGATTTGGAAGTGATTTTTTTTTTACAATCATTTATATAATGGAGTCTTACACTACTGACTCAAATGTAGGTACACTGTGACCTGTTGGAAATGTGCATCTACCTATAAAGAACTTTCTATTTGTGTCAATTTGATTCATTTAGGAATCTTTTACAATTTTATTTTGTTTCTTAGTCAATTTTTTTGGTTTTTTTAATTACGCAAATACTCTGGAAGCCTCGGAAGTAGGTAGAGTTTCATTGTTTGGCTACAACGTTTGAGTTGAACTGTATTTTAATTAAGATCTTCTTTGTAAAACATTGGTATTAAAACACTGTGGCGCACTTAAAATTTTCTTATTTCTGAACCCCCCCTTCTCCACTGTATAAAAGTTACCGGGCATATCAATGTTTTACCTAGCTGGAAAATACAGTTCTGCTTCCAGATATTTATTTAATTATTCAGTAATTTTTTTTGTGTCACAAATTGGCACAGTGTTATTGTTCTATTTAGTTTGCCACAAATGTCACACAACGCATTTTAATTGGCCACACCCTTTCATAAAATAGATCTCCTGATGTTATCGACCAGGTGCCAAATATGGTTCAGTAGTTCAGAAGATATTTGGGTGGACTTGGACTTTTGGGACACCCTGTATATAATTCTTGAAACATGATTATTTTAAACAATTTCACCGCCTTAGCCATCAGAATTAATGGTCTGCTTCTAAACATGTTTATAGTTTAGATTCATTAAACCTTATTTAAAAAAACGTTTTTTAGTTTTTGCTCGTTATTTTAAAAACACCTGTAGATATTTCTAATTTTGATACGGCATCTGATTGGGCTTAGAATAGCGCAACTTTTTTCTTAATTAAACAAACTCGTATCTCTTACCGTTTCCGAAATCCCCATGTAGCTGCTTTTATTTGGGACACCCTGTATATACATTTTTTGTGTTTGTAAAAATATATGGTTCAAGAAAAAGAAAATCCAATATATATATATATATATATATATATATATATATATATATATATATATATATATATATGTATATATATATATATATATATATATATATATATATATATATATATATAGTAAATAAATAGCTTATTATTATCAAACTTTTTCTTTTATTGAAGAAATTGCAAAAAAAACACAACAAATCATTTTGTCCCATTTTATTATACAAATATTCCCATGTGTGACCCATGGCATCTGTCAATCGCAATTGGTTTTTAACTGAAGAAGGTAAAAAATGGTTTGTAGACATAGATTTATTTAATATACCAAACTTAATTTGTAAAAAATCTCCTAATTTTTAAACATGTATATACTATTATGAAGTTTCACTTCTCCATTTTTGATTGGCTTCTCTCCTAGCGTCTGGCACTAGTTGACTCTGCATTCCCCCTAACAAATTATTCGTCGCTTCTGCTCCAATAACGATTGGTTTTAAAACTGTAGAAGGTATTTGGCGAATAACAGCTCCTACTGCACCACTGTAGCCTTTTTGTTCTTTTTCCAATGTTGCCATTTGGACAATATTGTCGGCTGTTTCGCCAATACCCTAAAAATAAAATTGCGATTTGCTTACTTAAATCAAATTTACTTAAACTTAAATATACATGATCGCCACTACCTAAAAGATTTTACAATAGAACCGTGATATAAAGGTACAAGGTGTGGTAAATGTCAACCCCACTTGCCTATATCCCAATAAAAAATAAAATATTAAGTATAATACATCATTTTATGGAAAGGATCCCGCCCGGAGCTTATAGGCGGTGGCTTTCGGTTGGATTTCTTTTAAATTTCAGTATGTTGTAAACCCGTAAATCTTGATGCCCTGATAAAAAGTTATCATTGCCGCGTCATCGTCCGACCTATGGTTCCTAAGATACAGGGGTTTAAAGTTTCAGCCAATGTCAAATTGACAGATCATATTGTTAAACTTTTTTATTTTACTTTTAATGTCGCCAAAAAAGCAATGTCAAAAGAAGTTAGGATTTTAAACATTTATCTTAGTAAATTGCACGCCACTGAATGAATAAATGATTAAAAAAGTACTGTGAGCAACAAAAATCATTCCATGAACCTCATAATTATATTTGTTTAAATATTATCGTTAAGAAAAAGCGAAAATATTTTGCATTTCTAAAATTTTTACCATATATACATATTCTGGTTTCTTTGGGAGAATCCTAAAAGACAGGAGAAAACAAAAAAAGCTCTACCTTTTGTTTTTTGTAGTTAATTCTGTAAAGCATCGTTTTTTGAATAAATATTTTTTAATAATTTTTATGTTTGGAACGCCACTAAATGTAGCAAATTGTTAATAGGTCCAATTTTTTTGTTTATATATTAAGCTCTACTTATGGCTAACGATTGATACATATATAACAAACAATAATATCATTTTTCAGAATAGGTAAAAATGACTTGAAATAGTTTTTTGTGAAAAATGCACAAAAGCTAAAAACTGAAACTTTGAACCCCTGTATCTTAGAAACCATAGGTCGGACGACGACGACGCAATGACAACTTTTCATCAAGGCATCAAGATCTACAACATACTGAAATTTCAAAGAAATTCAAAGCCACCGCCCATAAGCTCCGGGCGGGATCCTTTGGCGCTAATTAAAAACCGAAGGATAATTCCATAAACATACTGAAACCCATTCCTACACGAACGCCACTGGTCAAAATAAAAATAAAAACACGTTATACATCAGAAAATGCCTCTAGATGAATAGAAAGTGTGTACTGAATTTCACAAAATTATCTCGAGATTTTTTAAAAATCTTTAATACCTTTTATCTTAAAAGTTAAGGTGTTTAGTTCGGACATAATGTTCATGTGAGGTTTTTACTAAAAATAGACCCCAGAATTACCTTTAATGTTTAATTTTAATTTTTCCACGCTCATAAATCAACAAGGACAGAAAGTCTCTTTAAACATTGCTAGAGTATACAGGACCGATACTTACATCCTTTGATTTAGACTTAAATAAATTTGACTTGGGTGACTGCCTCTTTTTTAAAAATATGTCAAACATACAGGGTCTCTAATACTTTTTATCCACGCATAGGATCAGTTGCCGACAAAGCCTCAGAGGACGCCTTGGAGGTAAACATTTTTATCTGCAGGCGTCACAACCACAGATTATTGAACGTAAACTTGTTGATTGGATTTGACCAAAGTTAAAGTGACAAATCCAAAATGGCAGCCGCCCTGATGTCTTTTTAACTTGACATTTCGTTCTCAGTTTACATAATATGTCAAGTGCTTGTCAACTACTCTTTTTGCTTATTTGTGTTTATGCCAGTTTTTTAAAATTAAATTTGGGATAAAATCTAATTTGTAAAAACTGATCAGGGTCTTAAAACATTACTTTATCTATTAAAGCAGGAAAAGTCCAAGAATTAATTTTTCAACAAAAATAACTGACAGTCTCCACTATGTTAAAAATTTCGTAATAAAATCAAACTAATGGTAAGTTTGCTTAAGCTGCCTAACGGGTTGCCTACGAGTGCCCTCCAATTATTTGCCAAAGTTTTTGATTTTTCAATGGTAATGTCAAATGCATGTTATTCCCACTTTTTTTTTGCTTGGTTATGAAATTCAATCTCTAGGTGTTGTATAATCTCTGGTCAACCCGCTAGCTTTGCAACAAAAACGAAAATTTAAATGCAACTGGCAATTTTTGTTATTTCCCTGTGCTACACTCAGGACTATAATCTTGGGAATAGAGCAAAGGTAGAGTAAGGTTGGGTCACTTCTGGTTACGATAGATTTTTTGTAATTTTAAAAATAGTGCCTCATATTGTCCGCGCGTCCAATTTTTGCAACATGCTATTATATTAGCCCAAGAAAATAGGCGATACTTGATCCTATTGCCTAATCAGTTAAAACCATGAAAACATGGGTGCGTGTCGATTAGAGAGAAATACTCTCGTGAATTGATCTAGTAATAGGACAGATTTTGGAGAGTAACTGTGGGACAGCTTCGATTGGCTATAGGACAACGCGCGGGTTAAAGGCTGCTCCTAAGTGGACAGATTGAATTTCGTCGCTCAGATCTTAAAACCTCGTATCTCAAAAAAGCACAATTTTCAGGAAATAAGAAATATGAGGTTTTGACATCTGACTTATTCTGGTCGCGAGATACGATGAATTTATATTTAGCGCAGCGCATGCTCTTTGTTACCTAAACAAGTTACTACGTTTGAAATCGATGGAATATGAATTCATATTCTTAGCATCTGGGCGACGATTTGATATCAGAGAGCCCTCAAACTTCTAATTGATTTGGAATTGTGACGGCAGATTTTGTGGAGCAGAGACAGAGAGACAAAGAGTTATTACCAACCGAACCGAACCAAATCCTTCCTCTCGGTCATGCCCCCTCAACCCCCTTTTAACCCATTAAAATTAATTCTTTAATATCTCAGCAACCAGCAGAGATACAACAATTTTTTTTTTTAAACGAAATTTTTCTCCATATTTTTTAAGCCAAACCAGATACAAAAAAAATGTTTGTACAAATATTTTTGCACCATTTTCGCTCTTTTCAAAAACGTATATATCTATGGGGTTTTGTGAACCCCACTCGTAATAGCACTGTTTGATTGAAGCCATTACGCCAAAACTGGGCATGTTTCCGATATGATAGTGTTGTATTCTCACAACTCGGCTCAGTATTTCTGGAGAACTATCGCGGACTGTAAAAGGAAATTAATGATATGGAAAAAAATACGTTCAAAAAGGATGCGATTTCTTGCAGCCACTGACCTGGATCCAACTGCGTTGTTAATTCCAGAGGCGCCTCTCTGATGTTTCCAGACTTGTAGGTATTCCTGCTTGTTCCCTCGGGAATGCTGCACTCACGACGTGTAGTTAGTTTTAGGTTGGTTTTTCAACGCGCACCATGAAATAGGTAAGGCACAACGTGAAGTTAATAATATCTGTCGGTCGAGCGAACTTGGCCGTGACCACCGTATGATATTTACTTATCAACTGATTTTATTTTCGTAGGCTGGCTGCATGTGTGTGTTGCTCAAATATAAACACCCTTTTTTGCATTAATATACAGCGCGGTTATTTTTAAAAGTAAAATAAGCCGAAACAATTAAATTGAATAGGGATTTAAAATATCAATTAACTACTTACTGAAATTAATTCAAATCAGTATTTTTAAACAACCCTTAACAAATAATTAGCTGGACCACTGTTATATATTTACCCAAAATCTAAATAAAAATAAACTTAATTTTTAGCTTAATTAATTTAAAGGAAATAATCATAGCTATTATGAAGCTACGTTTACTTATATAAGTATCTTTTTATGTACAAACGTTTAATGTTGAGTGAGAACTGAACATTTATTCCGGCCCACAAAATGCGACTAAGCATTTTCGGAAATAGGGACAGAGTTTCAATAGAGGTCTTTTAAAAACACTAGTTTTTTACACTTGCAACTCTCGCAACTCCATCTGAACCTGGATAAAGAGCTATAATGCGAGCTAGACGCCACTGTAGTGGGTTAGTCTGCTTGTCTTTAATAATAACCAATTGGCCAATCTCGGGAGTGGCTTCAGGAGTAAGCCACTTAGCTTGAGTTTGCAAGTTATGCAAATATTCGCGGTGCCACCTGGCCCAAAAATCACGTTGCAACCTTTGCAATAGTTGCCAACGATTTAAAGTATTTAATTTTAGGTGAGACAGGTCAGCGTCGGGTATTGCTGACAAGGGTTCCAAGGTCAAGAAGTGACCTGGCGTAAGAACATTCAGATCATTTGCATCGCTAGACATTGGACTAAGAGGACGCGAATTCAGAATGGCCTCAATCTGGCATAATACTGTATACATGTCCTCGTATGTCAGATTTTGCTGACCTATAACGCGTATTAGATGGCTTTTGACCGAACCAATACCGCGTTCCCAAATACCCCCGAATGAGGGAGCGCTAGGCGGAATCCAGTTCCATCCAATGCTCTCTTTTTCGGCAGAAATCTTTGATAACTCAATCAAATCTTTATTTGCCTTTTTGAACCCCAAAGCGTTATCGCAGTACAAGCACTGAACTCTACCACGTCTCGCGACAAATCGTCTTAAAGCAGCAATAAACGCCTCAGCTGTCAAGTCTGAGACCAGCTCTAAATGCGAGCATTTGGTAGCCATGCAAATAAAATACGCTATGTACCCTTTAAAAGTTTTTGCACCCCTGTATTTATGAATTAAGGTTATAGGCCCTGCATAATCCAAGCCAGTATGCGCGAAAGGCTTTGCTTGTGATATGCGCACGGCAGGCAACCTACCCATTGGGGGTTGGTAATTTAGGGGTTTTATTTTAAAACACGGTAAACATTTATTCAACACACGGCGCACTGCTCTTTTTATATTTAATATCCAAAAATTTTGTACCAAAAAATACTGGGTGGATTGCACACCACAATGAAATAATCTCAAATGTGTGCATTCAATAATAAGATCAGTTAATTTATGCTTTTGGGGTAGTAGTACAGGGTGCTTTTTGTCATATAACAGATTAGACTGGTGTAGCCTGCCTCCTACCCTTAATAAATGATTTTTTTCATCCAAGAAAATACCTAATTTTTGAAATAGTTTGGGCAAAATATGTTTAGCCTTGACTTTCTCGATTAAATCCGAAAAAACTAAGCTTTGTACACGTCTAACTAATGCCAAAAGAGCAATGTGCAAGTCAACGTGCGTTAAAAAATATTTTTTATTCTCAGGATTTATAATTTTATTATTTATAAATTGTTGTATACGCGCGATAATGCGTTGCAACTGAATTAAAGAAGAGTGCTTTTCAAGAAGTATATCTAAAAAGTTTGGGCAAGCAGCGACCGTATTTAATGCTGCAGCACCACTGCGTATCTCACCCTCAGCTTCAGTGGGGGTGAAGCTTTCGTTAATTTTAGAAAAGGGCCAAGAGTCTTGCGATAATTTTATAAACTCTGGACCGCCCCACCATAGCGAGTTGTTTAAAATCTCTGAGGGCAAACATCCCCTACTAGCAATATCCGCTGGGTTCTGGTGAGTACGCACGTGATACCAATTCGCAGGGTCGACCCTTTCTTGAATCAAACTGACTCTATTAGCCACATATGGTTTCCACTTAAAAGGTAATGATTTTATCCAATAAAGAGCTACACTTGAATCGGTCCAAGCAAAAAAATTATTAAATTTTATTTTATTTTCGTATGTTTTTATAACAAAAACAATTAACTCCGAAAGCAGCAAACAACTATTTAGTTCCAGACGTGGAATCGAAGTCGTTTTTATGCTAGCTACTCGAGATTTCGATATAAGGATGTAAGTTTTAAAATTATTGTTTTTTAAAACGCTGAGATAGACAACAGCGGCAAAATCCTTTGCACTAGCGTCACAAAAACCGTGCAAATTGATTTCTTCAGCATTTTCAATATCGGTATGGCGTGAAAGCGTAAATTGAGATAAAAGTGGTAATTCAATTTTAAACCGGTCCCATAAACGCAAAATATTGTCTGGGACTTTCTGGTCCCATTCTAGTCCCATGACCCAAAGTTGTTGTATTAAATGTTTAGTGAAAAACGTTACGGGGGAAACCAGACCCGTAGGGTCATAAAATTTTGCAATTTGGCTTAATAAGTTACGCTTTGTACCTGGAGACTCTTGGGGGGATATTTTATATGAAAAACAGTCTGAAGAGGGTTGCCAATACAATCCTAAAATTTTCGTATAATCGTCATTATCCAGTGACATAGAAACAGGGTTAACCAGTTCCTCAGGCAAGTGAGTTAAGACCTCCGGTTGGTTTGAAGACCACTTATGGAGTTGAAAACCACCCCTAGCGAGTAGCTGAGTCAATTCTCCCTGTAATTTGATAGCGTCTTCGACGGAAGAAGTGCCTGTGACAATGTCATTGACAAAATTGTCTTCACTTAGAACTTGGCAAGCCCGTGGAAAATTATTTTTTTCTTCCTCAGCAAGCTGTACCAGAGTACGCAGTGCCAGATAAGGCGATGAAGTAACTCCAAACAAAACAGTTTTTATGCGGAAATGCAAAATAGGACTAGATGGATTAAATCGAAACAAAACTCTTTGGTAATCTAGGTGATCAGGATGCATGTTCATCATTCTAAACATTTTGACAATATCTGAGCATAGTACAACATTATGCAATCTAAACTTCAAAATCACTTGCACTATGTCTTTTTGCAGTTTTGGCCCTGGTAATAAAGTGTCATTTAGAGAAATATTATTTATTTTCGCAGACGCGTTATAGACAATTCTCAATTTCGTTGACAAACTATCAGGTTTTATCACTGCGTGATGACTTATATAATAACTTTTAGGTAAAGAGCACAGTGGGTCAATTAAAAGTTCCATATGATCGAGTTCTAAATAGTCACGAAACGATTTTTTGTATTCCTCATATACAGAAGCATTTTTTATCAATCGATTTTCGAGCTGTAAGAAGCGTTTTTCAGCTACAAAATAGCTATTTGGAAACTCAGGAAGCTCATCGGAGCGAAATGGTAAAGCTACGGTAAATCGACCTTGCGAATCTCGAGAAACTGTAGATGCATATTTCTTTTCGCAAAGTACATCATCAGGGGACATGGATTTTTTCTCAGGGATGCTTTCAGATTCCCAAAACTTTAATAATGTCTTATTTAACTCAGACGCCTCTTGCAAGGTGCATAAATGAGCATGACAAGTTTTTTGAACTGAATCGCTATCGCATTTCCCCATAATAACATATCCAAAGACTGATTTAAAGGCGACAGGACTATTTTTTGTACCTTCAATGCGGCCGTCTTGCATAACATAAGGAAAAATGTCATTTCCAAGAAGCAAATCTATAGGGCTTTGGCGAAAATAGTGTGGATCTGCCAACTCTATGTACTTTAAATGTTGCCATTTTTCATATTTAATATTAGCTAAAGGGAGATCCGCACAAACCTTAGGCAAAACTAAGGCATCCACCATAAAAAACGGATCAGTAGTTTTAAGAGGAAAAATAGAAAACGACACATTGCCAGCAACTGATTGAACTTGTGACTCTCCAATGCCATGAAGCCTTTGATCGGTTTTATTTACTTTTAATCCCAATCGGTTCACGCATTTTTGAGTTATACAGCTCACTATACTGCCGTTGTCGAGCAGCCCTCTACAAATCTGATAATTTCCCCATTTGTCCTGTATTCTGACCATACAAGTACCTAATAAGGCAGGTGCAGACATATTGGTAACCCCAGAAAGTATATTATTACATTGAGGAGGGGGGAGCGGCGGTTGCGGCGAAGGTTCACAACTCGCGAAGTATCACATTAGGTTGTGACGTTTTTTGCAAAATGAACACGCTCTCCGATTTGCATAAACTGGTTTTATGAAAAGAAGAAAAACATATTACGCATAGCTTTTTAATTTTAACAAAATCAAAACGTTCCTTTATCGATTTTTCATTAAAGGAAGGACATTTCGACAAAAAATGGTCTTTATTTTGACCCAGAGAACAAGCTATTTTTTGCTGACCCGTTTGGTTACCACCCGTGGTCAATAAAACTTGTTTATTTTTTTGTCTATTTTTATAAGAAGAAAATTCTTCCATTTGAATTTTGCTAAAATTATTTCCACTGTTAGAAATTAAAAAGGCTGTGCATTGTTTTTCGAGAAATTTAAAAACATCGTCAAAATTTGGCATAGCATTCGATGGTTTAGGGTTCTGAAGCTCAAGACGGGTGCGCGTATCTGGGGATATTTTATTTAATAACATGTGAGTTAAAACAAAATCCCACGCTTTAACCGGGTGTTTGAGAGTTTCCAGTGCATCAGCATTTTGAGAAAAAATATCCAGCAAGTTACGTAACGCTGTAGGATCATCCGAATTAACTTTTGGAGCACTCTCAATCGCCGACCAGATTATCATTCGTAATGTTTAATTTAACTATTTTCATAGGGGACTCCTCTAAACTATTAATTAGATGATTAAATTTTTCAATTGGGAGTAGGTCATCATTTAAATGAACTAAAGAATTAAATGTTTCTAAAAAAGTAGGAAAATTTTTAATATTTCCATCAAACTTTTTTAATCCCATAGGAGGTAGGTAGCTACTGCGCGAAGATCTTGCTTGACTATTACTAGGACCGGGAGTTAAAGCTACATTTTGAGGGAGAATCGATCCAGCCGTCTTAGTGAAAATGGAATCGTATAAGGCAACCGTGGAATAGTAATCCGATTCAAAACTAGAAAGGGTTGCCATTTGTGAGGTCAGTTCCTCCTCTTCCACAAAAACAAGCGAAATTATTTGGTTGTTTATCCCGAAAAAGGACTTTTTTATTAACTCAATTTCCTTGTATCGTGCCGCAAATACACACATACGTCATTTTTTGCCTGCTGCGCTACATCAAATAGGTCTCTCATACGAATAGCTTCCATGCCACCTAGTGCTTGCAGTTTAGAGACTTCCTTTTTTTGTTTCTCGTTTAAAGCCATCTTTTGCAACCAAAATAAGAAACAATTTAAATTTTATTTTATCGAATTTGCCAAATATTATGAACAAATGTATACAGTAAAATACTCACTGAAGAACTAAAAATATGCTCTTACACTGATTTGAGGCAAAATTTACCCTCAAACTTTTATTTTACTGAAGCGTTAATTTATTTTAAATTATTTTTACCCAAATTCATTTATTGTCGAAAGTGCGAGAATATATTCTTTATAAAAAGATAAAGAATACAAAAAACTTGAAACTCTGTACACCTTACACGGGCCTCATACAAAGCGAAGAAAAATCATATTAATCCTTTTTAATTTTATGTTTTATTCAATTTAATTGTTTTATCAAAAAACGAAAAAAATACTGGAATCCGGATCCTGGAGGATCAAATGTTGTATTCTCACAACTCGGCTCAGTATTTCTGGAGAACTATCGCGGACTGTAAAAGGAAATTAATGATATGGAAAAAATACGTTCAAAAAAGGATGCGATATCTTGCAACCACTGACCTGGATCCAACTGCGTTGTAAATTCCATAGGCGCCTCTCTGATGTTTCCAGACTTGTAGGTATTCCTGCTTGTTCCCTCGGGAATGCTGCACTCACGACGTGTAGTTAGTTTTAGGTTGGTTTTTCAACGCGCACCATGAAATAGGTAAGGCACAACGTGAAGTTAATAATATCTGTCGGTCGAGCGAACTTGGCCGTGACCACCGTATGATATTTACTTATCAACTGATTTTATTTTCGTAGGCTGGCTGCATGTGTGTGTTGCTCAAATATAAACACCCTTTTTGCATTAATATACAGCGCGGTTATTTTTAAAAGTAAAATAAGCCAAAACAATTAAATTGAATAGGGATTTAAAATATCAATTAACTACTTACTGAAATTAATTCAAATCAGTATTTTTAAACAACCCTTAACAAAAGTTTCCTAATTAAATCAAAATAAATCTTAATTTGTGAGACCAGTGCAATAATTAGCTGGACCACTGTTATATATTTACCCAAAATCTAAATAAAAATAAACTTAATTTTTAACTTAATTAATTTAAAGGAAATAATCATAGCTATTATGAAGCTACGTTTACTTATATAAGTATCTTTTTATGTACAAAAGTTTAATGTTGAGTGAGAACTGAACAGATAGTCATTAAGATATTTGGCAAAATCGAGCCTAGTCTACATTTGAGGTATTTTGTCGCAATTTAGGGTGCCTCCTAATAATAAAAATCTATCTTGGCCGCCTACCCCCCTAGTCATTCACCCCCTTACCCCCCTAGTCATTCCCCCCCCTTACCCCCCTTAAATATTTGAATTTAAATCTACTATATCTCGGCAACGGCAAGAGATAGAATAATTCTTTTTCACTGTTGTATGTCTATGGACAAGTAGATTGTGCAGTGTATTTGCATGTATTAAAACTAAACAAGATATAAAATAAAAACAACTGGATTTTCAATTTTTTAATTTTTTTAAAATTTTATTTTTGCCTATATTTTGTGAACTAAGTAGTAGTAGATATGACAAAAAATTAAAAAAAAAAAGGTTTTCTGCTGTTTTTGCTCTTTCCAAAAAGATATGTAGATATAAGTTTAAGTTTTAAGCTACTAACTGTGCCGTTTGATTGGTGCTAAAACGCAAAAGCATATACGTATATTAGTAGGTGAGTAAAATTCAACTTCGACAGGGTCATTTCCGTTACCATAAAATATCTTCTAAGACTTAAACTATTACCCTTTCACGTTCTCTCCCTCCTCCCCATCAAAACAATTAATAAGCTAGGTAGGTTTTACTTAATATTTAATAGACAAACTTTTTGCTGGTGTTGATAGTCCAAGCAAGGACTCTACACTACAAGAATCCAGTTGCTGCCGCTCCAACCCTGAAGCATTATAAGATATTTAAGATGGCGGTCGACTAGGGATTAAAAAATTTCAAATAAAAATCAAGAATGAGGGCAATCAATAGCTATTGGGGTCCCATTAAACATAGTAAAAACCCTGACCCCCTTCCCTTTAGGAACATTGTCAAAATGACGTAGAAGAAATATAATGTGAGTAAAATTCTTACAAAATAGTCAAAAATTAAAAGGGAATGGGTTCGGTACTTTTACCATGTTTAATGGGACCCCAATAGCTATGGTCGTGCAGTCAAATTGGAAATATTCAATTTTTGGGTGATTTTGATATAACTTGGCATGCTGTTTAAGGACTCCCTACGAAGTTATGAAAAAACAGTGATTTGCTCGGCGTCGCATTATAGGTAGCGTCGCGACGCCTTTAAGGTGAAGATTGATAGTAACCTACTTTTTGTCAAATATCTCAAAACCGGTAATTTGTAGGACAATTTTGTTTTCAGTTTTATGTAGCCAGTAGATGTATCTATCTACCGCGTTTTGTTAAAAAATAAAAAAAATTGCTCTTAAGATTAAATAATTTTTTTTAAGTACTACTACTCATTTTTTTATTCTTATTTCTTGTCTAAATATTATTAAAACCTAACAAAATTATTTACAAAAATATTCCGGTAAATATAAAATAGACCGGGTGTCTAATAAAAAAATTCAAACATAAGTAATGCTATGTAAAAAAAAACATTGGATTTAGGACTCAATTTGACATCTCTTATTTGTATGCCTCGGATTTCTATATTTTCTGGGTGATTTTGATCCTCCAATAGAATTAGTTATATTAAGAAACAAGCTTTCAAAAACTGTATCATTTTACAAAAATCGTGCCGGAGTTTTTATGCCAAACATATTCAAACTTTTTACAAAATTGTCGAAATTCCAAAAAATACAACATTTACCTTAAATATCGTTTTAAAAATGACAATTTTATAATGTTTAAAATCCGAACCGCCCCGAACCAAATTTAAAGAGAACCTTAATTCTCGAAAACGGAACCAAAATTGTTATATTTAGTAGGGGTGCCGACTACAAAAACTTCAATTATTTGCTGTCAAAATATTAATATGCTTTATGCCTCAAAATGCTTTCAAGTTATATAGAACCTTAGAACCTACAATACATTTAAATAACTGAAGCCCATAGCAGGACCCGCCCTAGATATTTAGGCGCCCTGGGCAAAACAGTAAATTGGCGCGCCTGTACTCATACTTCTAAATACATCTAATCCGGCTACTCTATATGTACAATTTAGAGCAGAAGCCCGGTTTGCCCGTGCCTACTACGGGCCCTACCCATAGACGTACTAAAGGGGTCTAAAGTTACAAAAAATACAAATACCAAATAAATTATTGGCTCTTTTCTGCGGCTTTTGGGGTTTGCAAGTACCTACAAATGTTTTCTATTTAGCTCTAGATCAGCGTGTACCTATATTTATTGTACTATATTAGTTGTAGGGTAAAAATATTATAATAAGACAACTTTAGGAATGCTTTATATAGGCAGTAAATTTAAGGCATTATTTGTAAAATGTTGGCATAATTCCCATAATACCTGTTATAAAATTAAAACTAGGGAAGTATTTACATTCGTGTAAAAAAATATCCAGTGAATTTAAAATTAAGCATCGCGGTGGCGTCATCATGTTTCCTCCCAATTTGTTGGTCACCTGAGTTACTACTGATACACTTATCGACCTTAAGGAAATCGTACTCTATGCAATACCACCTCTAGAGTATTATTTCAAGTATCTCATAGTTATATGGCTCCAAGTAATTAGAAATCTGATGGCTTGGAATAAATGTGTCAAAAACAATGCAACACATTGTGTCATTATCTTTTTGGTGCGTTCGTAGAGAAGAAAATCAGAATCTTTTAATAAAATTTCGCAACAAAACTTATTTTGGTTTCTTGGTAAGTACATTTTTTTATAAAATTACCGGTATTTCAAAAATATCGCTAGCGAAGTTTATTATTTCATAAATATCTAAGTTAATAAGTATTTTTTTTCTATTTCGGTAAATTTTGTTTTTTCTAACTAGAGAATGTTAAATTACATGTTTTTATAATTATTAGGTTCAGGTCAGGGGCTAGAGTATTGGCCGCCTATTTTGATGCCTCTTCTGATCATAGAATTCTTTAAAATGTTATTTATATATTTTGGATTATAATATTTTATCAAAGTTTAACAGGAAGTAAAAAAAAATATCATTATATGGTAATTTTTTTCAGAAATTATTAGCATTGTTTGCTTTTTAATTCTGCTTGCATTTCTTTGCTTATGAATTCCTTATTCATGAACTGCTTTTAATGAACAAAAAAGCATCATGGTTAACATCGATAGGAGGAGAAAATTTCTCGGAAATAAAAATAGCGATCCTTCATAAAGAGACAAACATTATTTAGTCGGACATCTTTGATTTAAAAATTGACGAAAGTTGCTATGGTGATGCTCAAAGAGCAATCGATTCTCACTATGATACTTTTCATTTAATTGAAATCGGTTTAGTTTTAATAAATTTGTGAGGAAATGCAGACAGAATTAGGCAATCGTATAGTTTGTGAAACATCTTCTTTGCTCTATCAATGGTTAAAATAAAAATTAATATTTTCAAAACTGCTGAACCAATTTTAATGATTTAAGTCTTGTTCTGTGCGGCGGAGAAAGGGATTTTTAACGAATTAAAAAAAAAAAACGAATAGTTTCTTATAAGAATAAACAAACCTCTTTGAAAGGTTAAGTTTGATTTTGACCGCCATCTTGGATTTAAAGAAGGTGATAAATTTCGATAGGGACCTTTAAAGAGCAATTCATTTTTGCCTTGATACTTGTTATTTCAGAAAAATCGGTTTAGTAATAATTAATTTATTAGGAAATGAATGGAGACAGAATTGAAAAGGTAATTGTATAATCTGTACAACAAAGGTTAAAACAAAAATTTTTTTGGAACAATCCAACTGATTTTAGTAATTCGTACCACGTCCGTGCGTGGATTTTATTTTTAATTAAAAAAAAAACAAAAAAAGATCTGGAGCATAAAAATAAACAAGCAAATTTAAAGGGTTTAGCATGATTTTGTACGTCATCTTGTAATTTCAAGATTGCGGGTAATTTTTTTTCTTAAAATCCTGATTCATTTCTTGCAAACATCAGCTTTTTTCAATAAAATTGGTAGCATAGTTCAAGAGTTATAACAAAAAAAAATCCGTTCTTTTTTGCTCCACCCTGTATTTTAATAAACTGGATTATAGTATGTGTTCAGCACCCCCACTAATTAAAAAAAAAATTAATGCTTTATATAATGAAAGTACAAAAATGTCTATAGTTAAGTTCAAGTCATAGATATATAGCAAGTTAATAACAGTAATGACTTATTTTTATGGGATTTCATAGATTCAAAAACATAATAATAAAAACTTAAGAAAAAAATATTTCAAAATAAAGTGTAGTAAAAAAATGTTTTTGTTATGAGCGAAATCCATGGATTTTATAAAAAAACAGACTTGACCAAATTCAAAAATTTTTGCATCATTTCGTGCGAGTGAAAAATCTAGGTTATAATATATTCTTATAGGCAGACTCAAAAGAAACCTTAGTTTGCAACCAAACCCAAAATCACCCCTAAAACCACTTAACCGCTTCAGATAAACCAAAATTAAGGAAAAATTCAAAAATGTAAATTTTGATAAAAACTAAATTTAACAATCTTTATTTAATGGAACTTAATCACGCTTCTAACGTGTAATACCTTGTTAGAAAGGCACACTCATTGTCTGCCTAAAAGTGAAATTAGAACTGTCCTATCTAGTGTAGTTATTTCAAAAAATCTGGATCAATGTCACATCACATTTGAAAGCGTCGCAACGCCGCATATATTACGCCGCCGGAAAAAAAAATTATGATTTTTGTAAATGTCTTCATAAGTTTATTAATCGTACCAATTTATATCAAAATCACCACAACTTCGGAATTTCTGCCCAACGACTATTGATTGCGCCCAGTCTTGAATTTTATTTTTAAAATGTATATACTTTTATATGCTTAAGGGTCAGAGCGGGAACAACCCATATACATAATATTCCAATACTCCCGATTACCCATTTAAACAATGAGCGAATTTTTACACATACAGAGAAAACTGTCAGTCTGTTCTTTACAAATCCCGCAAATTGATCTGCGATAAAGACAAACTTATGCTTAATTAATATGTGCTTAACATTTTTATTTCGTAATGTGTGCTTCACGAAATGAAAGTTGCCATATGGGTTAGAACTTGACAAGTTCCATACCCTAAGGGGTATGGAATTAAGTTAACAAAATAAGTAATATATACCTACCATATAGATTTGGAGTATTATGTATATGCCACAACGGGATTCCTCAGTAGAGCCCTTGCTTGGACTATAAACACCTGTAATAAAATTTGTCAAACCATTCTTGTTAGCTACCTAGCTTATTAATTTTTTTTTTATTTTAGGTAATACTAGGGGTCTGGAGAGGAGAGGGACAACGTCAGGGGCTAATAGTTTAAATATTTTAAGGCTGCTATATTTATGTTCTAAAAAATATCAAAGATGGATGGAACTGCTCATATACGTATATAAATTTGTGTATTGGCACCAATCAAACGGCGGTGTTGGTAGTTGCGATGGCAAAATCGCATATCTATATATATTTTCGAAAAGAGCGAAAACGCCAGAAGAACATTTATTTAAAGTTTTTTTTTTATATTTACTTTAGTTTATAAAATATTGGAAAAATATATATTTTTTAAAAATTGAAAATGCAATTTTTAATATATCTTGTTTGGTTTATAAGATATGCAAATAATATAAATACAAAGCACAATCTTTATTGTTGAAACAACCTACAACAGTGATTTTTTTTTGTTCTATCATCTTCCCTTGCCAAGATATGAAAGAATTAATTTCCAATATTTAAGGGGTTGTGAGGGGGAATGACTAGAGGGGATGGCCAAGATAGATTTTTATTATCAGGAGGCACCCTAATTTACGAAAAAATACCTCAAATGTAGGTTAGGCCCGATTTTGCTAATTATCTTAATGACTATCATATCAGAAATATGCCCAGTTTTAGCGTAATGGCCTAAAACAACGCCTAAAAACTGCGCGTGGGGTTAACAAAACCCCACGGATATGTACCTTTCTAAAAAGAGCAAAAATGGTGGAAAGATATTTATTAAGACATTTTTTAGTGTCTGGTATGGGTTAGACAATATGGACAAAAAAAAAGTTTTTTAAAAATACATACTTGTTTAGTTTTCGAGATATGCAGTAGAGCATAGGTACATCATATAATCTAGAGATCACTAGACAAACAACGGTGAATTTTTGTTGTATCTCTGCTGGTTGCTGAGATATTGAAGAAATGATTTTAAGGGGTCGAAAGGGGGGTGGAGGGGGTATGGCCGGGAGGGGGGAAGACCAAGATATATTTTCGTGGTCAGGAATCACCCAAGTTTCAAAAAATATACCTTGGCAACCATCATCATTTAAGTGCAGTAGAAATGCCCTACGCCGGCCGCTCTACTATAGGTTGGGTTTTGGCTCTAGATGGTTCCATTTAAAAATTAATAAAATCCACCGGACATAAGACAAAAAAAAGGGTGGGGAATGGAACGAGGGGTGGCTCAATAATTTCTTTTGGTGTACAGGTTCGGGCGAATACCAGGAAGTACTGGGAAATATACTAGGAAATACCGGAAAGTGCTTGAAAAATACTAGGAAATACCATTGAAATTTGAGGAAATACTGTAAAATACCAGGATTACCCTAGGTATTATACCGTCGGTATTTCCTTTTGGTGTAAAGAAATCGGTGATCGAGCCACCCCTCGAAGTAGAATCGTGTGAGCTTAGGTGCCTAGGCCCAGGCGTTTTCTTAGTTATGTAGACTCGTACCATTTTTTTATGTTCCTTAAAAGTGAAATGGTGTGCAGAATGGCGACCAACTCAATCTCCACTCTGTACATGTAAAAGTTGAAACATCAGACGCTAGATTTCTTGGAATGGTGGTCGACTCGAGCCTACATATTGATCAGCTAGCTAATTGCATATCAAAGCAATAAAGTAAAAACCGAACCGAAATGGAACTAAGATCCAAACAATCTACAATATTTATATTTTTTAATGGGTAAAATAGATAGATTTTTATCTTGATGCACAGTTATTAATATAGTACCACACAAGTAATATTTTTACCAGAACTTTAATTTTCAAAATCTACCCATACCCTTTTTTCGGCTTATGTCCGGTGGATTTTATTCATTGTTTAACGGGACCATCTAGAGGCAAAATCCAACCTAGGTACCAAATTTCATTAAAATCAAGCAAGTAGTTTTTGAGTTATGCGCGTTCATCGTTATAGAGATACAGGCAGACAGACAGAATGTAAAAGTAACATTACCCACTACTAGAACGCTAAAGAGCTGAGTTTTGGCCAACTGATAGGAACTATGTTATGGAAAACTATTATTGCCCGGTTTCAGAAATTATACAAAGTTGGGATTTGGCAAACTAACAGAAATCATAGAAGTTATTAAAAAGAAACTCAGACCCCTCCCTCCCCCCCAAGCACAAATTGATAAAAATAGAAATTTATTAATTTCAAAAGGTAAAAGCTAAGACATTGTAAAAATTTTGAGTATATTCCGCATATTTTAATTCCTTTAAAAAAGGGTGAAATCATCACAAAAACATTTCATGTAAAAAAGCCAAGTACGCGAATAATATCCCTGGAATAATAACATAGAACCCTTGTTTATAATAACAAATAAACTGCTGACGCCGTACATTGAAGTTTATATATGCGCCCAGAAACATAAAATAGGTATCATTATTATACTATAAACGATAGTGGTCATTAGTAATAAGTCATTTTTGTAACCTTTTCGAAAATAAATTGTTTTTTAAAAGCTACTTCGCCGGACTTCGTATTTAATTCGCGAAAATGGTATTCCGTAAAAATAATTGAGATATAAAGTATAGCCAAGTTCTCCAATATACATTTCAAAATGAAAGGTTTTTACTAGTTTGGAAAAGTTTTGTTAAACTTTGCTAGGGGGGGGGGGGGATTTCTGTTAGTTTGCAAAATCCTAGCTTTGTATAATTTCTGGAATCATGCAATAAGAGTTTTCCATAACTGAACATGTATAGGGGAGGGAAGTAAATTAAAGTCTTGGTTAAGTTTTGTCATAGTTTCTATCAGTCTGATAAAGCTCAGCTCTCTAACGTTTCTGGAAGTGGGTAATGTTACTTTTACATAATTTTACATGTATAGGGGAGGGAAGTAAATTATTTGGTCATAATTTTTATCAGTCTGCAAAATTTCAGCTTTCTAGCAAGTCTGGAAGCACAGTAGAATTTTAATGATCTATACATGAGTGGGTGAGTGGCAAATTCGACGTTCTATAAAATTCCGTAACCACTTTACTGCTTTATAGAAATCCATGAAACTTGGAGGGATTGTTAACAGTCTACAACTGTGCAAAGTTTGAGCTTGAGATTCCGAAGTAAAATTATAGATGTGTCAAATACGGGCTGAAATGTTTCAAGAAAAGGTGGTACAGCAGTTTGCGCAAACTTGGTGGGGCACTACCGTGCCCCCAGATTCCGTTCAAAAGTTAACAGGGAGGGGGCGGTTTTTTACGTCCGCACTGTATATCTCAAAAATGACAGCAGCTAGAGTTACTTAGTTTGCACTAACATCATTTTTAGCAAAATTAAAGCTCCTTAAAAACCCAGAAAGAAGAAGAAAAATGGTAGTAGGGTTCCTTTTTCCAAAGTTTAAAAAAGCATTTCTTAGGATACTTTTACGTGATTTTAAAAGATTTAAATAAAATTAATTAGTTTAATTAAAATAATTGATAATATTTACACCATATGGATATACAATGTAGTTAAAAATCATAGTAAAAAATCAAATAAAATATTACACACTAGAAAAAATGTTGAGAAAGACCATGATATTCTTATGTATTTTTTGACCCTGAATCCGAAATCGGGTCAAAAAAGTCACTAGACGTCTGAAACTTTTCCCAATAGGTCAATTTATTTGAAACCAACGATAATCGGTAGAAAAAGTTTACAAAAGCAATAAAAGAGAAAAGATGGTTTGCCAAACCTCATTTTTTTTGTTGATTTCATATGAATTGACCCACTGAGAAATGGTCTGTCTTACGAATCTCGACATTTTTTTTGTGTTATCTCATCTGTCAAATGTTTTAAACCATTATTTAAAATTAAGACATTTTTACATGCCTTAACTTTATTTCGATAAAAACTACTATTTTGCTCACCTCTTTTACCACCATACACGCACTTGTTAACCCTTCTCTAATATCTTGAGGTTGATAGTACCGTTTTTTGCGTCCTTTTTGTTTGGCTAGCCTTCTTGTCCGTATGCTTGGTCCTGGTGACAGCATATCATACGCGGTTTCAGCCGTTATCTGTAAAAATTTGTAAATATAACAGTTCAGATTAAATCACTAGGCTGATCTAGCCACAACAGGCAAGATTAAGATTGAAACCACGGTGTTACATAGTACCGTTTAAACTTTAAAATTTATTAGAGGCTATTTAACTCTCTGATCTTCAAACTTTTTTAACTAGCCTGCCTAGTATGGAATTATATAGTTACTAAATTACAGATAATAGTACTGCAGAGAGCAGCCTATCGACCCCTTTGCTTCACAAATTTTTCAAACTGCTACAAAATGGCACCAGACATTTAACAAAAATATTTCAGAAATTTTGACGGATATCTGTGCTAAACAAAAGAAATAGAAACGACAAACTTTTGGTGATGGTATTCTGCAAGTTAGAACCAGTTAGCAAAATATCGTTGAGGCCAAGACGGTATGAGCTACTAGTGGGAGCGTCAAAAACAACGCGATTCTTTTTTGTACTACAATTTGAAGGGGTAAGAATAAAAAGTTTCCCTAAAGTTAAGGTGCATTTTTATTAGAATAAAAGGGATTCAAGTGATTTTAAGTACACCTAGTACACACTAGATGTACTTAAAATCTACATACCGTGGGTCGCCAACTATTAGAGAAACTTCTGCGTCTATACTGATTAAAAATTTTAATTCAATAAACCCCGCCATACAGGATTGAAATGTACACTAGAAAACTCGAAAACGTAGGATTTTTGCGCCTACAGGCGCGAATACGCAATTAGTCTTCGTTATCACGCCAAGTAACAAACGGCATGTTAAAAACTCAAGTGATTCAAAAAATCTTAAAATTTAATCCAATTAATATTGTTAAGCAATTCCAGCAACGTGCTAAAAGGAGGAGAGCCCCAGGATGGTCCATTTTTGGTTTTGTATGGCTTGCTAATTTTTACTTAGGAAATTGAAGAACCATAGAATTATACAGTCCGCGCTTTATTTAAGAATAGAGAGTGAAAACTACCCCGAGGCTTCCAAGGTTCTCCTTAATAAACATTTTTATGGATGATATTTGCGAAGTCCCTCGACTTCCGATCAATTCACATATTCGTACACACAATCTTAAAATTTATGTACCAAACAGAATATCCTTTCAGCAATCGCAAAAATATGGGATCCGCTTGGATTTCTGTCACCTCTGTCATTCTTAGCAAAAAGCATTATGAGTTTCTGCATAATAGTTCATGGAACCAAAAGCCTCCAGACTCGTCTAAATCTTTGAAACAAATTCAGTAATGAACTCAAATGCGTTTCGAATATTTCCTTGCCACGCTATATTTTTTCTTGTCAAGTTAAAAGTTGTAAACTTCTAACCTTCTCTGATGCGTCTGAGCTTGGTTACGCCAGCTGTTTATATGCTCGTACTGAGTTGCATGGTGGTGAAATCAGGTCAGTCTTGGTCTTGAGCAAATCTCTAGTAGCTCCTATCGGTGGGCGGTAGGTGGACGCTTGCGGCGTTCATCCGGAATTTCATACGACTTCAAACATCCCATTTTACTGCTTCGAACTTACCGATTATTAAACACACAGCATTCATTTGAAGAGATATATAGAAACATAGTAAAAAGCTTGAAGGAAGCAAGCAAAGAAGCTGTTGGACACCAAGATAATAGAAATAACAATAAGATGTGGACAGAGGAAATACAGGAAACGGTCAAGGAGAAAAAACGCACATACTTGAAATGGCTCAGTACTAATGAGCAAAGAGACTTGGAAATCTACAGGGATACCAGAAGACAGCTAAGAAATTTGATACGCACAGAAAAGAATGAAATGTTTGAGCGCAAATGCCACGATATAAATACACACGTAGGAGGTAGGCAGAGTTCTGAAGTATGGAAATTCATTTTTACAGTAAAAAACCCAACAAAACAAAAAGTAAACATCCAGATCATCAAACCAGAACAATGGACAGAACACTATAAGGTACTGCTGCAGAAGACGAGACCCGAATATTTGGCAGCGTCCCTGAGGAGAGACATAGAAGTACATGGAGAGGAAGTAATCATCGAAAAAGAAATGATAAAGAATAGTATTAAAAAGCTTAAATCCGGAAAAGCTAGCGGACGTGGGGGAATATATGCTGAAATGCTCAAATATGGATCAGAGAAACTACTCGAAAATCTCACATATAATATCAATCAATGCATAAACGGCATCCAGTACCTGATGATTGAAAAATTGCATTCATATCCTCAATACATAAAAAAGGAAACAAGCTGGATTGCAACAATTACAGAGGAATTTCAGTAACCAGTACTCTAAGTAGATTGTACGGTAGGATTCTTAGAGATCTAATAGAGAATGATTTTCATGAAGAAGAAGAAGAAGAGCAAAGTGGGTTTCGTGCAGGCAGATCTTGTAGTGATAATATTTTTTGTCTTAAACAAGTAATTGAGAAAAGGAGCGCCAGAAATATAGAGACTCATGTTACCTTTGTGGACCTACAAAAAGCATATGATATCGTTCCAGTAGAAAAATTATGGACAGTGCTAGAGTAGACTAATATCAATCATAAATACATAAAAGTGATAAAAGAACTATACAAAGGGTCAAAATCTAAAATTAAAATTGGAAATCGACTTTCTGTATCTCTCCAACTCTTTTTATAATATATATATATATATATATATATATATATATATATATATATATATATATATATATATATATATATATATATATATATATATATATATCGCAGTAGCCCTAAAAAACTGAAAACGCAAAGTACACGGCATGGGAATACAACTTAACGACCGATTTACCATATACACACTCAGTTTGCTGACGACCAAGTAATTGTAGCTAATGATAAAGAAGACATAGAGTATATGATGAGAAATTTAACGGAAGAATACCAAAAGTGGCGGTTAACAGTGAACGTGGACAAGACACAGTACTTATGTATTGGAAACGAATCAAGTGAATTAGAACTAGAAAATAGACAAACAATATCTCCATGCAATGAGTATGTATACTGGAAAAAAAGAATAGTAAAAGCAAAAAAGGTTATTGTTTGTCTTAACAGTATTTTATGAAGCAGAGAGATAAAAAAGAATGTAAAATTTGAAAAGCACGCTGTTGTATGGAATAGAGACTTGTCGCGGAACAGAAAAATACAAAGCAAAAATTGAAAGTGTCGAAATGAATGCCATAAGAAGATCAATGAGAATATCCAGAACAGATCATATAAGAAATTAGATCATAAAAAAAAGAATGGGAATCGAGGGAACCATAACTGATGACATCACTAAAAGGCAACTGATATGGTACGGCCATGTACAACGAATGAGCGACGAAAGATTACCAAAGCAGGTCCTAGACGCAGAAAAAGAGGGCGTCCCAAACTGGAATGGCAACAGTCAATCCAAAGATCAATGAGTCAAAAAAACCTGACGGAAGATGACTGTCAGGATCGAAGAAGGTGGAGAATAGGCGTCGGACAACGTAGAAAAACGTTCTAAACCGACATAGTAGTAGTAGTACTTACCGATTGACACCTAGGACCCTACAATACTGTACTTTATGTAAATCGCCAAATGTTCTGGAGCTTGCACGTAAATCACAAGCGACTGTTGATTCAACTTTGTAGGAGGTATCAAGCAACTTCAGGAGATATCTAAATCAGCGACTGAAAGCCTATAAATCCGTTGTTGACTAAAACTAAACGGCAATTAATTCCGCACTAAATGGTGTGATCCATCGGTTGAAATTAAAATTTATATATATATATATATATATATATATATATATATATATATAATATATATGTCTATAACGTTCTCCGCCGTCTTCTGATTTCCAGCCTCCATTGGTCTCGGGTGGTCCAGAGATCCTCATCTACTCCCATTTCTCTGATGTCTGTCTATTCCTTTTCTCCAACTCGTATGGTTATCTTGTGTTTAACAGCCACAATTTCTCAAACTCTCTCATTTCTCACTCTTTCCAGTTTTGATTTTCCGGCAGCGCGTCTCCATTAATCCATTTCAGTGGCCTCAAGAGACGTGCGAGCTTTTTTTTAGGAGCCATACTTCACCACCATAACTGATGACACTTTTCACTATGCTGTTGTAAATTATATATTTGTTTTGTTTTGATACAGCTTTATGCCAGAGAATACGGTTGAGTTGTCTAATTGCTTTTCTTAACGTAAAAACAATCAACTTAAACTCAAATTTGAAACAAAACGTAAAGCGCTTAACGTGCAGTTTTACGTAAAAATACGTAGCACAACTTAATTGTGAATAAGTGATCCACAGTGGATCTACCAGATCTGAATCGAGCTTGTTCTTCGGCGTCAATATCACAGTATTCCACAGTAAGCACGGCGATTCCTCTATAATTATCACATACGTCTATACTTCCCTTCTTATGTATAGTTGTTATGTACAACGTTCTCCATTCTTCTGGCAAACTTTCTTCATTAATGCATTTCTGGAATAGGCTAGCTAATTGTCTTTATAGTTTTTCTGTGCCGTGTTTAAGTAATTCTAGATGGATGTTACCGGGGCCTGGAGATTTTCTGTTTTTTAGAGATTGACAAATCAGTTTCTTTTCTTTGGTATTGATTCTAGTGGGGATGCTGCTGTTGGTATTTAAATGTTGGATTGTGGCTGTTGTGGTTGTTAATATACTGTCCGTTGTTCAAGCAGCAGTTTTGAGAAGTATTTATCCTACTCTTCCAAAGTTATTGGTGAGATGATATCGTTTGTCTTAATCTTAATTAAAATTTTAATTTAATCAAGGACGAAGCAAAACCTTCCTTGCAATGGTTATTGTGTAAAATCCTGTCAGCAAACAAGGCCTTTTCAAATGTCCGTTGTGTTCCTCACCATTGGATCCACGCTAAATTTCATATTCAAATTTTTTTTGTAATTTCTTGTCCATGTCCTCGTTTTAAGTGGACGGAAATGTTTGAAAAACTTTTGAGTCTATATTCTTTAAAAATTTGAATTTAATAAATTCTACCATACAGGATTGAAAGGTGCACGAGGAAACTCGGCAAAGCAGGATTCCTGCATCTATACGCGCGATAGAGTGCGCAATTACTCTTCGTTATCACGCCAAGTAACGAACGGCATGTTAAAAACTCAAGTGATTCAAAAAACCTCAAAATTCAATCCAATTAATCCATTAACCGAGTAAATTAATTTATATGATTTAGTTTTAAGCAATTCCAGCAACGTGCTACAAGAAGGAGAGCTCCCAGGGTGGTGTATCTGCGACAGAAAAGGTAAGTGCATTTGTGGTTTTGTATGGCTTGCTAATTTTTACTTAGGAAATTTTAGAACCATCCGCGCTTTATTTTTTCGAAGGAATGATTCAATTCCGATTCAAATCTTTAACACCAACATACGTTAAAATGTAGCTCGAACAAAACTAAAAATAACCCCTTTGTACTAACAAGTATCAAGTGTACTAATTTTAAATACACAAAATTATTTTCAATCCTCTGAATCATAAATGTTACACTTGGAATCACTGGGCTACGCTAATGGAGCGATCGCACGGCCAAGAAAACAAAATAATACGACGGCGCCCCTTTTACGTTGTCGACTTTTGTGAATGCTAACTTTTCAGCTGTTGTGTAAGGATATCGCCACAGCAAGATATCCTTACATATTGTTGTACAAAATGCAAAAAAACGGTAAAAAAAAGCAAAAATTAACACGTGTTTTGCTGAAAAAAATAGCAAAACATAGTCACGTAAGCCGACAAACTAAGTTTCCACACATTAAAAAATCAGGCAGTCGAGGGCCTCCCGCAAAAAGTAACTTTATAGAATTATTGTAACTGTCAAAATGACAGTGTTACTTACTAAAGGGGATTATCTCAGTTTTGCGTAAAATGCAGTTAAAACCTTTTCGTGTTGGACGGCAGAACTTCGAAAACCAAAGAATAAAGAAATTGGTTTGGATTTTTTAGGGTATTGGAAGTCCCGTAACGATTCTGCACATGCGCAGTTCGATATTGATACTGATATGGGCAAATAAAAAGAGATGCCTTTTTATCCTATTCTTTTTTTTTTACTTTTAAGTAAATATTTATCATAATAAATTTTAATCTATTTTTAGTAAACATCATTTTTGGTTAATATTTATCCGACGAAAAGTTAAAAAAAACTATAAACATATAACTTTTAAACAAAATCGAAGATAGTTAAATCGCTGCCTCAGACTTACAGAGAAATCTGACACTGATCAGAGTAAATTAAACAAAAAGTTGCAAAGAAGATAAATTCATTACATATTCACCTGAATCAAATAAATTATTCTACTGGTAAGCTCCAGGGCTGCCATTGCAGTGGATGTGGTAAAGCTGTTCGCACCTCTTTGCAACCCTCTCACAATTCTGCCATCTTTCTGGTACTGTTCTATAGGTAGCCAAAATAGGTCTCGGATACCCTGGACTACGAAAAGTTTAATATAGATATTATTTTTGAATAACAAAATCTTTACAGATTTACAAATTTAATGTCGGTATGCACCATCGCAAAAATTTGTCAATTAAATTTTAATCAGTGACCAAATAATTCCAGATTATTTCTTATACACCAAGCAGTGGCGTATATAGAAAAAGTTTCGGGGGGGGCTCGAGACAATTTTGGGGGGGGCCGAGACCTCATAAGGCCGTATTTTATGTTTGTATTCATGAAATATGTGGAAAATATCTAAAAAAAATCTTAGCTTCGGGGGGGGGGGGGGGGCGGCCCCCCGTCCCCCCTATATACGCCACTGACACCAAGCTCAAATTTTCACTAATCGCCTGCTCTTATTAAATGGTCGAAGTCCGTGGTTTAAATAAAGATAAATGTTGATTAACTAATAAGTGAGGTTATGAAAGCGTCTTGTTGTTTTACTATTTTTGTAAGCTCTGTGATTCCTGTGGCTATTACAACAAAAAGGTAACAAAAAAAGAGTATGGAGGTACAAGATGTGTTATTCGATGATGACCTTGACATTCATGACATTATTATGCAGGGATTCCCTCGCCGATTCAATGAGATAGCAGAGTACTTCCACGACATGGATGTATTAGGGTTATTTCGGCGATTCGGGCTCACAAAGCCCACTGTCACCCTCCGAGAAATTAACATAAAAACATGGTTTTGGTTCGACCTAACTCGCCGCCGAGTCAAATCGCCTCCGGAACAGTTCACCGCCGGGACAATTTGCCTCCGGGAAATAAACACACGTGTCTTATGGCGTTACTATCTTCTAACGTTTTTAAACTATGAACAAGAACTTGACGTCACTGTTTTTTTTACTTTACGGAACTAGGAATGCTTCCGCCAACAAATGACTTAGAGTAAAAAATTAACATTTAAGGTATGTTCATAACCGAAGTTTTGTTTTTATGTCATAAACAAAAATATAACTATAACAAATTGTTTTAGGTTTTATTAAAACCACCCCCAACATTGCAATTGTGACCGGCTTGTTTCACTGAGGTCTGATTACGAAATAAAAATTACCTAATCAGAGGAACAAATCCTTTAGTGCATACCCTGAATCCTTAATCGTTGATTACCAATTTAGCCGTGATTAGCTAATTTATAAAACACCCTATAACGGTGCATACAGACATAAGAGTTGCATAAAACATAAAAAAATTAGTAAGGAGCATAGGTGGATCTACTATAATAGTTGAAACAAAAATTATTATTCGTACCTTGTTATGCACGTCGAATACAGCTTTTCTATGGATTTAAAAAGTTTAAATGTTTCTCAAAACAAAATTATTTTAAAGGGTCAGTTTAATTATGTCCGCAATTTATTTTAAATTTCAAGAGGGCGATTTATTTTGGTAATGTTTTTTAAAGCCCGATCGATCTTTATCATAATGCTTTTTATGTCATTGATATTGGTTCAGTAATAATGAATTTATAAAAAATAAATGCAGACAGAATTGAGAATCTGTAGAACAACAGTATTAGGGATTTGCTGTAATGACTTTAATGATTTCGGTAGCGGAAATAGAGCTTTTCTACAACGTCACAAAATTATATATCAATAAATTTTGGGAGCATAAACAAACGAGCCAATTTGAAAGGTCAACTTTAAATTTTGGATTTCAAGGTGGTGGACAAAAATGTACATTTGCAAAAAAGTAATTAATAATTTAGTTTTATTTTTGGGCCTCCCCTATTTTTAGGGCCTAGAACCGCCACTGGTAGGAGAATAAAAAAAACTTTTTTTTTCGTTCTTTCACTTATATTTATCATTATTTAACAAGGCCTTTAGCTAAAAGATTTTAATGCCACGTTTTCATTATGGTGAGAACGACCGAATAAAATCGTTTGTTCGGGTGCTTAGTGTAAACGGACTGCAAACGAATTCGTTTCAGTTCACTAATGTTTATATTCAAGTCGGTAAATTTGCCAATAATTCAAGGAAACTCGTGTTCAGTTTGGACGGTTTAAAACTTTATTTTGTTGTTCTATACAAGCTCCAATTCTTTGGCTAGATACTTCTTCAAGGGCAACTTTCTACAGCTTAATATAAAAAGTTGATAAATTTACTTACCTAGCTGCAGCAAAGCATGCATAGGTCCAAAACCGCCCAAAATTGTAGAAAGCTGATTTCGTTTGATGTCACTCAGCCATTCTTGAATTAAGTAGTTAACCAGTTTCGCAAAGCCCAACAATCCGTGGCGATAAACTATGCGTTTTAATCGCAACTCGGAACAGTTTAGCTGACCTAATCCCATAAGAAGGCCGGCCAAACGTCCGTGTTTCATCTCGACCCGTTTGCCGTGATAGTCCAAACGGATTAAAACGTCATTGGAAAATATAACTTTTCTACAAAAAAAACCGCTTTGATTACGTTTTTTAAGTGAGGTTTTTTGTGCCAAGCATTTTTAAAATAACTATTTTAAGAAAGAACACAAGATGAAATTAAAATTAAGAGGAAAAACCAAACGAATAAAAAAGAATAAAATAACTTTGGGTCAGAACTTTTTTATTTCAAAAATGGGCTTTATAGTTTACCGCTATAGGTACAAAAGTTTGTAAATAGTTGATAAATTTGTGGTCAGACAGTTTTCTAAGAATTTTTTAAAACTATTACTACTACTGAAAGTGATGTCCAACCAGGCCTCTGTGCATTTCAAAAATTTCGATACAAGATATATGTAATAAAATATAAAAATGGACTTACAACAAATAAGTATTTTTTAAATGATATTTAAAACAAAACAATATGTTTACAAAAAAGGTTTTTCAAATATTTTAATATATTTATTTTTGACCGCACCCTAAATTAAGTCATTATTCATCATTCACAAGATCATTTTAGTATCTGAGCACCTTAAAGGTATACTATGTTAAGTCACATTAAAAAAAAACTGAGCTAATAGATTTTTATACAGTAAAAATACCACACCTTAATATGATATACAGTTTTAAGTCTATAGTTCCATAGTTTCCGCAATAGATGGCGATAAACAGTGTTAAGTCCTACATGGGTTTGGGGGTACAGCTACTTTATATAGTGATTAGTTTTTGAAACATTTTAGTTTCTTATGATGTCGTTAATATCTGTTTAAGGACAACAACATTAATTTAAAAAGAAATGTAATATCCACTAAAAGACAACAAACGCTAAACATTTCTTTAAACGTGTTTTTTGTATTAATATATTTTAGTGACTTAACACACTTTACTTCTGAGGTGCTGATCTACAATAAATAAACACATCCGAAACATGCTTTGCTAAAGAGATTAGATTTATTCAATTAAATCCAAACCCTGATATATAAAGTATTTTGTAAATTTTTCGCTAAATAGCTTAGGTTTTAAGAAAACAACCTGCTATAATAAAAAAAATCGGTAATTTTTAAAAATTACTTAAATATTGCCTTATGTTTTCCTAGTTTTTTATTACCTATCTCTTTCTCTCTCTCTCTCCCCCTTTGCGCCAAAATCCATTATTCAAAATAAATAAAGTCTGTTTGGTAATTTTTTTAAATATTAATAAAATATAATTCTTCAATAGTCGAATTGCTACAAAACCATATTGATTGGCTTTATATCCTGCGTTCTGTCTCTCTGTTTTGCTAGCTGCTGCGGTTCTTCAAATTAGGATTTTTTTAAATATACCTCACCCGCACTAAAATTTAATGGCCTTTTCCATGGCTACCCAAAATGTTTTTAAGTTATCGTGTCCCAGACAGACAGACACCATCACAAAATTTGGTAGCTAGGGTTTTTTTACCCAAATAACTTATATTGACGATCCCAATAGCCGTCCATACCACCTACGGTATGGATGGCTACAAATAAGTCTATATACAGGGTGTCCCAACTAAAAGGTAACAGAGGTGTTTTTGGGTATTTTTCGTGCGAATTTGGAGAAACGCTCGGACATGTCGTTTTAGTCCGCGAGGAGGACACTTTTTGGCTATCTTGACATTTTTGTCGCACGCACCATCTTCGAGGGGTATACTTTACCCCTAATTTTGAATAGGGAAAGTGGATCTAGTGATACCTGGTTTTGGAGTTCTCTTGAATATCTTTACAACCGTATAAAAATTCGAAAATGCATCGATAAGTTTTGAGATATCTGCTTCAAATTTTTTAATTTAACATGGAATGATAAAATAAAAATGAAATCCGAAAAATATAAAATTTTGATAAAATTTTTATTTTATGGCCATGTTAAATTTGAAAGTTTGAAACTAATGGATATATTTTTGAAATTTTTACACGGTTGTAAAGACATTTAAAGGGCCTTCAAAACAAGGTATCACTATACCCACTTTCACTATTCAAAATATAGCGGTAAAGTATACCCCTATACATATGTACATACATACATACCCCGAAGGGGGTGCGTGCTACAAAAATTTCAAGATAGCCAAAAAGTGTCCCCCTCGCAAACAAAATCGATGTGTCCGAGCGTTTCTCCAAATTCGCACGAAAAATACCCAAAAATACCTCTGTTACCTTTTAGTTGAAACACCCTGTATATCGAATCGAAGTGTAGATCCAAATTGGGCACTTTTAGAGGTTTCAACCCGTTGTTGGGCTTTTTGAAAACTCTGTAGTTTGGTTTGAAGTCTATAAATTTTTTATTTCTTAAAATTTATTTTTGATTGTTTGTAGATTTTCTAAAGCTGAATGTATCTGTCACATCGAATTTTATCTGAAGCTTTGAGTTTCCAAGATATAACACAAGTTATATTTTTCTTTTGGAATGACTTTTTCATTTTAAATTCTTCAAATCAGCCTGAAATTTCCTTTAAAACGATGTGTCACACTCTATGATTAACTTCTTTAATTTTTCTATTCTTGCTATTTTACCTTTTAATAAAAAGTGCGTTAAAAATGGTAAAATATATCTCGGCAACTAAAAGCGACTGATTCAACTTGGTTTGACCGTGCTTTGGCTTTGAAAAATCTACAAAAAAGCAATTCACACCAAAGAGTAATTTTAATAAAATAAACAAATTATAGACCCCATCCCAAAATGAAGACTTTTCAAAAAACCCTCATAGCTCAAAATTTTTTTATCTGTCTTTCCCATGCCTAGAATTACTCAAACCCCTAAAAGTGCCTATTTAGGAACACCCTATACATTGGACAAAATAGCAGTTTAACAATTCGTTGATCCTTACCTGAAATATAGGGGACTATCGTCAGCACTTTCGGTTGTTTTCGTGGATTCCGCATCTGGCGGATCTCCAAATATTTTACTTTCCTCCATTAACAAAATTAAGTTCTCATTAACGACTTTCTGGGCCTGTTGTTTGATTTCCTCCTCTGTTTCGTCAGTTATAGTCATGATAGGTGGCTGGTGCGTAGGCGTGTTTTTGGAGGAGATATCCGTTTCCGATTCTGTAAAATAATGCTTTTGACTTAATATCGTTTATTCGACCATTTCACTTGACCTTTACATATGATATGAAATCTAACTTTGATCGTTTCTGAGCTAATAGCAAGGACTTTCGAATATAAATGAGTTGCTTTGAAACCCTCTTTTGTAATTTTCTTAACAATGTTATAGTTAATCTTAAAACTTGATGTAAAAAAAGTGTTCTAAAATAAGTCGTTTACATCTATAGACATAATATAGAAAACCTTTTTTTTATTTTACGAAAATAAATAATTTTTTGTGAAAAGTTCTACATCATTTAAAATCTAAAATGAAAGTCAAATATCCAAACATCAAAATTTACCAGCCGTATAGAACTTTTATCAAAAAATATATTGCCAATTTTTTTTTAACGTAAATGGCAAATGAGCATATTTGATTTAATTTTAATAAACTTTTAAATATCGAAAAATAATTTTTTTGTGTTAAATAAGTAAAAAGTTGTCAAATAGTCCATAACGGACTAAAAACTAGAGATACCTATTTGTTTAGTAAACAAATTTTATAATTAAATTCTAATTTTATTTAAAATAAATACCAGGGCCCAAAATCGACGTTTTTGGGTGGAGGTCTGCAACTTTTGTATTTGTAATTTCATTATGATGTAAACTGCTTTATAATAGTACTTTTATATAAAGAATCCAATTGCCAAACTGAATTTAATATGTCACTTTTATTTTTTAAGAAATTACATTAAGTATTTTTTTATGGAAGTTAAAATAGGGTTTATATTCAATTTCAATTTAATTTAAAATATCACAACACTAGATGTTGATTTTTTACTAAATTAAACTTAAAAATAGAATAGCCACAAAAGTACTAACCTGTAATTGGAACCTCGGGAGTTTCTCCGCCAAGTTCGTTAAAAAAATTAATCAAAAACAGTAACGAGTCCTGATCAATATTCAACCGAATCGGAAGTACAGAGATCTTGAGACAGCACTCTTGTGTTTTTAATTTCACGTCTGGTCTAACATGGATAGCTTTTATTACAACCTAAAAAATCATCAAAACTAAAACCAACATTATAAAACTAAAATGATTTATTATTATTGATTCTCATAATTAACAAATTACTTTAAAAAATAAATCATCAGAACTAAAAAAAAATTGGAAATAAATTATCCTATGGTAAAATCTTTGTGGATATTCTAGGAAGTTATTTTAAGAAATTCATTCAAACTATGTGATTTTTTTCTAAAAAAATTAGAAATTTACTTAAGATGACAGTTTTATCCCGTATATTTTAAAATTTGAATTACACAGGGTGTCCACAGCATTTTTCAAAAAGAATCCCTGACTTTCCCTGAACAACTTATGGAAATATCCCTGACAATTATCAAAACAAACATCAAAAAGGAAGTCAAAATCAGCCTCCTTGCAGCTGACCTACTTTATTCTATTTTTATTTATTTTGAAGAACAATACAAACATATAAAATAACACTATAGGTACATTACGTATTATTTAAGTAATATTGCGTTATCAACAATTTACATTTACACCAAAAAAAAAAAGAAAACCAACTTTAGTTTTAAAGGAACGGAAGAAAAATTAAACATACTCAACATCCAACTGTTAATTAATATTTTTAATCTGTACACTGTAAGGTTAAAAGTATTACTTTAGCTTTTTGAGCATTTTCTTCTTTTTTTTTTAATTTTGAAGTATTTTTCTCTCTCTCATATGTCATATTGTAATAACCCGCGAAAATTCAAATTATGACAATTGATGCTAGCAGCCATGTTGGATCCCTCTCTTCGATTTTAGTAACGCAGCGTTCACATCGTGTAAATAATTAACGGGCGCGAGTATTCGCCCTAAAGATATCCCCAACTAAGGGATATTAAACTGGCGACAGGATTGAAAAAAATTTCGTCACAATTGCGTGTTTTCATCGTAAAAATTGCGAAAATAATGTGTGAAAAAATTCGGCGAAATTCTTAACCTAAAAGATACCAAGCGTGCCGATTTTTAAAGACCTTGGCACGTGATACTGTTTCCATGGTAACGACCATGCAGGAAATAAACAAAAACGCACGTGAACGTGCAAAAGTGCGGTTAAGTTTTCGTAAACAAGTAAACAAAAACAAATATTTTCGCGTTTTCAAGTAAAAAACAACAAAATTTTCGCAAAAGTGCGGAATAAAGGAAAAATATACGCGAGGCAACCACTAAAATAAACAACTGAAGGCATAAAAGCAAATAAATAGCATAAATTGAAAATAAAATATTTAAAAAAATAAATAAATAACTTGCAATAAAATTAAATTAAAATGTATTTGATTGGAAGCATAACGGAGTTTTGTCCAGAAACCCAAAAATGGCTAATTTATAACGAAAAATTACAATCCTATTTGCAAGCAAACAAAATAACCGACGAAACCATAAAGGTAAATACATTATTAAGCTTAATAGGAACCAGTACTTATAAAACTTTAAGGGATTTAACCTATCCAAAGCTGCCAAAAGAACAAAAATATGATGTATCTATTGTGACTGTATGGCGGGAACGTAAAAAATGTTATGCTTCTCAGTAGTTTGACAGTGAGTCTATAGCAGAGTGGTACACAAAGGTCAAGAGTTTGGCGGTAACTTGTTCTTTCGGAAATGAGCTTAACAACATAGTAAGGGACAAATTTATATGTGGCATGATAAAAGGGCCCATATTGGTCAGACTTTGTGAAGAAAAAGAAACAAAAACATTGCAAGAAATATTTCAAATAGCGTTGCAAAAGGAAGGAGCAAATACATGTAAAAGTAATGTGAATATGAATGTCTTGAGATATGCAGAAACAACCGGACAATATAATGCAGGTGGCTATAGTAACAATAGGAATAAAATTAAAATGCAAGAAAATAATGGAAATTACTATGGCAAAAGGCAAAACACATATATAGAAAAACAAAGACATCAAAATAAAAAGGAACAGTGTAGATTTTGTCTAAAGTTACATTTTGGGAGATACGAAAATCACAAATGTAAAATTTGTGGTCGGGGAAAACACCCAGAGTTTTTATGTTATAAAAAAATAACATAAGGAGACAATCAATACTTGGATATATTTCGAATTGACGACAGTTTAGGAGCTGATAATAAATTCCAAATGCTAGTGGAAATAGATAGAAAAAAATATAAAATGTGCGTAGATACAGGAGCAGCGGTAACAGCAGTAAGTTTGGATTTTAATAACCAAGAGTTTAGTAAGTACCATTTAGAATCTGACAATATTATACTAAAGAGCTATACAGGGAATCTAATTACACCTATAGGGTATTTTAAAGCAGAATGCAGAGTGAATGACTTAAAAAAATTAGCAATTTTTTTTACGTTGTAAATAAATCAGGACCAAACCTGCTTGGCAGGGATTTTTTTAAATTATCTAATATTAAACTTGATTTCACTGAGATGCATAACTTAAACAATGTAAAAAGCTGCATTATAAAAAAATTCCCAGAGGTATTTACTAATAAGTTAGGCTGTTATAAATATGAAAAAATAGCACAAGAAACGAGAAAAGATACCTTGATGTATAGAATATCAGAATACATAGAAAAAGGATGGCCTAAAAAATGCAGTGAAGAAGAAATATATTTTTATCAAAAAAGAGAAGAACTTTAATAGAAAATGGATGCATTTTGTGGGGACATAGCTTCGTAATTCCGGAGGCACTAAGAAAATAAATGTTAAAAGAACTACATGAACCAAGCCATTTAGTACTAACAAAAACGAAGTCTTTAGCAAGAGCGTACTTATGGTGGCCCGGAATTGATAGACAGTTAGAAGAAAAAATAAAATCATGTATGGCATGATTAAAAAATAGGGGTGATCCACACAAAAGTTGCACACCTTGGCCAGCAGCTGAAAAGCCGTGGGAAAGAGTTCACGTAGATTTTTCGGAACGTGGTCAAAATTTTTTAATCATGGTAGACGCTTACAGCAAGTGGCCGATTATTTTTCCAATGAAATCTGCAACAAGCAAAGACGTAGAAAAGAAGTTCAGAGAAATTTTTGCGTTATATTGACTTCCAGTAATTTTAGTATCAGATAATGGGACTTCCTTTGTGTCAAGAGAAATCGAATCGTTTTTACAAAAAAACGGCATTAAAGACTTGACAATTCCACCCTATAATAGTCAAAGTAATGGGTTTGCAGAGAATTGTGTTTGAACATTTAAGAAAAAAATCAAAACAGCGCTGGATGATCCAAGACATAGTAGTACACCGATAGAAACACTTCTCTGCCGTGCAAAGCAAAAACCTAGTAACTCGACTTACTTGAAAATGAGATTTTTATATAATTGAAATCGCCGTAAAAAATGGCGCCAGCCAGTTTTTCTAGAATCTTGAAAAACAAGGAAGTTATGTAGTTAGTATGTAGTTAAATGGCTGACTGAAGGTATTAAAGTGCTCTTCCCGCCAATTACAAAACTGTAAAATATACTAAGTTAAAAAGATTATTAAATAGTGATTTTTACACCAAAGGGACCGATTTTGATTCAGCTTCAGCTGTAAGTAAAGCCAACTTTATACCTCTAATAATACGCCTAAAATTTCAATTTATTTTTTTAACATAAGCAGTACAGAACTGAGTGGGCAATAGATAACGTATTAAAAGGTAGACAAATACTATTTACAAAACAATTTCAATGGCTAAGGATATCAGTAATAAAGAGCAATTGGATGAAATAAAAAGGTTTATAGCTGGATGCAACGCAAAGCTAGAGTCCTCGATAGATCTTCTTAAACAAGATTTAAAAGACCATGTTGACAACAGCTCTGGAAAAATTGCCAAACTGAAGGAAGAAGACACCCAACTTAAAGCACGAGTAGAAACACTGGAAAGAACGATAAGAAGGAAAAGTATTTCGGTCTTTGGGCTTACATCAGATTTAAAAGGTTTTGAACTGGCAGACTGGGCAATAAATCAACTAAACAAATATACTCAAGTAGGCATTAAAATAGACCATCTAGCAAATATATTCTTTAAGGGTAGCTCAGATAAAAAACCTCTTATCATAGAGTTTACAAGTGCCTTAATCAGAGACGGCATTCTGAAGAACGGGTCTAAACTAGCAAGAACCAACATATATATCCAAGCAGACCTAACAGAAGACGATCAAAAGATTAACAAGTACTGGTATCAAATCTTAAAGAGGCAAGAAAGAATAACCTTGGCGCATATATCAAAGGACAGAACCTGTACGTAGGAGAAGACATTTATACACAGAATCAACTTTTGGAGAACGACCAGATAATTCTAGAAAAAGTTGATAGATTGCCTTCCTCAGTTCTTGGTAAATTATCTATGAGCGCACCGGGTACGCCAAACCCAAGTACGCAACTCCAAAATATCGATCTGTTTGAATTCGCGCCACAGGAAAAGGTAGTGGTACCAAAATCGCTTATTGTAGAACAGCAGGAACAACCAGAGAGCAAAGTAGTAGGGGCAGACGAAACTCGCAGCGAGAGCGCAACGGTTACTGCATCGACCGGGCCCAAGAACGATACCAAGCTTAAAACGGTATTGCAATCCAACACTAGGTCAAAACGATTGGAGAGCACAAGTAGGACAAACAATTCACCACAGAAAGACTCCGTATTTCGTTCCTCATCTAGAATACAGGAAAAGAAAAAATAAATGAAAGAATAACGTTTTGATAATTCTTTTAAATATAAATTTCTATTAGTTTTTTTTTCTTTTTAGTTTAGTTAGTTTTTTTCTACTTCTTTTTATTAAATTTTAAGTATTATAGCACCTTTTTTAAGTATTATAGCACTTTTTTATGAATTAAATTAATACTTTTTGTATAAAGTTGTGGTATCGTTCGTTTTTGGTATCGTTATCACTTTTATTTTATTTGTTAAATCTTTTTTTTAAATAATTTCTATCTTTTTATACAATGGTTAATGGACTGAAATTTGGGTTTTGCGAAAGTAAAAAACTATTTAGAGGGTGAGGGGTTTGATTTACTAGGCATATGTGAAACGTTTTTAACAAATAATATTCCAGACAACATCTTAACTATTCCTAATTATAAAATCATTTGAAAAGATGTGGGTAGACGGTGCTCGGGGTTGGCAGGAGGTTCGAATTTGAGATTTTAGAAACTGGAAAATATGATGAGTTGGAGCAGCTCTGGATTAAATTTAAAAAAAAAACAAAAAGAAACCTTTATCTTTGGCACATGTTACAGAAGTCCGAATAAAACTAAAATATCTGAATTTTTAAATATTTTCGAATTACTTATTCAGGGATTCTCGAATTATCCGATTATTTGTGGAGGGGACATCAATATAGATTTATTTAAAAACAATAATACGGTCGAAAAATATTTAGAACTCGTCAAAATCTTTAACTTAAGGCAAGTAATTAATAGCGCTACATGAGTAACGGACAATTCGAGCACGTTAATTGATCATATCTTAATTTCAAAAGATTTGGTGGAAATTATATCGGGTGTTCATGACACCAGTGACATAGCAAACCATTATTCGGTTCACTGCTCAATTAATGTAAAAGTTGAAAAATACGTAGCAAGCATGGTTACATTTAAAAATTATCAAGATATTGATAGAGATCTACTGTCAGAATTTCTTGAGGCTGCTCCTTTTGAAAACATAGTTTATATTCAGGACGTTAATGAAAAAATAAAGTTTTTTACCCAATCAATCTTAAATATTTTTGATACCTTGGCTGCAGAAAACACCACTGCGAAAAACAAGAAACATTCGGGTTGGCTTACAAATACTTTAAAAGATATGATAAAATTAAAAAATAAAGCTTTTTTAAAGTGCAAAAAAACAAAAAAAGAAAAAGACTGGAATTACTACAAACAAATTAGGAATGAAGTGAATATGGCCATAAGCAATGAAAAAAAAGTTACATAGAACATAGTTTAAAACATAATAAAAACCAGAAATTTCTCTGGAATAAATTGAAAGAGCTCGATATTTACAAAAGAAAGCAGTAGAATTAAATCCCGCTAACCTGAACAAACCAAATGAAATTAATAACTTTTTTTACAAGCATCTTCCTTTAACCCAATGACAGACCTGGAACTGAGAAACTATTACAAAAATAATTTGAAAACCAATATGGAGGGCCTCTTTGAATTCCATTCAGTGGATGAAAACATTGTTAAACAAAACCTGCTTGCTATTAAATCTATGGCAACTGGAGCAGATAACATAAACCTCAATATGCTTCTTTTAAGCTGTCCCAGGATTCTACCATTTTTAACAAACATAATTAATACATGCTTAATTGAGGGAGTGTTTCCTGATTCTTGGAAGGTAGATAAAGTCAAGCCTCTTCCTAAAAAAATACGAGAACATATAGACAAATACAACTTATTACCAGAACATCAATCGGGTTTTCGACAGGGATACAGCTGTACAACGGCACTATTTAATTTAACCGATGATATAATTGAAGCTACAGACAGGGGGATGTCCACAGCATTAGTTTTACTAGACTACTCAAAAGATTTTGATAGGATCAATCATGAACTCCTATTCTCCATCTAGCATTTTATGGGTTTTTCGGAGAGCGCTATTAGATTTATCACAAACTACCTTTTTAGAAGACAACAATATGTAGAGACGGAGGAGGAGTTTTCGGAGAAGAAACAAATCTTAAATGGAGTTCCGCAAGGTTCTATATTATCTCCACTCCTCTTCTGTATCTACACAGCAAACGTCACCAGTTCTATTAAACACAGCAAACCACACACGTACGCTGATGATACGCAATGCCAAAAATCTTTTGATAACATCCAACGAAACATAGCTGAAAAGGAAATGAACGAAGACATAAATAATTTGGTAGAGTTCTCCGAATCTCATAGCAGATTATGACATTCGGAAAACTCATAAATTCATCAAAATCATGTGTTATGCTCTTTGGAAAGGGAAGAAATGACCCATTTGAAATAAAAATAAAAAATGAAACATTAAAGGTTTCACCTATAAAACATTAAAGGTTTCACCTATAAAAATAAAAAATGAAACATTAAAGGTTTCACCTATTGCAAAAAATTTAGGCTTAACAATAGACAACACTCTTCGTTTTAAAACTCACATTAGCAATTGTTTACAAAGGGCATATTGTAACCTTAAGATGTTTCCTAGTAGACACGTCCTATTACAATCGATTAAAACAAAATTGGCCGATACATTAAAACTTAGTCAGTTTAACTATTGTGACGTGGTTTACGACCCTTGTCTGGATGCACAGAACAACGAGAGAATAGCAAAAGTTCAAAAGGCTTGCTTAAGATTTGTATTCGGAATCAGGAAGTACGACCGAATTAGTTACAAATTAAAAGAAGCTAAATGGCTAAATATGAAAAATCGAAGACGGCTGCACTCTTTATTTTTGTTTCATAAAATTATTCATAACAAAAGCCTCAGTATTTGCATAATAAAATTAAATTCAGAGCTGATATCTATGGTCTTGGATCGCGCCTGGGGAATAGGATTGTCACACCCGCACACCGCACAACCTTCTTTGAACGACCATTCCAGTTCAACATCTGCAAACTTTATAATTCAATTCCCAAAAAAATTAAAAAACTTAGGGTCCATCTCACCGACTTTTTTTTCGTTACTTAGTTTAAAGCGTTTCTTAATATAATCATAATATGACGTAATAAGGAACACTTAAGCCTAAGTAACGAAAAAAATAGTCGGTGCGATGGGCTAAAACCCCTAAAATTTAAAAAATATGAATTACTTAAAATCTAATTAATCAGATTGCTTAGAATCTTAATTTCCTCGCTCTTTATGGACTAGTTGCCGTTTGGTTAATTCTTCACATATAATCTTTTAACTATAATAATTTATCTACCCATAGAGTAATATTAGGTCTGTTAACCAATAAGCTAATAGTTAATTACGTCAGCCATTTAATCGTTTTAGTTTAGTTGGTGTTCTTGTTGTTTTTTGTTTTATATTTTTTGTTTTTTATTTTTTATTTATTTATTTTTTCTTATTTTTAGATTATATAAGTTACCTATTCGGATACTGTTATCTAAATATAATTTTCTCAAGGGCTCAAACTTTGATCAGCTGTTTTTGAGTCCTTTTTGCAACCTCTGGTATTTAGTTTGTATTTGTTATATCACTATGTTTATAAAATTTATTGTTTTGTTGCAAATAAACATTTTATTATTATTATTATTATTAAATAAACTATAGTTAGTATGTAGTTAAATATACTTCAAACTCTAGTTCCCAAAACACTAGTTTTTGACTTACTAGGTTTCTGCTTTGCACGGCAGTTCTATCGAGATTTTTGTTGACATATATAAATGCAGATCAATGTATAACAAAAGTACCTCCAGCTCAGTTAATGTTTGGACGCAAACTAAGAACACGACTTGACTTACTAAGATATAAGGTCATAGAAGAAGAAGAAGAACAGAAAAATACACTGGTTGAGACAACTAACCCAAACAAGAAAGAAACTTTCAGAGAATTTCAAGAGGGGGAAAGAGTAGTTGTTGTACAAGTAAGGAAGTCAATGGCCGTGACTACTGAGACGAATTGCCTGAAGAGCAACTTGGAAGCTCAGATGAAGGTGATATCTCTAGTTACTCTGACGAAAATACAGATTTTCATAGCCCTAATATTCTCGAAAACCATTTGACCTAAAATCTAAGAAATATTCCGCTCACGACATGACAACTCCTTTGAGTACAGAAAAAGATAAAGATAAGTGCCTGAGGCGTTCGGAAAGAAATATAAATAAAAAAAACATTAAACTTAAACAAAACAAACTACAACAACAAAACAAAACAAAACAACAAAATAAAAATAAATAATAAATGTTGTAAGTGTTTATATACAAAATAAATGTAGTGTGTTAAAATAAAAATGTTAACAAACATAAATCCAGTGTTAAAAAAATAAGAAGAAACATGGTACAAGCACCAATCCTAGCATGGAGGGATGTAATAACCCGCGAATATTCAAATGTGACAAGTTAGCAGCCATGTTGGATCCCTCTCTTTCCTTTTAGTAACGCAGCGCACACATCGTGTAAGTAATTAACGGCATTTTATTAATTAACGGGCGCGGGTATTAGCCCTAAAGATATCCCCAAATAAGGGATATTAATCATATTTTTTTACTCACTGACTAAATTCAAGTAAAATATCATGGTTGGTCGGTCGAGACGTCTTTCGCATGAAAAAGTCAACAAACCAACCGAACTGTAGCAATAGGGATCTCCAGTCCAATAGTTCCCACTCTTAGGTTACACTTTTGTGTTTTTAGTTAGGAATAGTAGCATAGGGAATAAGTAAAAACTGTAAAGAAACGCAGCTCAAAAACACTTTGACTTACCCTTGGATGAAAGGAACTTGGTACATGGACAACTGCACAGTCGAATCCAAATAATTCCAATCAAAGTAGTAGCAGTAGCACTTCAAAGCAATCCATAAATGTTTATACACGACCGCTGTCTTAAAAAAGCACGCATGTGATTTCACTTGGCGATCAATATATATCACTGGTATGGAGAGTACCCCAAATATTCGCATGAAGCTCCGTATAGCAAGACGGACGTTGGAGCACTGCTATATATGAGCAATACAGCAGTAAAAAGGTATGTATAAAATTAGGGAAAACTTAAATTAAAAAAGGATGGAAAATGGATATACTCAAGGTAAAAAAAGCAAAAATAATAAAGTAAAGTCAATGCATTCTTGAGCATATAATTCACCGCGCAAATTCAAATTTTTACCCTTTTTGTAGGCAAGGCATATCTTAGTAACTAAATTAGTTTAAACCAAGAAATAAAGTAACTTTAAGTATAAAGTTTTAGCATAACTCTAGCAAAAAAAAAGAAAATAAAAGCATTCTAATTTAGATAAATGTCTCTAAATTTTATATCTTAAAACTAAACGCCGGGACGAAGCATTCCGGCCCCCCTGAAAATACCCAGGGCATGGTATTTTCTGAACTAAGCATTAGGGAGAGGGCACAATTTCACCAAAGGCCTCTTGAATAAACCTTTGGAGGTTTTAACTGTAGCAACTCTTACTACATTATCAGTACCAGGGTGCAATCCTACTACTCGTCCCAATACCCAATTTAAGGGAGTGGTTTGATCATCTTTGATCAAAACCATCGTATCAATCGCAATGGGATCAATTTTGTCTTGATTCACTTTAGCGTGCTGTTGCAATGTATGTAAGTAATCTCTGTGCCATCTACGCCAAAAATCGCGATGCAGTTTTTGCAGCAACTGCCACCGAGAAAGCCTATTTAAAGGTACTTGGTCAAAATCGAGGTCTGGAACAGTCGTAAGTGGTTCCAGGCTAAGGAAATGACCGGGCGTCAGTGCAGTCAAATCATTTGGATCTGTGCTGACTGGACACAAAGGCCTAGAGTTGAGGATAGCTTCTATTTGCGTAACCACAGTATAAAGCTCCTCAAAAGTAAGCACCTGTTCTCCAATTACTCGTAGTAAATGAGACTTTGCACTTTTGATGTTACTTTCCCACAAACCGCCCATGTGGGGTGCGGATGGAGGGTTGAAGTGCCAACGAATTGATTCGCGATTAGCAACTTCAGCAAACATCTCGTTAAGCATTTTAGCAGAAAGCGTAAAATTTGACGCGTTATCCGAGTAGACTACTTCCACGCGTCCTCTTCTGGCAATAAAACGTCGGAATGCTGCCATAAAAGCGTCTGCCGATAAGTCTGACACAATTTCTAAGTGTACCGCCTTCGTACAACCGCAAATAAATAGAACGACATAAGCCTTAAGTCGTTTTGCACCGCGCATGCGGCTCATTGTAATAGCAAAACTTCCCGTAAGATCAACGCCAACGTGTTGAAAAGCTTTTGCTTGTGAAACGCGAAATTTTGGCAAATTTCCAACAGGGGGTTGATAATTATTGGGGCGCGTGCGCCAGCATGTAGAACAACGCGAAATTATTTTTCTTATATGCCTTTTAGCTGCAAAAATCCAATAATTTTGAAAAAGTAAAAATAAAGTCGTGTTTATGCCGGTATGCATATGTTTCTCGTGAGTATGCGCAATCAATAACTTTGTAAATTGAGAATCACCGGGTAAAAGTATAGGAAATTTTTTGTCATAATCTAATTCCGAATTGCATAATCTTCCGCCAATGCGTAAAATATTATTTTGATCCAAAAACGGATTTAATTTTCTAAAAACCTTTGGCAACGGTTTATTATCGACAAGTAAAGAAATCTCGTTTTGAAAATATTTATTTTGCACGTGTTTTATAAGCACAAATATTGCATTTTGTAACTCATATTGTATTAACCACGTAGAATTAATAATAATTTTCTCATTATTAAATTTACGCGCGCGAAGATTGTGAATAAAACGTAGTATAAAAGCAACAAGTCTAATTAAACGCAAAAAATTTGAAAATTTGTTAAGCAGACAATCCAAAAAATTTGGTTCAATTGTTGCAGCAAACACCAATTTTCGCTCCTCTTCGAGAGCTTCTTTGGGTGTAGTAATATTATTTTTAGTAAAATCCCATGTCTCTTGTGGCTTACAAAGGAACTCGGGTCCTTGCCACCAAAGGGAACAATTAATTAAATCTGCAGGCAATAGACCACGTGACCCGGGGTCCGCGGCGTTTAATTCAGAAGGAACATGGTTCCAATCGCAAGGCTGAATTTTTTCTTGTATGTATGTGACTCGGTTGGATACAAAAGTGCGCCACGCATGTGGTGATCCTTTGATCCAAGAGAGCGCTACCATACTATCCGTAAAAGCAATAGTATTTTGAAAAGCAATTTTATTAGCAAAAGTATTTTGAATAAATTGAATGAGTTTAGCTAGCAAAACTGCCGCACAGAGCTCCAAACGGGGAATACTGATTCTTTTTATGGGAGCGACTTTCGATTTTGCGCACACAAAATACGTTTTAATATCTCCGTTTTGATAAACAATACGAAAATAAACCGCCGCACACATACCGCGCTCGGATGCATCGCTAAATCCAACAATTTGACAAAATTGAAAATTAGAGAGATCAATCATTCTTGGGATATAAAAATCAGAAAATAATTTGAGTTCTTCCTCGAATTTTTTCCACTTGGAAATTATTTCCGGGGGTGCTAACTGATCCCAATCTAACTTTATAAACCATAAGTACTGGATTAAATTTTTTGCAAAAAACGTAACCGGTGTAAGAAAACCTAAAGGGTCAAAGCATTTCGCAAGGGTACTAAGCAAATTACGCTTAGTGCAAATTTTTGTATTATAATTAAAAGAATAAAAAAAGTTATCACTTTGAGGGTTCCACCTCAAGCCTAAAATTTTTAGAGAGTTTGCATCCTCTCGATCCAAAGAAAAGTCTTTGGTTTGTATGTGGGTTGCAGGCAAGTCTGCAAGCAATTTGGGTTCGTTTGATGCCCATTTTTTCAGTTCAAATCCACCTCGCCCTAATAACTCAATTAATTGATTTTTCATAAGCATGATTTGATCAAAATCATTGCAACTTACTACGCAGTCGTCTATATAGACGCTGTCCTTTAAAATCGCAGAAGCCAACGGTAAGTCTTGATAATCATCGGCTAATTTAAGCAAGGTTCGAATTGCTAAATATGGAGAACAGTTTACCCCGAAAGTCAAAGTTTTTAATTCGTAATCTTGCACCGATTCTTCAGAATTAAAACGCCATAAAATTCGTTGGTATTTATGTTGATTTTCCTCCACATTTATCATTCTGTACATTTTAGAAATATCGCTAACAAAACAATATTTATGTAGCCGAAAATTAAGCAAAATTTTAACTAAATCTCCTTGTAGTTTAGGACCCGTGTGAAGGGCTTGATTTAGGCTAGGCTTATTTAAAGAATGACTCGATGCGTCAAAGACAGGACGAACAGGCGTGCTACTCGAGCTTTCTTTTATAACCGCATGGTGAGCAATATAAAAATATTCATGAATTTCTGAGTTATTAGGGGGTGAAACTGCACGCATGTGACCCATATCCAAGTATTCTTGCATTACTTGTGAGTAAGAAGTAAATAATTTTTTATCATTTAGTAAACGTTTTTCAAGCGAGTACAACCGACGCAAAGCAAGGGTTCGGGTATCGCCGAAATCAACGGGATTCATTTTAAAGGGCAACGAAACGGTGTATCTACCGTCCACATCGCGTATAGTAGTTTTTTCAAAATATTTTTCGCAAAAAATATCTGAAGGTGAATTTTTCTCCACCGTAGGAACCTCTTCCAACTCCCAGAATTTTTGCAAGGTATTATTTAAATCAGGAGTGGAAATAGTTGCCATAAAAGTAGAAATATTTTTTGATGCAAAAGCAGCATTTTGCAGAGGCATTTTTCCGAGCAAAGTCCATCCGAAGACTGTATTAATACAAGAGGGGGTGTCTGGACCGAAATAAAGTCTACCTTCTTCTAAAAGTGATCCATAAAGGTCCGCGCCAATAAGAAGCTGAATGCCAGCTTGATTATACCAACTGGGATCAGCTAATTTTAGGCCAGTTAAGTAGTGCAAAGAATTTTGGTTAAAAGATACACTTGGCATTTTATCGCAAACTTGGTCTATTAATACAGGTTCTAGACTAAAAATTTTCGATTTATTATCGATAGCAGCAATTTTACAATGCACCGCATGGCGCGCCGTAGTAGACATATCTCCTAAACCGTTTACATTAAGCGAAATGTTGGATTTAGGAAGTCCGAGTGCATTCGCACATTTTTTCGTTATAAAGGAGCACATGGCGCCATTATCCAAGATGGCGCGTATTTCGTGCCAATTTCCGTATGCATCACGGATGTGCAGCAAAGCAGTGCAAAGCAACGTGTCATAGTCGCCAAGCACAGTACCCGCGTGAATAGATTTATTTTCAGTAATCTGATTTTCTACGGGGTTAGTTTGTGATCCACTAGACGTCACAGAAGAAGAAGCAATCACCGAAGCTGGGGAGTTATTTTTTAGGCATAAAAGACTGTGGTGATTTAAAAAACAAAATCTACATCTTTTTTGTGAAGTGCACGAGTTTACTTGATGAAAACTAGCCATGCAGTTGGTGCATCCCTTATTATTTCTAATAAAATCAATGCGTTCTTGAATTGGTTTCGTTAAAAAAGATTCACAGCTAAAAATCAGATGTGTATTTTTTGCTTTGCAGTAGAAACACGTGTTTTGTTTGGAATTTGGAGTTTTTTGTGACTGTCTGTTTGCAAGTAAAACTGTTTTATTTCGTGGATTACGGGGGGATCTCGAGAAGTTCCCTGGTCGTGAGTTTTGAACAATATCTTGTTTCATAGACAAAGATAAAGATTCAAGAGCCGTGCAATGTTGCTCTAAAAATTTGTAAATATCTTCGTATTTTGGCATTAACTTAGAAGCGTGATTTAGTTCAAATAACTTACGCGTTTCGGGATCTAATCGATCCAAAAGCATGTTCGCAGTAATAAAGCACCAACTATGGGTCGCATATCCCATATTTTTTAAGCAATCAAGGTTTTCCTTGAACGTATCTAGCATTTTGCGCAATTCTAAAACGTCATCATTGGATAGCCGAGGTGAGTTTTCGATAGATTTCCAGTAAGAAACCGCACGCAAGCGCTTATTGTCATATCTGGAAATCAGCGTATCGTAGCAAAGTAAATAATTATTTCCTTCAAGAGGTATATTTTTAATTAAATTTAAAGCAGGGCCTCTTAAAATCGTACGTAAATATTTAAACTTCTCAATGTCCGAGCTCTTACGCGTATGTACAACCGCATTGTAAATCTCAATAAAGCTTGGAAACTCCTCAACATCGCCCGAAAAAGGAGGGACATTTAACTTAGGAAGAGAAAATTCTGGTTCCGGAAAAATAATTGTTTGATTATTTACCTCATTGTGGCTTCGATTTATTTCTTCAGCCTCCACCTCAAATAAATCATAGTGCAAAGCCTCAACCTCTACGCATCTATCCAAAAAATCTTTTTGTATTTTATTCTGAGCTTCCAGAGCTTCAGAATCGTCTGAAATCAAGATCAGTAAAGCATTATGATGCTTTTCAAAGCTCTTACAACAAGAAGAAAGTTTTTTAAAGTTAACTTTAAACCTTGTGTGAGCAGCTGGATTTGTTTTCGCCTGATTGGCATAGTGTTCAAGCACACTCAACTGATTGATTGCAGTCTGACGCAAGGCCTTAGCCGAGCTTACCTTTTTTTCGGTATCGTTTACCATTTTAAAAGGTTAAAGTGTAAAGTAAAGCAATAGTTAATAAGGGAAGCAAATTTAAAAAATATATCGTACTACTTTTCAAATTCCCTCGTAAACCAAGATTCAAAGCAATATTAAAAGGCCAGCGGCTTTTAGCAAATATTGAATAAAGAACAGCAAGTTTTTTAGCAAAAAGTATAAATGCTAATAAATATGCACAAAAAATTTAGCAACTGATAAGAGTTTCTGAATTTGTGTAGGTACGCAAGGAAACGCAAGCCTTACATACATCGACAGCGCAATAATTTTTAATTTTGAAAAAAAATAAATTTTTCAAAATTTGTATGCAATTTGTATATTTCACAAATAAAAAATGCAATGCAAGTTGGTACGTGCAACGTACAATAGACACACCGTAGATAAAATGTAAAACCTAAGATATGCCTTGTCTCAAAAAGACGCAAAGTAAAGTCCTAACTTCAAACACAATTATGCAACTCTGAGAGCACCTATTACGCAGAACGGGAAATCCGGCTCGAAGGACCAAAAAATGGTCGGTCGAGACGTCTTTCGCATGAAAAAGTCAACAAACCAACCGAACTGTAGCAATAGGGATCTCCAGTCCAATAGTTCCCACTCTTAGGTTACACTTTTGTGTTTTTAGTTAGGAATAGTAGCATAGGGAATAAGTAAAAACTGTAAAGAAACGCAGCTCAAAAACACTTTGACTTACCCTTGGATGAAAGGAACTTGGTACATGGACAACTGCACAGTCGAATCCAAATAATTCCAATCAAAGTAGTAGCAGTAGCACTTCAAAGCAATCCATAAATGTTTATACACGACCGCTGTCTTGAAAAAGCACGCATGTGATTTCACTTGGCGATCAATATATATCACTGGTATGGAGAGTACCCCAAATATTCGCATGAAGCTCCGTATAGCAAGACGGACGTTGGAGCACTGCTATATATGAGCAATACAGCAGTAAAAAGGTATGTATAAAATTAGGGAAAACTTAAATTAAAAAAGGATGGAAAATGGATATACTCAAGGTAAAAAAAGCAAAAATAATAAAGTAAAGTCAATGCATTCTTGAGCATATAATTCACCGCGCAAATTCAAATTTTTACCCTTTTTGTAGGCAAGGCATATCTTAGTAACTAAATTAGTTTAAACCAAGAAATAAAGTAACTTTAAGTATAAAGTTTTAGCATAACTCTAGCAAAAAAAAAGAAAATAAAAGCATTCTAATTTAGATAAATGTCTCTAAATTTTATATCTTAAAACTAAACGCCGGGACGAAGCAATGGTCTAACTAGAGTTTGTTAAACATGCACTTGTTGTTATTTTTAATTTATTTATGAAACAGTAACAAGCTGAAACGATCAAATAATATATTCCATATAATTCCCACAAAAAAGAAACACACAAAATAAAAAAACGCAGGAGGAAATTAAAGATTCTAAAGTTGGCAACAGCATATTTTTCACAACTTACGAGAAGGTCTTTTATTTGCTTTTTGTTTGTATGCTATAATAGTTCGAAACTATAGCATGGGAATATTCCTGACTGCAGACTTCTCAGTAATATCCCTGACTCTCTCTGGCCACTTTTTTCATCCTGACTTTTCGGGTTTATCCAGATTTTTATGTAACATTAAATTAGTTTTTATAATTATAGCAAAGTACATCATTTATCGAATAGTTTTAATTTATATATGTTTGCAAATAGTTAATATAAAGTTTTTTAGGAAATAGAGAAATGCCTATTCTATATCATAAGTATATTTGTCTCTGGAAAATTCAACTGTAGTAATAAGCTTCTATATACAATATAAAATATATCTATGCTTAAAAGTTTGTAGATTTCGATAAGTTTAGTCTAAATTTAAATTATATCTGATAAAACTATTACCATGTTTGAATGATACTTCTTGGGTCTGGCCTGACTAGAATATTGGTACAAAAATTTATTTATTTGACTGGATTCCAGTCGATCTCGAATCTCAACATCTGACACAATCAAAACTTGTCGTGACGCTTGAGTAGTAATATCGGGATATACTTCATGTTGAAATCTAACCTGAAATCATGAGGGAAATTATTAATTTTTTATTTATTCATAGGAATAGCTTTTCTTGAGTTTCTCTTTAGCTCGTGCGCCACGAAAACTCGATTCATAATTTCACAAAAGTTTACGTTGCCGTAAACAAATTGTGCACAATTACTAAAACAAGAAAACTAAATTCGTAGGACCCTTTATTAAAAAACTTTAAATAATCGGAAGAAAACCACGTACTTCGAAGGTGCACTCTACGAACAAACCAAAGTAGGGAAAGAGGGGTCCCAAGCATCGTAAACCGATATCTTTTTCCGATTTTTAATATTTAATAAAAAGAGCCAATACAAAACAGGGCCGTACAGGCCCGGACTGGCCCGGGCGGGAGGGCGGGGATCCCCACCGGGGCCCCGGACACCCAGGCGGGGCCCTGGGGTCGCTGTCGGTGGGGCCACTTAGGGCCAGGGGCTACTTTGTGCTTGGATGTAAAAGTAAACGTTAGGTTGTTCTGGTCATTATTTGGTAAGCCGGGGCTCTTTGGTCACAATTTTGTTAAGAAGATAATATTACTGCATACATTACTACGATTACTTTAATTTATATTTAAACTTCTATCTGTGGTTGTTGAACGGTCTATAGAGACCTTATGTAAACTGCCTAAATGGCGCCATGCAGCGACGTTCTAATAACCTTTTTTATTGTTGTGTTCGTTTTTGTTCCTATCAAGTGATGATCATGGCGTTTCCCAATACGGCCTTTGAGCAAAGATTATAGAACATCTACAGATTGGATTTCACAACGAACCAAAATAAAAACAGTGGGTACACCATGCGTTTGATGTTAGCGCGGCCTTATCAAGATGGCGGAGAAGTTGTAGTTAAGTTTGTTGTGTTTTTGATGAAAAAGAAAGAAATGCTTGGACTTTCCCTACTCGAATGAAAAAAAATAAATAAATAGTTTTTAACCGTTAGATTTTATCTCAAATTTAATTAAATCGGTCATTTCAAAAACGACATGCGTCCACTTTTTTCAGAAACTGAGTTTTTCAGTGGAAACGACTTCCTCTAAGGTAAATGCACGTTCTAAGCAAAAACGACAATAGTCCGCACTTAATCTGTTGATATGTGCAATAACCGAATTTTTAACTCAAAAATGTGTGCAAAAATAACACTAGTCCAGGTTTCCAGGTAGTTTTTTCCGTCTCCTGTAAAATTAGAGAAATGTGACTCGTGTTGTTTTTGAAATGACCGATTCAATTAAAGAAAACTGAAAAAAATACAAATAAAGAAAAACAGTGTTGACAAGACTTGAGATTTTTAAACCAGATAACAAAATGTCAAACTGAAACGTCTGTCGGCGGCCATTTTGGATTTGTCACTTTAACTTTGGTCAAATCCTATCTGTTTAAATTCAATAATCCGTGCCCTTGAGCGTCTAGGTAATATCGCACCCTCAGAACCAAAGTGACACATCTAGAAATTTTAAGATTTTCACCTTTTAAAATAAGATTATGCAGTTGCACTCACTATCGATACACAGTCAAGTCAGTAAAGTTCAAATGACAAAAAAAAATTTTAAGTTTTAAATTACCACAGCTTCTTATGGCGCAAAAGTTTTTTACGATCTTCCAACAATTTAAATTTTTGAGTGCGTTTTCGTTTTAAGCGTGCGATATATTTTCAAGCCCAATCATAGGCGAAATCCAGGGAGGGCCTGAGGGGCCCGAGGCCACCCTTCTTAAGATAAAGGTTATAATCTTTAGTTCTAGTAAAAAAATAACCAATACATAAATTGCAATTTTTGACAAAATTTACATTACATAAAAAAATCACAAAAATTAACACTTAAATTTTATTATAGAAAAAAAATCAAAAATTTTCGCCTGCGGCTCATTTTATTTCAATCTAATGCCCAACTTTACAGCATAAACTTTTTTGAAAGCGAAAGCCTCCCCCCCCTCCCATCCCGGACAACCTGGATCTGCCACTGAGCCCAATCAATTTAAATCAAATTCGAGTAAGAAGTTTAGAACAACTTTATGTAGTGTTTGCATGTAAGTGAAACGACAAACACACGAATTTAAATTTCGCGCGCCGTGACAAAGTGTTAGTGACGTAGGCAATATGGCCGCGCGGCTGACCAATGAGAAAGCAGCGTTGGAGTGACGTCACATGGGACGGCCTCTCGTTACGGAACCATTTTCAGGTCTTTCATCGAAAGTTTGTTTTCTTCCATAAATATTTGCGCAATCATAAATAATTACGCGGTGTAAACAACATAAATATTTCAATGGCGACGTGGACCAAGTACGGGCGTAAATATTTTTTGAATTCCTTCGTTAATTTCTCGTAAAATCGTGATTGACTGTTCCACGACCGATCGGCAAAAAAATCGACGACGGCCATAACCTAAAAAAAAATAAATTATACAAAAAAAAAATTCAAAAAATTTTAAACGAAAAGAACGTCGTAAAAAAATAAAAATAAAAGCTTAACCTAAAAAAAACCATAAGTGCGGCGTAAACTAACTTAACCTGAAATGGAAAGGGGACCTTTAATAGGAAGAATTGAGGCGTTCGACCCTGCAAATGATTGTTGGGAAATCTACTGTGAGTATCCACCCTATTAACCTTGGTAGGGTGTTCAATTTACAAGTTGTTACGAGATTTGACGCACCCGATTTTGCCGGGCAAAAAGACCTACCAAGAACTCAAAGATCTTTTTAAAAAACAATTCAGCCCTCTAGTAAGTACGTGGCGAGAGCAAATAAACCTACATATGGCAAAACAAAATCAATCTGAAACTGTTTCAGAATGGTATGCCAGACTTAGAAGTCTCACCGTAAATTGTGATTATAAAGGAGACCGACTTGAATTCATTCTGAGAGAGAAGTTTGTAACAGGACTCAAAGAAGGATCAGTCCAGGATAGAATATGTGAAGAGGCTGATGACCAAACCCTAATTAAATGTGTAGAAATTGCCATGCAGAAAGAAGCATACGCTCTACAAAAGCATAATGTATTGCAAGATGTAAACTACATGGGCAAATTTCCCAAAACGACTCAAAAATTTGGAAAAACAGGGTCTTTACTGGACATAAAAAGCACTATGCTGAAAAATGCCAGAGCTGTGGAAAAACACATGGAGGTAATTGTCGTTATGCAAACTCAAAATTCAGCCGGTGTCATGTCACTGGTCACCTGGAATCAGTGTGCAAAAACAAGCAAAAAAGTGAGCTAAAAAGGCACCACACTTAGAGACTGTAAGTACCAATAATTCTAATGTAGAAATGAGTAATTTTTATGACATATTTTCACTACGGGGTGATACAAAAGAAAATTATTTTAAATTTCCAGTATGTATTCAAGAGAAAATGTATCAAATGAATAGATACAGGAGCTAGTATAACACTTTTAAACTTAGATTTTTTTAAAAAAGAATTTGGTAATTTTAAATTAGAAAATGATGACATAGTTTTAAGAAGTTATACTGGCTACTTAATAAAACCTGTTGGCTATTTTAATATTAATTGTACAGTTAAAGGTGTGACAAGGCTAGCAAGGTTTTATGTGGTAAATAAATCAGCACTTTGCCTTGTAGGAAGGGATTTTTTGTCAATTTTTAATGTCACTTTAAATATTGCAAATGTTTATAATTTGGAGAGCGTAAAAAATAAATTAATCAGTCGCTTTTCACAAGTTTTTTCAAATAAATTGGGTTGTTATAAATTTGGTAAAGTTTCTCTAAAACTCAAAGAAAATTCTAAACCAGTTTTATTAAAACATAGGCCTGTTCCTTTAGCATACAAAGAACAGATAGAAAAACAGTTGGAAATGATGGTAAAGGAGGGTGTGTTAAAACCAGTGATAACGTCAAAATATGCCACACCTATTGTACCGGTTATAAAGGCTGATAAAACAATCAGAATTGTTGGAGATTTTAAGAGCACACTAAACTGTCAATTTGACAGGTGCGACCAATATTTCTTACCGCGTATAGCAGACTTGTTTGCTCATTTAAACGGGTCAAAAATCTTCTCAAAATTAGATTTAACAAGAGCATATGCACAGTTGCCACTTGACGAAAATTCTCAAGAAATAACTACAATAACCACCCACATCGGTCTATTCTCCAATTTTCGGCATTGAACAACTTCTTAAGGGTTTAAACTGTGTGGTAAATTTTAGTGATGATGTCTGTGTGGGACGAACTGATTTAAACGACAATTTGACCAATTAAGAGGCTGTTTTGATCAGACTGGATGAGGCAGGGTTGACTGTACGTCCAGAAAAGTGTGAATTTTTCAAAGAAAGCCTGGAGTACCTGGAGCATCGTATCTCAGCGAGTGGCCTACAAAAAAGTAGTACCAAAGTTGATGCAATACTGAATGCGCAAGCGCCAACGACAATTACTCAGGTAAGGTCATATTATTCTAGATTTATCCCTAATTTATCGCAAATTTTAAGTCCAATCTACAAATTGTTAACAAAAGTGTCTAGGACAAACCTATCAAAACATGCAAAAGTTGACTGGAATCAAAATTGCCAACAGGCATTTGAGACAGTAAAAAAATTACTATCTCAAGACATTACTTTAGCCCATTATGATCCAAAAAAACCCATAATAATGGTGACAAGCCAAGATGGTATATCAGCCATCTTATATCACAAGGAAAAAGATGGGAGGGAAAGACCCATAGCCTGCGCTTCTAGGACATACTCAGTTCATGAAAAAAACATGGCAACCTTGAACAAAGAAGCTTGTGGGATCCTTTTTGGTTTAAAATACTTTGAACAGTATCTTTTAGGGGTGCAATTTACCATACGCACAGACCACAGACCTCTGGTGGGTCTGTTTGGCGAAAACAAGGGTATACCCCAGAGAAAAAGAGATAGACTGCAAAGGTGGGCCTCAACATATAAAAACATTGGAGATGTAGAAGAGAATTACTTAAATTTTGCAGCAACCACCAGAAAATGGCCAGTGGATAACAAAAAAGTGACAGAAGAGACAAAAAAAGACAGAATTCTAACAAAAATAATAGATTACATCAACAGCGACTGGCCAAGCAAATGTACAATCGATAATGAAAGATCATATTTTGCAAAAAGGGATGAATTATACATCGAAAACAGTTGTGTAATGTGGGGTCATCGAATCTGCATACCAGAATCACTAAGAGGTGATATGCTACATGAACTGCACAACCCTAGTCATCTAGGACTGGTAAAAACGAAATCAACTGCAAGATCCTACATGTGGTGGCCTGGTATTGACAGTGACATAGAAATTAAAATCAAAAGTTGTTTACCATGTTTCAAAAACAAAGATGACCCACCAAAATCAATACATCCATGGCCAGCTGCCAAAGAAGTTTTTGAGAGAGTACACATCGACCTTTTGGAATTAGAAAAAAGGAAAGAATTTCCTCATAATTACTGATGCGTACAGCAAGTGGCCTGAAGTACACTTTGTAAAATCAACAACAAGCAAAGAAATAGAATTTGCCTTGAGAAAGACATTCGCAAACGGATTGCCTGTTTCAGTCTGCAGTGACAACGGAGTACAGTTCGTTTCAGAGAGCAAAACATCATTTTTTTTTCAAAGAATGGCATTAAACACATAACTATTCCAACATACAGTAGTCAGAGCAACGGACAAGTTGAGAACTCAGTGAAAACTTTTAAGAAAAAAATGAACACAGCATTGATGGACCCAATAAACCTAGGAGTACCTTTAGATGTACTAATATCGAGATTTTTACTGTCATATGGAAACACAATACATTGCACCACCCAGGCAACGCCTGCAGAACTAATGTTTGGAAGGAAATTGCGAACAAGATTAGAACTTCTAAGACACCAGCCAGAAAAATCTGAAATGACTAATTTAAGAGAAAAAGTACAGACTGAGGTAGCTAGGGTAAAAGAAAAACATACTAAGGAAAGAAGAAAATGCAATTTTAAAGAGGGAGATGAGGTTGTCTTTCGGGACTATAGAACTGTCAACAAAAAAAAGTGGATAGAAGAAATTATAAGAGAGTGGGCAAAGGAGTGTATTTATGCCATTTGCCTGCAGCACAATTGTGGAAAAGACAATTGAACCAGATAAATAAGAGGTTTACAGAAATCTCTATGTCACCAAAAACTCAAAAACATGAGTATGTCACAAATGAGGACACCGGACACAGGCACACTCCCGTGTATAAAGTTGGACGCACCCTGGAGACACAGGAAGACAATGTAGAGATAGGTTCAGAACATTCTAGAAGCCCAATATCAGAGTTGCTAGGATTTGAAAGCCCAGTATCGGAGTTGCTAGGTTTTAATTATAGCTCAGAAGAGTCCAGAAGGTCAGAGGTGGCCGGGAATAGGAGCTACGGTGAAGAGCAAGAAGAAGACCAGGTGAGTCAGAAAGATGAAACCAGTTTTGAAAACCCAGACAACTCAAGGATAGAAGAAATGACTTTCACCACTCCAAACACAAGTCTGGAGGAACCCAGCACATCCTTCTCGAATAACAAGAAGGTTACAATACAAAACAAAGCAGATAGAGACCCTAAAATTGGGGTAAACACGAAAAAGCTTTGGTTTGCAAGGACTCATCAGTCCAGGTAAAAGGACAGGGTAAGACTCACAAGAGCCAAAGTAAGAAAATAAATACTGACCTGTCAGAGGACAGAAGAACTAGCCGTAGTCTGGCTAGAATGACACAAAATAGACCTCCCTAGTCCTGTCACACATCAATGATTTTAAACTGTTTGTTTGTCTCAAAGTATGTGTGTAATTGTATATGTCTACATAGTCATAGTTAATGCGTATAGAATTGTAAGGGTAATACTCGTGGAGCGTGACAATTTTATAGGGACTTGAGTATAGTGAACTTTAAGAGAAGTGGTGAAAAACAGTCTTAGTGCGGAGGGATGTAGTGTTCGCATATAAGTGAAACGACAAACACACGAATTTAAATTTCCCGCGCCGTGACAAAGTGTTAGTGACGTAGGCAATATGGCCGCGCGGCTGACCAATGAGAAAGCAGCGTTGGAGTGACGTCACATAAGACGGCCTCTTGTTAGTTTGTTTTCTTCCATAAATATTTGCGCAATCATAAATAATTACGCGGCTTAAACAACATAAATATTTCACTTAAGAAACCACACCTTGTTTTTTCTGGTTACTTGGCCCTTGACCCAGCTCTTCCGCCGGGACCCCTACGTACCCAGTCCGACCCTGGGGCCGTAACCAGTCAAAACATTCTTTCAAGGGGGGGCTGATAAAAAGTTTCAAATAAAATTTTGGACAAATTGCGTATTGTGCATTTTTTATTTTTGTTCCTTACCTCTGTACACACTTTTAAAAATATTTCGGGGCAGGGGGATTGACCCCGTTAATCCCCCTAGGTTCGGCCTTGTATAGTCGTTTAAGAATTTTCGAATCGAAGTCGATCACACCGCAGTTGATTCCCAGAAAAATTTAAAAAAAAAAACGCGTATTTCTGAATTTTATACAGAGTGATTGTACAAAAATTTTAACTGAATTGCCTCGCTTGGGTCGGCTATACAGGATGTCCGAGATAAAAGTAACTACATGTGGATTTCGAAAACAGTAAGAGATACAAAGCCCAATCAGATCCTTTATTGAAACTAAATACATCTACAAGGGTTTTCAAAATATGCATACAAATTTTATAAAATTTGGTAGTTTTAAGGCCAATCGAATGACGTTAACAAATTATTTCTAGGCCTAGTTTTTTGGAACCATAGCTAACTTTGATATTTCTTATGGACGCATATTGGATTTTTACGTCATTAAGTAGAGCATAAAAAGAGCTGTTGTAAATGTAATTTAAAAAAAACTGTTTTTAGCTTAGTTGACTGTGAAGCAAATGTAGTAAATAATACCGTTACTTTTATCTGGAACAGTAAGTCTATATTTATTATTTTGTAAAAAAAATATTTTGTAATAAAAGATAAAAAAACTATATAGGGTAGAATTTAAAAATTTTAAGATCGGGTGGCTGCCAGCTGTGTGGAGTGGACACTAGGGGGTCAAATGTAAAAAAATAAATGTCTCCGAACGAATTATACCGCCCAAGTTAATTTTAGTTTCCTAAATTTAATAGCAATCGAGAAAATTAGGTTTTAATTTTTCGCGAAGGTTCGGTTCCCACAACAACATTGAAAAAATTTTGTTTAGACGAAAATAAACGACGCATCATTGCAATTATGTCGATACGCAAAAAAGGTCAAACCATAAAAAAGTTAAATCCTACTAAATAATCTTCATTGGATGCAGAGCGATTAGTATAAATCTAAATACATAACTGCATAATATGGAAATTTACTGCTCGTCGGGCCATATAACACAGAAAAATAAGAACCATTTTTTTGTATTTATACTACTTATCAAAAAAATTTGTACACCTGCAATATAAAAACCCATGATAGGTGTACAATTTTTTTTGAAAAGTAGTATAATTACGTAGATAGGTAACATTTCTACCTGAAAAATTAATATAAGAGGTGTGTCAGTCTTTCGGTCAGGCAAATGTTTGGCAGCATATGTAGTCAATCTAGTATATGTAGGTCCATAGAGCATACAATAATTAAAAGCCATTTTGGTAGTTAGCGATGTAAATTAGTTTCACCCTCAAATATAATTATAGGGTTGGGTTAGGTTGGGTTAGGTTGGGAAGATGAGAGAAAAGTTTGAATGGTACCACAGACAAAACAACCTTGTAATTTATGGACTGAAAGAAAACGAAGAAAACTTCAACAAACTGCTTATCAAGGTGTTGAACTTTTTTAAAACAGAAGTAAAAGTAGATTTAGACGAAAACCACATTAACTTTGTCAAAAGAATAGGAAGAAAAATCTACAACCCGAGCAATAATAAGACCTATCTTGGTAGGATTTGTAAACATGCACAAAAAATATCTAGTGCTAAGAAACTGCATAAACCTAAAGGATACACAATACAGAGTGGACCAGGACATGTCCCCGGAAGAACGTGAAAAATGAAGGTAATACAACCAAAATTAAAGGAAGCAAACTGTTTGTAAATGGACAGTTGTTTATAACACCCATACAAGCATTTTTAAAAGCCCAAGAAGAAGAAACCAATGAAAACAAAAAAAACAAAGAAAACAATTATTCAGAAGACTATGAAGACATAGAGGAAGAAAGCGAAGCTGAAAAAACTTTGACAGAAAAATCCAAGACCAGCCCGAGAACAACTAAGCCCAGACCAAAAAGAAAGCGTTTAGACAAATACCTGCAAGTAAAACCAACTCAAAACATTGAAAAAAATTTCCCCCAGAACCAAGCCAAGAAAACACCCCCCAAAAAAGACGGAAGCACCTCAGTAGGAATCACTCCAAACATTTAAACACAAATTTTTGTTCAATTCTGTTTTGGAATTGCGAAGGGTTTTCTAACCTATTAAACAATTTAAGTAAATAAGAATATTTAGTAATAAAAGATTATGATATAATCTGTCTTTGCGAAACTTGGTTGTATGATTTTTTTCAGTTTTGTAAAGCTAAACCAACGATAAATCAAATTCAACAAATCAATTCTTAGCATTCCGCCAAACTGCTTTGAATTTATGTTGAATGTAGCTGGAATTTTCTGGAATTTGTGAAAATTTTTCAGTAATAACCTGTCATTTTTCAAAAATTACTTCTTTTTCTATAGCGCAGCTCTAAAAGAAAAATCACAGGGTAGAGCAAGTGGGGGCATTTTGATTATGGTATCCAAAAATATTTGGAAAGCTGAAAGTATCTCAGTTGTTGACACAAACCCGTTTTGGAAAATTCTGCGGCTAAATCACACATCTCTAAATATTCTTACAGACAGGACAGATTACAAGATCTCTTGGTTCAAGACCCTAATGATTTTATTATTATAGAAGGCGATCTCAACTCTCGAATTGGCAACTTAAATAACTTCCCGAAAAAAAAGGACACTCAGAACATTCCCATTATTCCAGAAAGATGTGCACTTGATCAGAAAATTAACCCTAGAGGTAAACTACTCTGCCACGCCCTAGAAAATCAAGGGCTATTTGTCTTAAATGGTAGATTCGAGACCCCTGGAAAATACACTTGCTTTAAAACAAATGGAAAAAGCACAAATGATCTCATTTTCACAAAACTAAACACCTTGTCACTTATTAAATCTTTGTAAATTCTTCCCGACTTACATTTATCAGACCATTTGGCCTGTGCCACCCAAGTATTTTTAAATTACAGCAGGAGCAATTCTAAGAACTATTGTACAAAGACTCTTGTTCCAAATTGGACTGGCTAAAAAAACCCAATTTCAAAATATTATGAAACATATACCGCTGCCAGTAACCAAACAAAACACCTCAGATGAGATAAACTATTTTATTACAAACTCAAAAACAAAATCCGCATTTTTTCTTAATATGACAAAAAATATCTATTATGGCGAAATCAACTACTCAATCAAACCCTGGCTTGCATGCCATGTCCTACCACTGAAATCTGTTTTTTAGACGCTCTGCACCCCTACCTTCACCAAAAAATCACAATGCAAGAAGTTTTCACAGCATTAAATCAAAGCAAAAACAAGAAAGCTTGTGGACTAGACCAAATCACAATTGAATTGTTTAAAAACATGCCCCTCGACTGGCTTAATATAACTCTAGAATTATTTACGAAATCATGGACACAGAAAAAGTACCAACAGCATGGGGCCAAATAAAAATCAATCAATCATCAATCGAGAACTACAGAAGCATATCCCTAATTAATCATGTCACAAAATTTTTCACAATAATAATTAACAATAGAATTGTTGCTTATACAGAAAGCCATAAAATAATACAAGAAAACCAATCAGGCTTTCGAAAATCACGGGGCTGTAAAGGCAACATTTTCACGCTTAATACCCTTATATCAAATCACCTCAGACTGCCCAAACGGAAAATATATGCACTCTTTGTCGACTTCAAAAAAAGCATTTGACAGTATCAATCATTCCATTCTATGGTCCAAACTCTATACAGCAGGAATAAGCGCCAAACCGATTAGAATGATGAAGAAGCATTCCTGAAAGTTCAAGTTAATGAAAAAGAATCAGAAAACATAAAAGTAAACCAAGGAGTGCTACAGGGCGATTCGCTCAGCCCCACCCTTTTCTCATTATACCTAAACGACATAGAGGAATTTTTTAGATCCAATGGGTGCACTTGAATCTCACTAAACCAACTCCTAACTATCATAATGCTCTTGTGGGCGGACGACATAGTCATGTTGGCAGATTCAGAAAAAGAACTGAGAAAACAACTTTCAGAAATACACAGATTTATATAAACTACAAGTAAACACAACAAAAACCAAAATAGTTATATTCAGAAAAGGCAAAAACACAAAAAAAGTAATTTCTATTTTAACAAGCACAAAATTGAAACAAGCAATAGTTACAAATACCTGGGAGTATCTCTAAATTTCAACCTATCTTCTACTAAGACACTACAAGAACGTCAAACGAAAATGCGAATTACTCAAAGCACAATCATTGGCAGTATTAAAAACCACAAGATAACAAGCTGGGACACTATCCTCCACCTATACCACAGTACAATCTTACCAACTCTAATATACTGTGTGCCCCTATGGGGCCTAAATAACATAGAAAAATTAGAGAATGCACAGGTCTCATTTTTCAAAAACCTTACTGTTACGGGTTCACAACGACAAATTAAAACTCGCAAATGTCAAAAATGATTTATCAATTTATTTCGATAAATTATGTACAAAAACACGCACTTAAACTTACTAATAACTTGCTAATAATTCACTACTTTAATCCGCCTATTAACTTCGCGTTAACATCTAGCGATCACTACCGTTGGTTATCTTTGACTGACCCCATACGCGGCGTCCGGCCCTATATATAGGGTCTGCCTACTATTCGAGAACCCTTCCATCCTTCTTCGATTCACGAGCATTCTCGTCTCTTCATGAAGGTACGCGGCCGTGTATGAATTTGTCATAGATAACCCAACTAAAACCTAGACTAAGAATACAACCATAAGGTAAATCAACCTAATACTACACGAAACCTAAATAAATTCTAATTATAAAATTTAAATAACTTAAATTTGTAACACTATCCTCCTCTTCAGGTTTGATCGTCTCGATCAACATTTGCCAGGTAAGGTTTTAGTCTGTCCAGATGAACAACTTTCATCTTGGATTTCGGACTTCTTTGGATTCGGTAGACTACATCATTAATTCTCTTAACAACTCTATAAGGTCCTTCTCATGGTGGTGTCAACTTAGGTGATCTTCCTTTCTTTCGTTGAGGATTGTATAGCCAGACTTGATCATTCTCTTTGAACCCTGAAGATTGTTGGCTTTCAGGTCATATCTCGCTTTCATGCGGTCACTGGCTATTTCTATTCGCTCTCTAACCACTTCATGGATATCGTGCAGCTTTTGCCTTAAACGTTCGACATAGTCATTAACCTCTAAGTGTTCTTCTTCAGGCGAACCAAACATGATATCACACGGTAAACGCAGTTCTCTACCAAACAGGATACTAGATGGAGTAGCTCCTGTCGTATTGTGAATGGCGGTTCTATAGGCCATCAAAAACAATGGAATATGTGGTCCCAATCTGTTTGGTGCTCATCAACAACTTTGCAAAGATGTTCTTCTATTGTTTTATTAAATCTTTCAACCATGCCATCTGACTGCGGATGTAAAGCAGTAGTCCGTGTTTTATGTATTCCTAAAAGGTCACAGAGATTCTGGAAGAGCTTTGATTCAAAGTTTCTTCCTTGATCTGAATGTAGTTCCAAAGGAATGCCAAATCTGCTGAAAACATTATTTACCAGAACTTCTGCAACTGTAGCGGCCTCTTGGTTAGGCAAAGCAAAAACTTCTGGCCATTTGCTAAAGTAATCCATGACAACAAGGATGTATTTGTTGCCCTTTTTAGTTTCTGGAAATGGTCCGGCCACATCAATAGCAATGCGTTCAAATGGCAGACTTACGTTATATTGTTTCATTTGACCTCTGGACCTTGTTTTGGGACCTTGGCTGGCTGCACAAGTCGAACATCGGCGGCACCAGTTTTTCACATCTTGAAAGTAATTGACCCAATAAAATTTCGGTTTCGTATTTTGTCCATGGTTTTATTTATGCCTAGGTGCGCGCCTGATTTTCCACCATGGCATTCGGCCATTATATTGTCTACCATGCTCCTAGGAACTACTACTTGATTAATCACAGTAAGGCCATCGGCACTTTCCCAGGCACGTTTAAGGATGTTTTCTTCTACTATCAGTGAATCCCATTGTGCCCACAGTGATTTGAATATCACCTCTTGGTTTGCGATATCTTGCCATGATGGTCGTGGCTTGTTCTCTTCTTTCCATCGCAAGTTAGGTCCTACATCTTTGTCGCTAAGTTGTGTGGTTCTAATCGAAGCCGACATCCATTCTTCATCTGGTTCTAACTTTATCTGGCGCACGTAGGTAATTCCTTCTTTCTGGTCAATTCTCCTGCAATGTTTACAATCTTCTGGACAATGCATCTGCATTATTATGCACCCTTCCCGCTCGGTGCTTAATTTGATAATGGTATTGTTGCAGCTTATCTATCCATCTCGCGACTTGTCCCTCAGGTTGTTTCATTTTCATGAGCCACTGTAACGCAGCATGATCCGTTCTAATCAGAAACTCTTGTCCATAGAGATATTTGTGAAAGTGATCTACGGATTTAATGATGGCTAGGAGCTCCTTTCTGGTAACAATAATTTCTCTCTGGTTTGGATAGCTTTTTGCTGAAAAATTCGATGACCCCTTTCTTCCCCATCTTGTACTTGGGAGAGTACTGCTCCTATGCCATCGTTGCTCGCATCAGTATCTAATATGAATTTACCTTTGGGAATAGGATATGCGAGAATCGGACTAGAACATAATGCTGCTTTTAGTCTTCTAAATGCTTGGTCACATTCTGTATTCCATCTGTAAGAAGCTTTATCTTCTGTAAGTCTATGTAATGGAGACGCTATTTTGGCGAATCCTTCTACAAATCGTCTGTAGTATGTACACAGACCCAAAAAGCTTCTTAATTCATGTTTGTCACGAGGTTGACGCAATTCTTTTATTGCTTGTAACTTCTTTTCGTCAGAGTGGATGCCTTCTCGGGAAACGAGGTGACCCAGGAACTCAACTTTTTCATGGAATAGAAAACATTTTTCAGTTTAATAAACATTCTTCAGTTTAATTTAAGATTGGCATTTCTGATTCCTGAAAACACTTCTCGTAAATTGTCTAGATGATCTTGAAATGATTTCCCCATTACTATGACATCATCCAAATAGACTAGGCAGGTTTTCCAAGTAAGGCCTCGTAGAACGACTTCCATTAGTCTTTCAAATGTAGCTGGAGCATTGCATAGGCCAAATTAAACTGATAAAGTCCACTTCCAGCAGAGAATGCTGTCTTCTCTTTATCCTTTTCAAAGATTCCTACTTGCCAATACCCACTTTTTAGGTCAAGAGTAGAAAACCAACATGATCCTGCCAATGTTGTTAATGTGTCGTCTATTCTTGGTCACATCGTTAAGTTTCCTGTAGTCGACGCAAAATCTAGTACTTCCATCCTTTTTAGTGACCAACACCACAGGAGATGACCAAGGACTTGATGACTCTTCAATAACACCGTCGCTGAGCATTTTATTAATGAGATTGTGAACTTCTTCTTGTTTGGCCATTGGTAGTCTTCTTGGGGGCTGTCTTATCGGTTGGGCATCGCCAGTATTGGTAGCATGTTGAATAAGGTTTGTGCGCCCCAACTACTCTTAGTTTTGAAGATATTACTTTGTTCTATAAACTCTCTCGCTTTACAAAATTCTTCTGGAGTGAGATGTTGCCAAGTTGACTGAAATTGCTGAAGTACCTCCGTTGGTAACTTGCTTTTGTCCTCGCAAGTTGGCTCTTCACATCTTGTCACTTTCTGAACTGGTTCAAATAATGCTACCACTTCCCCCTTATTAATTTTTACACTATTTGGAAAAATATTGGCGACTCTAATCGGGATGTCTTTATCGGTTTTAACTAGTGACTTTGCAACGAGGTAGGTATTGGGTATATTCTGTTGGCTTATAAGTCCGACGCAGCTTGCTGTTTTACTTTCTAGCCTCCCAAAAATTATGGTCTTACTGTTACCGACCAGTCTTGTTGTGCATACTGCCACCACCTTTATTGGTTCTTTATTGAAGTGACTATTTGACAAAATGAACTCTTCGTTCCCAAATCTTAGGGTATTAAGTTTATTATCAAACGCAAATCCATGTCTACTTATCAAGTCCATTACCAAAATAAATTCGTCTTCTATATCTGCAACTAATACAGTGTGGCGAATCTTCAATCTTCCCAGCTGTAGGTCTATGTCTGTCTGCCCCAACACGTCGGCGAATTCTCCAGTCACAGTCTTAAGTGTTATTTTCTTTTCTGTTGGTCGAATTTTATATCTCGTCGCAATTTTGAACTTAAGCAATGATATGGCAGCACCAGTGTCTACTGTTATGTTAACTTGTCTTCCATTTATAAGTCCGTCGATGTTAAGACTGTCAGCAGTATGTTTTAAGCTCTTAATTGAGTAAATTTTGGGGGCTACATTCCCTTTAGCCAACATCCGCCCCTCTGCGTTGACTAGTTTTAGTTTTCCTGATTTCTTCTTCGGTACTCTGTCCCGGTAGATGGTGAGCGAGACCTCATTTGGACACGACAATCGCGTTGAATATGCCCTGTACGTCCGCATCTAAAACACTTTCCATTTGGAGAGGGACGTCTGTTTTCTTTTAAAGAGTCAATCTTCTCTATCAGTGTTTGAAGAATTTGGCTTAGCGTCTTTGAGGAAACCTCTTGTTCATTGCTCATTTCTTCACCCCCCTGAATTGAGACAGCCCTTACTTTTGGCCTGGACATATTATTTGATGACTCAATTTCGAGGGCTCGAATCAACACTTCGCTGCTGTTATGGAAGCGTTCTCGGCGAAGTAGCTTTGCTAAGTCCGCGTCTCGCAAGCCATTAATAAAGCGGTCTACCGTGAAGGGATCTCTATAATTGTCTGGCATTTCTGGGTAAGCCAAATACATCAGCCTCCTGATATCTGCTTCATACTCTTGTAATGACTCCCCTGCTCTTTGCTGACGAATATTTAATTCTGACCAATGTAAATTTCGTAAATGTTCATCTCCATACCTTCTTTCCAAGGCTGCCACTAAAGCATTGTAATTTTGTTTTTGTTCGGCTGGAATAAACCGTAAAAGTCCCAGAGCAGGTTCTGGTAGAGCTACTAACAAAGCTCTAGCTTTCTCGTCATCGTCCCAGCAATTTCCAGCAGCGGCAGCTTCAAACTGTTGTTTGTAGGTGGACCAGGAAGACGTACCATCGTAATTTGGAGGCTTAATGTTTTGGTTGGAATTCACAACATAGCCCTGAGCTTTTATTTTGTTGTGTTCTTTCTGAAGCTGTATAAGCTGCTTTGCTACGTCCTGGAATTTTTCTTCCAATGTTTGAAAAACTTGTTCTTTCACATTCTGTAGCTTGATCTCCACTTTTTCTTCAACATTCTGCAATTTGTCTTGTACGGTTTCTTCTACATTCTGCAATTGGTTTTGTACCTTTTCTTCTACATTCTGCATTCTTTGAGTTATTTCTTCCTTAAGATCTTCAGTTGCTGCTTTGAACTCTTCTCTCAGCTGTTCGGAGTTGCTCTTTAGCTGATCGAAATTTTCTTGCATGCCTTCTAATGTCTGTCTCATATCGTTCTGGTTTTGTTCGATGGTCTGTCTCATATCATTCTGATTTTGTTCAATAGTGTGTTCATGTCGTCCATGGTGTGTTTCATATCGCCCTGGTTTTGAGCCATTTGAGCTGCTAGAGCCTGCATCATTTTAGTTAAATCTTCCATCTTGGCCGATCTTTGTCTAGTAAGCATCAACTTCATGATAAATCACTTAAAACGTGTATTTTAGGGCTACAAAGCGAATGTCGAAGTCGGTTTTTCAATATCTCTTCCAATTCTTAAATAGAACCTAATGGAATGTTCTGGAATATACTGGTAAATGCTACTCTTTCTGCTACTAGGCAAATGTAGAAGTCACTTTTTGATTATCTCTTTGGGTTCTCAAATAGACCGTCGTAGAATGTTATGGAATATTCTAGAAATAATTTCTAACTCTTACTTTTAAAATAACTAAACTAATGTCGAAGTCGGTATTTGTATATCTCTTCTAGTTTTTGAATAGAACGTCGTAGAATGTTATGGAATCTTCTAGAAATTCTTTTTAGTTCTTACTTTTGAAATTACTAAGCTAATGTCGAAGTCGCTTTTTGGATATTTCTTCTGGTTTTCGAATAGAGCGTCGTAGAAAGTGATGGACTATTCTAGAAATTCTTTCTAATTCTTACTTTTTAACTAACTAAGCTAATGTCGAAGTCGATTCTTAAATATCTCTTTTAGTTTTTGAATAAATCAATATCGAACTTCTTCGAATATTCTGGAAAAATCACTTACTGTTTTTCTGTCCAATTGTCCTAGCCGGTGGTAGTATATAAGGGTAGTCTTTGCACTATTCAGTTCTGAATATTCTGGCAAAATCACTTACTGTTCTTCTTTTCAATTGTCCTAGCCGGTGGTACTATGTAAGGATAGTCTTTGCACTATTTATTTATTTTAATCTCACTTCTGACACCAATTAAAACTCGCAAATGTCAAAAACGATTTATCAATTTATTTCGATAAATTATGTACAAAAACACGCACTTAAACTTACTAATAACTTGCTAATAATTCACTACTTTAATCCGCCTATTAACTTCGCGTTAACATCTAGCCATCACTACCGTTGGTTATCTTTGACTGACCCCATACGCGGCGTCCGGCCCTATATATAGGGTCTGCCTACTATTCGAGAACCCTTCCATCCTTCTTCGATTCACGAGCATTCTCGTCTCTTCCAGAAGGTACGCGGCCGTGTATGAATTTGTCATAGATAACGCAACTAAAACCTAGACTAAGAATACAACCATAAGGTAAATCTACCTAATACTACACTAAACCTAAATAAATTATAATTATAAAATTTAAATAACTTAAATTTGTAACATTATGAAATTTTCCAAAACCACGCCAGGACACATAATAAGAAATGAATTTAAATTAAAGCATATAACAATTCTCATATTGACAGAAAGTCTTAACTTTTTAATGAGATTAAATTCTTTAGAAAGATTGAAACATCTTTCAAAAAATGATCACTCAGAACAATGCAACAATTTTAACCGGATTTTCATTTCAAATTATGACTTATCTAGCCTAGAAAATATCAACCAAGATACAATTAATTCAATAATTATTACAACTGAAAAGAAACTTAACATAAATGACTGGCATAAAATACTTCTCTCAGTATACTGCCCTCACTACAAGAACTTCTTCAGTAACGATCCTAAACTATCTGTAGTACCAAGTATATATATATATATATATATATATATATATATATACCAAAGCCCCACTTTTATCTATATTTAATCAATACACTCTTAAACTAACTATAAGCAATCTTACCTATAGAATAGGCCTAACAGAAATCTGCACTGTATGCAACATGAGAAAAACAGAATCAATTAAGCACATTTTTCTAGAATGTCCCATGTATAACCCAATAAGAAAACAATTTTTAAAATGTGACACAGACCAGGAAATTGTAACTATTCTGAACTAAACCTCTGATATAAAAATGTGGTACAAAATATTAAATTATACAAATAAGAAACTAAAGCTTAGATCCTTTATAATTAACGAATAAATACTTACAGTACAAAAAAGAACAAAAAAAACTCAAAGGGGGACGAAAACCCAAAGCAATTCCTGTTTTTCTTTATTATTATTATTAATTTATCATGAATTACAATACAATTTTTTTTCCTACATTAATAGGTAATTAAGCCAAAATTTAGTGTAATTAATACTATATGTAACCCTCTCCTTGTTTATATACCAATAGGGTATCAGAAAACAATAAAGATTTCTATTCTATTCTATATAATTATAGGAGGTGTATCAGTCCTTTGATCAGGCGGATGTTTGGCAGCATAGTCAATTTAGTATTTGGGGAGCACATGACACACAATGATTAAAAACCATTATAAGACGTGTGGTTTATTCAGGCAAATATTTGGCAGCATAGTCAATATTATTTGAGGATCCATATGACACACAATAATTAAAAACCATCTTATAGGAAGATGTTTGGCAGCATATCCAATTTATTATTTGAGGATCCATATGACACACAATAATTAAAAATAATCTTGTGAGGTGAGCCAGTTATTAGGCAGATGTTTGTCAGCATAGTCAATTTACTATTTGAGGGTCCACATTGAGTGAAATGATTGTTTTTAAATATTTTGTCTTGTACAGTATTTATGATTCATCTTTTTGACATGTTTATGAATAAAAAATTGCTTTGTTACAACAGCGTGGCAAAATAACTGTCTAGCATCTAAAATTCCTTATTAAAGATAATTTTTAAAACCCATTTTTGTACTCTATCGAGCTGATAATAAATAAAGCTAAATAATTGTTGGTAACAACCGGCAACGAAAGTACATCCTGAAGGTTATAATATGTACAAAACCGAAACGGTATCCTACTATATAACTATTTTAGAAACCAGAATTCTAGGGATTAGAGAACTATACATGAGAAATATACTAAAATACATGAAGAATAACCAAAAATACAACACTGAAGTCAACCATAACATTCTAAGTAGATCAATAACTTATGAACATATAACAATGAAAAAAGTTTCTCTGCATGCTAGAGACACATTGCATTTCTTGGGTCAAGATTTTTTAGTTTGATACCGAAGACTAAAATAAATTCAAAATAAAGAAACATTTTCCACTAAAGTAACTGAATGGCTCCTTGAAAATAAAATAACAGATTTAAAATAATATAATAAATAGTTTATTTAAACATTTAATAATACCTAATAATAAATAAAGTTAATACATTAAATCAGTAATAAAACAAACGTAAATTTAAGATTCCTATTTTAAAAAAAGGTTTATAAAAAAGCAAATGTGTCACCCAGCTGGTCGCAATCCTCGGCTGATTCTATATATATAATATGTTACCTAATTATATAGGTGTTTATAAGTTTACAATACTTAAGAATAAGTTATAAGTAAAATATTTAAGAAAAAAAAACAAATAAGTACCTGACAAGACCTAATATCCCGACAAGCTGCTCGTGGCTTAGAGATGCTAGACTAAAGTAAACTAAAAAATGTAAACGCTACTTTTATAAATAAACAATTTGAATTTGCATAATAAACGATTTCAAAATGATCTATATCCAGAATTTCCTTTAGCTTTCTGAATCTTCCTAGCAGAGATCTAATTTTTTTCTTACGAATTCGACGTGTTTATCTTAGGAACTGGTCAATATAGATTCCGAAATACTTGGCTTGCGATACTCATTGAAAATTACATTCTCACACACACGTAGTGGTTACTGTGAGGCTGTGAAATTGGGGCAATTTTGAATTCTTTGATGCAAAAGCTAGTTTGTTTTGGTAAGGTTAACAGTTAAAGATTTGTGTTTAAAATAATGGATCAATTCCGCTTTTATCTCTAAATTAAAAAGACACTTCAAATAGATATTAAAAAAACAGAGGTCCTAAAACTCTGCCTTGTGGCAAACCACATTCGATTTTAGTTTTGCGACTATAAAAGTTGTGTATTTGTACAGTTTGTATATATAAAATCAATGATCTTAAATTTATTGTTTAACCTGAACAGTTTCCCATTTATTCCACAACAGTGTATTGTAATTTAAAAATTTGCTTCATTATTTGAGGTCACCAGTATGAAATTATTTTAAAATTAAAAAAAAATTAAATAAAAAAAATTATTTCCCAATTGTCCACAACTTCCAAATCTTCATCCCTAAATAGGTACTTTCTTAGTCTAACACCATCCATCATTATCCAATATAACGCTTTAATTTCAGAAGCAACAAAACGAAGATGAAGTGAAAAAGCTAAGCAAGTAAGTTGGAAGTTGCTTTACAATGGGCGCAGATGACGGGCCCCCTTAAGTACACGCCACTGTCCTGAAATGCAAACTATCAAAAAAACTGAAGACTAGCATATCTGCCGTCAAACAACATTTGGCATGACATAAAAATAATTCCATATCATACCAGTATCCTCAAAAACAAAACATTTTTTATTATAAGACTCAAACACCTAACCAATAAATCTTGTTATTTAAAATTATGATTTGGAAGTAAAAGATTTATTTATTCCTGCCTGATGAACTAAGACAAAAAAAAGTTCTCCTTTTGTAACTCAAGAAGTTCCCGTTTGGTCCCCTAAAAAAAATATAACCTGTCTGGTCACCCTTTAAAACTACGACCACTATACAAACCGTTTAGACCAAAACAAGAATTCGAGAAGTTATGTTTACAGAAAAAAATAATCTTTTAAGAAAAATTAAATTATTTAAAAAAGAAGCAAAATTTTGAAATATTTTTACCAATTACCACCGCCTAGCATTTATACCTAGTTGAAAGTTTCTCTTAAATTTACTGACCCATTTCACGGCCTCAAAATGACATTACTTAAAAAAATTACTGAACTTTACAAATGAACTAAAAAAAATCAAAAAACTTATATCTATATCTGTCTCAGTAAAACATTTCTTTTGTGGTATTATATCTAGTTGGGCTTCAAATTCATTTTCTTTGTATTCAATCCGGAGCAGGCAAAACTTCTCAAGGCTCAAACATAAATGTTTGCTCTCCATTGGCCATGACCAAGCTATGACCTGAACGCAGAAAAAAAATACAGAAAAATTAGTTGTGAACCAGAAAAACTTTAATTAATAGAAATACCCGTAGGTCATTTTTAAAAAAAATGCACTCCCAAGCCCAACGCTGTATTTTCTACCAAAAAAAATTTGACCAGTCACGAAAACACAACTAGACAACTAGACTTGGACCACAGACCTAAAAAAACTGCCCCAAAAAAAATACCAAAAAAAAAAATGTTAACTGGACTTTTGGCATTGATCTTCAGCCAATGTGTTGCTCTAGGGATTTTAGCCTTGTGTTTCCTAACGTCCCGAGCTGACACTAAATAGTAGTAGTACCCTCCTCTGACCCGATGTAACTGAGTGACGTAAGATCTTAATTGTCATCAACAGTTACCACCAAAAAAACAAGAAAAGAAAATGACAAAGCAAAATAAACTCATTTTCCTTTTCTTTCATTACTAATTAATACTTTCAACTAAACAAATCTACTAGCTGTTTTAGCTATATTTACTTTAAAACAACCAAGCCAAGAAAAATTTGTGTGAAACCCTGTAAAAATATTCCAATTTCCAAGTGGTGATATCCCACAAAAAAATTAAAGTCACCAAAAAAAATAACTTGTTGACCTAAATAAATTGACTGCACTAAAAAATAATCGGTGAAACAATTTCTATCTTATCACAAGCAGGAAATAATAACATATAAATAAATGAACCTCCAAAAAAAAATTGTTAGAAAAAACACACTACCTATGTCATATATTTAAAACATAAAAAGACCATGTCTGGAGGTCCATCCACCTATAAATCAACAACAAAAAATTGAATTAAATTTACATTACTTTAATTTTTCTTAAAAAAAAAATTAAAAAATTAAAACATGTTTACCCTACAAAAAAAACTTTAAAGAATTAAGAACATGATTTGGACGCTGTTGAATAAAAACTCCCAAGCTCTTTATCCACTTATTCTTCCTTAATAAATAAAAATGAATCTTTTATTTTCCAAGAAAAAAACTTGTGAAGATAAGTTAATAAAAAACTATGAGAACTACTAAAACAACAAAACGAATTCCAAATCAACGCTCAAATACTACCAAAAAATATTTAAAAAGTGTTATTTCCAAAAACAAATGATGATGGAAAATCCTGTTTTATAGTAAAAAAAATGATTGGGTGTCAAAGCCACCGACAGCCACTGAAAGCCTTTAACCTGGCTTTGGCTGTACCACAAAAAAAAAATTAAAAATTAAAAAAAAAAATCAAAAAGTTTTTCTTTTTTTTTTCCAACTTCAAAAAACGAAAAAAAATTACATCAGATGTTAAAAAACTAGCCAAAAACTCACGTAGGGCGCCAATTGTGGCCAATTAAAATGCGTTGGGTGACATTTGTGGCAACCTAAAAGACGTTGCCGCCATTTTGTGACACTGTAAATAGAACAATAACGCTGTGCCAATTTGTGACACTAAAATCAAATTACTGAGTAACTAAACAAATATCTGGAAGCAGAACTGTATTTTCCAGCTAGGTAAAACATTGATATGCCCGGTAACTTTTATATAGTGTAGAAGGGGGGGTTCAGAAATAAGGAAATTTTAAGTGTTTTAATACCAATGTTTTACAAAGAAGATCTTAAATAAAATACAGTTCAACTCAAACGTTGTAGCCAAACAATGAAACTCTACCTACTTCCGAGGCTTCCAGAGTATTTGTGTAATTAAAAAAACCAAAAAAAATTGACTAATAAACAAAATAAAATTCTGAAAGATTCCTAAATGAATCAAAATGACACAAATAGAAAGTTCCTTATAGGTAGATGCACATTTCCAACAGGTCACAGTGTACCTACCTACATTTGAGTCAGTAGTGTGAGTAAAGTAGAGTAGAGTAGAGTTTATTTGACTATTTTATAAACAAATAAAAAAAATAAAATAAAAATAAAAACCTTACAAAAAAAATCACAAACATTGAACATACATAAATAGGCGTATAAAAAAAAGAATAGCGAAAGTGCGCTGTTTGCAGGTCTTTTCACTCTAAACAAAAACATGATCCAAGTATTCTTGGACAGTATAAAAACAATGAGCAAGTAAAAAGTTTTTTATTGCTGTTTTAAATTTTTTGTTCGAATTACTTTTTATAGATTCTGGTAGTTTGTTATATAAATTATAATTTAACGAATTTTTACTTGATTTTGTTAACTTGTGGAATGGCAGGGTAATTAAATCAGATCTTAGATTATGTAAGTGATTTTTATTGGTAGATGGTAAATTAACTTTTTTGTGATGAATTTCTATGAGGGTAAAATATATGTACAAGCAAGGCAAGGGCATTATTTTGTATTCTTGGAACAAAGGTCTACAATGGGCGCGATAGTGTGCACCACATATAATTCTAATAACCTTTTTCTGTAATTTAAAAACCGGCAATGCTGCAGTACTATGACCCCATAGGGGAATTGAATATGAAATTCTTGAATGAAACAGTGCGAAATAACAAGTTTTCAAAACATCAAAGCTAACAAAAAAACGAAGCCTTCTAATCAAAAATGTTACACTTGACAGAGAACGACTTAGATTTTCGGTGTGTTGCACCCACGAAAGCTTGTCATCTATAGTGATTCCCAAAAGTGTTACAGAGTGGTCCTGAGCTAATTTTGAATTTTTAGGTATTTTTAGAATTTGCGTTTTGTCCTTGTTTAATAACAAATTATTAGCATTAAACCATTTTTCTGCTTGATTTAAAGCGAATTTTGAGCTATCAAGTAAAGCGTCAAAATTGGGGCTGTAAGTTGTAAATGTAGTGTCGTCGGCAAATCTGGCACTTTTAATCTTAATCATGTGATAGCTTAAATCATTAACATAGGTGACAAACAGAAAAGGGCCCAATATTGACCCTTGAGGAACTCTGTGCCTTAAGTTTCTTTTTTCAGAAAGTTGATTGTCAAAATATACCGACTGAGACCTGTCCTTGAGGTAACTTTCTAAAAGTTTCAAGGGCAGACCTCTTATGCCGTATGCCTCTAATTTCTTAAGAAGAATATCATGATTGACGCAATCGAAGGCCTTCGACAGGTCGCACAGAGTCAATACACTGTGCGAACCAGCATCAAACCCCTCGACCACATCTTCCAAAACTTTAATTAAAGCTTTAGTTGTGGAAAGTCCACCTCTAAAACCAAACTGATCCTGACTCAACAGTTTATTTTTTTCAAAATATTGAACGTTACGTGAAGTATGTGAGACTCCATTATATAAATGATTGTAAAAAAAAATATATACACTTACAAAATCATTCCGTCATAGGGGAGATTTGGACCAAATATCTGCTGTCATCATTCTACGTTGGGTAGAATGAGACAGACAGCAACCCAGTCCGAGATCCACCCCATGAGGTAAAACAGTGTAAGGAAACCGCAAAAAAAATATATAACCTCATCTCTCTTTTGTCTCTGCAAAGTTGGTCATTGGGTTGTACAAATAATACAATAAAATTAGTTCATCTTGTATATTTCAAATGTGGGTTAAAAAAGAAGGAAAATTAAGAATGGAAACATGAAATATGCTAAATAAAAAAAAAATTAAACAAGTTCGGGCCAAAATAGCAAGGCACTCCAAATTTCACAAGAGAAATTGTCTTAAATGAATGAAATGAAGGAAAACAAGTCAACTTAGTAAATATACCGCAAAATTGTGGCTATGACGTCATACCTTATCTTGCGTTTACAAGCAATATTGAAATTATACTGTTTATATATGAAAAGGTTACGTTTAAATTATATTAAAAATTTATATGAAAAGATTGTATCTAAAGGCTTGCTCCTACCTTGGTCCTTGGTTATTTTATGAGTGAATAAGAGGGTGTTTTGTTTTGTGAACCTCGATTTGTTGTCCAGACATCTCCTCACTGCTGTTGCACCAGTTCCCCTGTTCTGTCCGCGCCTCCCCTGCTGATTATCTAGCACATGACGCTAGGGCAGTACATGGTCAGAAGAATGCTGTTGGATTCTTGCCCGAGCGTAAAACCCTAGGGAAAATGAAATGTTTGAGTTTCCTGGAATTCGTCTATTTTGCACGAAGTTCCCCTACACCGAGTAACTTAAATCGAGAACCCCATGTCGACTCAATAAAATAAAGTAGATTTAAACAGATGAACTAAACTAATCCTAACGTACCTTTCCAAGGGTTACAGTGCTACACCCGGCTTCACACCAGCGTCCAGCACAACTGTCCCGTCGATGGAATGGACAGGGCTGTAGACAAAGGAGAAAAACAATATATAGTTTTTATCCAAAACGTGGTTTTAAAAAAAAATAAAAAAAACTCCAAAAATTCCCCACGTCTGTGGTCGAAAAAGTACATTTCACACGAAAAATAATTACAATTTGGGAGGCAAATATTGTCTTGAAGAATTCAAAAAAAAAATAAAAAAAATCGAACTTACCGCTCTTATTTCCCATAGAAATGGCGTAGGCCGCCTTAAATCCCTCTCAGAGGGTGTGAGCGTCACTAAGATTCGCCTAAACAACGACGGCTCACAGTAAACCGTCTTTGGTATAATCCGCAACTACTGCAGTGCCAATAAGTGCCAATAACCACAAAAACAATGGCGATACCAATAGACGGCCACCAGCCCAGCCAAAATTCGTGAGAAAAGAGACAAGGCACTTTGTCGAGAACACAAAAAAAATGAAGTTGCCAAAAACCGTTCGTAGATCTGGTGGGGACAGTACACAGTACCAACCAAATTTTTAAACGCAGTTATAAAAAAACGCTCTCGCCAAAAAATCACTAACTCCGGTTTGCGAGCCTGGAGAAAAAACCCGCGGTTTTCAAACTAACCAATGAGGAAATACATTAATACTTCCGTACCGGTCTACAGGGGGCAGCATCGACCAAGGGGATATCGAAAATACGTAAAACGCACATTGAGGTGTAATCGGATCTATTTCCACGGTTGAAATTTTTATAACAAGAACATCGAGACACCCTCCATACATAGACCGAATATTTGCCTACCGGACCCCCGCCAACATAGCAAGTAGGAGGAAAATAACCAGCAGGACTATAAGAAGCTCAGCATTGAAACCATCAACTGTAAGATCAATTACTGGAGATCAGAGCATGTATCAAACCGTGGAATATTCGAACACTCAACCAATTCCCATATGAGTAAAGCTATACTGAGTGTAGAATTTAGTTGTATTTTAGTTACAGTTTTAGTCAAAAGTTTCCTTTGCTCTTTAGATATGTTTTCTCTAAGATTCATATGGTTTGACGCCTTTTTTGTAAAACATTTCTACATTAATAAAGTTGTTTCTGAACTTGAACCTAAAAATACACATTGAACTACTGCTTAAACCCGGCCTAAGAATGTTCAGATGTTAAGTTTGCTCACCACTAGCTAGCCCTACACAACCTTCCAATCCGACTGAGTTAGCTATTAACTTTATCTAACTATGATTATATTTAAATTTATATAATATAAAAATACGATTTTGTTTATTCTTTTAGTCCTGGTTTTTATTCCTCGTTTATCTCCCATTTACAAAAGTGCATAACTCGTATTTATTTTATCTTATCATCATCAAATTAATAAAGATATCAAAGTGGGCAAATATTCTCAAAAATAAACATAAGCGAATTCCTGTTACTGAAACCATTTGTGATGCGGCAACGCCGCCATTCCCCAGCAGAACAGCTATTTATTTTCATGAACGTCAAAGAAAATTACGAAGTTTTACAGATAAACAAAACAATCGAAAGTTTTTATGTGATTTTTCCCGAAACCTGTGATCTCAAGTTCCAATTACGATGCCCAAATAATACGATGTGTGCAGTATCCACAGTAATTCGATGGAATGCCTCCTTTATCAGGTAACTTTCTGGACACTATATAACCTCCAAACCTAGCTCTATAAAATACCCTTAATTTGTGTACAGAAAGACGAGTCAAAGAGCCTTGATTATTTACATAAATAAACAAATATGTAACGATGCCTTAAACGTAAAAATGACACGTTACAATATATATCTATATATATATTTATCGGTTTCACAACGTTCTACGTCTTCCGATACCCAATCTCCACTCGTTTCTCTTTGCCCATAATTCATCATCTAGGCCTCTTATTCTTATTTCACTGTCTATTCCTTCTCTCCAGCTTCTCCTTGGCCGTCCTCGTTTTTTCTTCGGCCAGTTGGTTTCCATTGTAGTATTTGTTTAGGTAGTCTTTCATCATTCATTCTTTGTACATGTCCGTACCACACCAGTTGTTTTGTTCTTATATCATCCACTAAAGTACGTTCACCCACTGTCATAATTTATCTTATTCTTTGATTTGTAACTCTTTCTCTTTTTAATTTCCCTTCTGCTCTTCTCCAATAGTCCATCTCCGTAGCGGAAAGCATTTTTTCTAGTCTATCCTTGATTGGCCATACTTCTGAGCCGTATGTGATAATACTTTTTACAATGGTGTTATATATAAGCTTTTTGTTATGTTTTGATATGCTTTGGTCCCAAGTTATTCCATTTAATAAAGTTATTGCTTTTCATCCTTGTACGTTTCGATCTTTTATCGCTTTATCTAGTGTTCCGTCAGCTGTAATTTTTAGACCTAAGTATCACAGGACTGAATTCGTTGCCCGGTATTTAAGATAAGATCCTGTTTCATTCCACCGATACACATATACTCTGTCTTATTGGGATTAACCTCTAGTCCCCACTTATTGTACTCTTCTATTAGTTTTCGTGTCATATATTCGAGGTCGTCATAATCCTGAGCCACTACTATCTGATCATCGGCGAAACATAAAGTATACAAGGTGGTTTCGTCCAACGGAATTCCCATGTTTTGGAATTTTTTCTTCCATACTTTAAGGACTTGTTCCAAGTATATCTTGAAGAGCGTAGGCGAGATACAGCAACCTTGTTTAAGATCTTTATTTACTTGAAAGTCTTTGGTTAGTTTTGCTTTTATATTAACTTTTGCCTTACTATTGCGGTATAACTCTTTGATGGCCTTAATTAGTTGTACGCTTATGTTTGTGTGTTCCAACGCTTTCCAAAGTAGATTTAGTGGTATACTATCATATGCCTTCTGCAAATCGACGTAAAGCAGATGCAGTTCTTGTCCGTATGCCATTTTCTTTTCAATAACTTGGGGTATACAAAAGAGATAATCAGAAGTCGATCTACCCGCCCTGAAATCGGCTTGTTCTTCTGCCTCCATGTCTTTATATTCGCTCTTCACTTTATTTCTTATTATTTTACCGTATATTCTGCTTAGCGTACTAGTCACAGATATACCTCTATAATTGTCACATATATATTTCCTTCCTTTTTTGTGTATTGTGGATAAATATAAGGTTTTCCACTCAGTTAGTTCTATAGTTCCATTTAAATATTTTTGGAAAAGATTCTCCAAAACAGTTCTTCAGTGCCATATTTAATAAGTTCAGCTGGGATATTTCCGGGTCCGGCAGATTTACCGCTTTTTAAGGTTGTGCACACGTTTTTGACCTCAGAGATTGTGAGGGGTACTGGAGATCCCATCGTTCTAATTATATTGTCTCTTTCTTCTTCCTTGAATTCTGCAGTTAAAAGTTTTTGAAAATGTTCATCCCATTCTTTGTCTGGTATTGGTGAAATGATATCTCTGCATGTTTCTTTTTTAATCGATCTTATAGTTTTCCAGCTTTCGGTACTTCTCCTACCTCCTAAGTAAGAATCTATTTTCTGGCACTTTTCCGTCCACGAAAGATTTTTCTCATCACTGATCATTCTTCTCACCTTTGTTAGCGCGATTTTGTATTCTTCTCTGCTTCTATCTGTCTTTTGGGATAAGTAGGTGTGATATAATTTCCTTTTTTCCTCTATTTCTCTTTCAATCTCGGCATCCCACCAGTATGGTTTTCTTCTTTTAGAAGTTTCTTCCACTAATCCTAGTGCTTTTTTTGCAGCTTGATGGATGCTTAATGTAATACATTCGTATTCTTCATCTGGGGTTTCACCTGAACTTCTGAAATTAAGTTTTTCGTTAAGTCTCTTTTTGTATAAGTTTTTTACGCTGTCATGTTCTAGGCTTAGTAGATTTTATTTACAGTGATCAATTTCTTCAATCACTGTATCATCAAGATGTTGTTGATGCAGGCTTCGGCCTTGATAAGGAAAGAGAATTTTGGACTTCAGAAAATAGTGATCACTTCCGCATGTTGATCCAAACTTTGTTCTGACATCTTGAATTTTTAGTTTTGTCTTTTGTTTAGTGATAAGATAATCAATGTCGGATTTCAGGTTTTGTGAGGGTTTGGTCCAGGTATATTTGTGTATTTCCTTATGTTGAAAAAAACGGTTTAAGATTTTTAGGTCTAATTGCTCACATACTGTAATTAGCCGGTTTCCATTGTCATTAACAATATTTTCTCCATATTGGCCAACTGTCAGATCATTAACTCTGTTACCGGTTCTACTATTTAAATCTCCCAATATGACAATTTCTCTAGATGTAATTACTGCTGATATTTCATTGTGTATTTCTTTAAAAAAACTGTCTTTCACGGCTACATTTGCATCGTCATTATACGTATAGATTCCACAAATCGTAAGTCTCATTCCTTATATTCTATAGCCTTTCATTTACTGCTTCCCAGTTGGTGATAAATTTTCTAAATCTTTTGTTGACCAAAATAGATACTCCTTGTTGAGCATGTTTTTCTTTTGCCACTCCGCTATAGAAATGGTCATATTGTCCTAGATTTTCAGATCATTTTCCTTTCTTTTTCGTTTCTGTTAGTACAGCAAGGTCTCACATAGGTACATATTTGATGTGCAGTTCCCCGAAAACCATAGTCAAACTACACTAATAGCATTTGTTGATGGCTCACTGCATCGAGCCCTTTTTTTAGATCGATAAAAACTGCTATAACAGGCTTTTTGTTGTCAATAGATTTATACACTTTAGTTGCCAAGTCTAGAATAGCCCTCTTTAGACCCATTGATTTGATGAATTTAATATATTTATTTGATTCTTATACCTGTTTATGTTTTCCATTGTAGAATTGTTGAAGTAAGCCTTGAGTTATCCACGGAACCCTTTTTGTTTTATGTACTACTACTACTATGTCGGTTTAGAACGTTTTTCTACGTTGTCCGACGCCTATTCTCCACCTCCTTCGATCCTGACAATCATCCTCTGTCAGATTCTTTTGACTCATTGATCTTTGGATTGACTGTTGCCATTCTAGTTCAGGACGCCCTCTTTTTCTGCGCCCTATTGGTTGCCATTCTAGGACCTGCTTTGGTAATCTTTTGTCGTTCATCCGTTGTACATGGTCGTACCATATCAGTTGTCTTTTAGTGATGTCATCCGTTATGCTTCCTTCGATTCCCATTCTTTTTTTTATGATCTCATTTCTTATGTGATCTGTTCTAGATATTATCATTGATATTCTTATTGCATCCATTTCGACACTTTCCATTTTTGTTTTGTATTTTTCTGTTACGCGACAAGTCTCTATTCCATACAACAGCGTGCTTTTGACCATTGTTTCATATATGTTAAATTTTACATTCTTTTTTATCTCTCTGCTCCATAAAATACTGTTAAGATATCCAATAAATTTTTTTGCTTTTACTATTATTTTTTCCAATTCTTTACAGTCTGTACCTGTCTTATCAAATGTGACACCCAAGTATACATACTCATTGCATGGAGATATTATTTATATATATTTTCTAGTACTAACTCACTGGATTCGTTTCGTTTCCAATACATAAATACTGTGTCTTGTCGACGTTCACTGTTAATCCCCAATTGGTATTCTTCCGTTAATTTTCTCATCATATACTCCATGTCTTCTCTATCATTAGCCACAATTACTTGGTCGTCAGCAAACTGTAGTGTGTATATGGTAAATCGGTCGTTAAGTTGTATTCCCATGCCGTGCACTTTACGTTTCCAGTTTTTTAGAACTGCGATATATATTTTAAAAAGAGTTGGAGAGAAACAACATCCCTGTCTTAAGCCTTTTGTTACCAGGAATTCTTTTGAAAGTCGATTTAAAATTTTAATTTTAGATTTTGACCCTTTGTATAGTTCTTTTATCGCTTTTATGTATGTATCACTGATATTAGTTTGCTCTAACACTGTCCATAATTTTTCTACTGGAACGGTATCATATGCTTTTTGTAGGTTCACAAAGGTAACATGAGTCTCTATATTTCTGGCGCTCCTTTTCTCAATTACTTGTTTAAGACAAAAAACATTATCACTACAAGATCTGCCTGCGCGAAACCCACTTGGCTCTTCTTCTTCTTGTTCATGAAAATCATTCTCTCAGATCTCTAAGAATCCTACCGTACAATCTACTTAGAGTACTGGTTACTGAAATTCCTCTGTAATTGTTGCAATCCAGCTTGTTTCCTTTTTTATGTATTGAGGATATGAATGCAATTTTCCAATCATTAGATAGATAGATAGATAGATAAATATTTATTCACCATATTCAATATACAATTTTGCACTATATATATGGTATGTCATTTACAATTTAATTTTTTTAAAAACTAATGGTAGGAAAACTTATAAAAATCCTGAAACATCTTAATTATGTGTACAGCTAGGTTTTTCTGAATACCTAAATAATTTTCAAGTTTTATTACTAAATACAAAATAAAATATCAATACCTATTTATAATATTTAAAATGCCTTTTTTCTAAAAATACATTCTTTACAAAGAAATCGTCAGGTAAAATTATTTTGAATAAAACCGCAAGTAGATAAGCACACAGTCACACATAAACAAATACAGACTAAAAAATAGATGTTCAAACAATATAAAACTTTTAAAAAACACAGAAATATTAGATAATACACAGAATTAATTTAGGATAAAAGAATCTCAAAATAAAGAATTATGCTAAAATAATCATAATTATTAAAACTGATTAAGATTATTAGTTAATTATTAAAAAATTATAAAACTATTAAAACTATCAAAAATAATGGCGAAATGAACTAAAAAAACGAAAAATAAAAAATAAAAACACCTATGAGAAAGACCCACGAGTACATATTAAAGATCATTATTCAAGTATTCTTCGATCGTATATGGCTCAATATCGCAGATAAGATTAAAGCAAGTCTTCTTAAAAATTTTATAATTATTGATTTCTTTCAGTTTTAAAGGAAGTTTTTTAAAAAGTTTAATTGAAACATAGTCCGGGCCCTTTTCAGTGGAAGTTAACCTGTGGGATGGATAATTTAAAGAACTTACTTGTCTTCGTGCTCTAGTGTCATGGCTGTGGTTAGGTCTCAAGCAAATGAATTTTTCCATGTTTTTTTTTATGTATAGTATACATTCATAAATGTACACACCATAAACTCTCAGCAATCTGTTTGCCCTAAAGATGCCCCTGCAACTCTCACCAAACTTCATATTTAGCATGAAACGCACGACCCTTTTTTGCTGTACAAAAACGTTCTGAACATGGCTGCTGTTTCCCCAAAAAATTATGCCATACTTAATATGCGAGTAATACATTCCATAATAAATAGTTTTTAATCCATGTTGATTAGAATTTAGAACTTTGGCCATTACTCTGATAGCATAACTTGCTTTGCTTAATTTCTGACATAGACTCTGTATATGTTCGAAATAATTTAGATTATTGTCAACTATTACTCCTAATAGTTTAACACTTTTAACAAAATCAATGTGTTTGTTGTTGAATTTTAGAGTATCGTTATGTGCAAGGTGGTTGTTTGAAATAATTATTATTTTAGTTTTATTTTCATTCAGCAACAGTTGATTTCTATCAAGCCAGACTTTTGTTTTGTTAAGTACCTTCAAGCATTTTTCTTCCACTCTTTCATCCTTTGTTATTGGTAGAACGATGTTTGTATCATCAGCATAGTTAGTATTTTGGGCTATTCCTTCATAGAGTACGTCCATATCGTTAATATATATAACGAAAAATAAGGGCCCTAAAATACTGCCTTGAGGTACGCCGGTTGATATAGTGCCTTTAGCCGACTCCATATTTCCCGAATTCGTTTTCAAAATCATTTTTTGTGTTCTTTCAGTCAAGTAGGATCTGAAAAGATTTAAAGCAGTGCCCCTTACCCCATAAGCCTCGATTTTTTAAAGCAATATTTCATGGTTAATAGTGTCGAAGGCTTTAGATAAGTCTAGTAGTATTCCACATGCGGTTGCCTTATTTTCCAGTATTTGTAGTATTCTGTTGTTAAATTCTAAAATAGCGGATTCTGTGGACTTGTGGGGAATAAAGCCATGTTGGAAAGGTTTTAACAGGTGATTAGTCTGAAAGAAGCTCAAAAGTCTTTGATGCAAAAGAAGTTCAAAAAGTTTAGAAAACGAGGATAGTAAACTTATTGGTCTATAATTATCTAGTTTGTTTGGGTCATCTTTTTTAAATATGGGAATGACACATGCAATCTTTAGCTGACTCGGATATGATCCGGTGCTTATGCTAAAATTAAAAATATATGATAGTGGTTCTGCGATAAAGGTTATGCATTTCTTTAAAATGCTTGATGGAACTCCATCGTCGCCTGAGCTCTTTTTGTTTTTTAGTTTTTTTGCAATAGATATGATTTCTTGAGCATTAGTTGGTGCAATAAACATGTTGTTATTACTGCTAAAGTCGGGAGCGTAACCAGAACCATCTCGCAATATGCCATTGTTGTCAAGCATTTTACATGCTGCATTTAAGAAAAAGTCATTAAAATCATTTGCCAGTTGCTCTTGCTTGGAGTGTTCAGGAAGCACAGCCAATGACTTTGTACTCTGAGAATATTTTTGAACTGCTTCCCATGTGGCTCTAGCTATGTTACCACTTGCCTGAATATTACTAACAATGTGATCAGCTTTAGCTTTGTTAAGTTCGAAATCATAAATTGATTTATATTCTTTGTAAAGATTGTTATATTCATTATTTCTTTGCGCTAAGATTTGCAGAGATATAACTTGATTTTTAAGTTCGGACAGTTCATGTGTAAACCAGAGATTACTTTGGTTTGTTTGTCTTGAAGTATTAATTTTTTTTAAAGGAAAGCTTGAATGGAAAATTGACAAAAAATTTCTCATAAACAGATCCCACAAATCATCTACTGTTATATTTGTAACGCTTGTTATGGAGTTCCAAGAAATATGATGTAAGTTTTGACAAAAAAATTCTATGTTTAGTTCATTATAAACCCGTCTGTAACATTCAGATTGTTTTTGTTTCATTGGGGTACATTAATTAGGTACTGGATGTCCGTTTATGCATTGGTTAATAATATATGTGAGATTTTCGAGTAGTTTCTCTGATCCATATTTGAGCATTTCAGCATATATTCCCCCAGGTCCGCTAGCTTTTCCGGATTTAAGCTTTTTAATATTATTCTTTATCATTTCTTTTTCGATGATTACTTCTTCTCCATGTACTTCTATGTCTCTTCTCGGAGAGGCTGCCAGATATTTGGGTCTCGTCTCCTGCAGCAGTCCCTTATAGTGTTCTGTCCATTGTTCTTTTGTTCTTTCTTTTGTTCGGTTTTTTACTGTAGAAATGAATTTCCATACTTCAGAACTCTGCCTACCTCCTACGTGTGTATTTATGTCGTGGCACTTGCGCTCGAACATTTCATTTTTTTCTGTGCGTATTAAATTTCTTAGCTGTCTTCTGGTTTCCCTGTAGATTTCTAGGTCTCTTTGCTCCTTAGTACTGAGCCATTTCAAGTATGTACGTTTTTTCTCTTTGACCATTTTATTATTTTGGTACCCAACAGCTTCGTTGCTTGCTTCCTTCAAGCTTTTTATTATGTTTGTATATATCTCTTCAAATGAGTAATTTGTGTTTATTCATTTTTCATCTAATCGGTTCTGATACAATCTTTGAGTATTTTCGATTTCTAGACTTCTAAAGTTGTATTTTTGATTGTCTTCGATGCTTTCTAGGTTTTCATTTTCTCTAATACTTTCGTTCTTATTTGTTTTTCTTACAGGGAATAATATTTTTAATTTTACCAGATGGTGGTCAGATCCACAGATAACACCACGAAGTGCTCGCACATCATACCACTTTAATTGCGAGTGTTGTCCACCTATAGCATAATCAATGATTGATTTAAGATTTCTTGTTTGCTGAATCCAGGTATATCGATGAATATCCTTATGTTAAAAAAAACCATTATTTATTTTTAGGTTGTGGGTTTCACACAATTGCATCAGTCTTAAGCCATTATCATTTGTTACTTCCTCTCCAAATGGTCCTATCACTTTGCTCTGGGTTTGCCTACCAGTTCGGCTATTAAAATCGCCAAGCATAATTATAGTCTCATCAAGTTGATCAAAGAACATTTGTTTTGTAACTACTTTTTCGTCATCTGATGGTGCGTAGACTGCTATTATGCTTATATTATGTCCAAGCATTTTCATGTGCACTCGAAGTATGTTTTCACTAATGCAATCGTAGTCTGTTATTTTATTCTTTAGATTTTTCTTTATTAACAAGGATACCCCTCTGGCTGTTCTTCTTTCTTTTGGGACTCCAGCGAATATATGGACAAAATTACCGACACTATTCGTACCTGTTCCTTTCTTTTTTCTCAGTGAATGCAATAATATCGATTTCACAATTCTGCACTTCGGTTGCAATAATGTCCAACTTTTGATTCAGTCCCTGTACGTTCCATGTAGCATTGTTTTATGTTCTGGTAAGTAAATAATTTTTGTGTTGTTTCATTCTGTTAACTAATATTTCTGCAGATGTGGTACAATCAACTTGCTGGTATATTTCTTGCCAATTTTTATGCTGTAAGTCGTCCTTTAATTTGTTGGTATTTAAAATCGAGTGTGGCTTGCTTTTGGAATAGTTATTTAGTTGTACAGAAAATATTATTTGAAACATAACTGGGTAATGATAAAATAAGATTATGATTTTTAGTTAAAAAAAAATATGATCTAAGCAAGTATTTAAAGAAGGTCTTCTTACAGTATTTATGGTTGAGATAAAATTAGCTTCTCACATTATATGTTGGTACTGTAGGCTAATCTCGCTATTTTTTCGGATATCCACATATATATTACCAACAAGCACGTGAAGATCCGAGGATTTTGATCATGTGTTTAAATAGTCATGCAATGGCTCATTAAAGCGATTAATATCAGTGGAAAGAAGAAGTCCTCTAATTAGTATATGTTTGTTTTAATATTTCACAGAAAGATCAATAGCATCAAGTGATACAAGCGAAAAATAAATAATCGACGTTATTACAAATTTAAAAAACAATAAATCACCCGGGCAGGAAAACATAACAGCTGAAATCTTAAAACAACTTTTACACCAGTATTTACTTAAAAAGTGGTACAATCCTAGGTTTAAAAGTCTACATTTTGGTTGAAGGTTTAACTTATTTTTCCCGTGAATGCAATAGTTTTTAATATTTATATAAATTGTTCATAAATACCTTGCGATATGGGTCATCTTTTTTCGTTGTAAAAAAGACATTATTTCCACACAAAGGTTATAAATAAATAAAAAGAATAAAATATTTTGGTTTAAAAATGGTAGCCATATTTAAACCTCACTAGGAAATGTCGAATAAAAACGGTGTAAGTCAGTGTCAGCTGTTTACATGTTAATTTTTTAGACAAGTTAGCAACGATTAAACCGATGGTCGATTGTTTTGGTGAATGTGTAATTAAAAGGGATTCTAATATATCTTGTGCTTTTTACAGCATTTAAATATTGATACGTATTTAATACGGTAATGCATCTACACAAATAGTTTTAAGTTATTTATGTATTATTTAGCTTTGAATATTTTTGTACATAAGCTTTTTTGTCAATTATGGACTATTTCTATTGTTTTTCGAACTTTAAACCACCCCTCAGAGGTAGTACTACAATTTGATACTATTTTTAACGGGAATCCTACGACTGCGCGGACTAAATTTTCAAAAAATGACATTTCGTTACAAAAAATTTTTGTGGTTTTTCTTTATTTCTAAAGTTAATTGGAATTTATATGAGATGAAACTCACTAAGAAATGCTTACTATCATATTGCACATTAGGCTAAACCAAATCTTTGCAGTTATTTGACCTGTGAGTATTAAAAAAATATACTTAAACTTGGTACTTAAACCTGGTCTACAATTCTAAGTCTTAAGGTCTTAGTAAATACTGGTGTTAATGTTTATAAGCAAACCCATAACACATCCAATTAATCTTATCATTAAGACCAAAACGGTTCCAATCTTTTTTAAAATATCTATTGTTAGATCAATCTTTAGATCTGGTATCAAAATAGAAATTAACTACTACCGCCCAATCTCCTTTATAACCAGTATCTCAAAAATTTTGGAAATCGTAATAAAACAGTATGAGTTCTAAGAAGGAAAATCTACAACTGATGCTTTAGTATTACTAACGTCTGAAAAAGTAAAACAAACCCACTTGAAAGTGGCGAAAAATATTTGTGCGCTATTCTCGATCTGACAAAGGCTTTTCACACGGTAAGCCACTCCGATTTATTACAAACAATTGAAAGCTCAGGGTTGAGTAGGCCGATGTATAAACTACTCAAGAGTTATTTGTCGGATCGGGAACAGATGACAGAAGTTAATGGTAGAGTCAGTAGCAAAAAATATTAAATTTGCTGTACCTCAGAGTTCCGTATTGGGCCCCATATTGTTTGTACTCTAAACAAATTCTATATTTGAATTAGCACACAAAGGTATGGTCTTGTGTTTTGCCGATGATACGATTTTGATTTTTAAGAGGAAGACGTGGGGCGTGGTTAAACAAAAAAGAGAAATTGACCTGACAAAAATTAAAAAAATTGATTCCAAGTTGCTTACTTTAAATTTTAACAAAACCAAATTTGTACCCTTTAGCTGTTTTAAAAGCAATTGACCTGACTGCAGCCATCTACAAATTAACATTATTAATGAAACCTTCAAAATAGATGAAGTATTAACTATGAAGTTGAAGTACCTTGGTGTCATGCTTGATTCTCACTTTCGATGGAATAAACATACAGAATATGTTATTAAATTACTAAGGGTTTTACTATACAGGTTTCGACTGGTAAAAAACATACTTAATCAAAAACATTTTAAAATATTTTATCACGCATTAGTAGTCTCTCATTAGCTATCGCATCATTGCATGAAGTGTTGCTTTGCACGGACATATAAAACATCTAGAAGTAACACATAAACGGTTCCTTAAAATAATTTATGATAAATCCAATTATCTCCTATTGACTCAGTTGTATAGAGATTCTAAAAATTTTGACCTAAGGCTAGCTTTATTTTCTATACTCTGTTGCATAAATAATTCATATAATCCTACTCCTATTTCTCACGAACATAATACCAGGTCACTTCTTCTACTTGAGGGCAAGATTTGTAGTGTGTAGTCGTTTTTTTTTTTAAATTTTTTTATTGTAGTTACGTAGATATACATATATTTGTATGATTTCCCTGCAAAAGAAACAGCCTATTCGCTTTTTAGGTCCTTGTTGGTCTGCAATTAAGGGCTTTGATATTTGTTATTTGCAAATAAACTAAACTATTTATTATTAATTTCGCCAATTCTTTTGATACGAAAATTATAAGAAACACAGCTTTTTACATAAATGACAGTCCTTTTGGTTTACGGATCCGTTATTATAGATCAAGTCGTAACCATCGATGTTAAATATTAAAGTAATCAATAATTTGGCGCGTTTCCGTTAATATTATTCAATCAAATGCATGCTTATAACTGCCCAACTTAACCAAAAGCTCATTAAAGTGTTTCCTAATGATACAAATAGTAATATGAAACAATCAAAATTCTAAGTTATTTGTTTCTAAAAAAATATGATTGCAATCACGAGAATCCAATGATATTTCTGATTTAAACCATTCATTCCCTGTTAAAAATTATGTAAAATAAAAAGTTTCAAAATTACTAAAAAATACTAGATTGGTTACACTTTTCTTAATGTCTGGTATTGCTTCTCAAGTTTTTTGGATTGCTATAGCTTAGTTTTCGTTTGTTCGTTTTTTGTTCTTGTCTCTTGACTTTTTTTGTTCTTCTGCGCCCTTTCTGCAATATCTTCTTTAAATTTCGGTTTTCTTCGAATGACGCTAAACTGTACTTCTATCCACTTATAAAACAACAACCTTGATTTTTTTTATTTGAGCTTCGAGTTCCCTTTCTTTGGCTAGTTTAAGTTTTTTTCTCAAAATTTTGTGTTCTTGGTTTCTTTGGTTTTTCAGTGTACTCGTAAGAAATCTCCCCAAAACTTTCGTTGTGGTAAAAATTCTTCTCTCACAAAATAACTCACAAACTCAATTGCGACTGGACGTGCTTCATTTTTTTTAAATTTTCCCACTCTATAAAAGTGTTTTATATCTCTTAACTTATTTTGTAGCCATTTTCATAAACTCGTCAATATCAGTTTGCCTATCTTTCTTTTCAGGAAGGTTATAAAACACCAGACTATATTTCTTCAAATTACGTTCCACCTTTTCCAATTTTTCTCTGTGTCCTGATTTGTTCTTTAGGGTCTTCGTTTTCTTTTTTAATTTGCTGCAACTGGTCCAATAAATCTATCCTTACAGTTTGAATGTCGTTCCTAATTTCGTCTATGTAGTTATATATACGTTGTTTGATTGAAGGTGAGATTTCTCCTGAGCCCATAATTTAATTACAAAATTTAAAATAATTATTTATGCTTGACTCAGTTGTAAGTACTGCTTTTTTTACGTTCATTGATAAGAATATTTTTATTTAATTCAACGGTTAGTTTCAGGATAAATATTAAACGTACTACTTATTACGCGATTTATTGCTAGAGTTTCATTTGGTACGTACTTGTTTTAGGTATAGCCCACTTTTCACAAATTTTTATTTACTAGAATCGTCAATGTTTTTGATTTTTTTTACAGAGCGAATTTATTTTATTGTGCATCACATAAAGGGGACCAAACACACTAAGATCTACTATAACAGAATATTTGGCAACGTGGGTAGGATTTGACCTTTCTAGGTTTCGACTATATTATTTTCGACATTTTTACGGATCGACAAAACTACGTTTTGTTTAATTTATTTTTTATTGTTTTATTTTCGACAAAATGTATGAATTTAGCCTATTGAAAACAGTTTGGCGACTTTCGGGGAGCTTTTATGATGCATTAAATTTATTTTATTTCTAATAAGTTATTACCTTATTTAATTGAAATTCCATTAGTATACTATGGTCTCTGTTAGGTCCGCCCTTTTGGACCCAAGGAAGTCTCGATAAAGATGTATCGATCACCTTGCTTATGGTAACTTGGTTTCTACTATTCGAAAAAGCAACTTTATCACAGAGTTGTTTTTCCGAGAACCTAACTTGTTTTTTGGCACTATCACCTTCAGGAATGTGGAAATCGTGTCCTCCATACATCTGCCAGATAATTGTCATTTCACATAACGTATATCTAACCACTGGCGTCGGGTAACCTTTTGGAGGTTGCAAAAGATCTAAAATAAAATAAAATATAAGGGCCAAATATATTCACGCCAAAAAAGTTTAAAAATAAAAAATCTCCCTAATAAAACATGTAATGGTCTGATGGTAAAAATATCAGTATTTCTATACAACTTATTTATTTGAGTTATGTGTGTTATAATATAATTCAAAGTTTATCCAGACTTTTTTTAAAGATTTTTCAAAATAGTTGTTAAATTTTAAAAATTAAAGCTACACACCTCTCTTTCCAACAGGGACGGAAAGGTAATTGTTTACAGTGCACACCGGTTCCTCAATAAAATAGGTAATTTCTGACATGCCATCTTTGGGAAATAGACCACTTTCTAGTTCGCCTCCAACAATACAAAACTCGTCATCAGTATCGTTACTACTTTTGCTAAAATGATATTCCTTAAGGTCGCCTAAAAAAAATAATATTTAAAAAATAAATGGATCCATGATGGATCTGATACCTTCCTAGCCCATTAGCACACTTCAAGTGAACTCTACGCTATATCACCCTTCAAAACAGTTTTTGTATATCTCTATAAAACTGAAACTGAAACACCTAAAAAGTTTTCTCCAGGGTGAAGTCCTTGAACCATTGTTAAAGGAGCAGAAACGAAAAGTACTGCTTAAAAAACCATTATCAAGTGGTCTGGTCTGTAAGAATAATGAAAAAATATAATTAAATTATATTTAAAATAAAATATGCTAAAAAATACTTACGGACAGTTAAGAATCATCTTTGAAACAAATGAAAAAGTGGAACACACAAAAACATTTAATTTTTAACAGTCTAAAACAACATACAGATTAAAAATCAGTCAAACGGACATAAACACGTAATTTTTATAAAATACAATTAATTGACAAAGAAGATATAGGTTAAAATAATAAATAATAAATAATATAAACAAAACCCAGATAAAAGCGACATCTAACATAAAATAAATAATGTAATAAATGAACAGAAACAATTTAAAATTGACAAAATCAATAAATAAAAGCAGACAAAGAAATCTAATTTGAAATTGTTTAAAACTTTAGCTACCTCTTTGAAGTGGGCGTTAGTAGTGGTTTCATTTAAACTAACTGACGATTGATCAATTTCGAGTTTAGCAATCTCAAAATTTTCCAAGAAATTCAATTTTCTGCCTTTCTGGGTATCATGTAACATTCTAAAATTATTCTCCATATTAAAAGAATGACCCGTTTCCCTCAAATGCATGCCAAAAGCGGATCTTTTATCGTTTGGGGACTTCTGAGAGTTCAAATGTTCACGTACCCTAACCTTAAAACTACGGCCCGTTTGTCCCACATATTTAGTGGGGCAGTTATCGCAAGAGAGTAAATAGACTCCGCTTTTTTCTATGGTTGGAGTTGGGTCTTTTATTCTCGAAAAAAGGCTTTTAATATTTAAAAAAGATTTGTAAGCAATCTTAATATTGCAATTTAAAGAATTTAAAACATTTCCCACTTTCAAAGAGATGCTGCCCAGATACGTTAATTTTACATATTTAGGTGGTTGGTATGGAGGTATGGAAATATCCAATGGATCAGTCAATAGATTTTTTAGTAAAGAATTATACTTTTTCTTAATAAGTCTATTTATTAAAGAAATTTGATAGCCTTTATTAATTGCAATCTGAAAAATAATGTTTTTTTCCTTTTCAAATTGTAAAGGAAGTAATGGAATGGTAAAAAGGCGATGAATTAAAGCGTTAAATGAAGCTATTTTGTGTGAAAAGAAGTGATTGGAATCTGGCGGAATAACATGATCTGTTTGAGTAGGCTTTCTATAAATGGAAAATTGTAAATTGGAGTTATGTCTTTTTAAATTGAAGAAATAGTCCATGTTGGGTGGAGGTGATTTATAAATCAAACAAGTTCAGTCGTTCTCCACTAGTTTAATTTTTTACAACTACATGTTTCGAGAGCATAAGCTCTCATTTTCAGGTTGTACACTTGATGGAGTTATTCCATCGCCATTGCCTACATTTTGTAGGCTCAAAAAGTTTTACAGCAGCATGTACAATGAAGCAGTACAATGTATTACAGCAGCATGTGCAAAGAAGCAGCACAACCAATTACAGCAACATGCGTAAGATAATCGAACAGCTAGTAGGGAACAAAAAAAAAAAATAAAAAAAAATAAAAAAACTTCTACCACTCCCTAATGTCCAAAAATGTGTTAACCCTTCCCCAGCGGAAGGGGTTGGATTTTAATTTTAAAAGACTCATTGAAACGGATAAAAATTTGAGTTTAACATTCACTAAAAAATTATTCCCAGTTCTTCACCGTGACAGTGCATAAAAGGAAAAAAGGGGATACAATTGTCTTTTTATAGTCAAATCTAAGAAATTTAAGGTGTCATTCTCTTCCAGTTCCATGGTAAATTGAATTTTATTGTTTAATGAATTTAAAAAAGTTAAAAAATTATTAGGTACTGTCTTTGAGCCATTCCACACAACAAAAGTAGTGCCCACGTATCTGGTCAAAAAAAATATATTATCTAAAAAACAACTATTAGAAGAAAATAGCCTAGATTCAAAATCAGACATAAAAATTTCAGCAAGAAAAGGCGAAAGGCCGGAACCCATTGGCAATCCATCCAACATACGAAAAAATTTATTATAAAATTGGAAAAAATCTAAACTTAAACATTTCTTTAACAAGAGAAATAAACCTTTTTTAACTTTTTCGCTTAAAGATAAATTTTGATTTAAAAGATCTTCAATAATTTTAATTACATCCTGTCTAGGTATGCTGGGAAATAAATTAACTCTATGTCAAAAGATACCAAAATGCAATTGTCGGGCAATTTGAGACATTCAAGTTTTTTTGTTAATTCTATTGTGTTTTTAATACTATATTTATTAGAAAAGTCCAAGATGTCCTTAAAAACATTATCCAACCAAACAGCTAAATGATAGGCTGCTGACTGAACAAAGCTTACAACGGGTCTAATAGGCATATTGTTTTTATGAATCTTAACCATACCATATAATAAAGGAGTTTTACAGTTCATGGGAATATATGGTTTATTCACCATTAGATCCGTGAAAACATCTTGGTTTTGATTTATTAATCTTTTTAATTCTGTGACATATAAAGAATTAGGGTCTTTTTTTAATTCTAAAAACATTGAATTACTATTAATGAATTCTTCGACTTTCTCAAAATATAAAGTTTTATCTAAAATAACCAAACAATTACCCTTATCTGCTTTACCTAACACTAAACTAAATTGTTTTATTTTACATCTAATAGACCCAAGCAATTTCTTATCTTTTAAAATATTCTTAGAATAAGGTTTTTTTTTCTTTGTTTTCCTATCAAATGCAAACAATAACCTTTAACTGCATCTAAAACATCACATCCTGTCCCCAAAATGTTTAATTTTAGATTTTTTCCAATTTAATAATAAATATTTTCGTATGTTGGATGGATTGCTAATGGGTTCCGGCCTTTCGCCTTTTCTTGCTGAAATTTTTATGTCTGATTTTGAATCTAGGCTATTTTCTTTTAATAGTTCTTTTTTAGATAATATATTTTTTTGGACCAGATACGTGGACGATACTTTTGTTGTGTGGAATGGCTCAAAGACAGAACTTAATAATTTTTTAACTTTTTTAAATTAATTAAACAATAAAATTCAATTTACCATGGAACTGGAAGAGAATGACACCTTAAATTTCTTAGATTTGACTATAAAAAGACATAACTCCAATTTACAATTTTCCATTTATAGAAAGCCTACTCAAACAGATCATGTTATTCCGCCAGATTCCAATCACTTCTTTTCACACAAAATAGCTTCATTTAACGCTTTATTTCATCGCCAAGGAAAAAAACATTATTTTTCAGATTGCAATTAATAATGGCTATCAAATTTCTTTAATAAATAGACTTATTAAGAAAAAGTATAATTCTTTACTAAAAAATCTATTGACTGTAAAATTAACGTATCTGGGCAGTATCTCTTTGAAAGTGGGAAATGTTTTAAATTCTTTAAATTGCAATATTAAGATTGCTTACAAATCTTTTTTAAATATTAAAAGCCTTTTTTCGAGAATAAAAGACCCAACTCCAACCATAGAAAAAAGCGGAGTCTATTTACTGTTAGCTCCCGTCAAATTTCGCGGTTGTTTTTAAATTTTAAAACCACACAATTGGATGAAGGACAGAGTACATTTTTCGCGCATTTTGACATGCGCACCAAGAATCAGAGAGATCCTTTCTACCGCCTCGAGAAAAATGGCGTGTTAATTACTTTCTCCAACTATTACAAATTTCTACACTTGAAAGTGCTCGATTTTGGTGTACTGAAGCATAGAACTGGAACTTCAGCCCTTCAGCTACGTGGTGCCATCATTAGATCTGGACAGGGGCCCCTGGAACGTGGAGAAATTGGCTGCAAACTGGTGAGTGCTTTGTCTCTGATTTCCGTTGTGTGGGTACCAGCAATTAACCTATGGACCTTTTTAATTATTTCGTGATTTCGTATCAATATAATTATGTTTGTTCGCGCTTTCATTTAATAAAATATATACAGTCCATTGCAGTTATCGTTTTTCTAACTGCGGGCAGACATAAAGTGTTCCTCCGAACCGAAATAAATAAATTTACTCCATTCGACGGTATTTAAGGCAGCCATTTTCGCATTTTCGCCGTGATCACACGGTCTTGAATTTTGCCAATCGTATTGAACCGTAGATTTTCGTTCGACCTTCGGTTGTCGGCGCAATTCCCCTGTTTTCGGTCCGCTGCTATGGTAACGCAGGGTCTACCGCGTGGTTCATTTAAATGAACCGAACCGCGTGGTCACTTCAGTAAACAAAAATCGAGGATCAATCAAAACAAACAAACAATATTTCTGTGTTTAGATTTGTTCCATACCATTTCGATATTTAAAACAATTTTCATCAATTGCGATAAATTAGTGCATATTTTCGACAATTCGTCATTTTTCTATTTCAGAAGCATTAATTTAGCGTTAATTGTATATTTACCGACAATTTCGTCATTTCAAAGGTAAAATCATGTCTATCAAAAAAGCCGTGCAAAAACGCAAGGGTTTTTTATCTGCGATCACCGAGTGTTATGTGTTTTCACAAACCGCGGCAACGGACGCAAAAGCGAGAAACGAGTTTCAAGTGAGGTATTCCGATTTGGATGAAACCTTCGATAAATGCATGCTGGCACATAATGACGTCATTATGTTGATAGACGACGCGGACGACGAGGAGTTTAAAACGCAGGATGCGATCCTTGCAGAAGCTCGTAAATATTTTTATGCGTGTAGGGGGGTTTACTCTGAAATATTTCCGGTTGAGGTCCCATCCTTTTCGGGATCATATGTTCGTCAAAACGAATCTGAAACTCCAAAACTCAAAGAGTTAGGTATTCCCATATTTCGAGGTGATAAAAAATTATGGCCAAGCTTTTTCGATCTTTTTAATAACATTATAGATCAAAATCAAAGTCTAAGTAACGTTCGAAAACTTCAATATTTATTTTCATATCTCGAGGATGAGCATTTAAAATTGATATCAGGGATTAGCTTATCTGATCAAAATTATAAAATTGCTTACGACAAATTAGTCAATAGATATCAAAACAAGCGAGACCTCGCAAATGATGCTTTGAGCACAATTATGAACTCTACATTAAAAAACGAGTCAGCTAAAGAATTGCGTAATTTAATTGACACATTTTCAGAATCCCTAGAAATTTTAAAATCACTTAGCTTTGACGTTGACAGTTGGGACTTTATTATTTTTTTCATTCTGTTAGAAAAATTGGATATTCCGACGCGTTCAAATTTCGAAATGAGTCACGCCAATACTAATGCCGAAATTCCCACTTTTCAGTCACTTTTTCAATTTCTAGAAAAAAGATTTTTGTTTTTGAATCACTTCCTCAATCAACAGCACTTAAAAAGGTGCCTACCTATCAAAAGTCAAATTCTGTGCCAAATCATTTTGGGCAAAAGCCTACCTATAAATCATCCAATTCGCCTTTTATAGGACTGGCTGGCACCTCAACTAATTCAAGTACGGGAATAAAATGTTTCCGGTGTAATCAAGGTCACGTGCTTTCGAAATGTCAAACATTTCTTGACCTCCCACCCATCAAGCGCCTATCTTTCGTCAAGCAGAAAAAATTATGTCTAGCGTGTTTTCATCCCTCGCATGGGGTAGACATGTGCAAATCAAAATATTCATGCAGGACTTGCAATAGTAAAAGGCACCACACTTTAACTCATATCTTAGAAACTAATAAAGAGTCTGGAAGCCAAGATACTAGTCCTGTCATTCACACACCACCGGGGTCAATAATCTTCATGTGTCATTAAATACCTCAGGACCTTCAGGTACCTTTCTTTTATGCACCGCCATAATAGATGTTATGGACGGTTGCGGAAATTTTCAACCTGTAAGGGCACTGCTTGATTCTGGATCACAGACAGGATTCATCAGTGAAAAGTGTATTCAGCGTCTTAATCTTCCTAGGCGAAGTTACACCACTGAAATATTCGGATTAAATCAAATGTCTTCTCTTACTTCCAAAGGGCTCGTTCAATGTCACATTAAGCCACAAGGACAGGTCACTCCTTTACTTAATTTCGAAGCAATTGTTGTTCCACAACTATGTTCCAATATGCCTACATTCACTTTGAACGATAATCAGTGGAAACACTTGGAAAACCTTAAACTTGCCGACCCATCTTATTTCAAATCTAGACCTGTGGACCTAGTTATTGGTTGCGAGCTATTCGCACAGATATTCAAGGAGGGCAGGGTTCTTGGACAAATAGGGCAACCTTCAGCCCTTGAAACCATCTTTGGCTGGGTCGTCATGGGAAAAGTGGACGAAGTAGGTAGTCTTACGGAACGAACCAGTTGTTTTTTAACGAGTCATTTACCTCCTTTGGAGGTCATTATCCCTAGGTTTTGGGAAATCGAACATTTGCCTAAAAAACAAATCTTATCAAAGGAAGAAAAACAAGCGGAATCAATTTTTACTGCGAGTGTCGTACGACAACCGAGCGGTAGATTCATGGTAGATCTTCCGTTTAAAGATAAAATAAACCCTGACCAAGGAAATACTTATCCGCAAGCTTATCGTAGATTTTTACTTCTAGAAAATAGATTACTCAAAAATCCTGATCTGTACACTGCCTATTCTAGTTTCATGCAAGACTATATCGATTCTAATCACATGAGTCTAGTTTTACCTAGTCAACCAAAAGTCGACGTATCATGTTTTTTGGCACATCATTGCATACTAAAGCCGGAAAGCTTAAGTACAAAATTAAGGGTAGTCTGAGATTGTTCGGCAGTCACCCCAAAGAATATTAGTCTCAATGACACGTTGTTGTCTGGATCGAAACTTCAAAAGGATATTGCTTCTTTACTCCTTACGTTTCGTCTTAATCCTATTGCCTACATTGCTGATATCAAACAGATGTTCTGTCAAGTCCTTATCAATCCTTATCACCGTCCTTATCAAAGGATATTGTGGAGGTTTTCTCCACAGGACTCACTTTCAGTGTGGGAACTTTCTACTGTCACTTTTGGCATGACATGCTCACCTTTTCTAGCCATGCGTCCCTTAAATGAGCTGGCAGAGAGAGAAAAGGAACGTTTTCCTATGGCTAGTAGTGTTCTAAAAACGTCAATTTACATCGACGATATCTTGGGAACTAGCCCTTCGCTTTCTAAAGCCCTTTTCCTACAGATGAAACTCAATGATTTGTTGAAGTCGGGAGGATTTGAACTTAAAAAATGGGCAAGCAATTGTCCTCAGTTATTGGCAACATTGCCAGAATCCGATCGTCAAATGCCTCTCTCTTTTGACAAGGATGAACCACACTTTATCAAAGTTTTAGGCCTTCAATGGCATCCAAAAAACGACATTTTTTCTTATCAATGCCGAATGAAGGACAAACTCCCAACTAAACGTTCTATTTTATCTATCATAGGAACAATCTTCGATCCCTTAGGTTTCCTTTGTCCCTTGTTGCTACAAGCAAAATTTATTTTGCAACAGTTGTGGATATCGAAAATAGGCTGGGACGAAGAACCAGATTCTTCTATCATCGACTCTTGGAACAAACTTCGATCTGAATTCCCGCTTCTTTCCAATTTTCAATTACCCTGACAAATCAAACTGTCAAAAACCAATACCTGTCAAATCATCGGCTTCTGTGACGCTTCAATTCGAGGCTACGCAGGCGTCGTATATTTTCGTGTAGAAGAGGAAAACAATATATCTGTTTCTCTCATATCTGCAAAATCTAGGGTCGCGCCTATAAAGTCACAAACTTTGGCTAGGCTAGAACTCCTAGGCGCATTTCTTTTAAGCGAAATAATTGATTTCGTCTTATCTAGCTATGAAGGAAAAATAACTTTTACCAATATCGTTAATTTCTGCGATTCGCAAGTCGTTGCACTGGCTTTCATCCCCTCCTAATCGCTGGCAAACCTTTGTTGGAAATCGAGTCAGTAGAATCCAAGAAATCATTCCCTCAAACTCATGGCGCTACATTCCTTCTGCTTTAAATGCAGCCGATATTGCGTCACGAGGGGCCACCCCTTCACAGCTCATGTCACATGACATGTGGTGGAACGCACCGTCGTTTTTGTGGTCTCCCGAAAACGAATGGCCCGATTTTCATAAATCAAAAATGCCGATTGATTTCGGAGATATTAATCTGGAGGAAAAGCCAAAGGTCTGTTGCAATGCGATAATTGACGTTAACTTCTTAGATCAGCTTCTTATCAAATATTCATCTATATCAAAAATTCAACGTATCATTTGTTATGTCCTTCGAATAGTTAACCTTTTTCAAAACCATTCCTATCAAAAACCCACTAATCCACCGGACCAAAAAATTATTTTTGAAAATATTGTTTTTCCTACCACCGGTGAGATGCAAAGTGCGTTATACCTTCTTATCAAACGCGTTCAAGGTTCTTGCTTTTCTGAGGGATAAGGATAAACCAATACCGAAACCTTTTCGAAAACTTTCACCTTTTCTTGATGAAAATAATATCATTAGAGTCGGTGGCAGATTACAAAAATCTGACCTTTTGTCTTATTCTGCAAAACACCCCGTCTTACTTTCGAGTAATCATCGTTTAACTACTCTTCTTATCGAGTCCACTCATCGACAATACCTTCATCCTGGGTTTAAAACATTACATAATCTGCTATTACAGCAATTTTGGATATTATCTGCCAGACGGGCAAATCAAAGAACCATATCCAAGTGTTTGCAATGTTTTAGAATCAACCCTAAACCCTATAGACCGCCCATAATGAGTTCTCTTCCCGCTCATCGAATCAATCAACTTAAACCTTTTTCGAGCGTAGCTATCGACTTTTGTGGACCTTTCTTTGTGATTCCTCATCGTTACCGTGGTTGTAAAGCTTTCAAATCGTATGTCTGTGTGTTTGTCTGTACGGCCACACATTGCGTGCATTTGGAATTAACCATGGAACTGTCCACCGAAGGGTTTGTAGGTGTATTCCATCGATTCATTTCCAGACGTGGAAGCATAACGCAATGCTGGTCAGATCAGGGCAGTAATTTTATAGGGTTTCGTAACCAATTACTTGATTACGCAAGAAGTGCGTTCACCAGACTTTCTATTCGTTGGCATCTGGGACCCCCTCTCAGTCCACATTTCAATGGCCTGGCAGAAGCTGGCGTCAAAAGTCTTAAAACTCACTTTGTTCGAGTTGTCGGCGACCAGAGGTTGTCCATCATGGAAATGTCCACCCTTACATGTCGCATAGAAGCTGTACTTAATAGTCGCCCTTTATCTCCTGCCTCTTCAGATCCACATGATCTTCAACCTCTTACCCCTGGGCATTTTTTGACCCTTGAACCCCTTAATTCAGAAATTCCGGGGTCAGATTTGTCCGAGGTTCCCCTAAATCGGCTCTCGAGATGGCAACTAATCCAAAAACTACATAATGATTTTTGGAAAAGGTATTCTGTAGAGTATTTGCATACGCTACAACAGCGACACAAGTGGGCTGATTCGTCCCCAAATATCAAATTAAATGATTTGGTTATCATAACGAGTGATCACATCCAATCACCTTTGAAATGGCCAGTCGGTCGGGTTATCGAATTGCATCCCGGCGGAGACGGTCAAGTGCGTGTAGCGACGGTACGAACGGCTACCGGTGTTTACAAGCAGCCAGTTGTAAAACTGTGCCTCTTGCCGAATTAAAACTAATTTTCATTTTTCTACCTATTACCGGGTATTACAATAGATTTTTCTTTATTTTTATTTTTTTTTGAATTTTTGTTTGTTTGTTTTGTTTTTTCGGGTTTTCGTTATCTCTAAATAAACTTACGCTACTTTTCTGTTTTTCATTCATTTATATTTATCGATCGATCATTTTTTCTTATATCTATATCTGTCCGGTTGATATTCTAAAATTGTGTGTTTTGGAGGGCAGTTATGTTAGCTCCCGCTAAATTTCGCGGTTGTTTTTAAATTTTTTAAACCACACAATTGGATGAAGGACAGAGTACATTTTTCGCGCATTTTGACATGCGCACCAAGAATCAGAGAGATCCTTTCTACCGCCTCGAGAAAAATCGCGTGTTAATTACTTTCTCCAACTATTACAAATTTCTACACTTGAAAGTGCTCGATTTTGGTGTACTGAAGCATAGAACTGGAACTTCAGCCCTTCAGCTACGTGGTGCCATCATTAGATCCGAACAGGGGCCCCTGGAACGTGGAGAAATTGGCTGCAAACTGGTGAGTGCTTTGTCTCTGATTTCCGTTGTGTGGGTACCAGCAATTAACCTATGGACCTTTTTAATTATTTCGTGATTTCGTATCAATATAATTATGTTTGTTCGCGCTTTCATTTAATAAAATATATACAGTCCATTGCAGTTATCGTTTTTCTAACTGCGGGCAGACATTTACTCTCTTGCGATAACTGCCCCGCTAAATATGTGGGACAAACGGGCCGTAGTTTTAAGGTAAGGGTACGTGAACATTTGAACTTTCAGAAGTCCCCAAAAGATCCGCTTTTGGCATGCATTTGTGGGAAACGGGACATTCTTTTAATATGGAGAATAATTTTAGAATGTTACATGATACCCAAAAAGGCAGAAAATTGAATTTTTTGAAAAATTTTGAGATCATCAGTTAGTTTAAATGAAACCACTACTAACGCCCACTTCAAAGAGGTAGCTAAAGTTTTAAACAATTTCAAATAAGATATCTTTGTCTGCTTTTATTTATTGATTTTGTCAATTTTAAATTGTTTCTGTTCATTTATTACATTATTTATTTTATGTTAGATGTCGCTTTGTACCTGTTTCGGATATCTGGGTTTTGTTTATATTATTTATTATTTATTATTTTAACCTATATCTTCTTTGTCAATTAATTGTATTTTATAAAAATTACGTGTTTATGTCCGTTTGATTGATTTTTAATCTGTATGTTGTTTTAGACTGTTAAAAATTAAATGTTTTTTAATTTTTTATTTTTGTGGGTTCCAGTTTTTTATTTGTTTCAAAGATGATTCTTAACTGTCTGTAAGTATTTTTTAGCATATTTTATTTTAAATATTATAATTTAATTATATTTTTTCATTATTCTTACAGACCAGACCACTTGATAATGGTTTTTTAAAAACCGAAACGCGTCGTGATTAGACAATAAAATATTTGTGAAGTAAGCAGGACTTTTCGTTTCTTCTCCTTTAACCTACAAAGTTTTTAGTAAAAACATAAATTATTTAAAAAACGTGTTCTAATACATTCCGAAAACCGCATATTGATGCGATGCTGCGTTAAGAAGTAATCATACTTTTAATTTTAAAACTATCAAAAAACTGCCATTAGCATTAATGGATTTTACACAAAATCTAATCAGCTCTTTACAGTATTGTACAGTATTGTATTTTACCTGAAAATTTCATGAAAATCGGTTTAGCGGTTTAGGATCTATTGTATTACGGACAGACATACACACACATAAGAACAGACGCCACGACGATATTGCTAAGATAGGTTAAAAAACGGCTTTGTAACAAAATAGCGCTTATCAAAACAGCGCGTGTTCAAAATAGAGCGTGTTCATATCACCGCGTATCAAAATGGCGTGTATCAAAATAGTGCGTGATCAAAAATAAAGTAAGGCCTTACTAAATCGAACAGTTAAATCAACCGATTGTTTGCCAAACTTAACACAACTCATATAGTATACTATATAGACCAAGAAAAAATACGTCCCTCTCTTCTTTACCGGGATCCTAGAAGGTGTATAACCAAAACGAATCAAACCAAACCGAGCCAAACCTCTCGAAAAATTATTTTCTTACCAGGTGGGCCAAAAAACCCAGACAATTTTTTTTCATTATAACTTTTGAACAATACCATCTATTTAAATGGGACAAGCTGCACTTGGCAGAGAATTATTCAGAGTTTTGACTTAATATATTTTTTTGTCCTCCATCTTAAAATCCAAGATGGCGGACAAAATTAAATTGTACCCTTCATAGTTGCTCGTTTATTGTTATGTTGCGAACACGTTTTAATTATTTTTTAATTAGTTAAGAAGCTGCACCTTTGCCACGCACAACAAGGTACGAATTAGCAAAATCGGTTCGTTGGTTTTATAAAAAACGTATTTTTCTTTTAACCATTGTTTTAAATATTATACGATTCCCTTGCCAATCATGTTTGCATTAATTTCTTTATAAATTCATTACTACTATCGATTTTGATGAAATAAAAAACATTCTGATGAGAATTGATTGCTTTTTAAAGATCATTTTTTAATTTATAGAAAAGCACTACTTTTCTTCCGCACAACGAGCTTAGTCAAATCGGTGTGGTGGTTCTCAAAAAATCTATTTTTGTTTCAGATAATATTTTACAGATTATAGGACTGCATTGCCAATCCTGTCTGCATTAAGTTCCTTATAAACTCATTATTACTGAACCGATGTTAGTGAAAAACAAAAATTATGGTGATAATTGATTGTCCTTTAAAGAATTTAATCATTATTTGCCGCCATCTTCAAAGTTAAAATGTCGCACAGAATCATACTTGACCCTTTAAAGAGGCACGTTTATTCTTACTTCCTGAAAATGTTTTAGTTTTTTTTTTAATTTATAGAAAAACCCGCATAATGAAATGCAAATTAAAGAAATCGGTATAGTGGTTCTCAGAAAATCTGATTTTGTTTTAACCATTGTTTTACAAATTATACGATTGTATTGCCAATTTACTAAAATCGGATCAGTTTTAATGAAATTATAAAGAAATTAATGCAGGCGGAATTGGCAATGCAATCGTATAATTTTTAAACCGATGGTTAAAACATAATTCGATTTTGTGAGAATTACTTTACAGATTTTATTACTTTGTACCTTGTTAAACGGGAGAAAAAAGTGCTTCTTTATAAATTAAGAAAAAACAGAAACATTTTCGGAAAATAAGAATAGACATGCCATTTTAAAGCCCATTTAAATGATTCTGTCCGACATTTTAATTTCTAAGATGGTGGCAAATTTTGATCTTAATCTTTACCATGATTTTTTTTATTTTACTAAAATTGGTTTAGTAATAACGAATTTAAAATAATGGTTGAAACCAAAATAGATTTTTAAAGAACCATTAAACCGATTTTACTAGTTTGTACCTCGTTGTGTAGGGGAAAAGTAAGTCTTTCCATAAATTAAAAAAAAACTAAAATATTTTTGCAAATAAGAATAAACAAGCCATTTTGAAGAATCAATTATGATTCTGTCCGCCATCTTAAATTTTAAGATGTATATTATGCACAACAATGGTTGAAACAAAAATATTTTTTTTAGAACCACTAAACCGATTTTGCTGATTCATACCTTGTTGTGTGTGGCAAGAATGCAGCGTTTTTACTAATATAAAAAAATAATTAAAACATGTTCGCAACATAAGAATAAACGAGCATCTTTGAAGGGTACATTTTAATTTCGTCCGCCATCTCAGATTTTGAGACGACGTACAAAAGAATATATTTAGTCAAAACTGATCTAACTGATTAATTCTTTGCCAAGTGCAGTTTGTCCCATTAAAATCGATTGTATAGTTCAAAAGTTATAATGAAAAAAAAAATTGTCCGGTTTTTTTTGCCCCACCCGGTAAATTAGCTCCCCTGTCCTCCTTTTGGGAGGACGAAATTGGTGTTTTCCTAACCTTTGTCAATTGATCGCAAATGCATCCCAACCATTCTAGATATAATCAAATCAAATCAAATCAAATCAAAATTAGCTTTATTGGTCAGAATACAATAGTATACAATGACAAAGCCTTGCTTATCTAAAGTACAAATATCCAACTAAAAGCTTTAAAACTATGGAGATACATTAATCCCTATCAAAATCACAATAATAGAAAAACTAAATAAAGTTTAAAAATAAATTTAACTAACATTTGGTGTACCTACTGTTAATTGCTAACGCCAAAATTTTATTTAAGTTCAAATGCAAAAATTGGCTTTATTAGTCAGTTTACCAAAGTAGACATTGACAAAAGCCTCATTTATCCAATTACAGTCTATTGAACACTAAATAATTATTATTGATTTAAAATTATTTAAATAAAAAATGTCAAACAGTCAAACTTAAAACTATATAAAAATCGGTTAAAATAAGAAAAATCTAAAATTTGATTGAAACAAAACGACGCCAAAATTTAAATTCAATGAAAATTATTAATTTAAAATTATTTAAATAAAAAAAGTAAGTCAAACTTAAAACTATAGATAAAAATTGGTGAAAACAATAAAAAGCTAAAACTTGATTAAAACAAAACGACGTCAAAATTTACATTCAATAAAATCAAAACCCCACGATCTGTGTCAGATTTTGTCAGATAAACCTAAATATAAAAATAAATAGTTTCAGTCAGCAAAGTATTCTTCAAAGTATAGTAAGCTTTGCTCGCTAAAAAATCTTTTGTTTTTCTTCTAAATTCCCCTAGCTTTTTTATTTCTCGAAACTCAACTGGCAAATGATTAAAAAGCTTTTTTCCATTGTAAATAAATGAGTTTTTCACCAATGAGCGAGGTATAGGAAGATTAAGAGTAAAAGTATTGTCACGAAGGGCGCTTAACATAAAGTCAAACCAATATTTCCCAAATAATTAAAAAGGAACTTTATTATTATTATATTTATTAACTTTTTGGGACACGAACAACCCACCCTTCTTACTGCGAAAAGATACCGCCTCGTCCCCAGGATTCAGTTTCGTTTTAGTATTCTGATTCCTGACGAACTTTGGCACGCTCTCTTTTCGCCGCAGTAAGGGTGAACCCTATCCCACTCTCAATTTAAATATACACGATCAACATTTTCTCTCGCCTGTGGTCCTCCTTTCGAAAGTTATCAGGCCGAAAGTAATTTTGATCACCCTGTATACAAATGTAAGAATAGAACTTCGCATACACGCGCCTGAAAATCACGTTCTGTCGAGTAAGCGAAAAACCCGTCTGTTATTTGTTTGTCACTGCTTGTTTTTATTATGTGGCTTTACGAGCCGCCGTAATATTTTTTATTTAATTTTTTTAAAGCTATTTGGGCGACACAAAAAAAAAATTATTAGTCACTAGGATGGTGCCCTTGGCCAACTACCTTGCTCTTTTTTCTTTAATCCCCGCTAGTTGTTGAATTGCGAAAAAAAATAATTTTGGAGTACCTATATTTAAGAAAACTAAAAAAAAACCCCACTTTATAATTGACTTTTTTCCTTTACAAATTTTAACCCCTGCGTCCCTTTGTATTTTAAACTCGGCTTGCCTCCACCATGTCACGAATAGGGGGGCCTGGGGCTGGTTACAGGTATTGCCCGGTCGTTAATTACCAGCCACTACCTTACAACCCCAATACTATTCGTTATTAACAATTTGTTTAAATGATACCGCTCCGGTCGAATTGATCTAACGGATTTATTTCGATTCGAGCCGACGAAGATCTTTGTTTAAAAACTAAGGGATGCAGATTAAATAACACCTGTATGGGGTTAAAAGATGTATTTTAAATACTAAGAACCGATAACTGATACAACAAAGGTTGGTGAGTTGGCCATGGGGGCGACACCCTGACTTACCAGAAAACAACAGGATTTTCTGCCGGCTGGTTATCTAGGAACCCCAGTTCACGCCCAAATTATCGTCAGTCGATTACGTCACTCGCTGTGGCCGCCCGCAATCACTCGGTCTTAACGTTCGTTATAGGGAAAAAAGCCGAAACTCTAGTTCGGCGGCGAGGCGACGCCTCGCCCCGCGGTATTTAGTTCTCACGAGTCTCTGTCAGAAAAAAGCCTGGAAATATGCATTGCCCGCCTATTTATAAACTATTTCTGCCAAATTGCAATAATAGTTATTGACGTCAATCGATTTATATCGACTTATAGGTTGTCCCAAAAAGTTAATAAATATAATAATAATAATTATTAAGTTCCTTTTTAATTATTTGGGAAATATTGGTTTGACTTTATGTTAAGCGCCCTTCGTGACATCCCCCCCTTTACTTAAAAATCGCCCTCGATTTTGCCTCCATCGTTGGCCGTGGGTGTTGCCACCTTTTAGCCAACAATACTTAAATACGAGAAAAAAAATTTTTTTGTCACCTTAGTCTACTACTTAAAAATTTGAACTATTATTACCTTACTTTTTACATTTCATTTTTGACTTATAAATTTCTATAATTATTTTTTCTACCTCTCCCACATGTTGTTGTTTACACGTTAACTTAATTAAATGCCCTATACCTTAAGATATTGTATACACTACCCCTCGCGTAAATTAAGTCACCCGCTTCTCGTATCTCAGTTAGATATTCGGGCTCTTCTTACTATTTGCATCTCATTCTGTCCCGTACTTGTCTTCTATAACTTTGTTTTTCTTCCACTCAGATTCGTTGAGTGAAGAAAAAAAATATTCTATCCATTTCTCATTCCTCTTACTGTCTTAGTTTGGGATTTCTTATGGATGATATTCGTGCGATTGTTGTGCTTTGTAGCACCTTTCGTGAAAACTCTGTCCATATCTATTCTGTCCCGTACGAACCGAACCGAACCGAACTAAGACAGTAAGAGGTCTTAGTTTGGAACTTCTTATGGATGATATTCGCATGATTGTTGTGCTTTGTAGCATCTTTCATGTAATCTCTGTCCATGTCTATTCTGTCCCGTACTTGTCTTCTATAACTTTGTTTTCTTCCACTCAGATTCGTTGAGTGAAGAAAAAAATATTCTATCCATTTCTCATTCCTCTTACTGTCTTAGTTTGGTACTTCTTATGGATGATATTCGCACGATTGTTGTGCTTTGTAGCATCATTCATGTAATCTCTGTCCATGTCTATTCTGTCCCGTACTTGTCTTCAGTTGAGCCCCTTGTATCCGTTTTGGTAGTTGGCTATCTACTCTATATTATATTTGTTTATTTGCTTTTACGATTCTGGTCACCCTAATCTATGTGTGGTGTTATTTGTCCCTTCCATACCAAGGTTTACTAAGTTCGGCCTTGGGCTGAAAGGGCTCGGACTCCCCTCAAGGGTTTGCCTGCTGTTTTCGTTACCCTTTATTCGAGAGCTTGCTCTATTCTTGCAACTCGTTTTTGATGGTCATGGTAGGCTTTCTACCATTGTTCCGTCGATTTTTCCTTTTAAGTCTTTCTTCGCTCTGTGACTACTCCTCTCATCTTTATTAATCTTATTTGCCGTAGTCTTGATGGCTATCATCATATTGCTGGTTTTTGTTTCCATGTTCATTCTTATCGATCTGGTATCTCTGTTTTCTTTTTGCCAAATAATTCGTTGTCTTTTCCAAGAGAAAAATTAATTTAATACTACTGTCTTAACTTCTTAATTTTCGTGTCTTTTAATTGTCTTGACCCTCGGGTTTTCGACTTTCTTATGTGAGTAGACAAAAAATAATGCGCGAGTTTCGGCTCTCGTGCCACTCGCGTTTTCTGTTATATTCTATTCCATTTTTGACAGGTTGGGTTTGATTTCCCTTCCTGTCCTTTATTTATGTCATTTGATCTTGTTCAGCGCTGTCGCCCATGAGCCTGTTTTGCCTAGTTTATTCGACGCATTTCCCCGTCGTGGGATATTTTGTTTTCTTCCCTTCCTTTCTGTGTACTTATTGGCTGTACACGAAAGAAAGTCTTCTGCCACCTTACGCTTGGCCACGCTCCACTTCTGTACTGTCTTCCAAATACCTAACTTCATACATTTAGGGTCCCCCCTTTATTCGATCTTAAAAAACCCAATAACAACTTATTTTGTGTCTAATCCTAAGGACAACATGTGGGAGGTTCTACCCTTGTATGTTTATGTATGTATTGTTTTACCCCCGTGTCAGGCAAGAAATAAAAGTTAAGGAAAGCATCTTTTTTTCTCGTTTTCATTTTGCCCCCATTTTTTTGCCTAAAATTGCCCTAGTGTTTTTTTTGCCTATATTATTTTCTTTTCCGTAGCCTACCTCGTCTTCAGTTTACGACCTTCGATCGAGCTGCGGCTGTTTAGGTTGACCATTTTGTTTTGTTGGTCATCCTTTTTTCTTCTATTCTAATTATATTTAGAACCTTAAATTTTATTTTCTTTAGTTTTATTTTTATTCTTATCGTTAGGTTAGGTTTTTCTTAAATTTTATTTTTATTCCTATTTAAACAAAATTTTTTATTTATTTATTTACATTTTTATTAGCATTATTTAAGTTTTACTATATGTTCCATTTACCTCCTATTATTTTGCCTAAAATTGCCCTAGTGTTTTTTTTTGCCTATATTATTTTCTTTTTCGTAGCCTACCTCGTCTTCAGCTTACGACCTTCGATCGAGCTGCGGCTGTTTAGGTTGACCATTTTGTTTTGTTGGTCACCCTTTTGTTTCGTTCTATTCTAATTATATTTAGAACCTTAAATTTGATTTTGCTTTAGTTTCATTTTTAATCTTATCTTTAGGTTAGGTTTTTCTTAAATTTTATTTTTATTCCTTCTTACACAAAATTTTAAATTATTATTAATTATTAAATATTAATTATTTTTAGTATATATTTAATTTCTAATATTTTTCAGACCATTGCTGTTTTAGTGTGGAATGTATCTGAAAAATAAAAGAAAAATGTCATTTCGGTGGTTTGGGTTGTTTTCTGTTTGTTAATGTGTTTTCTAAAATATGGCGTCCCATATTGAAATCTACTTACTCCCTTTCAACTCATCCCAGACCACTAAAATAACGTATCTCTCTACCTACCTCTATTTCTATGTCTTATCTCTATTCTTTTTGTTAGATATCTGGACATCTTACCTCTTCTTTCCTATTGCCTAACTTATTCTTCTTATTGTATTTTACCCTTCTATCTTATTCTTTACTGCTTAAATATCATCTATAATACTAACTAGACACGTATTTAACTTTTCAGGATCAGTCTTTTAACAAACATTGTTTTGAACAACCCTACTTAAATATTAATCAGATAAAAATTTTGTTTAATTTCTTTTTTCTCTCTCTCTTTTTTCTAACTAGGTAAGTACCCTCAACCTTTTTACTTTGAATTCTCTAGGCGCCTTTCTCACATTTCCACGCCAATAACATTGGCCTCTTCGCCACCTTCAGTACTTCAGTAGGTCCTTTTAATCATTTTTACACTCAATTTTAATGCATCACTATCTTTACTTGTTCTATCCTTTAAGACATAACACATGCATTGCATCCATCAAACTGAATTCATTACAGTTAAACCTAGTGCCTCTCGATAATTTTTCCCGGACTTTTATTATCTCAATCTCAATGTGTGTGTTGAGTTCACTTACAAGAAATGGTTAATTTTTAAGAGTCAGACTCATTACAGGAGAATCACGTAGTGCCCAATTTTGGTAACGCATACCATTTCAGCCTTCCTACTACTTCAATTTATCAGCACTTGGAGTACCCCCTTTTTCGCGAGCATCCACAACTTACTGTTACAACCTTTGTGTCTCTAGCGCCTATTGCGATGAATCACTCTCACATTACAGAAGAATCTCGTAGTGCCCAATTTTGGTAACGCATACCATTACAGTCTTCCTACTACTTCAATTTATCAGCACTTGGAGTACCCCCTTTTTGGCGAGCATCCACAACTTACTGTTACACAGAGGTTGTCTCTAGCGCCTATTGCGATGAATCACTCTCACAAAGACCCTTTGGCCTTCTAATAACACAGTACTCTTCTTAAAAAACGCATTTCTTTTAACCAAGTCAAACTCATAACAAGAGATCACGGAGTTGCCATTTCGGTGCACTCGATTAAGCAGAACTCCTACCCGCGAAAAGATTACGATCTCTTCTCAGTTACAATTTCAATTATAAAGTCCTTTAGGTGTATATTCTTCTTCTTTCTCGCCCTTTGCATCGATTTACTTTCCGATGGCCCATTTCGTCTTTCTTCTTTCTTCTTCCTCAAACCAACTTTCTTACTATGTTCACAACAACAATATCTGTTGGGTACTTTACCGTATAATAATCAAACTTTTACTTTTCATGATGGATTCAAATATCTTTTTTCAGAATAGTTTTAACTTATATTTAGATGACTTTTCCTAAATCTTTTTATCCAACCAAATACGCATCATTTAATTACTTTATTTACTGATCCTGAAAAACTGCTTCATTAGCGTACTATTAGTAGTTAGATTTTTTTTCTTCCTATTTACTCTCTCCAAAACCTATTCAATTATTATTATTCTTATCTAGCAAGTATTTCTTTCTACCACTTCATTACGGCGACAACCTTTTTCCTTTTATTTTATAAAACTCTTCTTCAATTTATTTCATCAATATTTAACTAAAATACCTACTTACTTAATAGTTTATACATCTCTTTCCAAATTCAAGCACGGAAAAATAATAGAAATTAAAGTTCTTAAGTTTATGATACGCGTACACCGCGTGAAAATGTATTTTCCTTAAAAACGGCCTGCACATTTTTTTTTCTATCTCACTTTCTTTTGTCAGCCACCCTATTAGACTCATTAACATCGGTTCAGTACGGTCAGTAACCGACCCCGTCAATAATATCAGTAATTCAGAATGCTGTAAAAAAATTAGCAATTGTTTTTTATTCATAACTGTTTTTTAACTTTATTTTAACTAAATAAACCTTTGTTATGTAGGTCATGTATTTTTTCTTAGAATCGACATAAACAATATGTATGGCGTCTACCTATACCTTTGCTAATTGTATCAAATTCATAACGAGGTTAATTATAATGACAATATTTGCAAGCCTAGGGGTTTTTCGTTTGTGACCTGCCAGTTATTATGTACTTTAATAATACGTGCTAAATGCAATGCGAGAAACGACTGCTACTCGTATTATTAAATTTAAAATCACTTATTTGTAGTCTTGTCAGTATGTGTGTGTTTCATACAACTCAAAAACTATTTGACCCATTCTACTCAAATAATTTACTACTAGCTCTGGTAATTTCTCCTCCCGTCCAAAGTTCAGCCACTGCCTTCCGCAGACTATATTTCGTGGAGTTACTCCTTACATTACCTGCTGTACAGGTGCTTCGGCGGCAATTCTGGCATCTTACCGGACGCCTACTTTCTTCTTTCAGGATGAATGTGTCCCTTCCTGTATCTTTACATCTTGCCTTAGCCCTTTTTTCGGTGGTGCCCATTCTCTAGCTTTTGCTATTCCCTTTATTTCGTCCACTTCCCTTCTGGATGCGTGTACCTAGTATTTTTTGACACCACCTAAGGCCTTCCTTGCATTGGTCCAAATGACTTTTAACCTCTTATGGTAGAACACCACTGTGTTCTTGTTTATTGATCCCAGACTTTGCGTCCTGTATTATTTTAAAATCTTCTGTATTTAAAATATCTTTGGCTCGCTGCGGCGAAACTTTTGCCACTGCTCCAACTCAATTTTTTGCAATAAGCGTCCCGATTTTTCCTCGGGAATTCCTTCTTTCCTCCTAAATTTTTTCAGTTGCTTGGAAATGCTCCTTTTAGGCTCCTTGTAGCTTACTATTTGCTTTGTCGGGCCGAGTTCTCTCCGTTTCTCGTCCACCTCTCTTCTTCTTACGTCCCGTTTTTCCTTCAGGACTCTTTTTTCTGCAACACTCCGTTTGCTTTCTCCGCCTTATTAGCCTAGTTTACGTTCTCGTCAGCGTTACTTTTCAAGTTCCCAATATCCTTTAGAACTCCTTTATACCTTCTGCAGCATTGGCTCTTTTTCTTTTTTAGTCAACACGTCTGTCCTTCAGGACTCCTCTTAATTATCCTTCTCTCTTCCTATTTAATCGTTAAACTCCATTTCCCTTCGGAGTTCACGTTTACGTCACGACGTCCTACACGTCTGTTCTGCCCCATAGGCCTACTTTATCTTCTTTAATTTCGCTTCCTGAGACCCTAATATCCTTCAGGACTCCTCTAAATTATCCTTCTCTCTTCCTATTTAATCGTTAAACTCCATTTTCCTTCGGAGTTCACGTTTACGTCACGACGTCCTACACGTCTGTTCTGCCCCATAGGCCTACCTTTTTTGCTTTAATTTCGCTTCCTGAGACCCTAATATCCTTCAGGACTCCTCTAAATTATCCTTCTCTCTTCCTATTTAATCGTTAAACTCCATTTTCCTTCGGAGTTCACGTTTACGTCACGACGTCCTACACGTCTGCTCTGCCCCACAGGCCTAATTTTTCTTCTTTAATTTTGATTCCTGAGACCCTAATATCCTTCAGGACTCCTCTAAATTATCCTTCTCTCTTCCTATTTAATCGTTAAACTCCATTTTCCTTCGGAATTCACGTTTACGTCACGACGTCCTACATGTTCTGCCCCATAGGCCTACTTTTTCTTCTTTAATTGCGCTTCCTGAGACCCTAATATTTTTCAGGACTCCTCTAAATTATCCTTCTCTCTTCCTATTTAATCGCTAAACTCCATTTTCCTTCGGAGTTCACGTTTACGTCACGACGTCCTACACGTCTATTCTGCCCCATAGGCCTAATTTTTCTTCTTTAATTTTGCTTCCTAAGACCCTAATATCCTTCAGGACTCCTCTAAATTATTCTTCTCTCTTCCCATTTAATCGTTAAACTCCATTTTCCTTTAAAGTCTATTTTCCTTCGGGGTTTATTTTCCTTCGGAGTTCACGTTTACGTCACGACGTCCTACACGTCTGCTTTGCCCCATAGGCCTACTTTTTCTTCTTTAATTTCAAATTTACTTTTCTTTACTTCCTGAGTCCCTAATTTCCTTTAGAACTACTTTTGCGTTTTTTTACCTCAGCCTTTCTTCTTTTCAGTGTATTATTTTTGTCCGTAGTCCTTACTTTCCTTAAGGTCTTAATTTCCTACTTTGTATCAACTACCTATGTGGGTATTTGCTTCTTCTAAAATATTGCCCGCCTTTTACCTATCAACAGAAAGTATTTACTTTAGCATATAAAAATACTTTATGATGAGTTTCAGATATCTCAATAGATATTATATGGCTAACCAAAATCACACAAAACACATACACTGCAACTACTTTAAATATGTACCTGTAGGTTCAATTGGTTTGAAAAAACACATGTATGTTTTTACTTTTTTAGCCCCATCAGCTGTAACTTCTCAATGTCTAAAAGGGCTTTTTTTCCAGCTCAACTCGCTGTAAAGACTCATTACTCAATCTTTGTAACAGCTGTGGCCAACAATTATTTGTAACAAACAAAACTTTTTTTTGCTTAATTCGCATAAAAAACTAATTTTTGACTTTTTAATAACAAAAATTGTTATCTTTTCAGTTTATTAATCAGCTGTTAGTAGCGCTATATTCAGCCTATCTATGTGTCTTTGAGTTAATTTTTTTCCGCAAAATTAAGGATACATCAACTTATCTTTCACGCGTCCTAAAAAAATTTTATCCCACATTGTGTTAGTCCTTTGGCCTGGTGAATCTCGCCTTGGTCGCTACTGAATTTTTCTTTTTGTGTAACCCAAATTTTCCTAGCAATTATTTTTATTTTTTCGTTATTTTGGGACACTTTTTGCAAAATCTCATTTTATGTCTTTTACTTTGTTGAAATATTTTCCTTAAGAACCACAAATTTTTAGTTTCTTGCCAATTTATGAGCTACTAGAGGTTTGTCTTATTAACTTGCTGGTGCTCAAAAGGTGTTTATTAGAAATAATAATTTAATCACTCTACTTTTAGGTGCCTCTCAAAAACAAAAACTATTTAACCTTACATATAATGCCGTGACCTATAATATCTTTCGGCTTTTTTATTACCAAAAAGAAAAATTACCCTTATAAGTTCTAGTTTATTTCCTAAAAATTTCCCAAAAAGAGAAAATATGTTATATCGCGCCCTGACCTGGGTATTTGCACGGTTTCACAATTTTTTGTAGCCACCTTAGACGCTACTGATGTTTGCGTGTTACCAATTCTTTTGACAACTATTTTATTTTTGTCGGTTCGAGGGTCTACCTCTGTCTAGTTTTTAATTAATTTTAGACCTCGTTGAACAATTTTTATTTATTTTTTTCCAATTTATTGCCTACTAGAGGTTTGTTTTATTATTTCCTCTAAAACAGCTCCGCTCTTTCTGTTGCTCTATTTTCGTTTAGCAACTTTAATCCTCTCCCTAATGGATTGACTAAGAGAGAATCAAAGAACAAAAACCAAAGAAATTTTTTTTGGAATTTTTTATATTAATTCAGGACTAAAATATACTTTTTGTTTGTGTTATTTGTGCTAGAACTCCTCAACTTCGGTATTCTCCCTAGTTGAGTAATTAAGAAAAAAAACAAAAAAGACAAAAAAACAATATCTAGACTTTTTCTGTTGATAAAAGACAAAAATAATCAATTTTGCTCTATGTTCATGTGCTTCGTGCGTAAAACTTCCCCAACTCCAATATTCTCTTCAATTGACTGACCAAGAAAAAAATCAAAGAACCAATAAATATCTAAACATTTTCTGTTGATTAAAGAAAAAAATAATTAATTTTGCTCTAGGCTCGTACGCTTTGTGCGTAAAACTCCCCAACTCCAATACTTTCTGCCAATGACTGACTAAGAAAGAAGTAAACAAAAAACAACTTTTTTGGAATTTTTGTATTATTTTACGACTAAAATATTGGATTTTGCCTTTTGTTTGTGTTATACGTCCTATAACTCCAACTTCAATATTCTCCCTAGTTGATTGACTAATAAAAAAAACAACGAAAAAACAAATATCTAGACTTTTAATGTTGATTAAAGGAAAAAAATAATTAATTTTGCTCTGGGTTTGTGTACTTTGTGCGTAAAACTCCCAACTCCAATATTTTCTCCAAATGACTGGCTAATAAAGAAATCAAAGAAAAAGCGACTTTCTTGGAATTTTTATATTAATATAAGACTAAAATATTGGATTTTGCTTTTTCAAAGGTAGCTTTTTAAAGCAATGTCCCTTTCGTTTGGGTCGATAACCTTTAAAAATAGTACAGCATTGATTTTTTGAATTCGTAACGTTATTGTAACCAGATCGCTTTTTTCCGTTTTAATAATTACCTACTAATATTATTTATGCAATCGGTTGGGTATTTCCTTTGGTACTTTATTTAACAAATCATACTTTCTTTTCCTATTTTATAAAGTCAGTAGCGTCGTGGAGTTTAGATTTTTTCGAAAAATATTATTATTATATTTTTTTCTTCACCAAAAAACACGCTGTTTACGCTTTTGCCGTCTCTTTTCTAAATTTTTCCCTATCACTGGTTTAATAATGGCTCAATTGAACTTCTGTGTTTTTAACCTAACCTGTGTGACTACCTCTCTTACGTAGAGTATATTCGATTTATGGCTCTTTTTTTTCGGTCTGACTACCAGTTTTTGTCACCGTACTTAACCTGGCTGCCAATTTTTGACAGTTTTCGTGCGTTCAGCCTAATAAGCACCGGGCTTTGCCAATTTTGTTAACTTTGTTAAACTTTATTGCTATTCTACCTACGTCTGACTACCAACTTCGTCAGGTGGACCTCTAAACTACCCTGCAATCAACGCGACTATTTTTATCAAGCCTTTTGCCTAACCAGCGTGGTTTTTGTGATAAGAACAAAATATCTTCACGGCGCGGCGCCCTGGTCAGGGTTATTGGATAGTTCGTTATCCTGGCCCAAATAGCTCTAAATATTCTTTCTCAAGTTGCCCTAAAAATTCGTCTCTCGGATACACTTGGTTTTTGGTCTGTGTCTTTTGTGAATTTTTCCCCGCGGTTGGATTACCCCACTCGATCTCTTGCCACGAAATATCTGGCGTTACGGGCCTCCCTTCGGTATTAAGCAGACGCAGTACACAGGACCACAGGTTCAGGGTTAAAAAGAAGAGACGACGTCCAGAAACTGGTTACGAAGCTCAGCGGACGTCCAGAAACTGGTTACGAACGCTTAGTTAAGGGGCAAATGAGACGACGTCCAGAAACTGGTTACGAAGCTCAGCAGGACGTCCAGAAACTGGTTACGAACGCTTAGTTAGGAGTGGACCCCGGGTACTGGTCCTTCGATATTAAGTTTGATCGGTATCCCGTCCTCAAAAAAAAAAAATGCGGGATCAATTTTTATAACGTCTCGCGTCTTTGTCTTTTCGCTTCCCTAACTCTCTTCCCTGGTTTCCTTCGTGGCATACGAACAACCCACCCTTCTTACTGCGAAAAGATACCGCCTCGTCCCCAGGATTCAGTTTCGTTTTAGTATTCTGATTCCTGACGAACTTTGGTACGCTCTCTTTTCGCCGCAGTAAGGGTGAACCCTATCCCACTCTCAATTTAAATATACACGATCAAAATTTTCTCTCGCCTGTGGTCCTCCTTTCGAAAGTTATCAGGCCGAAAGTAATTTTGATCACCCTGTATACAAACGTAAGAATAGAACTTCGCATACACGCGCCTGAAAACCACGTTCTGTCGAGTAAGCGAAAAAACCGTCTGTTATTTGTTTGTCACTGCTTGTTTTTATTATGTGGCTTTACGAGCCGCCGTAATATTTTTATTTTATTTTTTTAAAGCTATTTGGGCGACACAAAAAAAAAATATTAGTCACTAGGATGGTGCCCTTGGCCAACTACCTTGCTCTTTTTTCTTTAATCCCCGCTAGTTGTTGAATTGCGAAGAAAAATAATTTTGGACTACGTATATTTAAGAAAACTAAAAAAAACCCCACTTTATAATTGACTTTTTTCTCTTACAAATTTTAACCCCTGCGTCCCTTTGTATTTTAAACTCGGCTTGCCTCCACCATGTCACGAATAGGGGGCCTGAGGCTGGTTACAGGTATTGCCCGGTCGTTAATTACCAGCCACTACCTTACAACCCCAATACTATTCGTTATTAACAATTGTTTAAATGATACCGCGCCGGTCGAATTGATCTAACGGAGTTATTTCGATTCGAGCCGACGGAGATCTTTGTTTAAAAACTAAGGGATGCAGATTAAATAACACCTGTAGGGGGTTAAAAGATGTATTATAAATACTAAGAACCGATAACTGATACAACAAAGGTTGGTGAGTTGGCTATGGGGGCGACACCCTGACTTACCTGAAAACAACAGGATTTGCTGCCGGCTGGTTATCTAGGAACCCCAGTTCACGCCCAAATTATCGTCAGTCGATTACGTCACTCGATGTGGCCGCCCGCACTCACCCGGTCTTAACGTTCGTTATAGGGAAAAAAGCCGAAACTTTAGTTCGGCGGCGAGGCGACGCCTCGCCCCGCAGTATTTAGTTCTCACGAGTCTCTGTCAGAAAAAAGCCTGGAAATATGCATTGCCCGCCTATTTATAAACTATTTCTGCTAAATTGCAATAATAGTTATTGACGTCAATCGATTTATATCGACTTATAGGTTGTCCCAAAAAGTTAATAAATATAATAATAATAATTATTAAGTTCCTTTTTAATTATTTGGGAAATATTGGTTTAACTTTATGTTAAGCGCCCTTCGTGACAGTATTACGACTGTCTAGGTAATAATAATTCATGACGATACTTTTTAAACATTAAACATACAGTTTCTAAAATAAAAATACAACTCAAAGTTAAAATTCTATGCCTCAAAAAAAGAGGCCTGCAAGAAACGCGCTTTTTGACTCCACACAAATTCCTTATTGCCCTTTTTTGAAGGACAAAAACTGAATTTATTAAAAACTGCGAACAGGATCCCCAAAAGCAAATGCCATATCGAAGATGCGATTCTACCAACGAGTGATAAACATTTTTGGCAATATCCAAGCCAAGGTTATCACCAATCACTCTTACAGCATAACAGTTTGAAGCAATTTTACTTTGAAGGTTTGCAATATGCTTATCGAACTTTAAACATCGATCGATTGTTAGACCTTAAAATCTGTTTATTTCTGGATTTGATAACACTTCATTTTCTAGTGTGATATCACCTATTGTGGCCTATTAAAATGCGTTGTGTGACATTTGTGGCAGCTTAAAGACGTTGCCGCCATTTTGTGACACTGTAATTAGGATAGTGACAATTTGCCAACTTGTGACACAACAAAACCATTGAATAATTAAACAAATATCTGGAAGCAGAACTGTATTTTCCAGCTAGGTAAAACATTGATATGCCCGGTAACTTTTATACAGTGGAGAAGGGGGTGTTCAGAAATAAGAAAATTTTAAGTGCGCCACATTATTTAATACCAATGTTTTACAAAGAAGATCTTAAATAAAATACAGTTCAACCCAAACGTTGCAGCCAAACAATGAAATTCTACTGACTTCCGAGGCTTCCAGAGTATTTGTGTAATAAAAAAAACCAAAAAAAAAATTGACTAGTAAACAAAATAAAATTTAAAAGATTCCCAAATGAATCAAAATGACAAAACTAGAAGCACTTTACAGGTAGATGGACTCCTTTAACAGGTCATAGTGTACCTACATCTGAGTCAGTAGTGTGAGACTCAATTATATAAATGATTATTAAAAAAAAATATATATACTTCCAAAATTATTCCGTCATAGGGGAGATCTGGACCAAATATCCGCTGTCATCATTCTACGCTAGGTAGAATGAGACAGACAGCAACCCAGTCCGAGATCTACCCCATGAGGTAAAACAGTGTAAAGAAACCGCTAAAACATGTAATCTCATCTCTCTTTTGTCTCCGCAAAGTTGGTCATTGGGTTGTACAAATAACGCAAAGATTTAGTTCATCTTGTTTATTTTAAAAGGTAAAACTGGAGTATTACCAAAAACATGAAATAAAAAAAAATGAATGAAATGTAGTGGAACAAGTCAGGGCCTAAGTAGCAAGACACTCCAAATTTCACAAGAGAAATTGTCTTAAATAAATGAAATGAAGGAAAACTTAGTAAATACACCGCAAAATTGTGGTTATGACGTCATACCGTTACCTTGCGTTTACAAGAGTGTTAAAATTAAGCTGTGCAAAATTATATATGGAAAGATTATGTCTAAATTATATTGTGAAAATTATATATGAGAAAAAATTATAGTTAAGGCTTGCTCCTACCTTGGTCCTTGATTATTTTGTGTATATTTTATTTTGTAAACCTGGAAGTGGTGTACTCAGCCATTCCTCACTGCTACTTCGGGTCTCGTTCTGCCCGCGTCTCCCCTGCTGATTAACTAGCACATGGTACTAGGGCAGCACATGGTTTCACAAGTTGTGGGATCCTTGCCCGAGCGTAGAAACCCTGTGGAAAATGAAATGTTTCAGTTTGCTGGAGAACCCCATGTCGACTCAAAAAAATACAGCAGATTTAAACAGATGAACTAAAATAACCCTACGTACCTTTCCCAGGGTTACAACTGGCTCGTCCGGCTTCCCACCAGCGTCCAGCACAGCTGTCGGTGGAATGGACAGGGCTGTAGACAAAGGAGAAAAACAATATATAGTTTTTATCCAACACGTGGTTAAAAAAAAAATATAAAAACGCCAAAAATTCCCCACGTCTTTTGTCAAAAAAGTACATTTCACACGAAAAATAATTACAATTTGGGAGGCAAATATTATCTTGAAGAGTCCTCAAATAATAAAAAAATTAAAAAATTAAAATCGAACTTACCAATGCTCTTCCCCGTACAAATGGCGTAGGCCGACTTAAATTCCCCTCAAAAGGGTGCGAGCGTCACTCTAGATTACGCCTAGACACGACGGACTCACTTCTACAGTTTCTGGGATATCTCCTGCAATCGCTGCAGTGCCAAAACCAAAAACAAAGGCGATCCCAGAAACTGTTGTCGACCCAGCCAAAATTCGTTAGCAAGAGACCAGGCACTCCGTTGAGAACGCAAAAAATGAAGTGGCCGGAAACCGTTTTGTAAATGACAGTAAAACGACACGACTGGAAGAAAAGACCCGCGGTTTTCAAACTAACCAATGAGGAAATACAGCAATAGTTCCATACCGGTATATAGGGGCCAGCACCGACCAAGGGGACATTGAAATTAGGTAAAACGCACATTGAGGTGTTGTCGGATCTATTTCCACGGTTGAAATTTTTATAACAAGGACGTCGAGACACCCTCCATGCATAGACCGAACATTTGCCTACCGGACTGTAAGAAGCTCAGCATTGAAACCATCAACTGTAAAATCAATTACTGAAGACCAGGGCATGCATCAAACCCAGGAATATTCGAACACTCAACCAATTCCCATATGAGTAAAGTTATACTGAGCGCAGAATTTAGTTGCACTCCAGTTACAGTCTTAGTCAAAAGTTTCCTTCGCTCTTTATAAATGTTTTCTCTAATATTCATATGGTTTAACGCCATTTTTGTAAAACATTTCTACAGTAATAAAGTTGTTTCTGAACCTGAACCCAAAAATACACACTGAACTACTGCTTAAAGGCACAAGAGTGTTCAGATATTAACTCACACGATTTCGTTTATTCTTTTAGTCTTGGTTTTTATCCCTCGTCCATCTCCCATTTACAAAAGTGCATAACTCGTATCCATTTTTTCCTTTCCCTATCAAATTAATAAAGATATCAAAGAGGCGGAGCCTCGGTTGTTCCTGGTCGACCCAAATATGTTTTCGTACTATCAAAGCTAGCCAATCCGTGAAGGATATGAGGTTCGGATTGTCCCAATATCCTCGAAAATAAACGTAAGGGAATGAAATGTTCATCTAAATGTTTCCTTCCTGTTACTGAATCCATTTGTGATGCAGCAACGCCGCCATTCCCCAGCATAACAGCTGTTTAACTTTATGAACGTCAAGTAAACGACGAAACTACAGAAATAAACAAAACAATCAAAAGTTTTAATGTGATTTTCCCGAAACCTGTGATCTTAAATTCCAATTACGATGTCCAGATAATGCGATGTGCGTAGTGTCCACAGTAATTCGATGGAATGTCTCCTTTATAAGGTAACTTTTTGGACACTATATAACCTCCAAACCTAGCTCTATAAAATACCCTTAATTTGTGTACAGAAAGACGAGTCGAAGAGCCTTGATTATTTACCTGAATAAACAAATATGTAACGTTGCCTTAAACGTAAAAATGACACGTTACATAATCCCCCCCCCCCAACTTCAAGACGATTAACCTAAAAAGGTTAATCGGAGAGGTCCGCTGCCGACTTAAGGTCTTTGGCATGCCAACTCCCTGGCAGTACTTTACCCGATGGTTCCTGAAGCTCAAATATCCATGGAGAAATTTTATTCCTAATCACATAAGGACCAACGAATTTCGGTGCTAACTTCTTCGAGAAAAACTTCGCAGCATCTGACAACACATAGTTCTTCTTCCAAACACGCTGACCCACAACAAAGTTGGGTACCCTTGTACGCAAATTATACTGAACTACGTTTTTCTCTCCAGCCACCTCTAACCTTCTCTTAACATCAGCATAGAGCTTCCGGAAACCTTCGTTCTTACTTTCAGCTGCGGATTGTACACCATTCTCTTCAGATAACAAAACTGGGTTGGAGTAATCTTTTCCTGATAAACACATATTCCTACCAAAATTAACAAAGAAAGGAGACATCCTGGTTGTCTCATGGGTTGCAGTACGAATCGCGCAGGCAAGTTTATGTATTTGTTCGTCCCACTTCCTGTGGTTGTCTTTCACATAACAACATAACATGGTTTTTAACGTGCGATTCGTCCTTTCTGTTGGATTTGCTCTGGGGTGATAATACGGATTATACTGAATTTTAACCTGATAACTCTCAGCAAAACGCTTAAACTCATTACTTTTGTACTGAGGGCCATTATCACAAAGTATCAAACGGGGCACTCCGAAGACCATAAATACTTGCTCCTCAAGATGCTTAACAACAGCTTGAGTAGGGGCTGTTCGCATTGGAAAAACTAAGGAAAACTTACTCAAATAGTCCGTGACGACGAGAATCCAGCAATTACCATTTGTCGAACGAGGTAGAGGTCCACATAAATCTGTTGAAATAACTTCCCAAGGACGAGTTGGTTTTGGGTGAGATATCATCTGATCAGATACACCTTGTGTATCACCTTTATGAGCTACACAGACAAAGCATTTCTTTACAAAAGTTGCCACGTCCTGGCGCATTTTTGGCCAATAATATTTTTCTGCCAGTCTGTGGAAGGTTTTATACACACCCATATGCCCTGCGGTAGGAGGATCGTGAGCTTCTCCAATAATTCTACGCCTATGATCTTTGGGGACTACCTCTTTCCAATATTCGTTAGATGGTGAAAGTTGAGGGTATTCTTGTTTGACATATTTATACAACTTATTATCAGTGTATCTCCAATTCATAAATTTTAACGGTGATTCTACGACCCTCTTTACCATCTTTTGGTACCATCGATCTTTAATTAATGTTGAAACGTCTCTGGGCTGCGAAATTGTATCAATCATAGGTACTGCACGAGACAACATGTCCGGGACAACTAAATCTTTCCCTTTCCGATGGATTACTTCAAAGTCATATTGCTGCAGTTTTACAGACCAACGAGCAAGTCTTCCACTGGGCTCTTTCAAGCTATGAAGCCATTTTAAACTAAAATGATCTGTTATGACCTTAAATGAGATCCCCTCAATATAAGGCCGGAGCTTCTCTATCGCCCAAACCAATGCCAAACATTCTCGCTCGGTGGTCGTGTAAACACGTTCTTGCCTAGTTAAAGATCGACTCAAATAGCATATGACTTTGTCTCCTTCAGGATAAGGCTGCGTTAAACATGCTCCTATTCCATATCCTGATGCGTCTGTTTGAATGACAAATTCTTTGGTATAATCTGGACATGTAAGAATCGGTGCAGTCACTAAAAGTTCCTTAATCTTAATAAATGCTTTTTCGCCGTCTGGAGTCCAATCGAACTTTTGATTTTTCTTAGTTAAAGCTGTAATTGGAGCTATTATCGCTGAAAAATTCTCTATGAAACGTCTATACCAGGATATTGTACCTACAACTCTACGAACTTCTCTGACAGTTCTTGGCCTCTGGAGCTCTAACATGGCTCTAATTTTATTAGGGTCAACTCGGATGCCTCGGCGGTCCACTACGAATCCTAAATAAGTCATTTCTGGCCTACACAGTTGGCATTTCTCCCAACTTACCGTTATCTTTGCATTCTGCAATCTTCGTAGGACTTCCTCAAGAATTCTAAGATGTTCAGAAAAGCTCTGTGTGACAATTACGAGGTCATCGAGATATACGTACACGTAGGGGTCTAAATCGTTTCCTATGATGCTATCTATGAGTCTCTGCCAAGTTGCAGGTGCATTATGAAGACCAAATGGTAAACGCTTAAATTGGAAGAGACCTCGTCGACAGATGAATGCTGTTAGTGGCTTCGATGATTCTTCCATTGGTACTTGCCAATAAGCGCTTTTGATATCTAAAGTTGACAAGTACTTAGCATCTTTCAACTTGTCAAGAGTCTCGGATACGAGTGGTAAAGGATAACTATCACGCGCTGTCACTGAGTTCAATTTGCGGTAGTCTACACAGAAACGATATTTCTTTGTGTTTTTCTTTTGTACCATTACCACTGGTGAAGCCCATGAACTACTACTACGTTCTATTACTTCCATTTTCAGCATTTCGTCGATCTCGTCATCAATAAGTTTTTAAATGACCGGTGAGACCTTATATGAACGTTGTCTTATCGGTGCTGCATCTGTTGTAATCTTATGCTCTACCCTGTCTGTACATCCTAGTGAGTCACCCATAATAGTCTTATATTTATCGACCAATTCCTCTAGTCGTTCTGATTCATAAGGCGAAAGAGTAGTTTGTTGGTCTGATGTTTCTAAAGAACAAATCACATCTTTATTATCGGTAGAGTGCCACTCATTAGTACTTAAGTTCGGTACTATACCCATCGAAATCCAAAAATCTAATCCCAAAATCAAAGTGTGTGGCAACTCAGGAACGACGACGACCTCTATTAACCTAAATTTATCCTGAACTCGCATAGGAAGCTGCACTGTCCCAATACTACTCGTGCTTTGACCATTTGCCACAATACAACTCGTCTTGTCGTATCAAGTGAAAAACCAAACCTCTCGATGATTGACCAACCATGATTCCCTAAAAAGGTACGTGAAGCCCCGGAATCCAACAAACCTAATAACTTATTTCCGAGCACATCCACCTCTAAATAAGGCCTCTCATCTTTACGAGCATGACTTATCACATAATCTAAGACGTACGTTAGCCTATCGGTCGATGCTTGTTCAGGCTGACTCGAAGGTCGACCACCTACGAGCGCCTGGGTCCGTTTCCCTGGCGATTACAATTTCGACATTCTCTGACTGTTACCCCTGCTTGACCACACGAATAACACTGCTTACCTCTAGGTAATGCGCACCCGATTGCCATGTGCCCTGTTTGGTTGCATCTATAACAAACAACGTCTCTATTCGCCCTACCAGATCCAACACCCTGTGGTGGTTGTCCATCTCTGTCATTTACACTAGACTGACCACTAGCTGGTTGCTGTCTGTCTCTATCAGCTCTAGCAGCGAAACTGCTTGCTGGCTGCTGCCTATCTCTGTTAAATCTATTATCGGGAATATTCAAATTCTGTTGATTTGATGTCCCGGCACCTGATATTTGAATTGCATCAACCCCTGTTAGAAAATCGTCAAAATCGCTCTCTACGTCAACGTAGGCCAAGTCAGGTTCAATAGATTGGTTTCTTCTAGGAGTAAAATTCTCCTCTTCTAAACCATATCTCTGGTCTATTCTACGACACAGATCCTTTAAATGTGATAGGCTATTGACCTCAGTAGCAATTAACCCATTTTTATAGATGTCCGCGATATTTCTGAAGACGATAGCTAATTTCGCCTCTTCGGAAACAGGACAGCCAAGTCTTTGGAAATATGTGTTCATGACAGCAATATAGGTCCCTATAGACTCTCCAGGGCCTTGTTTACGTTTTTGAATCTCCTTCAATAGCTTCTCGCCATAACCTCTGTTCCAGCTGTTCCCATGTATGAACTTCTCTACGTACATCTTTGTAAAAAGTATAAGCTGACTTTTCAAAAAGATCAATGCCCGAATTCAGTAAAACCTTTTTGCTGACTCCTCTAGCCTGACTCAACTCGTCCACTCTCTCGAAAAATGCGGTGACGGAGATTGTACCCCTCTCGCCTGTAAACTTTAAGTTCCACTTATGCGGAGGTACAGGTGCAACATGATATGAAGTACCAAGATCACTTGACATTGGTACTGGCGACGAACATGAAAATGGTCGTGACTGAGCAAATGGTGCTATGCTACTTTGTAGGGCAGCTAAACTCAAAGGAACGGTAGACGGTTGTTGATAATGAAAAGCTGATGCACGGTCATTCTGAATTAGCATTGGGGGTGGTGCCTGTATTGGTGCTTGAGTTGGGTTCGTAAGCACTTGCATTTGCAATGGAGCAATGACCGACGGTTGATTTGTGGGCTGTTGAGTTGTTCTTTGTGTGCTCGAGTGCTGTGGTTACGGGAGTTGAGACTGGCTGGGAATGTTGCCAACATTTGTCGAGTGATCTGAGCTTCGACTCGTTGATTGGGTTTCTGATGCTTCATCATCATCTGAGGTCACGCCAACTCTTAATAAATCTGTTGCTTGGCTCTGCAACCTCCCAATCAAACTCAAGGTTTCCGCAACCAGTATGCCTTTGGTTTGACTTTCTTCAAAGTTAGACGGATTCATGTTATTTATCCTGGCCAACACGTGTTCCAACCTTACAGCGATTTTTCTAAACTCTCCCCCCTTGCTCGTACCAGAGAACTTCTCTACCAGCGGTACCAGACTATCTAGCTTCTTCATGCAGCTAAAAGCATCTTGCCCAAATTTAAAGGGATACGGAGGGTATCTCATACTTGCATCAGTCTTTTCTCTTTGTTTGATCAACATAAGCTGTTGTTTCATCTCTTCCACCGATCCAATGGCTATGCCTCTCCATGTTAATTCATAGATTAACTCGTCCTTGACTAAGTACCTTATGTCAGACAACCGACTCAAAGAAATAGCTATGGTGCCTTTTATATTAAAACTTTAAACTTTAAAACTCTTAATTATACCTCCCAATTATAAAAACTAAACCACGCAATAACAACCACAAAGTTCACTTTAAACTCACTAGTAAAAATCACTATAAATTTTCTCACAAATGTAGAAAATATAAAACTTAAATACGGGCAGACGCGAACAAAACCGAAAAACACCGGAGCAGTAAGAAAATAAAATTTATTTGCGTTTAAAAATGTAATCATAGTTTATAATAATTATTTGCACAACCAACCATGACCGTCCAACCTTGCAGAGAGAAATAACCAATTAAATCCTAAATTAGAATTAACAAGTAGCCATAAAAAAGTTAAAAAAAAATAAAAGAGAGACAAGAGTTTTGGCAGTGTTCAGGTCTTATGTTCCACTCCTGCGTGAGTAAAACAAAAAAAAATAATTGCGCTTATCCTAGCTGAACTGGATTAAAATTAAAGTTAAGTGATGTTTGTTTACCTCAGCAACCGAATAGGTAATTTTATCCCTAAATGGAACGTACAACAGACTACCTATAACAAAAAATCCCAAAGCTGTTGTACACAGTTAAAGCTAGGGTATACTCCTGCTATTGCAGAACGGCTCCACTAATAACTCCTCAAAAAAAACCCAAATGGCCGTATACAATGATTTTTCTAAAAAGAATAAATCAAAACCCACTTTAACCTGCTTACCTATTCTGAGTCTACACGAAACTTGCATTGCTTAAGGCAAAATCATGCCTTAATATATAAGAGAACGCAATAAACATCGGAACAGATGTTCATGTTATAGAAATCGTAAAATATGCTCAATTAAAAAAAAATCCGCTCGCTGAAATTGCGTCGAATTAGACTAGTAAGGATGTTGTGTGTAATTAAAAAAAAAATAAAGAAAATTTAAAAAAAAATTACCGATGGTAATAAAAAATTTACACAAATAACGTCTTGGTAGGACTGCAACTCTCTAATAATCGTTAAAATGAAATTCCCAAAATTTTAACTAAATTGATGCAAACCATGGTCAAGAAGACCCTAGGATCGTACCGAAAGGTGTCCAAAAAAAATTAAAAAAAAAATTTTTGGTGTCGACCACAGTAGTCCAATAGTCAAAAAAAATTAATTAGTGACTCACTAAAATTTTCAAAAATTACTCCACTCTGATAGGTGGTTTGGAGTAGGGAGAAAAAAAAATTAAAACAAATGATGATAGGTTGTTAAAACGTGAGGGTTCGAAATAAAATTATATTTTAATTCAGAAAAAAAAATATTTAAATAAACTGGTCAAACCATTGTAGGGGCAAGGTACTACTATGCACCAAGGAAAAAATGTCCAACAAGAAAATCAAGTTTCTCTTTTAAAAAAATATTTAAAAAAAATATTTAAAAAAATATTTTCAAAAAAAAATTAAAAATGTTTAAGTGGCGTTGCAGCTCCTATTAGTGAACCTTAAAAAAAAATTAAATAAAATCAACACCAGAAAAATCTTATTCGAGTTGTCATGCAACAGTTTTTGTTCTTTTCCTTTAAAAAAAACAGTTGTCAATTCCCTTTCCTCTCCCAAAACTGTGGCAATGTGAAAAGTAAATGAGCTAGAAAAATTAATTTACTATACAAAAGAAAATGTTGAAAATTAAATTTACTTAAGAATCATAAGGTATAAAAATCGTAATTAGAAAAAAACCAATCAGTTTAGGAAAAGTAAAAAAATATTCATGTTCCAAAAAAACAACCGATGTTAGTGTATTTGTTTAAAATTATTACTTAAGGAAATAAGCAACGTTAGTACTTATTTACTGTACCACTATAATGTGAACCTAAGTTTCAAACTTTGCACTCAACCCCGTAAAGAATTATCTTGCGTGCACTTTCAAAAAAACAAATATGAAAACAATGTCAAGGTTCACCTATAAGAATATTGTAAAACTAAATCTGCCTACTCAAGTGTCTTTACACACAACATAAAAAAATTTTTACTGCTTAATACATTCTCAGATCCTTATTCCTGGAGTTCACGAGATATAAAATTAAGTTGGGCCCTTTCCACAGCTATTAGTCAACGCAAAATTACCAAATGTCCAAGGGCTAATGAGACCCTATCACCAACAAATGATATTTTGAAAAGAAATAGTTGGGAATAATCCTGCGTAAAACCCAGAAAACAAAAATCAAGAAGCCAAACTTATTACATTAATTTTAAAAGAGCATAATAAAACTCCCGGCCCCAATTAAATTTTTGTTATCTCAACAAAACTCGGCCTAAAACCAAAAACTTTTTATTAGACATTTCCCCTATTCCCTAAGTATAACGTCAATAAAACCCAAAACTTATGATTTCCATTCCAATCCCATCTGTACCCTATATATTTTTAAACAGTTAAACACCCACAGGCGAAACAATATCTTATTTCAAAGAAAGGGTGAAGATATTTTGAAGCACCCTGTAAAAATAGGTCACTATTATGGAAAATTGTTCAGATCAGTGTTCTTAATACTTTCCAACCTAAATATATCTAGTTCCCTCATGTGCATGTTACTATTTTAATTCCTATCATAACTAAACAGATCACAAAAATTGTCTTTCTCTGCGAATCTGCAAGGTCCTGGAAGATGTGAGATTCAGCCTGTAGGCCAAATTTGGATGTATTTTAATTTAGCGAAAACCGAAGTTGCGAAATCCTAAAAAAATTAGCAGGAAGTCCTCATTCCTCGATTTCTACACTCCGAACCAAACATTCTTTCCATTTCCACCCAGCTTGCGAGAGAAATAAAACCCTAATAATTGCAATACAAAAGGTACTACTATCATATTATGCATAACAAAAAAGTATATGCCCTCATCATTGTTTAGTCGCATCAAAGAAAACCTATTGTTTTTAAATTTATTCTTAGGTTGAAATCATTTTTAGAAATCAATGATCTTAAATTTATTGTTTAACCTGAACACTTTCCCATTTATTCCACAACAGTGTATTGTGATTTAAAAATTTGCTTCATTATTTGAGGTCACCAGTATGAAATTATTTTAAAATGAAAAAAAAATGAAATAAAAAAAAAATTATTTCCCAATTGTCCACAACTTCCAAGTTTTCATCCCTAAATACCTAGGTACTTTCTCAGTCTAACACCATCCATCGTTATCCAACATAACGCTTTAATTTCAGAAGCAACAAAACGAAGATTAAGTGAAAAGCTAAGCAAGTAAGTTGGAAGTTGCTTTACAATGGGCGCAGATGACAGGCCCCCTTAAGTACACGCCACTGTCCTGAAATGCAAACTATTAAAAAACTGAAGACTAGTATATCTGCAGTCAAACAACATTTGGCATGAAATTAAAATAATCTCATATCATACCAGTATCCTCCAAAAACAAAACGTTTTTTTTCTATAAGACCCACACACTTAACCAATAAATCTTGTTATTTAAAATTATGATTTGGAAGTAGAAGAAGATTTATTTATTCCTGCCTGATCAACTAAGACAAAAAAAAGTTCACCTTTTGTAACTCAAGAAATTCCTGTTTGGTCCCCCAAAAAAAATACAACCTGTCTGGTCACCCTTTAAAACTACGACCCCTATACAAACCGTTTTGACCAAAACAAGAATTCGAGAAGTTATGTTAACAGAAAGGAAATAATCTTTTACGAAAAATTAAATTATTTAAAAAAAGAAGCAAAATTTGGAAATATTTTTACCAATTACCCCCGCCTAGCATTTATATTTAGTTGAAAGTCTCTCTTAAATTCACTGACCAATTTTCGGCCTCAAAATGACATTACTTAAGAAATTCCTAAACTTTACAAATGAACTAAAAAAACCAAAAAAAAAAACTTATATCTATATCTGTCACAGTTAAACATTTCTTTTGTGGTATTATATCTAGTTGGGCTTCAAATTCATTTTCTCTGTATTCAATCTGGAGCAGGCAAAACTTCTCAAGGCTCAAACATAAATGTTTGCTCTCCAATGGCCATGACCAAGCTATGACCTGAACGCAGAAAAAAGTACAGAAAAAAATAATTGTGAACCAGAAAACTTTAATTGATAGAAATACCCGTAGGTCATTTTTACAAAAAATGCACTCCAAAGCCCAACGCTGTATTTTCTACCAAAAAAATTGACCAGTCACAAAAACACAACTAGACAACTAAACTGGCAACCAAAGACCTAAAAAAAAACTGCTCCAAAAAAATACCCCCAAAAAAAATGTTAACTGGACCTCTGGCGTTGATCTTCAGCCAATATGTTGCTCTAGGAGTTTTAGCCTTGTGTTCCCTAAACTTCCGAGCTAACTATAAGTAGTAGTACCCTCCTCTGACCCGATGTAACTGAGTGACGTAAGGTCTTAAATGCCATCAACAGTTACCACCAAAAAAAAACAAGAAAAGAAAATGACAAAGCAAAATAAACTCATTTTCCTTTTCTTTCATTACTAATTAATACTTTCAACTAAACAAAGCTACCAGCTGTTAAGCTATATTTACTTTAAAACAACCCAGCCAAGAAAAATTTGTGTGAAACCCTGTATAAATATTCCAAATACCAAGTGGTGATATCCCACAAAAAAATTAAAATCACCAAAAAAAAATAACTTGTTGACCTAAATAAATTGACTGCACTAAAAAATAATCGGTGAAACAATTTCTATCTTATCACAAGCAGGAAATAATAACATATTAGTAGTAGGCAACCTGCAAAAAAAAATTGTTAGAAAAAACACACTACTTCTGGCATATATTTAAACCTAAAAAGACTATGTCTGGAGGTCCATCCACCTATAAATCAACAAAAAAAATTGAAGTAAATTTACATTGTTGTATTATTTTTCTTAAAAAAAAAATTAAAACATGTTTTTCCTACAAAAAAACTTTAAAGAATCAAGAACATGATTTGGACGCTGCTGAATAAAAAATCCCATGTTTTTTTTATCCACTTATTCCTCCTTAATACATAAAAATTAATATTTTATTTTCCAAGAAAAAACTTGTGAAGATAAGTTAATAAAAACTATGAGGATCAACAGAGCAACAACGAATTTCAAATCAACGTTCAAATATTACTAAAAAATATTTAAAAAGTGTTATCAAAACCAACAATGATGGAAAATCTCATTTTTTTTTATTAAAAAAAATGATTGAGTGTCAAAACCACCGACAGCCACTGAAAGCCTTTAACCTGGCTTTGGCTGTACCACAAAAAAAAATTAAAAAAAAAAATTAAAAAAAAATTCAAAAAAAAAAGTTTTTTCTTTTTTTTTTAAATTAAAAAAAAAGAACAAAAAATTACATCAGATGTTAAAAAACTAGCCAAAAACACACGTAGGGCGCCAATTTGTGGCCTATTAAAATGCGTTGTGTGACATTTGTGGCAGCTTAAAGACGTTGCCGCCATTTGGTGACACTGTAATTAGGATAGTGACAATTTGCCAACTTGTGACACAACAAAACCATTGAATAATTAAACAAATATCTGGAAGCAGAACTGTATTTTCCAGCTAGGTAAAACATTGATATGCCCGGTAACTTTTATACAGTGGAGAAGGGGGTGTTCAGAAATAAGAAAATTTTAAGTGCGCCACATTATTTAATACCAATGTTTTACAAAGAAGATCTTAAATAAAATACAGTGCAACCCAAACGTTGCAGCCAAACAATGAAATTCTACTTACTTCCGAGGCTTCCAGAGTATTTGTGTAATAAAAAAAACCAAAAAAAAAAATTGACTAGTAAACAAAATAAAATTTAAAAGATTCCCAAATGAATCAAAATGACAAAACTAGAAGCACTTTACAGGTAGATGGACTCCTTTAACAGGTCATAGTGTACCTACATCTGAGTCAGTAGTGTGAGACTCAATTATATAAATGATTGTTAAAAAAAATATATATACTTCCAAAATTATTCCGTCATAGGGGAGATCTGGACCAAATATCCGCTGTCATCATTCTACGCTAGGTAGAATGAGACAGACAGCAACCCAGTCCGAGATCTACCCCATGAGGTAAAACAGTGTAAAGAAACCGCTAAAACATGTAATCTCATCTCTCTTTTGTCTCCGCAAAGTTGGTCATTGGGTTGTACAAATAACGCAAAGATTTAGTTCATCTTGTTTATTTTAAAAGGTAAAACTGGAGTATTACCAAAAACATGAAATAAAAAAAAATGAATGAAATGTAGTGGAACAAGTCAGGGCCTAAGTAGCAAGACACTCCAAATTTCACAAGAGAAATTGTCTTAAATAAATGAAATGAAGGAAAACTTAGTAAATACACCGCAAAATTGTGGTTATGACGTCATACCGTTACCTTGCGTTTACAAGAGTGTTAAAATTAAGCTGTGCAAAATTATATATGGAAAGATTATGTCTAAATTATATTGTGAAAATTATATATGAGAAAAAATTATAGTTAAGGCTTGCTCCTACCTTGGTCCTTGATTATTTTGTGTATATTTTATTTTGTAAACCTGGAAGTGGTGTACTCAGCCATTCCTCACTGCTACTTCGGGTCTCGTTCTGCCCGCGTCTCCCCTGCTGATTAACTAGCACATGGTACTAGGGCAGCACATGGTTTCACAAGTTGTGGGATCCTTGCCCGAGCGTAGAAACCCTGTGGAAAATGAAATGTTTCAGTTTCCTGGAGAACCCCATGTCGACTCAATAAAATACAGCAGATTTAAACAGATGAACTAAAATAACCCTACGTACCTTTCCCAGGGTTACAACTGGCTCGTCCGGCTTCCCACCAGCGTCCAGCACAGCTGTCGGTGGAATGGACAGGGTTGTAGACAAAGGAGAAAAACAATATATAGTTTTTATCCAACACGTGGTTAAAAGAAAAATATTAAAACGCCAAAAATTCCCCACGTCTTTTGTCAAAAAAGTACGTTTCACACGAAAAATAATTACAATTTGGGAGGCAAATATTATCTTGAAGAGTCCTCAAATAATAAAAAAATTAAAAAATTAAAATCGAACTTACCAATGCTCTTCCCCGTACAAATGGCGTAGGCCGACTTAAATTCCCCTCAAAAGGGTGCGAGCGTCACTCTAGATTACGCCTAGATACGACGGACTCACTTCTACAGTTTCTGGGATATCTCCTGCAATCGCTGCAGTGCCAAAACCAAAAACAAAGGCGATCCCAGAAACTGTTGTCGACCCAGCCAAAATTCGTTAGCAAGAGACCAGGCACTCCGTTGAGAACGCAAAAAATGAAGTGGCCGGAAACCGTTTTGTAAATGACAGTAAAACGACACGACTGGAAGAAAAGACCCGCGGTTTTCAAACTAACCAATGAGGAAATACAGCAATAGTTCCATACCGGTATATAGGGGCCAGCACCGACCAAGGGGACATTGAAATTAGGTAAAACGCACATTGAGGTGTTGTCGGATCTATTTCCACGGTTGAAATTTGAAGGACGTCGAGACACCCTCCATGCATAGACCGAACATTTGCCTACCGGACTGTAAGAAGCTCAGCATTGAAACCATCAACTGTAAAATCAATTACTGAAGACCAGGGCATGCATCAAACCCAGGAATATTCGAACACTCAACCAATTCCCATATGAGTAAAGTTATACTGAGCGCAGAATTTAGTTGCACTCCAGTTACAGTCTTAGTCAAAAGTTTCCTTCGCTCTTTATAAATGTTTTCTCTAATATTCATATGGTTTAACGCCATTTTTGTAAAACATTTCTACAGTAATAAAGTTGTTTCTGAACCTGAACCCAGAAATACACACTGAACTACTGCTTAAAGGCACAAGAGTGTTCAGATATTAACTCACACGATTTCGTTTATTCTTTTAGTCTTGGTTTTTATCCCTCGTCCATCTCCCATTTACAAAAGTGCATAACTCGTATCCATTTTATCCTTTCCCTATCAAATTAATAAAGATATCAAAGTGGCGGAGCCTCGGTTGTTCCTGGTCGACCCAAATATGTTTTCGTACTATCAAAGCTAGCCAATCCGTGAAGGATATGAGGTTCGGATTGTCCCAATATCCTCGAAAATAAACGTAAGGGAATGAAATGTTCATCTAAATGTTTCCTTCCTGTTACTGAATCCATTTGTGATGCGGCAACGCCGCCATTCCCCAGCATAACAGCTGTTTAACTTTATGAACGTCAAGTAAACGACGAAACTACAGAAATAAACAAAACAATCAAAAGTTTTAATGTGATTTTCCCGAAACCTGTGATCTTAAATTCCAATTACGATGTCCAGATAATGCGATGTGCGTAGTGTCCACAGTAATTCGATGGAATGTCTCCTTTATAAGGTAACTTTTTGGACACTATATAACCTCCAAACCTAGCTCTATAAAATACCCTTAATTTGTGTACAGAAAGACGAGTCGAAGAGCCTTGATTATTTACCTGAATAAACAAATATGTAACGTTGCCTTAAACGTAAAAATGACACGTTACACTATATCACATTTAAAATTTAAAATGTGTGTTTTTGATATATGAAAGGACAGACAGTTTGCGTCACACCATTGTTTTATTTTACAGATATCGTTCTGAACATCAATATTTAGTCTGTCCATATCAGTATTGTGCCAAAGAACTGTGTTATCGTCACAAAAAGCTGTTATTTTGCCCGTAATGTCAATGTTTGGTAGGTCATTAACAAAAACCAAAAATAATAATGGGCCCAAAAAAGATACTCCCTAAAATTTTTCCACCAAAAAAAAATGTCACAAAGTCACAGGTTAGGATACGTTTGCGCTCAATTGACAAAAAGAGTAACACCGATTTCAACCTCCCAAAATAAGAAAGCTAATTTAGGGAAATTTTTTTGGACACCTAACTATTTTGGACAGCGACGTTTTTTAATAGCGATCTTTTAAAACGCGCTACTTAGAACACGCGTTATTTTAATACGCGATATTTTGAATACATGCCACTTTTTTATAAACGCTATTTTGAATATGCGCTGTTATGGTACGCGCTATTTTGAACACGTGCTCAAATGAGCGCGCTATTTTGAAACGTACTATTTTAATATGCGCTATTTCGTTACAGAGCCCAAAATACACCCAAATAACAAATTTTCCGCGTTATGTGAAAAATTCGTCTAAACAATAACTTTTATAGCCGTCATTGCTGCGCGGGCTAGGAAGCTCAAAACATAGGTTGAAGTGTTTTGAAATGTTTTCTAGGCGGTACTAATTTTAGTTTTACAGGGTTAGGCATAAAATCGTGTATCAAAAAAATATATTTTTTCTGGTGAAACCACGATAAACTTATACACGGTATGTGAGCAGCGCGGACTGTGTCCGCCGCGCATTATGTCATCTATATGACAAACTAGCGAAACTTGAACGCAGCCTGTTTAATGATGCTTCTGCGATCGGCGGTCCAAGTACACAAATGTACGCTTGAGTATACTTACGAAGCATGTTGAAATTGGGCCAGATCAGACAAATGTAAGTGCCAAGTCATTACTTTAAAATTAGCCAATTGATTTAAACCAAATTTTAAACAATTGTGGGTTTGCCCGATAACCGTTCAGTAAGGTTTTAATATTAGTTTTTGCGTTTTGAGGAAATTAGATAGCGACCAAACGTCTTAGCCTACCATTGTTCAAAATTTAGTTTAAATCTATTGGCTATTTTAAAGCAATGAATTGAAAACGTTGTTGGAAGTGCAGCACCTCGTAAGTTCAGAAAAGCCCAAAATCAGATACTTGCATTTTTCTGATTTGGCAAGGTTTACAAAGCTTCTTTAATATACTCAAGCGTATATTTACATACTACATGACGTCACGAAAAGCGAGAGCGAGAACGAGTGTGCCCAGTATATATGGATGTTGGCTCACATACCGTGTCCTAGTATATTGTCGGTGAATTGTTTATTATTTGACATTTAAATTCTTTCTGCAATTCTAAGCAAAGTTCGTTAAAACATAATGTACCTAAGTGTACCGAGTTATCGAGTTTTGAAAACAATGTATTTGCTTAAGAAATTCATCTTTTTTATCCCAATACTGTAACAATGATTAATACAATATCTAAATGCACCATAGCTACATTAATTTGAAGACTTAATAACTCGAAGACTATAGAATTTACGTATGTATACACATACTTACATACTACATAACTGAAATGTAAAATAATATACAGGACCGCTTAAAAATACAATTTTGTTGTGTCAGGGCTTTATTTCCAACCCTCAATACATTTCATGTAAAAAAACCAAGTACGCGAAAATGGTAATCCGAAAAAAAATTGAGATAAAAGTATAGCCAAGTTTCTAATAGACATTTCAAAATAAAGGTTTTTACTAGTTTGAAAATGTTTATTTAAACTTTTCTATTACATCCAAACTTTTTAATGTTAAATTTAATAATACCCAAGTTAACATTTTCAAACTAGTAAGAATTATTACGGAATACCATTTTCGCATACTTAGCTTTTTTAAATAAAATATTTTGCTTATGATTTCACTTCTTTTTTAAAGAATTTTGATAATATTTGAGTTTTGAAGTAGTAAAATATGCGGAATATTGTTTAATACTTTTGCGATGCCTTATTCCGATTGCTTATTACCTTTTTTAATTTTCCTTTTGATATTAATAAATTTAAATTTGTGATAATTTGTGCTTGGGGGGGGGGGGGAGGTTCGGTTCGGTTTTGGGGTGTTTTAAAATATTTTCTTATAGTTTTATCAGAGTTCCTAGTCTGCCAAAGCTAAGCTCTCTAGCGATTCTGAAAGTGTGCAATGTTACTTTTATATAACTTTACATGTATAGGGGAGTAAATTAAAATTTTGGGGTTTTTTGATTTTTTTCAAGGGCCATACTGTCTGGAAGTACAATAGAACTTTAATGATCTTAGTGAGTGAGTGACAAATTCGACGTTTTCTTAATTTCCATAACTACTTTACTCCTTTATGGAAGTCCATTAAACTTGATTGTTAACTCTATAAAGGTCTACCAGTGTCGTAGCTCATTCCGAAGTAGAGTTATAGATACATCATATATGGGCTAAAATGTTTTAAGAAAAGATGGTACAGCAGTGTGCGCGAACTTGGCGGGGCACTGCCGTGCCTCCAGATCTAGCCAATAAACAATTTTAACTTAATTTAGTAGGAAAGTTGAACTAGGGTTTACTTAACAGTCCTCCCAGCTTTGCTTGAACTTTAACTCACAATTTTCTTGTGTTTATAGCATTGTTTTGTTTTGTATATTTTGTTTAGTTCACAAGCTCAATCGGCTGGTTTTATGCTTTGCACTAGCATAGTATTGTGTGAGCTTTTTGTGTACTTTTTTATAGTCTCCGCTAGTTTCGATTTTTAGGTCCCGATGAAGGTCACTATTTCAAACGTACAAGGTGAATTCACAATGTTTACTTTATATTGAAATCTTTGTAAAACTAGAATGTTATTCTCTTTAGTACAACACTATAGTTGAATAACCATCTGTCCATAATGGTTTCAGTATTTGCCTAGAAAGTCTTTGAACTAGAGCGTCGGAGCCTTCTTGAAGCGCTGAAGGCAACTAACTAATTCGTTAATATAAAAATTGATAAAATCATACAAACAATACACATAAAACTTGGCACCATGAAACAATTTAAAAATTTTTTAAAAATTCATAAACCCACCAGGGATAAAATTACAATGCAAGAATTGTACTAATGCACACATTGATAGAACTATAAATTTATTAATTTCAAAAGGAAAATTATATAAGGTAAAGCGATTGTAAATAGGCATCGCAAAAGTCAGTTTTGAACAATATTTCGCAATTTACTTTAAAACTCAAATATTATTCAAATCCTTTAAAAAAGAAGTGAAATTATAAGAAAAACATTGCATGTAAAAAGAACCAAACGCTAAATGGCATTTCGTAAAAAGAATTGAGATAAAAGTATAGACAAGTTATCCAATACATATTTCAAAATGAATGGTTTTTGCTAGTTTGTAAATGTTTATTTAAACTTGTCTATTATAGCTGCATATTGACTCTTAGGCACAATGCTACATTAATCATAAACAAGCTTGGCTGTAATAGTAAAGTTTAAATAAATATTTCCAACCTAGTAAGAACCAGTCATTTTTACACGTGTATTGGAAAACTTGGCTATACTTTTATCTCAATGCTTTTTACGGAATGCCATTTTCGCGCACTTCGCTTCTTTTTACATGAAATGTTTTTGTTTTGGTATATATATATTTTTTAAAATACTCTGTTTTTTAAGAACAGTGGAAAACAAGCATATCCGAAAGACTCAACATGGTGTACGCTTATCAGTTTATAAGATATCATCAGTTGTCATATAACTGTCAGGTAGCGGCAAAAATATGTGTTCCTACGATAGTCAATGAAAAGCTGATGAACACGAATAAACGATAAATTTTTTTGTACTCACCACGTTTATGTCGATCTTCTGTCCTAATTATTTTTCACTCGGAAAAATTGTGAAAATAGAAGAAAAAGGTAAAAGGAAAAAGTGTAAGGTTGAGTAAATACTGGTGTTGCTTGCTTATTTCTAAACCAAAAAGGACCACTCTTTATTCGATGCAGAAAAGACGTTTTTCTTTCACCACAAAATTTTATGAAACCGCCTAATATATGTTTTTCACCTTATCCGAAGGTGGCCAAAAACCAAGAGTTTTATGAAAAGAAAAATAAATTCGCAGCGGAACAAATACAATGTTGTCAAACTAATTTTCGTTATTTTCCTGGAATATTTTAATTTAAGAAAGGGCGAGAACATACCCCCAACCCATATTAGACAAAAAAACAGAAACTAACATTAACTTATCTAAATCTAAACCCGCAAGGTTTCCCGTAACCTTGATAACCAAAACCTATAAAAATAAAATTATTTTGAGAAACAAAAAAAAATAAATAATAATAATAAAAATAATTATAAAAATAGAGAAAAAAAATAACTTAATCAACTTATTGAAGCTGACAAAACCCGCAAAACAACAGAAAAAAAAACTACTGTGTTGGCAGAGGGCACACTTTTACTACAGACCTAGTAAAAGTGCCTTTGCTTGTTTTTACAGTAACATTGCTCACAACGCCGTCACTCCCTGGATAAACTTTTGTTATTATAGCCAATGGCCAATGTAATGCTGCAGCGTTATCCGTTTTGAGAATAACTACCGTACCTTCCATTACATTACGTTTTTCGAATTTGCAAACTACTCAAGTACTCTAAACGCCATCTACTCCAAAAATCTTGTACCATCCGATCCACTAGTTGGAACCGATCCAATCTATTAAGTGGCACACCCATCACGTTATCTACCGGAAACCCACTTAATGGCGATAAGGTTCATATGAGCGGGCTGTTCATCACTGGCGCACTTGGATCTGCTGATAACAGACACAAAGGCCTTGAGTTCAACAGTGCCTCAACTTCCGTCAACAAAGTGGAAAACTCCTCAAAGGTTGGCAACTGATCTCCGATAACCCGATAGAGATGATTTTTCACCGATTTGACGTTGCGTTCCCAAAGACCTCCTTGTTCCGGTGCTGCTGGGCTATTAAAATGCCACTCTATACCGTGCACTCCGAGCTCAGTTTCAAAAGCGCTAATATATTCTGGAGAGCTCATGAGTCCTTTTAACTCGCTTAGGACTGATTTAGCTCCTACAAAATTCTGTCCTTGTTCCGAACAAAGTGCCCTAACTGGCCCTCGAGATATAAACCGCTTGATTGCTTGCAAAAAACAGTCTGTAGATAGCGAGCTAACCAACTCCAAATGCAGCGCCTTAACAGACATACACACAAACAGACTTACATAACCCTTATAGACGGGAGCATTTTTTCTTTTCCCCATACAAATTCTAACTAGACCGAAATAATCTACGCCACTGTTCGTAAAAGCTTTAACTTCTTGGACTCTTGGAAGGGGTAAGTTTCCCATCAAAGGTGTTAAATGTTTTGAGTTTAATCGAAAGCAGCGATTACATTTGTGTATTTTACTTCGAATCAAATTTCTACCCCCCAAAATCCAATATTTTTGACGTAAGAGTGCCTCCAGTAAGTAGGCCTCCGTATGCATGTTATAAATATGATGAAACAACAAGTTTTTCCGAAAAAATGTCTTTCGCAGGCAAAATAAGTCGATGTTTTTTAGAAAAATCTAGGTTGGAGTTACCAATTCTACCTCCAACCCTCAACAATCCATCCTGCAAAAAAGTTTTACATTTTCCTCCCGAGTTCAACTGATTAATTTCGCTTTTAAAATGCTTGGCTTGGATTCATTTTATAAGCGTTAGATCCGCCTGGTGCGACTCACTGGCTAAAAATGCCCTGCCTTCTAGGTAATACCTTTAAAAACCGCAAAATAAAAACCGTTGTTCTAATCATTTTGGAAAAAGAAGACATTCGCTCGATTAACTCAAAAAATGCATTAGAACTTTCCTAAATTTTAACCGTAAAAATCTCTGATTCTCGATCAACCGAAAAGTTTCCCCCGATATTCAAAAACTCGGGCCACTCTTCTTGGCTGACTGATCCATGAGGGTCCCTTTAACCATAAAGAAACTAATTGAGAAGGGCTAAGTCCGCGCGATAAAATATCAGCTAGGTTTTGAATACCTTCTACTTGATTCCAAATTGCATTTTTACATTCTCCTTTATTTGTAAAATCCGATTCGCCACGAATATATCTTTTAAAAAAGGAGTGTTTAACCAGCTAATAACCGTCGATGAATCTGAAAATGCAAATATCTTTGAATGACAGGCCAGCAGTTCTATTCTGGGAATAGTTACACTTTTAGTCGGACTAACCTTAGATTTCGCACAAACTAGCTGGATATTTATATCTTTCTTCCCGAAAGAAAACCCCGTTTTTAAATAAACTACTGAACCGTCACCGATTAAACTGGCATCCGCAAAAGCAATAATAATCACTGGCTGCTTTTCATTTGCACCCAAATGACCCAAATGTCTTGGAACTTGAAATTCTCCGAGTTCAGCCCATTCAAACCGCGCTAATTGCCATTTTTTTAAAATATTTTCTGGGCGTTCTTTGTCCTACCCTAATTTCAATAGCCTTAATCAAAGTTCCTTAATCAATGCTTTTAACCACAAAATGAATGGTGCCAAAAGTCCAATAGGATCGAAACATTGAACAACCGCTGACAATATGGCACGTTTTGTACATTTTGCCTCTGGAATTCTAACCTTAAAGCCAAAAGTGTCATTTTCCGGATTCCATTGAATACCTAAAATTTTTGTGCCGGTCTTAAAAACAACGGTCTCTGAAAGCCTTTTTTCAACTGGTATTTTTTCTAAAACTGAAACCGAATTAGATGACCATTTAACTAAATCGAACCCGCCTGATTTAAATAAACTAACTGACTCTTGAAATAACCGAACAGCTTGATCTTCCGAGTCAATACTGCAACAAAAATCATCCATGTACAGATCTCGTAATACATATTGACCCGCCATGACGCTTGACCAGCTGTTTAGCCGTCCGTAGCGCCAAGTAAGGTGAAGATTTTAACCCAAACGCAACCACCCGCATCTCATAAGTTTGGATTTCGTTTTCTAGAAAAAACCGCCATTAAAATTTTTGAAATTCCCAATGCTCAGGAACTATTTTTATTTGTAAATACATCTTTTTTATATCCGAAGTCAATGCAATTTTGGGCCGCAGTATAACATATCATTTAGCGAAACGTGATTATCACAAGGGGCGCTTGCGTCCAGCACTACCCTCACAGGGGTACTAGAGCTACCAATTTTAATCACTGGGTGATGTGCCATATAATATGACAAATCCTGATTCCCGCTTGTAGCTAGCGCCATATACCCATCATCCAAGAGCGTTTGCATAACTTTATTGTATTCGACACGCACATTTTGATCCTTTATTAACCTTCGTTCTAAAGAGAATAACCGTGATTTTGCATTAATGTGTGAATCGCCCAAACTCTCCGGAGAAACTCTAAAAGGAAGCACTACCGTGAAACGCCCGTCTTTGTCCCTACTGTATGTTGACTGAAAAAAAATTTCATCACATTCTTTCTCTTCTGGAATTAATAAAGGTCGATTTGGCACCTGTTCGACTTCCCAAAACTTATTTAAAAGTTGCTCAATTGATTGTTCCTCTCGTAAAGAAAAATAAACCGAGGGAGATGTCGTTCTTGATAAGACCGGAACCTGACCCATGACGACATATGCAAAATCCGTTTCAACCGCTACTGGAGAACCCGTTGTTCCCGTGATCCGATTTTTTGTGTATTTCTCCCGGTTTGTCAAACTCGTTATCCGCCAAATAAATGTTATACAACTCCGGAATCGCGCCCACATCCACGCCTACCTTTGGTAAATTATCCGTAATTTTTTCTACTAAAAGCGCATCAATAGTTTATTTTTTATTTGATTGTACCGCGAAGCAATCGACAGCGTAGTCATCCCTCTTACGCTTTGTTTATTCCCGCCTAAACCGTTTAAAGATGAAACATTTTTTGAAATATTTAATACCAATTTTTTGCAACAATTTAAAGTTAACAAATTTGTCTGACTCCCTGAATCCAAAATAAATCTAGCGGTACTATTCGGCATGCAACCATTTACCACCGAAACTACCACCGTAGACAATAAAGTTGTATAATTAAAGGCTCTTTTCTCCGCACTCGAAGCGCAAAGATGGGATTCAAAATTTTCTTGCGCACTATTTCCCGAAAAATTACTCTCTCTTGAAATTTCCGATACTGTTTTTCCACGCGACTGATCCGATTCTTGTGAGGTTTTAGCAAAGTGGAGTAACACGTGATGTTTTTTGGAACATACGGTGCATGCTCGATCTGATGGACAATTTCGTACTCCATAAGATGAAGATAGGCACAAAAAACACCAATTATTTTCCCTCACCACTTCCTACCTTTTAAAAGCCGTAAGTTGTTTGAATTTATCGCATCGCCCTATATAATGTCCAGACTTTTTACAAAATGAACACAAATTTGTTTTATTTATATTTTTTCCAACGAAAAAACTTTTAACCGCTGATTTTCCACCTGTACTACTAGATGGCGTGGCATATGGAGAATACGCATCCGCCCCTTAATAAACTCAATTAAATCCCCATAAGTCGGAATATCTTTGCCTCGTTGATCAATCTCAAATCCAGCTTAGACAAAGCAACATAAATTAAAATAAAATCCGATAAATTTATATTTTTTAGTGCCTGCCACACATGTATCAAATCGTTTAAAAATGTAGTTAAATTTCTTTCCGATTCCGTAATAAAGGTTTTAAAATCCATGATTTGTTGCAGGTAGGTATTAGCTAAAATCCGTTTGTTTTTATATTTATCACATAGTGCTTGATAAATAATATTATAATTATTGGGCACAATCGCGATACCTACATATATCCCCTGAGCAGATCCCCTTAAACACCCAATCAATAAATAGATCCGATCCAAATCCGTCAAATTAGGATTAGTATGCACCAAACTCTTACATAACGCGTGAAAGGTCTCCCACTGCCAAATCTCCTCATTAAACTCCGGTAAATGAAGATCTGGTATCTGTAATGATCTACGCAAAGTCGAAGCTCAACTTGGGTTAGTGTTCGCACAGGAAGAACCACCACTATTTGTAGTAACTTGAGTAGGTACCTTTATTTTTTCCGCCGCGGTCTGGATATAACAACAAAGTTCATTAATAGATTTCATTCATTGATCTTGGATGAAAGATTGAGTAAATGTTAGTTTTTGTTTCCTCAAAACTTGCATGCAAAGTTCTAAATTTAGTTTTTAAGTTTTCTGTGGATAAGTCTCTGGACATATAAAGTTTTTGCAAAATGCTAAACAAAGACTCTTTTTTCGCCGTAAGAGTCTTTAGCTGACGTTCCGACGTGCTAGCCATTTTGTAAAATAATTACTAAAACCTCCCGCAAATGTAACCCGATAAACCCGCAATTAATTAGAATTACTTTTCTAAAAAAATATTATGGTGAAAATTTTCCTCAAAACCTCTTAAATCAACCCGGTAACCGCTTTTTTGTCTTTTATAAACCTGCTAAAATAAAGAGATAAAAAATTTCATTTGAAGCCTTTATACCTATGTGTAGGTATTTCTATAAAATTAAATTAAATATACCGCGTAAACAAGACAAAAAACTTATCGCGCTGATTATCCGGCTCGAAGGACCAATGTTCCTACGACAGTCAATGAAAAGCTGATGAACACCAATAAACGATAAATTTTTTTGTACTCACCACGTTTATCTTCTGTCCTAATTATTTTTCACTAGGAAAAATTGTGAAAATAGGAGGGAAAGGTAAAAGTAAAAAGTGTAAGGTTGAGTGAATACTGGTGTTGCTTGCTTATTTGTAAGCCAAAAAGGAACACACTTTATTCGATGCAGAAAAGACGCTTTTCTTTCACCACAAAATTTTATGAAACCGCCTAATATATGTTTTTCACCTTATCCGACGGTGGCCAAAAACCGAGTGTTTTAGGAAAATAAAAATGAATTCGCAGCGGAACAAATACAATGTTGTCAAACTGGTTATTTTCCTGGAATATTTTAATTTAAGAAAGTGCGAGAAAAATATGTTTATAATGTAATTTTATATAGTGTTTCAACGAAAACTTAACAGAGGCGTTTCTGGGTATTTCTTGATGAAATTTTGAAAAACCCCTCAGATACATCGATTTTGTTTGGAAATGTTCACTTTTTTGTCTTGAAATTTTTGTAGCACCCTATTCCAGGGGTGAGCTTTACCCCTATATTTTAGACAGGAAAAAACTGCCACAACAACCGTGGAAACATTTGAAAACCATCGATTTGTATTTGAGATATTTGCATCCAAGTTTTTTAATTTACCATAATACCAGCTATAAAAAATTAAATCAATAAAACAAAAAAAAAATAATAAGGGTCAGCGCCGGTTTTGTCTATTTAATTGCTTGAAATATATTGATATTTTAAAATCAACCGGTTAGAGCCCAGATTTTTGTTTTGGGGTTTCAGACGGCATCGGATGCAGGTTTCATTTAGAACATGTTCTAATATTATCAAAGTGATTTTTGGAAAAATGGTGAAAATAAATAATACCGGGTGGGCCAAAAAAAACCGGTCAATTTTTGTTCCATTATAACTTTTGAACTATACAATCGATTTTAATGGGACAAACTGCTCTTGGCAGAGAATTAATAAGATTTTTGACTGAATATATTTTATTGTCCATCATCTCAAAATCCAAGGTGGCAGACGAAATTAAAAATGTACCCTTCAAAGATGCTCGTTTATTCTCGTGTTGTGAACATGCCCTAATTATTTTTTTAAATCAGTAAAAAAGCTGCATTCTTGCCACGCACAACAAGGTACGAATTAGCAAAATCGGTTTAATGGTTCTAAAAAAAATATTTTTGTTTCAACCATTGTTTTGCATATTATATATTGCATAGTATTTCGTCCGCCACCTTGGATTTTGAAATGGCGAACAAAGAAATTTATTTGTTCAAAACTCTGATTAATTCTCTGCCAAGTTGCCAAAATCCATGGTATAGTTCAACAGTTATGATGAAAAAAAAATTGTCCGGTTTTTTTTGGCCCACCCGGTAATTAATAATAAAACTGTTTAAAAATAAAATTTTAACATACCCAAATCCGAAGTAACTTGAGAAAGTGTTTTGTGTGGACTATCTGTTACAGCAATACCGTCTTTCTCATCTGGAAAGTAGAACACTTTGGCACCAGAACACACATCAAAGGTATCTAAAAAATACGTATTTTTAGACTTTTGCTTTCGACTTCCTTTCCAAATATAAGGTTCAGTATTATAGTATACTATAATATATATATATATATATATATATATATATATATATATATATATATATATATATATATATATATATATATATAATAGTACGCATCTCACGCAAACTTTCTTTAATAATTGAAACATTAGAGTATGGAATGCAGTGGCGGCTGCTACAGAAAGGGCAACGGGGCAGTGCCCTCGCAAAACTAGACAACAAACAGTACTTTTAATTGATTTATTTAAAAAAAGTTAAATTTTTCCTTACGACATGTCTAGCTCTTTTTTTTAGTCTGTGGTTAACTGGGTAAACTTTTTTAGGGTAAATAATTACAAGCCGGCAGCGCCGCGCGCGGCAAGGTTTCCATTTCACCCGTTTTTCAGCGGTGTATGGGTGGCTGTTCTCGCGCGGGGCGGGAGGAATGTTTGTTTTAGTTGACGTCGGCCAGTGTAGCCGGTTCTATCCTTAGTGAAGACGTATGAATTTGTTTTGATTTGGGTCATTGTTTTCGTTATCGTTTGTTTATAAAATGGAAATAAATACCGTCGATTACATAATTAACTGTGCAAATTTAAATACGTTGACATATGAACTTCGATTACAAATAAAATCATTTGACCTAAAAATTAACCAAAATTTTAGGGTAAGTAATGCCGAGGGGTGTTCCATAAAAACTTATATTAGGAAATTTAATAAAAAATTATACGATGCTGAAAACTGGTTGTGCGGTTGTAAAAAAATATTTTTTTTCCTTTGTTTGTCTTGTTATGAACAATCCACAAAGTGATCCTGCGTGCATAGAGAATGTGTGATATCAAGCACTTTAGTGAAAAGTTAAAAAGACACAAAGTGGTATTCATTTAAATAACTACATAGAAATTTCTATAGGCAAAACATTACCGAACATAATGAAAATGTGACAAAAATTAGGTATATACTTTGTAGGTTAATAGACTGTTTAAAATTCTGTGGGATTTTTGAGGTTGCTCTACGGGGCCATAAAAAAGAAAGGCGAATGGACTTTATCTATAAACAAATAAACTAAAAACTACACCAAGTAGCTGCTTGATTAGAAAATACTAAAATAAAATTGTTTCGGTAAGTTTTTTTATCTAATTTTTCATGCAATTTAAATTTCTGCCCTCCCAATTTATAACGTCACCAGCCGCCACTGACTTTTAGTCCATCGGTCAGGCAGTTTTAGTTGGAAAAAAGTGCGGTAGGTTTGCAGGTTTGTAGGTCTGGATCTCGAGAACTAAAATTCACATTTTGCACAATTCGGGACCTGCCATCGACGCTCGGCGCCGCCATATTACCAAGATGACCGTTACAAATGCTTTTTTTCAAATATCTCAAAAAATATTTTTTGAAAAACAAAATTTCCTAAAAAGATGCTACTATGTATTTTTTTGTCAGACTGACAATTTTTTAGGTATGAGGCCAAACATCATTTTGGATTTTGCCTTCAACTTAAAAACTACCAATTTTTGAAAAAATATAAAAGATAAAATATCTCAAAAAATATTATTTTTAGAAAACAAAAATTAACATAACAAAATTTCCTAAAAAGATGCTACAATGTATTTTTTTGTCAGACTGACAATTTTTTAGGTATGAAAAAATTTAAAAGATAATAAGATACAGAAAGAGGCATAACCTTTAAAACAAGATATCAGTGAATTGACCCAGGCACCTTTGCTGAAATACGAAACCTAAAGTGTTCGCGAGACATCCATTTTTTTTGTATTGTATTTGTTATATCGATATTTTCAAGATATATTTAATTTTCTGATTAACTAAGTATTTTCAAGAAAATCTAGAAATTTGAATTATGTTTTAAACGATGCATCATTTACCTTGGTTAAGTTAATAATTGCCAACTCCATTGGTGTCTTTAAATTTGGGTTATTTTCGAAAATCACGAAAAAGAAAACAACATTTTTTATGGGTTTTATTCAGTTTTGTGAAAAACTAAGCACTTTAGAAAAAAAATTAATTACACTTTTTTGTAGAAAATAAAAGTTTCTTTCAAGGGGTGTATAACGGAGTCGTCTTAAGTCTAACGTTAATCTTCTAGGGGCGCGGCGTTCGCATATGAAGGTTATTTTTTAGAATCAACCGTTAAAAAAGTTATTAAGCTTTATTTAATTTTCTCGAAAACTAAGCTTTTCAGAAAAAAATAATAATAAACATGATTTTGGGAAATTTAGTTATTTTTTAAACAGTGTATAATTTATTTGGCTAAAGTTTGGGATTGCCATTCTATTGGCATCCTTAAACTAAGGCTATTTGTATTGAGTATAGTATAGTCAAAAATCGTGACCCGTGGGATAGTTTTGGGAGATTTTTTAAAACTACCCTAGATCGATTGGTAATAGATGACACAATTTGAAGTCACCGGGTGTTTGCCTCCAATTTGAGTAGGAGGGCCTGTGTAATGTCTGTAACTTTGGCTAATTAGTTTTAGCAGAAAAACTATTAATACGTTTTTTGTTTGCAAGAGAACATCAATTAATATGAGAAAGAAAGTTTAAGACAAATAAATGTAATAAATGTTTATAGTTTTAGACTACCCTCCATCGATTGGTCATCGATCACTTTGCCTCGAATTTAAGTAGGAGGCTTTGTTTTATAACTTTCGCTAAATGTCTTTTGATTGCAAGAGAACAAAAATTATTATAGTAAGTAAACGTCACACAGGCGCTTTTATTAAAATTTGATGCAAATACGAGGCAACTTAAAATTGAGTGATCCGTAACCAATGGACATGGGGTAGTCTAAAACTTTCTTCCTAATTTTATGTTTTTGGGTAAAAAAAGCTACTATTTTTTAGTATTTTTAAAAATCCACCAATCGATCTAGCATAGTTTAAAAAACTCTTCCACCACTATCCCACGGGATACCATAGGCCTTTCAACTAATTGGTAAAAAATAGTTTCACTTTGTGGACGCCTCTGGATGTTAGTGGTAATTAATGTACAGGGTGTAAATGGTGTGACTCACAATATGTTAATGGGTGATAGAGGAGGTCAAAATTGAAAAAAGTTCATATAACATCAGGGTCAAAAATTTTTGGTTTCGAGATACAGAGCATCAAAGTTGACCATTTTTCGGTTATAACAGTTAAAAAACACAGCAATAATATGAAATCTGAAGAAGTTGTGTATTAAAATAGTAACAATAATCAGATGTAAAACTTAGGATGCGAAAATGAAAATATAGATGCAATAAATGATAAGCTGACAAGAGCTAAGTAGGAAAATATCTTGCACAAAAAGGTAAAAAGAGAGAAAATTGCATATCAGAAAAAATAAAGAAACTGATGGAAAAAAGCGGAATCTCGAGAAGGAAGGAAAAAAACACAGAAATAAATAAAACTATAAGAAAAATGATAAACGAAAAAAAAATCAAGAAATAAAAGTTGAGAGATAGAAAATAACAGAAATATGAAAATTCTAAGGCCCTCTAGGTAGATATGAAATAATTAAAATAAAGGATATGAACGGCATAGAAACCAACGTTAAAGAGGATCTATTATTATCACACAACTATTTTATACATAATTATACCAAACAAAAAGGACACCATCGCGAAAAACCGTGAAGAAACTCCTAACAAAAATAAAGAACATAAATAAATTCTACAACCTGAAAAAAGCGGAAATAAAGACAGCATTAAAGAAAATGAAAAATAACAAACCCCCTAAGAAAGACGGAGTAACGGCAGAAATGCTCAAGTACGGCGGAATAAAATGCTCAAGTACGGCGGAATAAAATACTAAAGGAAAAAATTATTCTACACAAGAAAGGCAATAGAGCAGACCTAAAAAACTATCGACCTATAAGGCTCCTTAATCTAATTTATAAGCTTTTCACGAAAATATTAACAAATAGACTAACAACAAAATTTGACGGATATCAATCAAAATACTCTGCTAATATATGGGCACCTAAGCTCACACTAGGTACTATATTTATAGTGTACGTGTTAGCTAATATAAATAAAAACTGAAATATATTTTATTGAACTCCATACTCAATTACCTTTCGTTTGATACCACACAAGCCATTTTTTGAACTAAACTCAAATTTTTTAAATCTACCCCACCCTTTTTTTAAACTAAAATGTATTTTGTTTAACTCCAAACTCAATTACCTTTCGTTTGATACCACACAAGCCATATTTTCACTTAAACTCTAATTTTTGTAATTTACCCCCACCCTTTTATTTGGCTTGCGTTCGGTGGATTTTGTTCATTTTTAAATGGGACCATCTCGACCCAAGACCCAGCCTGCGTACCAAATTTTATTCAAATCGGGCAAGCGGTTTTTGAGTTATGCGCGTTGGTCGTTACAGACAGACATACAGACAGACATACAGACATACAGACAGACATACAGACATACAGACAGACATACAGACAGACAGACATACAGACATACAGACAGACATACAGACATACAGACAGACATACAGACAGACATACAGACAGACATACAGACAGACATACAGACAGACATACAGACAGACATACAGACAGACATACAGACAGACATACAGACAGACATACAGACAGACATACAGACAGACATACAGACAGACATACAGACAGACATACAGACAGACATACAGACAGACATACAGACAGACATACAGACAGACATACAGACAGACATACAGACAGACATACAGACAGACATACAGACAGACATACAGACAGACATACAGACAGACCTACAGACAGACATACAGACAGACATACAGACAGACATACAGACAGACATACAGACAGACATACAGACAGACAGACATACAGACATACATACAGACAGACAGACAGACAGACAGACAGACAGACAGACATACAGACAGACAGACAGACAGACAGACAGACAGACAGACAGACAGACAGACAGACAGACATACAGACAGACATACAGACATACAGACAGACAGACAGACAGACATACAGACAGACATACAGACAGACATACAGACAGACATACAGGCAGACATACAGACAGACATACAGACAGACATACAGACAGACATACAGACAGACATACAGACAGACATACAGACAGACATACAGACAGACATACAGACAGACAGACATACAGACAGACATACAGACAGACAGACATACAGACAGACAGACAGACAGACAGACAGACAGACAGACAGACAGACAGACAGACAGACAGACAGACAGACAGACAGACAGACAGACAGACAGACAGACAGACAGACAGACAGACAGACAGACAGACAGACAGACAGACAGACAGACAGACAGACAGACAGACAGACAGACAGACAGACAGACAGACAGACAGACAGACAGACAGACAGACAGACAGACAGACAGACAGACAGACAGACAGACAGACAGACAGACAGACAGACAGACAGACAGACAGACAGACAGACAGACAGACAGACAGACAGACAGACAGACAGACAGACAGACAGACAGAGAGACAGACAGACAGACAGACAGACAGACAGACAGACAGACAGACAGACAGACAGACAGACAGACAGACAGACAGACAGACAGACAGACAGACAGACAGACAGACAGACAGACAGACAGACAGACAGACAGACAGACAGACAGACAGACAGACAGACAGACAGACAGACAGACAGACAGACAGACAGACAGACAGACAGACAGACAGACAGACAGACAGACAGACAGACAGACAGACAGACAGACAGACAGACAGACAGACAGACAGACAGACAGACAGACAGACAGACAGACAGACAGACAGACAGACAGACAGACAGACAGACAGACAGACAGACAGACAGACAGACAGACAGACAGACAGACAGACAGACAGACAGACAGACAGACAGACAGACAGACAGACAGACAGACAGACAGACAGACAGACAGACAGACAGACAGACAGACAGACAGACAGACAGACAGACAGACAGACAGACAGACAGACAGACAGACAGACAGACAGACAGACAGACAGACAGACAGACAGACAGACAGACAGACAGACAGACAGACAGACAGACAGACAGACAGACAGACAGACAGACAGACAGACAGACAGACAGACAGACAGACAGACAGACAGACAGACAGACAGACAGACAGACAGACAGACAGACAGACAGACAGACAGACAGACAGACAGACAGACAGACAGACAGACAGACAGACAGACAGACAGACAGACAGACAGACAGACAGACAGACAGACAGACAGACAGACAGACAGACAGACAGACAGACAGACAGACAGACAGACAGACAGACAGACAGACAGACAGACAGACAGACAGACAGACAGACAGACAGACAGACAGACAGACAGACAGACAGACAGACAGACAGACAGACAGACATACAGACATACAGACAGACATACAGACAGACAGACATACAGACAGACATACAGACAGACATACAGACAGACATACAGACAGACATACATACAGACAGACATACAGACAGACATACAGACAGACATACAGACAGACATACAGACAGACAGACATACAGACAGACATACAGACAGACATACAGACAGACATACAGACAGACATACAGACAGACATACAGACAGACATACAGACAGACATACAGACAGACATACAGACAGACATACAGACAGACAGACAGACATACAGACAGACATACAGACAGACATACAGACAGACATACAGACAGACATACAGACAGACATACAGACAGACATACAGACAGACATACAGACAGACATACAGACAGACAGACAGACATACAGACATACAGACATACAGACATACAGACATACAGACATACAGACATACAGACATACAGACATACAGACATACAGACATACAGACATACAGACATACAGACATACAGACATACAGACAGACATACAGACAGACATACAGACAGACATACAGACAGACATACAGACAGACATACAGACAGACATACAGACAGACATACAGACAGACATACAGACAGACATACAGACAGACATACAGACAGACAGACATACAGACAGACATACAGACAGACAGACATACAGACAGACATACAGACAGACATACAGACAGACATACAGACAGACATACAGACAGACATACAGACAGACATACAGACAGACATACAGACAGACATACAGACAGACATACAGACAGACATACAGACAGACATACAGACAGACATACAGACAGACATACAGACAGACATACAGACAGACATACAGACAGACATACAGACAGACATACAGACAGACATACAGACAGACATACAGACAGACATACAGACAGACATACAGACAGACATACAGACAGACATACAGACAGACATACAGACAGACATACAGACAGACATACAGACAGACATACAGACAGACATACAGACAGACATACAGACAGACATACAGACATACAGACAGACATACAGACATACAGACAGACATACAGACAGACATACAGACAGACATACAGACAGACATACAGACAGACATACAGACAGACATACAGACAGACATACAGACAGACATACAGACAGACATACAGACAGACATACAGACAGACATACAGACAGACATACAGACAGACATACAGACAGACATACAGACAGACATACAGACAGACATACAGACAGACATACAGACAGACATATAGACAGACATACAGACAGACATACAGACAGACATACAGACAGACATACAGACAGACATACAGACAGACATACAGACAGACATACAGACAGACATACAGACAGACATACAGACAGACATACAGACAGACATACAGACAGACATACAGACAGACATACAGACAGACATACAGACAGACATACAGACAGACATACAGACAGACATACAGACAGACATACAGACAGACATACAGACAGACATACAGACAGACATACAGACAGACAGACATACAGACAGACATACAGACAGACATACAGACAGACATACAGACAGACATACAGACAGACATACAGACAGACATACAGACAGACATACAGACAGACATACAGACAGACATACAGACAGACATACAGACAGACATACAGACAGACATACAGACAGACATACAGACAGACATACAGACAGACATACAGACAGACATACAGACAGACATACAGACAGACATACAGACAGACATACAGACAGACAGACATACAGACAGACATACAGACAGACATACAGACAGACATACAGACAGACATACAGACAGACATACAGACAGACATACAGACAGACATACAGACAGACATACAGACAGACATACAGACAGACATACAGACAGACAGACATACAGACAGACATACAGACAGACAGACATACAGACAGACATACAGACAGACATACAGACAGACATACAGACAGACATACAGACAGACATACAGACAGACATACAGACAGACAGACAGACAGACAGACATACAGACAGACATACAGACAGACATACAGACAGACATACAGACAGACATACAGACAGACATACAGACAGACATACAGACAGACATACAGACAGACATACAGACAGACATACAGACAGACATACAGACAGACATACAGACAGACATACAGACAGACATACAGACAGACATACAGACAGACATACAGACAGACATACAGACAGACATACAGACAGACATACAGACAGACATACAGACAGACATACAGACAGACATACAGACAGACATACAGACAGACATACAGACAGACATACAGACAGACATACAGACAGACATACAGACAGACATACAGACAGACATACAGACAGACATACAGACAGACATACAGACAGACATACAGACAGACATACAGACAGACATACAGACAGACATACAGACAGACATACAGACAGACATACAGACAGACATACAGACAGACATACAGACAGACATACAGACAGACATACAGACAGACATACAGACAGACATACAGACAGACATACAGACAGACATACAGACAGACATACAGACAGACATACAGACAGACATACAGACAGACATACAGACAGACATACAGACAGACATACAGACAGACATACAGACAGACATACAGACAGACATACAGACAGACATACAGACAGACATACAGACAGACATACAGACAGACATACAGACAGACATACAGACAGACATACAGACAGACATACAGACAGACATACAGACAGACATACAGACAGACATACAGACAGACATACAGACAGACATACAGACAGACATACAGACAGACATACAGACAGACATACAGACAGACATACAGACAGACATACAGACAGACATACAGACAGACATACAGACAGACATACAGACAGACATACAGACAGACATACAGACAGACATACAGACAGACATACAGACAGACATACAGACAGACATACAGACAGACATACAGACAGACATACAGACAGACATACAGACAGACATACAGACAGACATACAGACAGACATACAGACAGACATACAGACAGACATACAGACAGACATACAGACAGACATACAGACAGACATACAGACAGACATACAGACAGACATACAGACAGACATACAGACAGACATACAGACAGACATACAGACAGACATACAGACAGACATACAGACAGACATACAGACAGACATACAGACAGACATACAGACAGACATACAGACAGACATACAGACAGACATACAGACAGACATACAGACAGACATACAGACAGACATACAGACAGACATACAGACATACAGACAGACATACAGACAGACATACAGACAGACATACAGACAGACATACAGACAGACAGACATACAGACAGACATACAGACAGACATACAGACAGACATACAGACAGACATACAGACAGACATACAGACAGACATACAGACAGACATACAGACAGACATACAGACAGACATACAGACAGACATACAGACAGACATACAGACAGACATACAGACAGACATACAGACAGACATACAGACAGACATACAGACAGACATACAGACAGACATACAGACAGACATACAGACATACAGACAGACATACAGACAGACATACAGACAGACATACAGACAGACATACAGACAGACATACAGACAGACATACAGACAGACATACAGACAGACATACAGACAGACATACAGACAGACATACAGACAGACATACAGACAGACATACAGACAGACATACAGACAGACATACAGACAGACATACAGACAGACATACAGACAGACATACAGACAGACATACAGACAGACATACAGACAGACATACAGACAGACATACAGACAGACATACAGACAGACATACAGACAGACATACAGACAGACATACAGACAGACATACAGACAGACATACAGACAGACATACAGACAGACATACAGACAGACATACAGACAGACATACAGACAGACATACAGACAGACATACAGACAGACATACAGACAGACATACAGACAGACATACAGACAGACATACAGACAGACATACAGACAGACATACAGACAGACATACAGACAGACATACAGACAGACATACAGACAGACATACAGACAGACATACAGACAGACATACAGACAGACATACAGACAGACATACAGACAGACATACAGACAGACATACAGACAGACATACAGACAGACATACAGACAGACATACAGACAGACATACAGACAGACATACAGACAGACATACAGACAGACATACAGACAGACATACAGACAGACATACAGACAGACATACAGACAGACATACAGACAGACATACAGACAGACATACAGACAGACATACAGACAGACATACAGACAGACATACAGACAGACAGACAGACATACAGACAGACATACAGACAGACATACAGACAGACATACAGACAGACATACAGACAGACATACAGACAGACATACAGACAGACATACAGACAGACATACAGACAGACATACAGACAGACATACAGACAGACATACAGACAGACATACAGACAGACATACAGACAGACATACAGACAGACATACAGACAGACATACAGACAGACATACAGACAGACATACAGACAGACATACAGACAGACATACAGACAGACAGACATACAGACAGACATACAGACAGACATACAGACAGACATACAGACAGACATACAGACAGACATACAGACAGACATACAGACAGACATACAGACAGACATACAGACAGACATACAGACAGACATACAGACAGACATACAGACAGACATACAGACAGACATACAGACAGACATACAGACAGACATACAGACAGACATACAGACAGACATACAGACAGACATACAGACAGACAGACATACAGACAGACATACAGACAGACATACAGACAGACATACAGACAGACATACAGACAGACATACAGACAGACATACAGACAGACATACAGACAGACATACAGACAGACATACAGACAGACAGACATACAGACAGACATACAGACAGACAGACATACAGACAGACATACAGACAGACATACAGACAGACATACAGACAGACATACAGACAGACATACAGACAGACATACAGACAGACAGACAGACAGACAGACATACAGACAGACATACAGACAGACATACAGACAGACATACAGACAGACATACAGACAGACATACAGACAGACATACAGACAGACATACAGACAGACATACAGACAGACATACAGACAGACATACAGACAGACATACAGACAGACATACAGACAGACATACAGACAGACATACAGACAGACATACAGACAGACATACAGACAGACATACAGACAGACATACAGACAGACATACAGACAGACATACAGACAGACATACAGACAGACATACAGACAGACATACAGACAGACATACAGACAGACATACAGACAGACATACAGACAGACATACAGACAGACATACAGACAGACATACAGACAGACATACAGACAGACATACAGACAGACATACAGACAGACATACAGACAGACATACAGACAGACATACAGACAGACATACAGACAGACATACAGACAGACATACAGACAGACATACAGACAGACATACAGACAGACATGGGAAAAGTAGTGTGTGCCCTTTGAAAAGTATTTCTATTCCACGCTTAGAATTGTGTGCCGCTGTAATGTTAGCAGACCTATTGGAGTTTGTTAGCAATCACCTTGATTGCATCCAGATTGATAAGATTTTTGCTAGGTCTGACTCCAGTGTTACTCTTGCTTGGATAAAATCGTGTCCATCAAAACGAAAGGTTTTTGTAGCCAATCGTGTAACTACCATTCAAGAGAAAGTTCCCCCCAGCTGTTGGTACCATGTAAATGGTAAGGAGAACCTAGCTGATTGCTTATCCCGGAGCTTACTTCCTAGTCAATTGATAGACCATCCTCTTTGGTTTACTGGACCACCCTGGTGAGCCCAGTCTAGTGAAACATGGCCTATGAACCATAATATTAATGCGTTTGATGCTGATCTACCCCCTGAGGAAAATCGTTTTGTTTTTTTGACAGAAACACCCCTTGATAAAGTACAGCTGTTACTCACTAAGTACTCCTCTTTGCGTAGAATATTAGGCATTGTTGGCTTTTGTTTGAGACCTTTTCGAGTGAAAAAAGATCCTTCTTTATCTTTTCCTAGTCAAGCCCTCATTATGCTACTTTAGTTGTTGTGCGAGTTGTACAACAAGAAGTTTTTTTTGAAGATTTGAAAAGGATACGTAAGGGTGAGAGTTGTGCGAAGCCTCTTCGAAAGTTAGCTCCTTTTTTTGATTTCCATGGTGTTCTCAGGGTGGGCGGTAGATTATGTCACACTGATTTGGTATATGAGATAAAACACCTTATGTTGTTGCCTCGTAGTCACAGGCTTACCACCTTGATTATTGAGAAATTCCATAATGAGCATGGACATCCGGGTCCTCGTTTATTAGAGTACCTACTAAATCAACAGTTTCGGATTTTGTCTGTGAAAAGTGCCATTCACAGTGTTTTTGTTGTGCCAGGGTAAATCCCAAACCATTGCACCCATTCATGGGTGACCTTCCTAAATTTAGGGTGTCCCAAGTGAAGCCCTTTTCCCATGTGAGTGTAGATTTTATGGGTCCATTTCTTCACTCGTTGCAACAACGCGAAGGATGGAGTGCCCCGAGGGCCTTCCAAAAGTCGGAACTTTAGTAGCGTTGTAAGACGAAAACCTGCCCCCACTTAAGTGGTCGCTCGGTGGAATTGGAGAAATTTGCTCGAGCCCAGGTAGGATCTCCCGTGTCGTGCAAGTGGGAACCGCGAAAGGATTGCTTGACCGTGGTTTGGTGAAGGTGTGTCCGTTACTCAGCCAACCAACCTTCATAGCCTTGTGTAGCGTGAATCATGCTTATTTGAATTAACTTAAGTATGACGTCCATAGTTATTGCGATAAAATTATTCTTGCAAAAATGCTAATTTATTGTTTAGACCCTTTGGGTAATTGAATAACCTTTTTTTTGTTTTAGTTTTTTGGATTTTTCTATAAAAATTGGGAATTTTTGTGGGGGGCGGAATGTTTAATGCTGCCAGTTATTTTTGTTTTTGTTTTATTTTGAATTTTGCGAAAAACCTAACCTTAAAGTTTTTTTTTGATTTTTGGGCTTTCAGCAAAAACCTTCAAAAAAAAATTCCGATCAGGTGATAATTTCTCTCTTTGTTGAAAGTTATTTTCTTTTTGAACACCTGATCATTTTGGCTAAAATTATGCGCGTTTTACACACGCTGGGAGTTTGAAGCGCCACCCTGTGTTTGGCAGGGGAATGAAGAAACTCACTTCCGACAAGAAACTGAAAGTCACACGTGGTGTTAAGTTTAAGAACGAAATTCCAGCCACGAGAACAGACCGCGGTCGCGAGTGAAATTGTGGAACTGCTGCTGAATGAAAGAAGGTAACCCAAGTAACATTTTTGGTTAAAATTAGGTAAAGTTTACTTAAAGAGTCATTTTTCCCCATAGCAAATTAAAAGGTTAAAAAAGAGGGAAATTTCCCGACATTTTCCCAAAGTGGGGACAAAAACAAAGGTAATTTGGAAGGAGAAAATAGGTAATTAGCACAGTTTGTGTTCCATGTCTAACTAACCTACATGAAACTTTGACCAAGGTTCACACAATAAGTCTCTGTTTAGACTAGTTTTCAACTTCAGTTTAGCCTATAAGGTTCAAAAGAACTGAAAATGCCTTGTGGTGTACCTGTATTGTGTCGCCCCCTACATCTGTCAGACTAGAAAGAGATGAAAACATTTTTAAATAAAAATAAAAAAAAAAGAACACTGTTTAACCAGTTGTGAAAAAAAAATGGTGACAAATTTTATCAACTATTGTAATTATATGGGGGATTTAGACATAATTTATATACATATAGAGATGAAAAAAACTTGCGGCGGAAATATTTTCGTGGAATCCATGACTTTTACCTTCAAAAAATTCACGCGCCCTCCAAAATCGGTAATTTTAACAAAAAAAAAAGTTTTTATATTTTGAAAAATACAAAACCTGTATTTTTTTTAATTTATGACAAAATGTTGATGTTTGGTCATGAAAGTAATTCCGTTACATCGTTTTACGGATGATTATTGGGATTGTTTAAGTAAAATTAACAAAAACAAAATATACATTTTTAGAAAATAAAAAAGAAACATGGCGTATATCTTTTTTCCCCCTACGATCGTCTTACAGGTTGGTTTTACCTTTATTTTCGTCCTCAAACACGCAATGACTAATCGCGTAGCCAAATTTTCTTCCAATTTTAACAACAAAGGCATGTTGTCTTATTTTTAACCGTTGTTTGATGGCCAAACAACGTTTTAACCCACTGTTGACATGAAATTATGTAGGTTATGTTCATCACAGATGTTCTTGCTTGTGTTGGACATTAAACGACAAATCGAAATCGTATTTTTTTCAGCTGTGCATGCGCCACTCTCTCTTTTCTTCAACTATTTCTCTTTCTTCCTCTCATACAAATGGGTATCATAGAAGTTTGGCGGCAAATTTAAATCGAGAAAAAATGTTTTCGGCAATTCGATAACAAGAAGAAAAGAGAGAATGGAGCATGCCCAGTTAAAGAAACGAGATTCCAGTTTGCTTTTTAAGGATCGGTGGCGATTTCGGGCCAGTGTTGCCAGACTTTTTTGGCGACTTTCCTGAATCAGTGTAGGCGCATAGGTGGAAACTAGGCTTAAGTTTGGTAAAATTATTGGAATATTTACAAAATATATAACTTTGCCTCAAAATAGTCAAAAGCCTTCAAATTCGTATAAAAACCGTCAAACTTCAATAGTCAAAATTTTTGTTCAAAAACCTTCATATTGAAGGAAATCCTTTAAATCTGGCAACACTGTTTCGGCCTGACCTTATGCTTCACGACGCGATGTTGCCGATAGTGAGACACTAACCACAGCCTACCTAACAACCAAGGACTATACACAGAGAACAGGACGGTCCACTTCCATAAGCCCCATATATTTCAAATTTCGCTACGTCACAAAATCCTCAAGGTGTTGAGCCATCCTTCTATGAACCTACTCATCCTTCTCAAAAGCCCCTTGATCTGTTTGATAGGGTGATCTTTCCTTTTCTATTCACATTAAATAAAAAAGGACAACTGAACTTATTGATTTTTCTCGCGAGTCCAAAGTGAGGTTAGTTTTTCCGTGCATTTTGCATTTTTTTTGTTTTATGTGAAAAAAATTTGTGGAATCTTGATTTTGTATTGTGATTTTCGTTATTTTAAACATTTTTCGAAATCGCAAAATGCCAGGCGCATCCTGTGAGGTTTCTGGATGTAAAGCCAACTATTCGAACTGAGAAGTACTAGGTTTATTAGTCTTTTTTTAAATTTCCACCTTCCAATGACTGTTTCCCAGACTATTTTGCAAGAGTGGCTAAGGCGTTGTGAAAAAGACAATATGGACCCCACGAAAGCATTTCTACAGAACAGATTTCGAAATTCCATTTCAAGATAAATTGCTAGGTAAATATAATTTTTTACATTTTGTTGAATCTATTTAGGGCCACATTATTTAATTATGTAAAGCTAAATTCAGTATTTTTTAACGCCCTTGTGTATAGTCCTTGCCATAGGCAGTTACACTTTTGTGACTTTGACATGATATAAACATACCTATTTCCGAGCCTATTTCCAAGCATATTTCCTCACCACAAATATATTAAAAATTAAATATGTCGTGTAGGTATAAAATTAATGGTAAAACTGTCACTGCCTTTTTATTAAAAGATGCTGACTTTATGTTGACAAAAAAAATGTTCTGATTAAAACAACTCAACAACATACCATTTTTCAGATTTTTTGATAAAGAAATAGGTTGGAAATGTCAAAAGTGTAACTACCTATGGCCAAGACTATGACACAAAGGTAACCCTTCCCTCCCCAGAGATTACTTAATGTAACACTAAGCCGCATGTGAATTTATTTAGGCCTATGTGTGTATGTTTGATAGCCTGTGTGTTCATTTATGAACAAGGGTTGATCAGCTGAACTAAATTTGTACACCATCCTATAGGACTTAATTAATTCTTGATCCTATACCGGAAGATGTGTGTTAAGTATGAAGAGGCTAGGTCTGACTGTTGAGGTTAATCAAGGAGTTCCTCAAGGATCAGTTCTTGGGCCTTTAATCTTTCTCATTTTTATTAACGATCTAAAAGAAACATTGAAGGTAGAGTGCTGTCCAAATTTCGCAGACGATGTTAGTGTGGGTGTGGCTGCTGATTCATCTGAAGAACTAACGCTTCAACTGAATCAAGTATGTTCTAGATTTAGTTCATGGTGCACTAAAAACAAGCTTATTGTTAATGTAAGAAAAACTGTTTTAATGACATTTTCATCCAATAATAACAGAATTGCATACGAGATTGGAGATGTACAAATCGGTGAAAGCAAGTTGGATGTTATTAAGGAAACGAAAATTCTTGGTATCAAAATCGATAGTGGCCTAAATTGGCAGAGTCATATTGATCATGTATGTAAGAGACTGAACTCAGCCTATTATGCTATCTTACAACTTAAAGATACTCTTGATAACAGTGGGCTTATGAATGTCTACTATGCGCTTGCCTATTCTGTCCTATCTTATAATGTTGTCTTTTGGGGCAATGCAAACTATATTGAGCGGGTACTAATTCTACAAAAAAGGCTAATTAGATTAATTTTTAACATAAGACCGAGAGACTCGTGTAGGCCTGTTTTCATTAAAAATAGAATATTAACTCTGCCAGCTATTTTCATTTATAGATCTATATTATTTCTTAGAAATAATAAACAACACTTTGAAAGTATTTCCAGAGTTAATAGTAATCGTTTTAACACCCGAAATGGCAATATGATTAGGGTAGACCAGCATGTTAGTACTCTCTATGAGAAGTCACCAAGTTATATGGCGATTAAGTGTTACAATAAATTACCAAATAATATCAAGGTTATTAATAATGTAACACAATTCAAAGATGCAGTTAAAAAAATTCTGCTAGATATATGCCCCTATGATATAAAATGTTTTCTAAACTATGCATTGTAACATTTTATCCATATATAACGTTTGTTTTTATTCATTATATTATGAATAATTTTTGTAGTAAAAGTATTTGTTGTCGTATTTATTTATTTACTTTTTTGTGACCTGATGTGAAAAATCGTTTATTTTATAATATTGTTTGTGCGTGTGTGTGTATATGTATGTATAGGTTTTATATCTATGCATATTTTTTGTTGTTGTTTACATTGATAAATATGTTATTAGAAATAAGTATTGACATAACCGCAAGGAACTTTCTTTTTTTTTATTAAATAACTAGCTATTAGTGACGATTTCCATATTGTATTTTACAATCATTTTGAGGAAAAATAAAGATTTGATTTGATTTGATTTGATTTGATTTATAGTGTATTGTAGTGTCATATGGAGTCCTGTAGACCTACTATGGGCAGCTGATCACCCCTTGTCTATGAAGAAACCTCTACAACCACAAAAATTAGACATGAAACATATTTTTTAATTTTTTTTCTGTAAATGTGCAATTTAATGGTTTTTCTGTTTTGACTATTTTAATTGGATGACGTTCACAATGTCGAAATACATATAATCGAAATTTAAAATCTTGAACTCATTATATCGAAAATCAAAATCTCGAACAATCAAAATGTCTAATAATTAAAACATAGAAAATCAAAATGTCGAAAATCAAAATCTCGAAAAATCGAAATGTAGAAAATAATAATATCGAAAATTAAAATATCGAAAATTAAAATGTCGAATTGAAACATGTCGAATAATTAAAATATCGAAAATTAAAATATTGAAATTACAAAATATCGAAAATACAAATATCGAAAAATTAAAATCTCGAATAATCAAAGTGTCGAAAATCAAAATATTGAAAAGGATAATATTAAAAATTAAAATGAATTAAATATCGAAACCACAAAATATCGAAAAATTACAATCTCGAATAATCAAAATGTCGTTTGGTTAGGTTTGGATACGTTCGGTTCGGTTCGGTTCGAATTCACACCCTCTAGGATCCCGGGAAAGAAGTCAGGAAAGTTTTTTTTTTTTAATTTGTTGGTTTAGTTTGCTTTGGTTCGGTTTGATTCGGTTCGGTTCGGTTAGGTTTCACTAGGTTTCGTTAGGTTAGGTTTTTGAATGGTTATATCAGATTAGGTTACGTTTGATTAGGTCAGGGTTAGGTTAGGTGAAGGTTCCGAAATTTTCTGTTTTTGATTTTCGATATTTTGTTGTTTCGATATATTGTATTTTCGATATTTTGTTATTCGATATTTTGTGTTTTCGATATTTTGTATTTTCGATATTTTGTTGTTTCGATATTTTGTTGTTTCGATATTTTGTTGTTTCGATATTTTGTATTTTCGATATTTTGTATTTTCGATATTTTGTTATTCGATATTTTGTGTTTTCGATATTTTAATTTTTCGATAATTTAACTATTCGACATATTGTATTTCGATATTTTGTATTTTCGATATTTTCGATATTTTGTATTTTCGATATTTTGTTATTCGATATTTTGTGTTTTCGATATTTTAATTTTTTGATAATTTAACTATTCGACATATTGTATTTCGACATTTTAATTTTCGATATTTTAACTTTCGATATTATTATTTTCTACATTTTGATTTTTCGAGATTTTGATTTTCGACATTTTGATTATCTATGTTTTAATTATTCGACATTTTGAATATTCAAAATTTTGATTTTCGATATAAAGAGTTCGAGATTTTGATTTTCGATTAAATGTATTTCGACATTGTAAACGTCACTCATTTTAATTAGCTACTAGTGTACTAATTTGACTCCAATAATAGTGAAGTTGTCAATAGTGCCAACTTAATTTTGACTGTAATTTTGACAAAAATGTCATAACAAAATAATACTTAGACCATTTCTAAAAGCTCATGTTTTTTTGTGAATTCCATATGTACTAGAGTACAAAATTTACACTGTAGAAACTACCTTTTTTTAAAAAAGTTCCTTATATATGTTTATTTATTACAGGCTTATGTACTTCCAAAAGAATACTAAAGAATCCATCTGTACCAAATCAAAACCTATCAGTGAAACCAATAGAAGTTGATCCTCAAGAACCAACTGCAGGTACAAGCATTGAAATCGAGGAACATTTACTGGTTGATGTTGGTAGAAAAAGAAAACTACTTAGTTAAACTCTGATTTTTTTTGTTTTGTGCAAATCGATCGAGTTACTGTTACAATTTTTTGTATCGGAGTCTGCTATTGTACAAAAATGAGTATTCAGTTGGTTTGCAGCTGTTAGTGTTTGTGTGTGTCTTTAATAGTTTCAGAATCTATTCTAAGTTTGATTTTGTTTTCTTTGCCTGCCCAATAATTTATTTATAATGTTCTAAGTTTTTGTTTTCTCAATTTTATCAATTTCAGTTTTTTGCACAATGGAGATTTTGCTTTAGCACAGTTTTTTTAAAGATATATTTATATTTTTCATATATATTATTAAAATGTAATATATTAATATATTTTTTTAAATTTTTTAGAAGCTAGTGTCACTTAATAAAAACAAAACGATGCTTAGAAGTAAAAAGGGCTTGCAGTTGGGTAAAAAATACTAGGACATTTCTTAGAAAGGTAAAATACCTACATGTCCTAGATTTTTTGCCCCCATGGTATATTCTGCTTACATTTCATTTATCAAATTCAGGATTTGTTATCCTGATGTTTATGGTAACCAATTCCTTATTGCTTCTAATCAATAACCCCCCTTAATAATGTATACAGGTTTGTTATTTTTTGCTATTATGAGTGCTATAACTAAAAAATTTTAAAAATGTGTACAGATGCCTAAAGACTATACATACTTATAGTCTTTATCTACTTAGATAATTTCTAGTATTATAAATCAATAAATATAATAAATTTGGTCGAAAATAAAATTGAAAAATAATTTTTATTTAATCATTTTATTTTTTATCTTTAAATATGTAAACATTTAGATGAAGCAATAAGTTAAAATACTGATAACTACAAATTGCTTCAACAGGATAAAAATAAAGATTTTAATTACCAAAATAATAAGGGACAAAAAGGTAGTACTGCTGCTAGTTAGGTGAAGTTGAGCAATATACACATCTCAGTAGGTACACATGTTATTTCCTTTTAAATATAGCAATGTTGTAGAACACTGTACATCAGTTGAAAGAAAAAACTGTATAATGTATTGACAAAACATTTAATTTATCATGTCATTTGGAATGAGGTTTCATACTGTGCAATTTTTTTTTTTTACGGGTATGCGCACTCGCAAGGAGATCCCTATCACGCTCGAGAAGCGGCAAGTGCGCGGAAATGTTGGTGCGTGTTGGTTTTGAAACGGTTCAGGTTGCAACCTGCAGGGAAAACTGTCGCAGGGAGTTTATTCCACAGCGATGCTGTTCTCCAGAGATATGAATTCTGATATAATGACGTTCTTGGTGCCTCTATTTTGACAATAAATTGATGGTTACCGTCTGTTTGACGTGTTCGCCTAGTAGGTGCTACTCCCGGGGGGATCATACGTGCCAACTCTTCAGAGCATTTTCCGTGATAATACCTGTAGAAGAGAGATAGATCGCCCACAGTTCTTCGATGTTCGAGACTATCCAAGCTACGGGTAAGTGCGGGGTCATTGATCAGCTTGATAGCGCGTTTTTGCACGGTGTTCAAAAGCATTAAGGTATGTTTGGGTGCCGCACTCCATATATGTGAGCAGTACTCCATAGTTGGTCGAATCTGGGCTTTGTAGAGTATCAGCAGTTGGCTTGGTGTATACAGATGTCTTGTACGAAATAGCACCCCAAGCTTTTGGGACGCCCTTTTAGCTATATCTGCCACGTGACTGTGCCAAGACATGTTGGTCTCTGCAGTGACTCCTAAGATGTTCAACTGGCTCTGCAATGCGACAGCACTTCCAGATAGCATGATGTTTGGCTCACCGGTGCTGGTCTTTTTCGAAAACAGGGCTGCTTGGGTTTTCTGCGCGTTGAACTGTACAATGTTTTTGTTGCCCCAGTCCTCTATTATCTCCAAGTCGTTATTTATCTGTGATATTTCAGTTAGTCTAAGGTAATGGAATTCACGTGCGGAGAGACATGTGGGTGGTATGACTGAGGAGACTACATTGCCATCATCTGCAAAGCAATAAAGTGGATTGACTGTTTTATCTATGAGGTCATTTATGTAAATCAGAAAAAGTGTTGGCGAAAGGATTGCTCCCTGTGGCACACCAGCATTTATTTGGTAAGAGTTGGAGTTCCGGCCCTCCAGTGCAATATAAATGGATCTATCCTTAAGGTAACTTTCAAACCAAGTGCAAAGTCTCGGCGATAATCCCGTTGCTTTGAGCTTGTTGAGCAGATTTTCATGCCAGACTTTATCGAATGCTTTAGATATATCTAAGGCAATTGTTCTTGTTTCACCTCGCAACTCAATCGCTTTTTGCCATAAGTGAGTGACGTATGTAAGTAAATCGCCAGTTGACCTATATTTTCGAAATCCGTATTGCTTGTCGTTGATAATTTTGTACTTTTCCAAGTACTTGGTTAGGTGATTGTTCACAACTCTTTCCATTACTTTTGATATCACTGGAAGTAGAGCAATTGGTCTATAGTTTAACGGATCTGTCTTTTTTCCTTTCTTTGGAATGGGTTGTACTGCGGCAGACTTCCATGATGATGGATATACTCCTTGCCTATAAGATAAATTGAATAATTTGGCGAAAGTTGGGGTGAGTTCGCTAGCACAATTTTTGAGTACTATCGCGGGAATGCCATCTGGACCCATTGCTTTGTTTGTATCCAACTTTTTAAGGGATTTTCGTATTTCTCTGTGACAAAAGGGTACCTCTGGCATACTGTGGGAAACCCTTTCAATGAACGGTGGAGTTTTTCCATTTGGCACTGTTAGGTTTGAGTTGGAGGAAAAGATTTTGGCCAGCATATTGGCTTTTTCCTCTGATGTTGTGGCTAAGTGAGTATTTTTATCTGTAAGTGGTGGTATGGATGACTTGGTGAAGTTTGATCCAACGGCTTTTGCAAGAGACCAAAAGGACCTAGAACTACTTGGACAATTCAGCAACCTGTCTTTTATTCTTTGATTGTATGTTTCTTTGGCGGCGTCAATAGTAATTTTGCAACTATTTCTGGCTTCTATAAATTCTGTGTGGTTTTGAGCGGTTTGTTGTCGTTTCCAAAGGTTATATGCTCTGTGTTTATTCTGTACAGCCGTTTGACACTGGCTGTTGAACCAAGGTTTTGCATTAGCTCTGCGTTTTATTGTATGTGGGATATATGCATCCATTCCAGATAAGATTACTTTTGTTATTTCATTACAGCAAATAGTGGGATCAGCTGTTTTAAAGCAAACCTCTTGCCATGGAAAATCCAGGTAAAACTGTTTAAGGTCATTCCATTTTGCCGATTTATAGTGCCACATTTTACGAGGAAGAGATTGTTGGCTTGGCGGTATGAACATTTCGCACTTTGTTCTTATAAGTTTATGATCGGATGAACCAAGTGGGGGATCTACTTGAATTGTGTACAAGTCAGGATTTGTAGTTAGGAACAAGTCTAAAAGCGCTGCAAATTCACCCCTTTCTGAGATACGGGTAGGTACATCGACAAGCTGCGTTAGACCACAACTTATGGCAAAAGCTTCTGCTTCCCTGCCTTCATTATCTGTTTTGTTGTGGTGTTTTAGCCAGGGTATATTGTGGACGTTGAAATCGCCTAAAAAAACAATTTCCGCATGTGGATAGTTAGACTGTATACTATCACAGTTTTCGGATAATGTCGCAAAAAAGTTTTGATACTCGGTGTTACTTGGCGGTCGGTAGAGGCAGCAAATGAACTTAGTCGATGACTTTGAGGTGAATTTCAGCCATATGATATCGAGGTTCGCTGGTTCTAGCTTCTCCTCTCGATGACATGAAAGGTCATTTTTAATGTACACACAGATCCCAAAATTATGTCGAAATCGGTGGTGTAGGTCATAGTTGGGATAAAGATAGTTCACAGTAGGTGTTGCAGAACTGATTTTAGTTTCAGTGAGAACAAGGATGTCAGGTCTTTGTTCTTCAAGATGTTGGTGAACTGAATTCATGTTGGTACTTAATCCTCTTATATTGCTAAAATCAATTCTGAGTTGAGTTTTTGGTCTTCTTTTAATATCTTTGCATGAAGGACCCCCAGGATCACCCGACGCCCGGAGATCCGAGTGGTCGGGTATTTTACCTCCGGAATATTTTGATCCTGGAGGCGCCATCATGCTATTCATGCAAATGAAATGATAACTGAAAATGTTTGCCAACAATATCTTATTTTTACCAAGGACTGTCGGTTTATGGTCCTTGGTTTTTTCCATTCAACTGATGTGCCCTGTTCTACCACAAGCCGCTACTGACAAAAAGTGAATATTTCTTAAGTGAAAAAAATACCTCTGGGCCTGTTGCTGATCAATAGCAAAAACTTTGTACAGGGACTTAGCTAGGTAAACCATATTTGTGTTAACCCTGTTAGTCCTTAAAGGTCCTGCCAGGTCCTGATTCTTATCAGTCCCAAGTGGTCATTAAAAGTGTCGAGATATTGTATAGGTCCTTACATATTGATGAGCCCCTCGCTCTAGGCAGTACTACTAGGTGATAAATGGAATGAAATTTGTGCATTGTTCTTCAGGAATTAACAATAAATTTTTGGTCCTGTAGTGTATTGCAGGGTTATGTATACTGCTTAAGCTAGAATGCCACTATCTACCTATAAAATTTTCCTAGTTTTGATTAAAAAACCCGAGAAATAATACACAAATGCTACTCTCTGATAACTGTAAGTTATTTGCTTCCTAAAAACCATAAAAGCTTAAGAAAATTTGCTAATAAAAATTGATGTAGAATAATGTTGTGATTAAGACGGCAGTATAGTGTCCTGCACAGTCCTGTAAATGAATTTTGTGCACCTACTATGGACAGCGGATTACCCCTCATTCTAGGCATAGGTATTCTAATGGGAAGTAGAGTACTATTCACAAAATATTCTAGATGATATTCCAAATATTAACATGTTTTTTTAAAACAAATGCTGATGAATGACAATGAAAAAATTTATTTAATTTATTGATGATTGAGGGGTTCTGTAAAGTATTTTCTGAAGAAGATACACCTATGATATTTTTGTATAAAATTGTATATTATTATTATCCTTCTACATTACACCCAGATATGGTTTAAAAAAAACGTTTTAAAATGAGTTTTTGTTTATATTTTACGAAAAAGTGAGGTTATGTCGTTAAGTATTTTGTGACGTATTGAAATCCGTCTGACAGATTTCTCGAAGTGGACCATCCTATTCTCTGTGTACAGTCCTTGCCTAACAACTAGGTAGGCTGTGCATTAACACTGGATAGCAAGGCAGTTCACATTTTGAATTGCAAAACTTTTCCTTGGACTCCGCCGTAGAGTAGCTGGACGTCCGGATAAAATCGGATATGTCCGGCCGACTATCTACTACTTTTGCAAAAACTAGTAACTTGGTTTTTTCTCAAAAATTTGGCCATTTAGCTAAATGATAAAAATGTGTACCTAGGCTATTATCGCAAAACTGTAAAAGATAAAAATACCAAAAGTATATTATATGTAGTTTTTCGCGCTGGTTTCAAAAATGCCACAATTTTTTAAAACCTAGTAACTCGAGTTATCGTAATAGTAATATCATACAAATTTAATTGTTTGAATTCGACATTTCAACATGTTTATAAAAATAATATGTACAACCATAAAAATTACAATATATAACCATGGGCTTATACAAGGGGGGGGGGGTTTATCAACAGTGGTTCTAGGTTTGGTTGTCCTCTAACTAAAATGGCCGTGGTGTTGTGAAGTGACCTGCGACACAGAACACCAAGGGATCTGCGAAAAACTAGCAAAACTAACCAAAACCAACGTTAGCTAAACAAAATGTTAGGTTATGTCAACACTCATCGCTCATCGTCTCCCTCCACTACCCCTTGGCAGGGATGGCTGTGTTTTGGTTTCTTGTTTTCAACCACTAATACGTTTTGTTTATTAGAACAAAATTAAGTGCAAGTTTTAACCTAGCCAACGCCGAAGTTTCCATATGGTTAAAGAAAATGGCAGATTTTCCTATATAGTTGAGCGAGGCGTTTCAGATCGTACTTATTTAACAAAAATAACATTTTTCAACCTGTAACTTACAAGCTTTGTTGTCTTAAAAATGCCCACGGAAATCGAGAACCTCAAAGTCGAATATAAGGTCAGGCTTAGCACAAATTGTGTACTGGGCTTGCCTTTATAGCTGAAACAAGTTTGAAGACTTCGAAAGAGGGAAAAAATGGGAAAGTTTTTCCTAAAAGAATTCTTCAAAATTTCTTGTCTATAATGACGATTTCTTGGGTTATTTGTTCCAGTTTATGACATATCCTACAAACCTTTAACTGCAAAGTAATATTTTTAAGAAAAAAAAAAGAAGTTTTGACATCTGATTGGAAATTTGGACCCTTCAGCTTGCCAATATGCCCTAAAATGTTACTTGGGAAGCTTCTAGCGTGTTGCCGATTTTTTTTCCTTTGTTTTTAGTTTAATAGACGTCTATTTTCCCAGACGGGGCGAATTTAATTTTGGGGTAATTTTTTTTGGGATATCTCTAGTTTTCTCCCCTTCAGGGCAAAGCCGTCTTGGTCCTTGCGACCGCGTCTATTTGGCCCTTTGCGCTCAGATGTCTAGACGCTCAATGTGAATTTAGGGGCCGTAAAAAATTAATTAGGTAGGAACAAATAATAAATTAATTAAGTACTAACAATTATTATTATTATATTTTTAACTGTCGTTTATTAAACCACAAAAGTAAAAAGCAATATCAAACATGAAAAAACTGCATGGTTTGCGAATTATATGATATGACGGCCGTGTGCCCCACCCTAAACATGCCATAATAGCGAGACGAAAAAAGTAACAGTAAAGAAAATTAGTAACCGGCATTTTTTTCTGCGGCATTTTCCTATAAATCGCATCCTTGGTTTATTCATTCCGACGCTCGAAATATGTCTGCGCCTGCGCGCTCTGTTATTAATCCTTTTAACAATTTTCGCAGAGAAAAAAGTTGCGGGTCTCGGAAAAAGAAAGCTGTTTAGGAAAATTCAGCCTGTTACTCATAACTTCGAAATATCGCGGACTTAGATTTACAAGGTTCTGTTTACTTTGTTTAAAATGTTTTTAATTGTTTTTATATTTGGCATCTAGAAGTCACTCAAATAATATATTTTGTAACAATGAATCTGGAACAGAAAATACAAGTTTTATGATTTACCAAACCGATACTAGTTTTGAGTTACCTAAAACTTTGTATGTATGCGATATTTATACTCAGTTATATAAAATTTGCTTCACTTTTGTTTCATTTTCGGATTTAGTATAGCAGAAAACGCGATTTGTTGAACAGGTTAAACAAAATAATATTTACATCTAAATACCTTCGCTGTTTTTGGTATTATCCTCCATAGCATCATTTAAAAGCTCACTAACTTGTTCCTGTTGTGTTTTAGTTAAAGTGCTGTCTTGCTGTGGTTCAACATTTACTAAATCTTCTTCGTTTGGAATGTGCTTTGGACTTGGTGGTGTGTTTTCTTGTTTGACCATTTCTAAATTATTTTTTAGAACAAATTAAGGTTAAAAAGATATAAAAAAATAATATATTGGGTTTACTTTGGTTGCTAACGCGTGACGGGAAGTAATATTTTTGAAGGTAGTGTATGTATGTGTATGCAGGCGCCATGGATAAAAAATAAACGGCTTAACAAGTGATACCGTTGTAGTTTTGGTATTACGATAGGCCAGATTCAATGTAGTGAGTATATACTTTTCAAACAAGACGTACTAAGTAAGGTTAAGTTATACTACAAAAACCTAACCTGATCTGTTACCGTTAGCTGTTTTAAATACACTAACCTTACCAGAACGGGGTAGTGTTTATTTAGTAAACCAAACCGAACCTCCGTGTTATACAGGGTGTCCTGAAAAGGTCTTTACACACTCTTACAACAGATTTTTTTAGATCAAAATAAGTCAATTTAGGTTCACTTACCTTGGTCCGAAATTGCTCCGTCTCCGAGACATAGGGCGTTAAAAAATAAAAATCGTTTTTTACAATATTGGGAACATTTTTATTTTCAAAATTAGTACCCGGGGGTTTTCTGAGATGCGAAATCCGAATAGTAGCGCTTTACACTGCACTTCTAATGTTTTAAAATCACCATAACTTTTTTCTCAGTAAACTCATTAGTTTTTTTGTTAAGAATGTAATTTCCTAAGCAATTTAAAGATAAAAGGGTACTCTTTTTAAAATCCGATAAAGTAAGACGCTTTTGTGATATTTCGGTTTTTAGTGTTTGATCCGTCACCAAAATATTTAATGTATTTAAAAAAATTGTTACCTCCTAAAATAATTTGAGTATTCCAAAGCGGCATCAAACAATAAACACCGAAAAATGTCGAAAACGGCTTACTTGAACGGATTATAAAAAGAATACCTTTTTTCCTTTAAAATATTTAGTTAATTATTTTCTTTACAAAGAAAGTAAAAAATACACTGAGAAGAGTTATGGGCATTCTAAGTCATCAAGTATAAGGTCACTGCATCCTGGAAGCCTTGCGCCTCCAGGGGTAGCGACAAGCCCACGTGACCTGCCTCGGAATTTCCATGGGCGACTGGTCAAATTACCTGAAATAATTCCTATATGCCTATAGTGCCATGCAATTTTCCTAGAATTTTATAAATCGATCTCAAAATTTTCAGGGTACCTACACTATGTAAAAACAGACTTCAAATGCTTAAATTTTAAAATTTTGTCCAACTTTTTACCTTTAAAATGTAAATTAATACAAAACAATTAACTGCATACACTTTTACTTAGTTACAATGATCAAAAAAATAGTTTTTGAGGAATTACTGGGTAGACTTTGTGCAAAAACATATTTTTAAATATGTCAAAACTTATTTTTGTACAGTGAACATTTTCATCAATATCAGAAGTTCTTTGATTTTAAAAAAAACACATAGTATCTTTAATTTTTTTTAGTTTTGGGATCAAATACGATCTTTTATAAATCTAATGAGGAAAAAGTTATATGTGTTGAGTAGTTTAATTAATAATCTAAATACATATTTTTCTCGTCCTGTTTTTAGATACTTTTTCATAAACGCATGGGGCCAATTTCACTGATTCAAATAGTTTTATAGAGCTAAACTTAATCAAATTTAAAAAATAATACAAGTCAAAAATACGCTTGGGGCGTGTTGTGAAATTTGATACAGAAAAAATTATTTTTTAAAAGTTGCCTTAAAACTTCTTTTTGCAACAACAAAAGCTTTATAAAATAAAATTTTACATTACATAGTTTGATTTTGCAAACATAAATATATAGGAATTAATAAATTAATTTATATTTAATATGTAAGTACTTAGCTTCCAAATAACTAGGTGCTTAACATTAGAAATTAAAAAATCTTTTCGAAATAAATAATGAGTGATTTATTTGGAAATACGTTTTTCGTTTGGACTTTTTAACAGATCAAACTATCATACTGTCACGGTATTTTTTATCCACTATCATTTGGCATTTCTTTATTAATAATAAGTTAACCCGACACAATATTTATACATTATTCAGCTGTATTTCACAAATTAGTAGTGAATAGTGCTCTTAAGAGGCCGACTATTAATGTCAAGTTTCTATGGGCAGAATCCTGGTACAGTACTTATTTTCATACTTTAGCCAAATCTCACTTTTTCTTCAATTCTGGACATAAAATTAGCATCACACTTAAGGAAACATTTTTGTATGATCTTGGTAAAAAAAGGATGTTTTAGCACACTATAGGCAAGACATTTTTCTTCGAATTCGTTCGTTCATGCACGCTGTAATAAATACCTGGCATAAATAAATGGCCCGCTATTTATAGGAAAGGTTATTTTAGGATGGAATGGATTTTCAGTAAGACCCTTATTTTCTATTCAGCTTTTTCGACAGATATAAAACCACTATACTTTTAAAAACCTTTTATAGAAACTAAATTATAATGGTAGGGGTGGGCCAAAAAATTTCCATTATGTAGGTCACTTAATTTTTGTTATTAAAAAACTAAAAGGCACACGGCTTTTATGGCAAAAAAAATACTCACATATTGTTTTTCAAAATGGCGGACAAGTTTGAAGGCAAAAGTTAATTTACGCCATTATTAATGATATCCACTCTTGCGGCATTAATTTTTGGCGAGATTTTGTTGATAAATATTGACATAAAAAATGTCTAAGAAAGTTTGGGCGATCGAAAATTTATAACAAACTTCAGCATAGAAGGAAGAGTCACAAAACATTTGACGACCCTTTTATGACACCCAGTGGCGGATCCAGGGGGGGGCACTAGGGGCACTGCCCCCCCCCCGAAAATTTTTTGAATATACAAAAAATGAGTAAAAAGTAATGTTTTTGCTAAAAAAAATTCAAAATTTTTGCTTGCGGCGCATGAAAGTGTCTATTGTTATTATCATCGAAATTACAACCACTGACTAATTCAATAAAATGCTGCTTAAAAAAATATATACCGTTTTTTACCAACAGAGAATGTCACACCCCCCCCCCCCGAGAAGCACCTCTGGATCCGCCCTTGATGACACCTGGAAATTCGTCACAATAATAACGAACTATTTCGATATCACTTAGCCCCACCAAAAAAGAAAGTTGAGAAACCCAGAGGGTGGATCTCTCAAATCCTGCTAATATGGGGGCCCTCAAACCGACTTTCCACAGCTAAGTATACAATTTGCCCCTATAACTCCCCTGGGGAAAAACATTCACCATTCACTCAGGCACCCCCTAAGCCCCTCTAACGTCCCCCTTTACCCCTAGAACGAGGAGGCGAAAATCCTTTCCCATTTACTATGCGTGATAAAAAAATAAACCTAGGATCTTCAGATTCGGCAACAATTCATAAATTACTCATGTTATTTTACAGACTTTTTCCTTTTCCTTTAATTTTATAAGATTTTTTTAAAATTTTAGTTCTTTTTGACCAATTTTTTGTGTAATACTGCGCAGATTTCAGGGGGCTTGTGTAACAGGTAATTCTTTTCACCTAGAAAAAACATATATGTACTTTTAGATAAAAATTAAAGGGCTAACTATTAGTATTTTTTCATTACGCCCCTTTAGATTTTGACCACGATCCGCGCGTGTTGTACTACAACAGTACCCCTACATTGAAGGTAAAACTATTAATTAAATAATATGTAAAAAGGTTTAAAATGTAAATGGTACTAGTTTCGCGAAAATCGAATATAAAGTTTTAAAGATATCGCGATTTTTGTAAAAATTCGTGTTACTTGTGTTAAAATTTTTGAGTGTTTTTAATTTATTTTCTCTTAAACTCAAAAAGCTTAACAATATTTTGAGCTTTACTTATAAAGATAGCAGTTTGGAAATTTTAAAAAAGTTAAAAGGTAACATTTTTCTGAATCGAGTATTTTTCACACAATTTTTGTAAAATCCTCAAACCTCAAAAATTTTTAACGAAACTTGAAAACCAACTACATAGTTGCCAAACACCTCATTAGGTCTCTAAATGTGCAAAATTTGATTTAAATCGGTTACATATATTTTTCCGATCTGGCGGCAAAATAACAGGTTTCGTGATCACACATGTATATTTTTGCAAAATTTTAAGTTTATAGAATAATTTTACCTAAAAACTTATTATTAACAAAATTATATAAAAGGCGCTTTTTGACGGGTTTTCCCACTTTCCCCTACCTACTTAATATTTTTCAATTATTTCAAAAATTAACATTTGTTCGATCTAGACTCTAGGGTGTACCGCCGCCAGAAGTTAGTTAGTTGTAAGCTCGATGGATATGGCGGAGATGTACGGGAGGGTAAACAAATTCGTCTGTTCGCGCTCGCCCTAACTTGGGAACATAAGATGCAGGCATGATGTTGGCAGCACTAGTGGGGAGGTAAAGGGAGCGGTAAACTCCTCCTTTTCGATAGATTTTATTTACCTCCACGTATGCCCCGCAGGTGTTTCTCAAATCTCCGCTTTTCAGAGCCTTTAGAAATTATTTTTTTAGAAAATAGAATAACCAACCTTCTGTTTGTACATGTTTTAAGCTACTTTGGACCAAAAAACTCAGTCATATTGCTTGTAAAGAATAAAAGTCGGCTCGAGAAAGTTTAAAGGCGCGTATCCATTTGAGTCAGAATTCGCGGAGAGGCCGAACGAGCATACGTATGTGTACGTGCCTTGAACACGTAGCCAACAGCAATCGATTGTTCGACGCATGGACCCACGGCATGCGACGCCATACGATCGGAGTCGGTACTTCAAACGAACATTCAGTTGTATTATGGACGGAATTTGTTCGTTTCAATGCGCGTATTCACTTGAGCATGAATGCGAACAAGGCATTCGTTATTATGTTTTTTTGTCAACCAACTTGTGTAAACCCTGCCTATTTTGGAAACTGTTATAAAATAATAGTATATTATAAACCTGGGGACTACAGCACTGTTGTAATACGACCGGAAGCAGATCCACTTTAGTACCGAGGTTTATATACTTAAAATAATAATAACCACTTAACGGTACGTAGTTTTAGAATGCCAAGCCTCCACGGTGTTTGACTGATAGTTAAATCACCCTCGGTCTATAGGAATACAGTGGGTTCTAATATTTGTCATTTATTTTGTATGCGTTCGAAGTGTTGCTATGGCATAACATTAAACAAAAGTCAGTCAGACGCTAACAGAGAAAAAATGGACCCAAACGCGTTTTGCCGCGCTTTACGTCATGTAAATGACAATATAGCGAAATTGGTATCTAGCTCTCACAATCGTCAATAAGTGTCCAAGGAATTAACAAATTAACTTCAAATTTGCACAAATGTCCGATTGAGTAGGCTTAAGAAGCATGGTAAAATAGAGCCACATCAGAAAACTTAAAGTGCCTTATTTTGGGGCTTTTCTGCACTCATTATTAAACGTTTCTAAACCAATTTTCAACGTTTCAAGTCATCACTTTAAAACTAGCCAATCGATATAAACCAAATTTTGAATCATTGTAGGTCAAACATTTGTTCCATAACCGTTTAGTCAGTTTTTAATATTAGCATTTAGTTTTTGAGTTTTGAGGATTTTTCGAAAATATGCAAAGTTTTTACAATTTTAAATAGTCAGTCGACCAAAGTTTTCATTAGATACCGAGAAAAACGTTTTGGCTTAAAACTGTTTAAAATTTTCTTTAAATCTATTGACTCGTTTTAAAATAATGACTTGAAACGTTGAAAATGAAGAACCTAGTAAGTTTATAAAAGCCCCAAAATAAGGCGATTGTATTTATGTTCGGGCCCAGTTTTACTAAGCTTCTTTAATATACCTAGGTGTACATTTGTGCAAAGTTTCACGTTGATATGTTAATTCCTTTGACACTTATAGCCGGTCGCGGAAGCATCATTTAACATTAGCTGAATGCCTATTTCGCTATATTGTCATCTACATAACATCACAGAAAGCAAGAAGTGACAATCAAGCATCATCCCCGGTATATCCAGATGCGCGCTGACATACCGTGTCTTAGTGTATCGTGGAAAAAATAATATTTATCATAACAAACCAAATAAGTCGAGAAACGACAAACCAAAGAATAACGCCTTTTTCTACTTTGAGATGGACATTGAAAAACCCGCCGAGAAAGTGATATCTACAGAAAGCAGCTTTTAGGGTACCCAAAACAGAATGTCGAAAATTTCACCGGCAAAAAGGTATTCATGGTTTACATACTGGAGAAGTCTAAAATGTTAAATGCATCGTTTATATAAAGAAAATATTCTGTGCTGATGGCTACAGTAATAATCGAAACCAACTACGCCCTCAGCAAGTACAGTAAACTTACGGCAAGCTTGAAGCAACAGGAACAGAATAATCAATATGGTATATATTTGAATGCCTTTTGTTTTTGTATTAGTTTAATAATATGATGAAAATACCTATATTTTGCCTTTTAGTTTTTTTAAAGAAATTACTTTTAATCACTGGGGAAAAAAAAATACTACCTTTGTTCCTGAAAAAATGGGGTTAAACGTATATTTTATAATAGATATAGCTATAGCACGGATCACCTAACAAACAGATAAATAAGCCGTCTGGCGGTCTTTGATCTCGGAGAATTCAACGATGGCTGAGCATTGGGAATCAAACTCAAAGCCGGACTAAAAAACATTATTTAAGATTGTTGATGCGAAAAAATATTTTTGCTGCCAGAAACAATAAAAACATTAAAATAGTTTTGTACTGCTAAAAATGGGAGCTAAAATGAATTTTAGAGTCTCGGCCGCGTAAAAAAATGATATGTTGTTTTATGCAGGGGACTATGGAAATAATGTGTTTTATTGAATGAGAGATAGGGGAAGCACAAAAAGAGGTCGTCTTCTTCGTCCAGAATACGTTAGCATGTTGTCGTTTCCAGCATAAAGCCAAACACAAAAAGAAAAAAATTGATTGCTTTTTTTTTATTGGGATAACATTTATTAAGTTTCAAGAGGAGTAAAATTGTGAATTTTAAATATAAGAAGTTTGACATTGTAGAGTAATTTCTTAATTTACTGGAATCAGATTATTTATTCGTTTTTTCGAAAAATTGAAAGTTTAAGGAGATACAGGGTGACCAAATAATCTTTACAATTTGCACAAAATTGCTTCACGGTAAATTAATATTTTAAAATGAAGTAAAATCTAATATTAAAAAAAAATAGTTGTTTTATATGTATTCTTAAAAGTGTATAAGTAGCATAATAAAAAATGATAACAAAACAAATTTGTGTCCAAAACTCTTGACCAAATATTATACAATAGTTTATTATACAGGGTGTAATTTAAATGATGCATGAAACTTTAAGGGGTTGTGGAAATGGTAAAAACAAAGATTTTTTTCGCATTACATTTTGTTAGACGTCTTTATCTATTAATGGTATGTTGGTGTTTAACTTAGTATTTTTTTTCGGGTTTTTGTTTGTTTCTTAAAAATTATAACAAACCATTAAAATTTTGTGGAATTATGCATTACCAAAACGGTAACAATCAAGTTTTTTTAATAATTTGCTTGCCAAAATGTTAAATTTTGATAGGAGGGATCTTTTTTAAATCGAAGCAACCTACAATTTTAAATATTTGTTTTTTTATTTTAAAAATATTGACAGCGTTTTGAGATATAATGCATTAATAACATAAATAATGATTTTATAAGAGCATCGACGCGTTAAATATTTTTAAAATCAGTAAGGAACAACTGATCTTATATAAATCTTATATGATGTTCTAAAAGCTTACCTCAAAATTAAACATTTTCTAAAGAATGTTGGAGCTTCAACCTAAAAATTTTACTACACTCAAACAAACTCTTGTGATAGTATTTTAAAAAAACCGAAAAAAAGTCCCTTCGATTTCAAGGGGTGTTTATTACTTTAGCAGTAAAATTTATATTAGTTGCAGTTTTAAGCTATTGAAAACACACATCATGAAATGAACCAAAAATATTAAAAATCTGTTGGTGTTTTTGAATACCTAATAAACAAAAATGAAAAATTAACTTAACGTTTGCCAAACCTACTATTTTTTTAAGCGTTAACATTTTCGTTGGTGCACTCTTTTGTTTTAATATTTTAAATTGAGAGATGGGACAACTCGCCGCAGTCGATATGCCGCGGGCCGGTTCGCCGCGGGGACTATTCGCCGCGGGAAAAATTTGCCGCCGGCCGATACATCGCGGGGACAATTCGCCGCTAGATCTTTTGTTTCATGCCAGTGGCAATTGTTTAAACAGTTTTATTTAGCTTGACTTCATATAATATATTTGTTTGTTCGATTTTCGCTTTTTTAAAACTTTTCCAACAGAATTTTCTTTAATTTTAAACTTTGCAAACGGCCAATCAGCCGCGGTGAATCGGCTGCGGCGAATTGTCCCCTACCCTTTTAATTTGTGAACCTGTGCTTAATTTAAGGATCAAAATACCAATCTACAAATTTCCCTTTGCTACAACTGAGCTTACGCCGCTGTATTATACAAAACACCAAAAACTTTATAAACAAAGCATAGTTTATATGTTGTTTTTTAGGATCTAATGAAGGCGAATTTTCAAATATAACGAATCCTGCAAAATCATAAAAAAAATAAAAAAACAAAATCAAAGGGGTTGCAGATCTGTATATCGTTAAGAACTCTTTGTACTTAAATCATTTACAGATTCATCTCATAAGACATTTAATTATTGAACACCCTGTATAGGATATGGCAAAAGTTTTTAAAAAATCGAAAGATAAAAGAATGTATAAGCTTACCTTGTAGGATCCTGCGGAAATCGAAAATAACTTCGATTAATGGTATACCGTCGCGTGAATTTACAGTCTCTTACGGCACAAACCGTTCCCATTGTTTAAAATCAATCATCACATATATCAAACACAAAAATCACATCTACACACCACTAACGCTCAACACGTATTAAAAGTTTAAAAAATATTAAAATACAGAATGCGCCCCTGGAGTGGTTGACCCCAACATGGCAGGCTGCGTGAAAGATGCGCGTAGCACCCCCCACCACCTGAGTTCCCTATCTGTTTGTTAGGTGATCCGTGGCTATAGCTTTGGTTTTTTGCACTCTGTGGTTCCTAATAAATATTGAAATTATAAAAAACTGGTTTGTTTATTTGGACAATCTAAATATTTATACCGTGTGTGACGAACAGTCCTTTACGCAACATTTGTAAACCATTTTATTTTTATGCATAAAAAAAACTACGCTCCTGACAGTGTCAGATTCGTCATATGACCAAAAATATTTAGCAATAGTGTCGCTACCCAAGTTTTTATGATCCAGTGACCCTAATGGAGTGTAACACGCTCTCTAGCGATCACAGTGAGATACCAATTTTGTAAGTAAAACGTTAAAAAATCTTCATACTATTAAAAAAATTCGATATTTATTTTTTAACGGTGTAATAACCTGTATCTCGGAAATGGACAAAAGTAAGTTGACTTAGGTCAACTTATTTTGGTCTAAGAAATTTGTACTAGAAGTGTTAAAGTACCTTTTCGGGAGATCCTGTTTATCCGAAAATTATTTTTAAGAAACAGCAGACGTTTTAGACCAAGAACCTAGACCGTCTGCTATTACTGTCGAATGCGGAAAGTTAGTGCGTCTGTTGTCAGTGGATATGCCATTCGCATGAGTCTGGAGGTTTACTAAAAATTAGACCTTAAACTTGGGATGAAAGCATTCGCTCGGTTTGATCGGATCTCTTGAACAAAGAATGACCGGTCGACTTCAAAAATTGTCTTCCTGGAATTATACCTGGCTCCAAGTCTCCATCAATTGCAAAGTAATTTATAAGCTGCATTAATGCTCGACCACTATCAGCGCATGTCCTGATGTGTAACAAATCATTGGAAGCTCTAAGATCAATATGAGGGTTAATGCCCAATTTCTGCAATAAAAAATGTATCTTTTATCAAATCTATCCACAAACAGCCTTTTCTTTTTTTTTATGAGGCGAGGTTTTCTAACCATTGAATGTGATTGTTTAAATTGTCAAGTACGTCAAAAAACGCACGGCCTATGACGTATCAAAGCCCCGTATGATTAGACGTTAATTAAAAAAAAACTCTTATAGAGAGATACTTCGCCCTCTTATCATAACCGCGGATTTAACCCGCGGGCCGTAGTTTTGAGACCTGTGTTCTAGTACACAAATATTGTGTGCGTTTTTAGCAAAACTGAGTTAAATACACTTACATATTAATTTAAACATAAATTTTCTTAGAAACACTACTGGCAGATAATAGTTATTTAAACAACAAGGTTTGAAAACGACTCTTTGCACACGATCGAGACAGTTTGGTACAAGTCGAGGGAGTGTGCAAAGAGGTTTTCAAACGAGTTTTTTACAATATTTTTTATACGACTGCTAATAAATAAAGAAAAATCAAATTTTAATTTAACTTGTTTTTATTTCCGACATTTTTATAACAAAACTTTAAAAATTCAACAATTTTTTGACGTATCTAATCAACAAAACATACGAGCAGTGACGGTTGCTACGAAACTAAGCCAACTTATATTGATGGGTGACAACAACAAAAATCACAATGACGGGAGACCCGTAGGCAGAAATGACATAAGCGTGCGCAAAAATGATATAAGCGTGTGCAAAACGTTTTGCACACAGCGTGGGCAAAATGCCATTTTCAGATCGTGTTCTCCGTGCGCAAAACCCCCTTTTACAAGACAGTCGTATAAAAAGTATTTTAAACGTACACATTACACAAATGTTTCGTTATTATGTAGCATTTTTATTTTCCTTTAGTACTTACATAAGAAAAATGCTCCAAAACTTAGGATAGTTATTTAAAAATAAAAGAATATTTTATTTTTCTGAGGTTATGAACCTTTTGTTTTGTTTTGATTTCAAATTGCAACTCGTCAGCAAATTCCCGTTCGGTCAGCATCAATTGACTTACCAAGGAATTAGCTGCCGGTTGCACATATTTTAACGCGTGCTTGCACTAGACTGTTAATGCCTGTTTGCACCCACTAACCTTTGTGTCCGGTCATATGTTTTCTTGCTAGAATAAATGGAAATCGCTCTTCGATTTTCAATAGAAGAATCCAATATATTATTCCTGCTATTTTATTCGTATTCCCTTCTAGTTAATAGTAAATTTTTCTCACTGACTACTTTTTAGATCACTGTCGGTGAACAGTCCCTCTTGCCTCTCGAAAAAGCTCGTTTTGATTTGACCATACCCGAGACTATTCTGTGGGCATACTTCCAGTGACAGCACTGTCTTTTCATTCTTTGCCTTCAAATTTTTCAATGGAATAAGGTTATAAATTTTGACCGTTCGTTTTTTCATAAATTAATTTATGGCTTAAAAATAGTTAAACTTAAAATATTTACAGCGAATGATTCGCTGCTGTGTGCACTATGTGCAGACATTTCTTTTGTGACTCGATTGATAGTTTTAAGTGAGAAATTCATGGATGAATTTCTGGCTGCCCCAAACACAGGGTGAGTAATATATTTTTCTGTTAATTAATTATCTGCATTTTATGTCAAGCTTTTATTTCTTCTATCTACTGGAAAATTTTCTAAAGGCCATGTATCTTTAATTTAGGGTTTTTCGTCCGGCTCTGTCTCTACCCTTCCTCAATCAGAGTGCCCTCGTGGTCGTCGTCACAACCTGCCTCTTATAGATCTCCTCAACAGATACCTCCTCAACAGTTTGTGTCTTTGACGTTCACTCTCCCTCCGGTACCTGTTCAGCTACAATGACCTGCTCTATGGCTGCCTTATTCAGCAGATGCCCTAGTATGCCTTGCGGAGCCTTAACCTGCCTTATCCTCTTTGGGACACAAAGGCCTTGATGGTGGTAGCAGTTTTCAAGTGGGATCACTCCTTTTTTTATAAAATATATATTTATATTTTTTCCTTTTTTTTAATTAATTAGGCGGTTTCGCTCCATAATTTTTGATATCCTCATAGTTATTAATATTGTATGCGCTCGCTATGTGGCCACGTATCGGATAAAGCAAGGTTGATTAGATTTTTTTTTATGAACAATTTTCAATTGTAGGAATGTACATAACTAATTTGTTGATAATACAAAGTTTTGAATTCAGTTAAAGTGTATTTCTTTCAAGGTACTAAATTATAAAAAGGTTGAAGTTATCTTAAAACAACACTTGGTAAATATTAATAAATATATTTCCTTTTTTAATATTTATTAAAAACTTCACTTCAACTTATTACCAAAAAAGGTGGCGCTCAAACAGCAGAATAGTTTCCTAATCCACAACCCAATGTCACCAGACAAATGAGCAGCCGTACGCACTTTGTAAAGTGTTATGTTTTGTAAATAGTGAAACTTTAAAGTAGTTAAAAATTGTGAGTTGTGCGCAATGATACGCTACTGTCTACTTAGTAAAGGTCGCGCTAAAACGTACGTGATCGAGAAGTCAGTATTAGCTCAACCTTCGTGTCATATCGCGAGCGGGTACTCATTGTTACTTCGGCATATACTTCATTATACTTCGAACTACTTCAATAACTTCTTACTTCATAAAACTAGTGATTAAGTGACTTCTATAAACTATAGTGTTAGTGACTAGATATAGTGCAGCACTTTGTGCATAGACACATAATAGTGTACATAGATTAATAGGATTACTCTAGGATTATTCTACATAGATCCAGGTACGTCTTATTAACATTTATAATTGTTACGATAAGCGGGAACGTAACAACTGGCGACGAGGATATTTAAAAAATATTATTCAAGAATAATATAAAAGTCTCCAAAGTGCCGTATAATTGCCTAAAAATACCTACATGCCACAGAGATAAGGCTAGTCATTTTTTGCTTTGCGATATTTTCAAGTTCAGCACAGTAAACAAAAAACTACAAAAGATTTTTATTTCAATAAATTGAAATAAAAGGAAAATGGGTGACAAAAGCCTACTTATGCAAAAAACAGTCGAGTTTGACCCTAGTGTCATAGATTTTGACTTGTATAAATTAAAATTCGAGAATTTTTTAACCCTCAATGACATAAAAGATGAGACTTTAAAAAGGGCTTTGCTCATTGACTCACTCACTCAAAAACCTCTACAAGCCTTAATTGCCGCATGCAAACCCAAATCGGTAGATAGCTATGATTATAAAACACTCATGACAAAGCTACAAACGAATTATGCGAAAGTTACATTTAAGTCTACAGAGCAATACAGATTTTTTACTACAAAACAGCAAACAGGAGAATCGATTCAAGATTATGCAAATAAATTGAGGAGTCTTACCTCAAACTGCCAATTTCCTGATTCATTTTTAGATGACGCTTTAAATACTGCTTTTACGATGGGAATTTTTGATAATAATATAAGAAAAAATTTGTTACAAAAAGATCTCAGAAAATTTGACCAAACTATTGAGGATGCAAAAACGCTAGCAGGCCTCTACAATTCAGGACCAGGACCAAGCAATGAAAACACTGTACAAAAAACTTGGTTTCGCAAGCGTCCAACTTCTACAAGTTCTACAAAAAATAATTATACAAAAACAAGCTACAATCAAGACAGGCAGAAAAGTGAAATAACGCCATGTCACAGCTGCGGGGGATTTCACCCTAGAGAGGGGTGCAGGTTCAGAAATGCAACTTGTTTAAAATGTTCTAGGGTTGGTCACATAGCCAAGGTTTGTGGTACCAATAGATCTAGCTTCTCGAGAGAGAGCAGAGCTAGAAGCAAATCGCCTCGTAGGTACGTAAATTCTACAGAAAAAAGTCATAAAAATAACTACGATGTATTCACAGTAAATCAAATGTCATTGTGCAACAAAAAATTTATGATTCCAGTTGAGGTAGAGGGCGAAATTATACAGATGGAACTAGATACTGGAAGCTGTGCTACAATAGTTAATAAAAATACTTATATTCAACTCGGGAGTCCACAAATTAATAAACCTTCTACTACTTTAGCTAGTTATTCGGGCCATACAATAGAGCTTTTTGGAGAGAGCTTTGTAAACGTTAAATTTAGAAATAAAGAGGAAAATTTAAAACTATATTTTGCTGAAGGTAACACCAATAATTTATTGGGCAGAGACTGGATACACCAGCTAGATTTAACCTCTTTAAGTTTAAAAGATATTTGCACTTCCGCAGTGTTATCAGTATGCATGAAAAATAAAAAAGTTAGTTTTTCAAAAGAAATTGATTATTTTAAAGAAACTCCTACAAATTTAAACCAGCTACTAGATAAATACAATGATATTTTCAAGGAGGAATTAGGACATTGCACAAAAATAAAAGCTCATTTATATTTAAAACCAGAAGCACAACCAATTTTCCATAGGGCTAGACCCATTCCTTTTGCGGTTCAGGATTCAGTAGAAGCCGAATTAAATAGGTTAGTTGACGCATGCGTACTGGAACCTATTGACTACTCGGAGTGGGCAGCACCAATAGTGGTGGTAAGAAAACCAAGTAATAAAATTCGTATTTGCGGAGATTTTTCCACAGGATTAAATAATTCAATAAATATTCAAAAATATCCCCTACCTACTGCAGAAATGATTTTTTCTTCACTACAAGGAGGACAGTATTTTACAGTCATCGATTTTTCAGACGCATATTTTCAAATAGAGCTGGATGAAGACAGCAAAAAATTTTTAGTTATAAATACTCATAAGGGGTTATTTAGATATAATCGCCTAGGATTTGGAGTCGCTTCAGCTGCTGCTATTTACCAAAAAGTAATGGACCAAATGTTATCAGGATTAAAGGGCGTGGCTTCATATCTGGATGATATTATTGTGACAGGAACATGTCAAGCGACACATTCAAAGAGTCAACAATCATGCCAAGCTTGCCAATCTGCTCATTTACGTAATCTTCAAGCTGTTTTTAAAAGGATTAAATCTTATAATTTTAGAATAAAATTATCTAAATCCGCATTTTTGCAAAATTCCGTAGATTTTTTAGGTTTTGTTATAGACAAAAATGGCATCCATAAATCGAAAGAAAAAACTAGAGCGATTTTGGAAATGCCTAGACCAACAGATCTTAAAAGTCTACAATCCTACTTAGGTATGGTAAATTACTATTCCAAATTTACACCTTACTTAGCAGATAGCAGATATTTGCAATCCTTTAAATAGACTACGTAAAAAAGACATTTCATTTGAATGGTCACATGACTGCGAGGCAGCATTTCAACGGATACAGCAAGAATTAAGTTCTACGAATTATTTGGTGCATTTCGACCCTTCATTAGAGATTGTTTTGGCTGCTGATGCAAGTAGTGTAGGCATTGGTTGCGTAATTTCACATAGATACCCGGACGGTAGTGAAAGACCTATTGCGTACGCTTCAAAATCGTTAACTTCTGCAGAAACGAAGTTCAGCCAGATCGAGAGAGAGGGTTTAGCACTAGTTTTTGCCGTGCGTAAATTCCATAAATTTTTATGGGGCAGAAAATTCAAATTATTAACAGATCATAAGCCATTAGTTACTTTATTTAATAATTGCAAAGGAATACCTACTACTACAGCAAATAGAATTCAGAGATGGGCAATATTTTTAATGGGCTACAATTTCGATATAGAATATATCTCTACACACAAATTTGGTCAAGCAGATGGTTTATCTAGACTACCAGCAGGTCCAGATCCACAATTTGATGAAAATGACTATGGAATGAACTTAGTTGTATCGCAGATACAAGAAGAAATTCAAAATCAAGTACCAGTTAGATCGGAAGAAATTGCTGATGCTACAAGAAAAGATCCAATACTTAAAAAAGTAAAAGAAGCAATTCTAACCGGTTGGCCTTCATATTTACAAGATAATTCATTGGAGCCGTACTTTAGAAAACGCAATGAATTGACAGTTTCCTTCGATTGCATTTTGTGGGGTATAAGAACTGTTGTACCACCAAAATTCCAACAAAAAATACTACAATATCTACATGCTACACACCAAGGTATAGTCAGAATGAAATCTGAAGCTAGAAGATACGTTTGGTGGCCATCATTGGCTGAAGATTTAGAAAATATAGCTAAAAAATGCGATGCTTGTTTAGCACATGCCAAAACTCCTCCAAAAATTCAAATTTCTCCATGGAAACCGGCTGATTTTCCATATAAAAGACTACATATTGATTTCGCAGGACCGTTCTACGACAAAATGTTCTTAGTTGTCATCGACGCACACTCAAAATGGCCTGAAGTCATTGAAATGCGGGATATCACTACGGAAACTACAATAAAAGTTTTAAAAACATTATTTGTGCGATATGGACTTTGCGAGGAACTGGTATCAGATAATGGTAGAACCTTCATTTCTCAAGAATTTCAAGATTTTTGCAGTAATTTTGGCATAAAACATATAAAAATACCTGCTTACCATGCGTCGTCAAATGGTGAAGCAGAAAGAAACGTGGGTACGTTTAAAGATGCCATGAAAAAAGCAATTTTTCAAAATTCACATGCAAAAATGCATGACTGCATGCAAAATTTCTTATTTCGGTATAGAGCAACTCCACATTCCACTACTAACGAAACTCCAAGCGAAAGGTTTTTAAAAAGACAACTTCGCACTCCGTTAGATTTGGTAAGACCGACGAACATAAAAAAGGACCAGAAATGGTTTAAAAAAGAAAAGAATAAAAGAAAGTATGAAAAAGCTTTCGAGATAGGGGAAGAAGTTGGTGTCAAAGATTTTAGAAGCAGAAATAAACCGATTTGGGTGAGAGGAAGGATAATAAAGAGAGAAGGAAATAGAGTATGGACAGTACAAGTAGATAATTTGCAATGGCCTAGGCATACAGATCAGATAAGAAAATTTAATAGAAGAGGCACGGAGAACGAATTCATACCATGGAACCCAGAATCAAAAGAAACTGATCAGAATGACATAATAGTCATAGAAGATAACAGTGATGAATTTTCTAGTGCAGAAGATGATGTAGACATAGAGAATAACTCTTCAGTAAGACGTAGCTTACCATTAGCTGTAAGGAGACCTAGAAGAGAAATTCGCGCTCCGGATAGGCTTCAAGTTCAAGCTACAAGAGCTTACTAAGTAAAGGGGAGTTGTTATGTTTTGTAAATAGTGAAACTTTAAAGTAGTTAAAAATTGTGAGTTGTGCGCAATGATACGCTACTGTCTACTTAGTAAAGGTCGCGCTAAAACGTACGTGATCGAGAAGTCAGTATTAGCTCAACCTTCGTGTCATATCGCGAGCGGGTACTCATTGTTACTTCGGCATATACTTCATTATACTTCGAACTACTTCAATAACTTCTTACTTCATAAAACTAGTGATTAAGTGACTTCTATAAACTATAGTGTTAGTGACTAGATATAGTGCAGCACTTTGTGCATAGACACATAATAGTGTACATAGACTAATAGGATTACTCTAGGATTATTCTACATAGATCCAGGTACGTCTTATTAACATTTATAATTGTTACGAAAAGCGGGAACGTAACATAAAGCATTATTGGTTTGTCCTGGCAACAGAATAAACAAATAATGTTGCACAATTAAATGGCACCAAAACGTGAGGGCTCGAGATTTTTCTGCTTTATCTTTTCATACCTTTTCTTAATTTTTGTCTCTACCTGAATACCTTGAAAGAAAGTACAAATACATAAAAAACTATTTCCCCGGCAATAGTCAACATGAAATCTCAGTAGGTTATTAATTTTCTTAGTAATACACAGGTATTAATATGATAATAATATTTATTCAAAAATATCCATAATTTAAGTTAAAAATAGTTGACTTGTATTTTATCAGTGCACTATTGGCACACAGTTTGGTTTTTAACCAAAACAGCTGCTTTCTACCTTTTTATTTATTATTTGGCCGTTCAGCCAAAGGTGCAACACAAATATAACCTACCAAACAGTTGCACACATTTGGTGCATATTTTTTTTGAGGAGCAATTTTTTTTAGGAAATAACTACCTACCTCTCTTTAGGTGTAACTTGAGGGGTGCGTATGTCCTTTTATTGCTTACCTAACCTTGTTTTGTTTTAAAGAAAACTCGGGAAAACAATAGTGCTGCATAGGATAATTTTTTATTTTACATACCTGCCCATTTAAGACAATTTTTTTTTTAAATGAGTGAATATTGAAATACCTCCTTTCGCTAAATTTATTAGTAGGTACTTACTAAGTTACATACAGGTTCCTACCTACCTGATTATTTATACAGAGGGTCTACTTGTATTGTTCTTTATGAGAAAATCTAGATTGCTGACTATTGTATAAGGTAAGGGTTCTTACACATTTTTGACAGGGTCCTCCTTTTTTTTTGCTCAATAATTTTTTTTAATTTTTTTTTGTTTTTGTTACACAATTACCCACAGGTATTCCCTTAAATTTTTGATCATCAGATATACCAAACACTAGTGTGTACCCAAAGTTTTTGTTTTTGCAAATTGAATTTTGTTTATTACCTACTTGCTGTTACAACTTGGGTAAATTTTTTACAGTGTTGCCCCTTTTGAAAAAAAAATCCTTAAAATTTTTTTTTTACAATATATCTATATATTTTTTTTAATAACTCAAAGCCCTTGCATATTTGATACCCCCTAATAATTTTTTAATTTTTTTTGATAAAAATTTAATTTTTAATTATTTTTTTTTAAGTTTTTTAATTTTGTTTCTGCATCTATAAACTAAAAATTACTTTTGTTGCTATCAATTTTACAGTAAGTCACTTACTTATTGATGAATTAAATTATGAATTGGCAATCCGAGAAGTCAGGAGCACTCGTAATGTAAATGACAAGAGAAAAATTCTTAGTCGCTTGCTGGCTAAGGAACGAGCTTCAAAAACCTCATTGGTAGAACTTTCGCAATATACTTTTGATTTTGATAAAGAAAAAATTGAAATTGAACGAACTTTAAACGATCTAAAATTAAATATTTCTGAATTTGAAGGGTCAGACAATGACTATCTTTTTTTACGTTGCAAGTCCAGACTAACTCATGTTCAGTATCGAGTTAGGAGGCTTCCCATACCTGAAACTGAATACAAAGATGAAGTCACAACCTTCAAGGACGAAGCTTATGCCAATGCTTTGCAGTATGAGTCTGAATTATTTGATAAAGTAACCCAAGGTCTATCTCCCTCTCCTAACCCTACTTCTCAACTTTCTTCAAGTTTGGCACCAGTCATTAATGTTACAGCACCTGCTGCTACATGTTCCTATTGCATTCCACTATCAGAATGGGGAATCAAATTTAATGGGGATCCAAAGAGATTGTTTTATTTTCTCGAAAGAATTACTGAACTGGCTTTAGCGCGCAAAGTTTCTAAACAAGAATTATTTGAGTCAAGTTGTGAACTTTTTGTCGCAGATGCTCTTTCTTGGTACCGAAGCATTAAAAATTCAGTTACCGATTGGGACTCTTTAGTTGCTCGGTTGAGAAAAGATTTCTTGCCACCTTGTCCGGATGATGATATTTGGGATGAAATAAAATATCGGAGACAAAAAAAGAATGAATCAATAATTATGTATGTTGCCTGTATGGAAAACCTATTTAGTCGCTTAACTTTAAAACCAGCCGAAGTAACAAAAGTCAAATATTTTAGGAAAAATTTGTTACCTAAGCATATAGCTAAATTAGCTCTTGAGGATATACCCACAGTGGAACATTTAATTAACTTATGCCGCAAACTTGAAGAAACTTCTTACCTACTTCAAAGAAAACCTGATGTGCAGATTTCCCCTATTTTTAGTAATTCTAATTTTCGTTCAACTAACTTTAATTCTACTAACCCTAGCTTTCGACAATATAATTTTAATTCTAGGCCCAAGCCTAATAATAGAAATAATACCCAGACGGTTTCTTCTACTCCTACCTCTAGGACATCTTACAGTAATAATGTATCTCCTACCTCTGGGAATGTTCAGTCGGATTCTAACCCCACTTTTAGACAATCTAATGGTTCTAGTCAAAGATCTAAAGCTGTTTGCTATAATTGTAAACAATCTGGTCACAGTTATAACTCCTGTACTAAAGCTAGGACAATCTTCTGTTTTCGTTGTGGTGAATCTGGTTTTAAGGTGACCAACTGTCCCAATTGTGCAAAAAACTAAATAAAGGTGTATCTTACTGTGGTCGAGGTTTACACCGCATTTCTAACAAGATCACAAAGCCCATTTATTCTAGAAATAATGAAGACTGGAAAAGCTGGTTATCTTTTATTAAAAATTTTTATGTACAGCTCATTCCTGGAAAACAAGAATTACTACCATTCTTTGTAAATAAACCATTAGATAATAGGCCTTATATCTCTGTCAAAATATTTGACCATGATATTTCTGTTCTAATTAATTCTGGAGCAAACTCTTCTGTAGTAGGCGGTGACGGCTTACAACTCCTGAAACAATTTAACTTTAAAATTTCTCCCTGCCTTGGACAAAACATCAGTACTGCTGATGGTTTCTATACTGAAATTCAAGGGATAGTGGACTTACCTGTTTGCATCAATGATGTTTGTAAAATTATTAAAGCTTTTGTTGTACCTTCTATCACTCATAGTTTTATTTTTGGTATTGACTCTGCTCAGAAGTTTAACATAGTTATGAATTTGTTTAATAATAGTTGGTTTATTAAATCACATAACATACCTATTCCTACTATTTTTCTGTCTTTTCTCAAATCAGTTCTCTGTTGTCCTCGACTAGCTACTGTTTTTCTATTGATGACTTATCTCCCTCTGATAAAAAATTAGCGTTATCAGAATCTTTTAAGGAAATTGACAGTTCTAATGGTATTGGTAGAACAGATAAGATTAAATTGACATTAGATACTGGCGATGCCAAGCCTTTTCGTAAGCGACCTTACTTTATGTCTCCGTATATGCAAAAAATTCTTAATGATGAATTAGATTCTATGTTGGAACTGGATGTGATTGAAGAATCACAGAGTCCTTGGTCATCTTCTGTTCTTTTGGTAAAGAAGAAGAACAATGAACATCGCTTTTGTTTCGACGGGCGTCATTTGAACGAATGCCTTCAAAAAGATCCATATCCGCTTCAACGCATTGATAGAATTCTTTATAATCTTCAAGGTGCTTCATACATATCTTCAATAGATTTGCGTAAAGCTTTTTGGAAAATTCCTCTGGATGAGGGAAGCAAAGAAAAAACTGCTTTTACTGTTCTCGGACGAGGTCATTTTCAATTTAAAGTGGTTCCCTTTGGCCTTTGTAACTCTGCGCAGACGCAACAAAAATTAGTTGATTCAATCTTTGGTCCGAACTATGAACCAAATATCTTTTGCTATCTTGACGATATTATAGTAATTTCAAGCACATTTTCCGAGCATATTCGACTCTTACATCTTGTCCGAGATAAATTAAAAGAGGCACATCTTACAGTAAATTTTGAGAAATGTGAATACTTTAAAAGATCTTTGGTATATTGTGGTTTTTTAGTACAAAAAAATTCTTTAGCGACCGACCCTTCAAAAGTGGAGGCTATGGTGAATTATCCCCGACCAAATAACACTACCGAAGTAAAAAGATTTGTAGCCATGTGTAGTTGGTATAGGCGCTTCATTAAAGATTTCTCTGCCTTAGCAGAGAACATATAAAATCTAAAGAACCTTCACCAAATTGCTCAATCGCGAGCCCAGTTAAACTTTGCCAGAAGAAGAGGGCTCTGCGATCGTTTCCTTGCGAGTTTGAATTCACAATGAGAACTCGGTTTTCGCGCCACGTTTCGTCAGTGGCGGAGGCATGCAAGGCTCCTGTTCAGATACACTATTAAGGTGACCATGTTTTAAACGATTTTTATTAACTTCACAGAGCCTGGCGATGTCTGTCATGAAATCTAGCGATTTATTTTTGACACACTTCCCGTGAACTGATTTTAATGAAATTAAGCAAGGTAGTGTAGGTCCGATGACGATACAATACTATGAAAACAGATGGGTGGTAGAAGGTGGTTAAGGGGTGTAAAAGGGATAAATCCATAACTTTGAAACCAAATCAGATATGACCATGCGGTTTTCAGATTTATGATTTGGTGTATCATAATACAATTTTATTTAAAAATATCGGAAATACGGGGGTAGGTGAATGGTGTAAGGGAGGGCAATTCAGAACTTTGAAACCAAAACAGATACAAACATGCGGTTTTCAGATGTATGATTTGATCGGGTGACAATACAATTTTATGAGTAAAAATCGGAAGTAGGGGGTGGTAAGGGGTAAAGGCTGTAAAGGGGGTAAATTTAGAACTTTGTAAAAATACAAATAAAAACATGCCGTTTTCAGATTTATGATTTGTTCTGGTGACAATATAATTTTATGACAAAAAAACGGCGGTAGAGGGACGTCAGGGCTGTAAAGGGGGTAAATTCATAACTAGTAATCAAAACAGACACGAATATGCGATTTTCAGTTTTATGATTTGATCTAGTGACAATCCAATTTTATGAAAAAAAACGGAATAAACTGGTTGGTGAGAAGTGTAAAGAGGTAAATTCTGACCTTTGATATTTAAATAAATACGAACATGCGGTTTTCAGATTTATGTTTTGTTCTGCTGACAATACTATTTTATGAAAGAAACGGAGGTATCGCATGATAAACTAAGGATTGAGGAATGGGATTGTATAAAATTGACAGAAAAGAAACCTTGTAATCATGAGGCACTACTAGAAATGGAAAGGCTGTGAAAGCCATAATTATACATCTTGCATACTTCTGTTTTTTTCATAATTTTTTTTTTTTTTAAATATTATAAATCTATATTTTTAAACGATTTGTTTCGAAAATTGTACTAACAAGTAAAAAATACCTTACAAGATTTCTGTTGACACATTATATATTTTTAAGTTCAATGCAAAGTCGGGGTAAATTATTAAAGATATTGACACCCATCAATTCTACGTTCGGGATAAAAATGTGGCGCGTATACATCTCAATTTGATCTTTAATAATCGCACCACGATTTTAAAAATATCTAATGTACCAGTAACGCCATTGGTACATCTAGACAGTAGTAATCTAGCAAATTATTTTTATTTTTTTGTGAAACTTTATAATAAAATCGTTTAACTAAAAAATATATATATATTTATTTTATTGCAAAAAATCATGGCATTTTACTAAATCTCACCACATTAATTTTAGACCGATCAAAATAAAGTTTTTTACTCCGAGGAAGTTTTTAGAGAAAAGATAAAATAAAAACTGTCATGCAGTACATATTAATTACCACAATAAACATACTTCCTTAAACTCTAACATACCTACTTATATAGCGTGCGTCTCACATAAAAGTAACTACAGGGGGCCTTGTTAACTAGGAGAAAATTAGCGTCATTCCAAGGCCAGTGAAATGCTCTGTTAAAACTAAAAATATCTACAAATGTTTTCAAAATATCGAGCAAAAACTAAAAATTGTTTTTCTTATTAATTATTGATTTAAAAATTTCCAACTGTGGTGGCAAAAATATTCAAAACTAACCAAAATGTTAACAATTTTATTATTTTTTTTTACCGAAGATTAAAATTTTTTTTTATAATTTTCGCTTGCGGCATCAAGTTTTTCAGTTTTTACCAAAATGTTTTTTCGCGGTGCCATGTGTTATAAAATTTTCGCTAGGCCATTTCTTTGCAATTTTTTTTTCTATAAGGGCGAAAGAATTAACTCTCAACACTTAATAGATCCATCAGATCTTGGACCCCCGTTAGAATAAGCTTTCGAGCTATCCACGAAAAAATACGAGAGAAACGAGACCATTTTTACCCGTGTAGAACTTGTTGGGTGTATATAAAGTTGAACGTATATTGCTAAGCTTCTTTATTTTTCGCATTATTCTTTTGCAAAATGGCCCGGCTGGTTGTCCTGTCCGAGGGCTCCATCGGTGCTAACTTTTGTACGTTAAAAGGCATTGAAACATCCAATAAATGCCCAGGCGATGCCCTCGAAGTCCACTAATTTTGGTGAAAAACATTTTTGACAACCCAAAAAAAGCTCCGGTCATTTTAAAGAATTTTTGACGACCTACCCAGCAATGGATCGGAAAAGCCCAGGCAATTCCCGCAAGGCGCGGGAAATACCCAGACAAGGCCCCCGCAGTGCCCCGGAAGTGCCCCTATATGTACGCCAAATTATGAGACGACGTTGCGTCGCGTCTTCGACAAGATAGACGCTATACTGGGCTGACAACGAAGTAGCCCGAATGGTCACCCTAACTTTCTCAAGCCAATAAAATTATAGGAAGAGCGGGCGTGTGTCGCAAAACAATGCATGTCTAGCGAGTTGACACGGGATCATTGCGTGAACAGTTTACTCAATTAGAATTGAGCTTTTTCCTTCTAGCATCTATGTACGCTAATTGCCTCAAAATGTCGACCCAAACAGGTTCATATTGGAACTGTTTAAACCATGTGGTTAAAAACAGAGAACTTTAATTTTTTAAATTCCCTATAAAAGACAAAAGTAGTTGTGATCAGTAGAAGCAAAACTGTGGAAATTCAGGCATTTTAATCAAAAAATATCAAAGTGCACTTGTCAAAACTTTTTGCTGTACATTGTCCCAAACTTTGGTTTGAACATTGTCCCAATCATTTTGATATTATTTTAAATACCTTAGTAAAAATGAAAATTTACAGAAGTTTAGTTTTGGAATCAAAAAGACTTGAAGCAAAGCCAAAGAAACAGACAAAAGATAAAAATACCGAAGCCAATATTAAACCCCACCGCATAGTTAGGATTTTGTCATCAAAGTAATAGTTTTCGACGAAATTTTTTTTTTGCGTATCCTAGCAATATCGTCGTGATGTCTGTCTGTGTGTGTGTGTGTGTATTTTTTTTCTGTCCGTAACACGATAGCTCCTAAACCGCTGACCCGATTTTCATAAAATTTTCAGTTAATATAATGTTCGACACTCTAACGAGCGTATTAGATTTTGGTCAAAATCCATTAATGCTAATGACAGGTTTTTGACAATTAAACAATTTAAAAAATGCTAAATTTTTAACGGAACATCGCATCAATATGCGGAGTATAGTAGACCGCATTTAGCTCAATAATTTGTGTTATAACCAAAGACTTCGTAGGAGCTTTAGTTTCTGAGATATTTACAAAAAACTGTTTTCAAGGCTGATTATCATAGCTTCACTTGAAGTGTGCTGATAGACTAGGAAGGTATCAGATCTGTCATGGATCCATTTATTTTGTTTTAATTTCTGCTCATTTAAATAGTTCTAAGATTAGATAAGTGGAAGCCCCAGGTTTGTCAGTTTTTGCTCATTTTATGTGGCGTTAATGGTCGTAATTTACACATTATTTTGTAATACCGTAGTCGACCCAAATTCCGTCACTTTAAGCCCCTTAGTATTCATGGACTGACTTTTAAGATGATATACAATGTTCTATGTGTTGATATATTGAATTATTTTTACTTGTGCTCAAACTTTGAACATTTGATTAAACAGTGTATTCTATTTTGAGAATTTAAATCTAACTATATTTTTTTAGTAAATAAAAAAAGTTAAAGATCCTAAATTTCTAATTCCGTCTTAGTGCTTACCTAAACTCCGACGTAGTTTTGACCTGAATTCCGTCATATGATAAAATGGTTTCTAAAAACAATCTATAACAAATACAACTAATGCTAATTCTTACATAAATTCATCAAATATTTGTAGGAGTTTTTCATGCATACCATTAAACGTGAAAGTCTAATGGGTTCGTCAATAAAATATTTTTATTACCACTTCAAATAAGTTGCTTAAAAAACAAAAAAAAAACTAATTACCAAATGTTGTGGTTACTACTTGTGGTAATTACTTTGTGGTTATGTCTGTGTGTCAGTATAACTGTTCTAGGATTATCTGTCGGTCTATCTGTCTGACTGTCACATAACTAAAACTTCGCTTAACCTATAACTATGGTATTCGAAAAGATAATTAATAGTTTTAAGTGGGGTGGAGCCTTGTAAGGTATTTATTTCATACAGTAAACAGAATATTTGGAGCAAAAATTCTGGATAGGTAGGTATTTTTCGTAAGATATGAAAAGGGAACAGCCTGCTTCATAATCCAGCAAACGTGAAAATCACAACCTGAAAGCCGTCATTGTCGTAACCTGGGTATAAAAAAACATATGACGGAATTGGAAATTTAAATTTTTTTATTTATTGAAGGTTTTATCATCTTAGATTTTTTGTCTTTAGATGGTTGTTGATATGGAAAAAACTGAACTTTAAAAAAATTGTTGCCTACCAGAACTCCGTCACCCTTATTTTTTACAAAAATAAAATAATCGGAAAGCCGTCATAGCCCCACAGCCTGAATTCCGATACATTGAATTTAAAACACATTTTCAGAAAAAATAGCTCAAAAAGCCTGTCACGGAATTTGGGATTTACAAAATATGATCAAATGTGATGTATGAAAAAAACTAATTTGAATAGACATTGTTTTTGTTGGGAATTCCGTCACTCCTTTCGGATTTCTGACTCTCCTGTCGGATTTCTGACTCAATGGTTTTTTATAACCCAAACCCCGCCACCTCCTTTTTATTAAAAATAATCGAAAAAAGGAAGAAAATTTAGGTTAAAAACTTATCTACGGACATTAGGTAATAATATAATAAAGTACCTAAGATCTTACATTAAATGAATACGTGCAAGGGGCTTATCTTATAATAAAATGCAACGTTCCGCTTCGACACTTGACGCACGACTAAAAGAATTTTTCGCGCGCAGCTTCCTTTTAAACAATACAGCTGAAGTTTGCGCACAGTGTTGCAAGATACAGTCATGGTCATATAAATAGCACACTTGTGAAATTTGTTATTAAAAAATTAAAACTCTACTTGCTTAGTTTTCTTATATATATTTAACTTCCTTACTGTATGAAGAATCGTACTTTACCAAAAGTTACATTTTATTCTTAATATCTAAGAAACAAAACAAAAAAATCGAAAAATTCCTGGCCATCTAAATAGCACATTTTAAAAAAATTTATAAATTTAACCTCAATATATCTAATATTTTGTTGGATATCCTTTATTTTTGATTACAGCTTTTAGTCTGCTAGGTACTGATTCCACCAGTCTCTGACATACGCTTGCTGGAATATTATTCCAAGCCTCCTGAAAGTTTTGTCAAAGCATATCCAAATTGGAAGGGTTTAAGACTTCGATTTGTGTTTTTACATAATCCCACAAATTTTCGAGTGGCTTTATGTCAGGGCTTTGCGGAGGCCATTCCAAAACATCCACCACATTATCAATAAACCAACGTTTTATCAGTCTTGCAGAATGCTTTCGGTCATTATCTTGCATAAATTTGGATGAAACTGGCATAAACTCTTCCAGATATGGTTCCAATACATCCTGTAGAATGTCTTTATAAACGTACTGGTCCATGATCCCTTCAATTCGGTGAATGGGTCCAACACCATGACATGACATGGCTTCCCATACCATAATTGAACCTCCCCATGTTTTACAGTTTTAATTGTGTTGCGAGGATCGAAAGAGCGGTTGGGAGGACGTCTTACATAGCATTTTCCATCATTTCCAAATCTGTTTATCTTGGTTTCATCACTCCATAATATCACTTTCCAAAAATTTAAATCTTTATTAATATGTTGCTTGGCAAATGCAAATCTTTTTTTAATATTTCTTTTTGAAACAAGCGGTTTTTTTCTAGTAAAGCAACCTTTGAGAATCTTCTCACATAATCTTCTTCTTATTGTTCTTGCTGAAATATTGACGCCATATTGATCTGCCAATTCTCTTCTTATTTGTGAGGAACTTGAAAATGGATTCGCCTTACTTATTCTTAAAATAATTTTGTCCAGTTTTTCGAGGTCGAGATAATCTTTCTTTATTGGTAGTACTGTTGGTATTCTTGTAAAGACTTAAGGCATTATAAACCAATTTTCTAGAACAGCTTAAATTTTTTGCTATAGCAGAAATGGACAAACCTTGATTTTTTAGGTCTACAATAAGTGCTCGCTTCTCTGGCCCACAATGTTTCTTTCTACCTACTAAAAATTAAACCATTTCAGTCAATACTCAATATTTTAAAGACAATAAAAATATTAACTTACTTGCAATCAATTTTAAAAAAATTTAAATACTTCTGTGCTATTTATGTGACTACTTTCAAACTTATTAAAATGTACTGCATCTATACCTGGACGAATATACTAAAACGAATATAAAATTTTTTATTTTAATAAAATATCAAAATAACAAATATTTCCTTATCAGTCAGAATTCACTTTTTTGTAAAAAAATCATAAACAAACCAGTGTGCTATTTATATGACCATAACTGTATATAGGTGAACTGATAAAAGTATTTTTTTGGAATTCCATTGTAGGATTAGCTTAATAATTCAAAACATTTCTAAATAGTGACGGAATTCAGGTGGGTGACGGAATTCGGGTTGAGTACGGTAGTGAGGCTTTGTATTTTAACACGTTTTAGGTTTAAGTAAAAAATGCTTTTTTTATTGATTTTTCTTTGAAAAAGTTAAAAACCATATTGAAAATGGTTTTTTTTCTAAGCAATGTTAATACTTTTTACAGAAGTACAAAACTGCAGGTCAGAATGCCATTGTTTTTAACTTTGAGATACTTTGGTATAAAAATAAACTCTGTATCTGTAAAAACAGTGTTTTTTGACAAAAAAATATTTTTACTTTTTCTACCTCTATACTATCTATTTCTATTTAAGTCCATAAGGTGGGGTGTGAAAAGTTTGTGTACTTGCTTCTTAAATATTTAAACTTTTGTGATTTTTTCAAAGCTTAAAAGTGATTTTTAGGTAGCAGAAACCTTAATTTTTGCAAAAAGAATAAACTTAAAAGTTTAAATGTTAAAAGAATCGTTTAGAAATTTTACTTGTTAAGAATCGGTTTTAACGGGACTCGTACGAGTCTTTGAAATACATTTCCTGTTTTTTTTCTAGTGAAGATTTTTTTAATTGACATTAAAAAAATATTAAGTTTTTACTTGGTGGGTTGGGACAGCGAACATATAACTTTATATTTTCGATTGTCGAAAATTTATACAAGTGAAAAATTTACATTCAAAATTTGAAAGTTTATTTTATTTCTTTAAGGAATATTTTAAAATTAGGTAACGCTCAAAACTTTTGTTTTTAATTAACATGTAAAGTCACTTTTGCAGTTTCGTTGGATCTTTGAAAATATACTTGTACAGTTTAACAAGATATTGATTAAAGAAAGGACCACCTAAAATTGTATATAATTCCGATCCTGTACCAACTATCAAAGTGGTGTATTTAAAAACTTTAATTCAGTTCTCAGTTGACGTGTTTCGGCGTAAAAAAAAGTGTAAAAAAAAGCGAAAAAAAAAATATTTTACAAGTGTGGAGAAAATAAGAGAACTTTAAAAAAGTGGGCGAGTGTACAAGGTCAGATTTATATACACTTTTGGGTGGTTTTTCTACTTGGCCAGTACTCTATAAAACGTTTTTAACAAAATCAATCGACTATTATACATGGTGTCTCAGACCACCCGTCAAATTTAGGTAATAGCCTTAACGCCTTTCTGTCTTAAAACCGTGGAAATAAATTTTTTGGAAATTTAGTAAATTTTTGTCTCCCAGCAAATATTAACATAACCATATAAAATTTCTCAAATTTTCATAAAAATCCAAAAAATGGTTATAAATCTAATGACCTTTTAAAAATTTAAATTTTACTTTTTCTGTTAATTTGCAATTGCCTCCGCTCTGGGTTTATTTTCACGGATCACCCAAATATTATAAAACAGAAAATTAAATCGTATTGGGTAGGTAGGTATTTATTAATCAGTCTACCTACTCAAATATTACGCGTTTCGCTTGACCTTCGACCGACCGTATTCGCGTTGACGACAGCCGACGTTAACACCCGATGACACCCGATTCAATTTTTGCTTCGCACGCGCGCCTATGGTCTTTCGTTAAAGACTCGATCGCGCGGCTTACCTACTTCTTTATAAATTAAATTTGAATAAGATATGTATACGATATTCACGTTATAACAAGGGCTCGAGATTTTCTACATGCGTTGTCCTTCTTGTCCAGTTATTTCTTCGATGGCCTTAGTTAGTCCTCTTAATGACCTGCTGAAAGGAAGATGAGGCCGAATCTGCCTTTATAAAAATTAAGGAATTATTAGTTTCTGCACCTATCTTGTCACAGCCTGATTTTAATCAGCCTTTTACAATCCAATGTGATGCCAGTGATCGCGGCCTTGGCGGTGTACTCACCCAAGTTTTGGACGGCGAAGAAAAGGTCATTGCCTATGCATCTCGTGGTTTGTCTAGGACTGAGCGAAACTATAGTGTCACAGAACGCGAACTTTTGAGTGTAATTTTCTCTTTAGAACATTTTCGTTGCTATGTAGAAGAAACTAAATTTACCGTGATAACTTATCATTATTCTCTACTTTGGCTCAATTCACTCAAAAATTCTTCTGGTCGTCTTGCAAGATGGTCCATACGTTTACGACAATTTTCATTTGATTTGGTCCACAGAAAAGGAGCTCATAATGTTGTACCTGATGCACTCAGTCGTATACCTCATGCTGAAACTAATGATTTGGATGTAGAAAATCCACCTGCTTCCATTTTATCTCTGACATCATCTAATGTCAACCACTTACCTTCTCCCTGTCGAGTTTTTCCTCAAGTATCTATCATTGATGTAGATTTTCAAGCTTTAGATAATTGGTACCTTTCGATGCGCGAAAACATCTTAAAATCTCCTGAAAACTATCCACAATGGAAAGTTGAAGATAATAAAGTTAATAAGTTCGTTCCTTCACAATTACCTTTGGTCTATAATTTTCGTGAATGGAAAATATTAGTCCCTAAACCCCAAAGGCAAGAAGTGATTTCTTCTTGTCATGACAATCTTACTTCTGGTCACTTTGGTTTTTTTAAGACTATCCATCGTGTCCAAGAATATTATTATTGGCCACAGATGAGGAGAGATGTCCTCAAATATGTCAGAAAATGCCTGATATGTGGTGCAAATAAGATTGGTAATACTGCTCAAATGGGTCTTATGGGCAGAGAAAAAATTATTAACTTACCTTTCCAATTAATTTGTGTAGATCTAATAGGTCCATTACCACGCTCGAAAAGAGGTTTCGTTTGGATTTTAGTTATTAGTGACTTCTTCACTAAATATCTTTTAATTTTTCCTCTGAGGTCAGCTAAAGCTCCTAATATTACCAAAATTCTTGAAGAAGATGTTTTTCTTATGTTTGGAGTTCCCCAAATTTTAATTTGCGATAACGGCTCTAATCTGGCCGGTAATGTCTTTAAAAATGTCTGTAAGAAATATCAGGTTAAACTCTGGTATACTACTGTTTACTCTCCTCAAGTAAATCCCGTTGAAAGAAATAATCAGACTATAGGAAATACTTTAAGATGTTTCGTAAATGAACATACTGATTGGGATGTACACATACCAGCAGTTCGACAAGCCTATAATACGGCTAGACATCAAGTTACTGGTTATCCTCCAACCTTTTTAGCTTTTGGACATCATGTACCTCTTTGTGGAAATTACTTTGGTAATATTCCTAATGATCCTACTATTGAAATCTCTCCAGGAGATAAAAATACCTATGCTGAATCTTTTGAAGAACTTAAGGAAATATTTATAGAAGTTAAACAAAAACTTCATATCTCTCATGAAAGAAACGCTAAAGCTTATAATCTAAGGAAGCGTGATATTCAATTTAAAGTTGGTGATAGAGTGTGGAGACGTAATAAAGTCTTATCTAATTCTGTAAATAAGTTTTCAGCTAAATTAGCTCCAAGATATAACTTATCTATTGTTCAAAAAAAACTTTCTCCTCTGGCTTATCAACTAAAGAATCCAGACAATACCAATGCCGGTGTTTGGCATATAAAAGATTTGAAGGTATGTCACGATTATGATGATGATTTGTCTTCAGCCGATTCGGAAGAATAATTTTGTTACCTATTATATCTTAACTATTTATCTAATAATTCTACAAGTACTTATCTTATAGTTCTACCTTAATTACTTATTATCTCTACCTTATATTGTATGGAGTAAAATACCAAAAATATTACTCTATTAAATTGCCGTACTGCTATCAGAGAAATAGTTTACCTTACCTTGCCTACTTGCTGTGCTGTAGCAATAGAGCCTACCTTAAGTTTTTAGTTTGCGATTACCCATATGTGACAGAGTCACTCTTTGTTGCCTATTTACCTCTTTTTTACAAAATACCTTAATCTACTTAAAGTAGATCTACCTAGTTACGTTGTGTAAAACATGATTATATTATCTACACATTGATATTATGTATGAAGTTACCTTGTGTAAAAATTTCCTTTAGTTTAAGTTTCCTCAAGAGGTTTAAGATTCTTAATACCTAGTATTATCTTATTTTCTTATATCTAAGACCCTCTGTTATTGGCAAATCCTTGAGCCTTTAGTCTGAGATTAGTTATCTTATGTATATATATATATATATATATATATATATATATATATATATATATATATAGTTTTTTTTATCTATTTCCCTTTGTATTTGTTTTCACCTTTATCGGTCTGGGAGAACGTTGGGAACCGGATGGTTTGTTCTTTCAGCAGAGGGCAGAGTCGATGTACGAGAACTTTCCAAAACTTTCTGGAATTTTGCAACTTCGACTTTGCCGGATTCAAATAACATCCTCAAATCTGGCCTACAGGCTGTGACTGACATCCTCTGGAACCCTACAGACTCTCAGATGCGAGCACTCTTTTGTACATAGTACTTCGGGGGATTTTCCTAACAGGATACCTCGCTTGCTTATGCGGCATAGACGTTGCCAGCTGAGTTGATCCTCTTCGCCCGCCTATAACCTTCCTTCTTCTGGATCCTATGTGGTATTGGGGCCCACTACATAGCTCTTTCCTATGTTTCACTTTCCTTCTTGTTTTTTTTGTGTTATATGTTTAGTTTTAGGTTTATAATAGTAGCTTTGCTAATGCTTGAGCATTTGAAAAGGTTCGTAGTGATCTTCTTTCTACTAATGAATTTTGTTAGATACCTTTGTGTTAAGTACTCCTTAGACACATCGTTTACCTAAAATTAAAATTTTAGTACCTTTACTAACTAGTTGGTTTTATTTGCAGTACCCTAGACCCTACCGACTTTGACTTTTACAAATAGTGACCTTCCCCAATTTTGTCTCCAAAAGGACGTATGATACGCGCAGATATCATAGTACTGTGAACAAATGCCAATGGCTTAAATATTTCTCTGGGTAAATTAACCTTATCTATTGTATAAAGTTTTTTTTTGTTTAAATAAAAAAAATAATTTATTATTTTTTTTATTTTTCCTCGAAGAAAGGTAGTGTAGTATTTTTATTTACCTTTAGTACTTACATAAGAAAAATGCTCCAAAACTTATAGTTATTTAAAAATAAAAGAATATTTATTTTATTTTTCTGAGGTTATGAACCTTTTGTTTTGTTTTGATTTCAAATTGCAACTCGTCAGCAAATTCTCGTTCGGTCAGCATCAATTGACTTACCAAGGAATTAGCTGACGGTTGCAGATATTTTAACGCCTGCTTGCACTAGACTGTGCCTGTTTGCACCCACCAACCTTTGTGTCCGGTCATATGTTTTCTTGCTAGAATAAATGGAAATCGCTCTTCGATTTTCAATACAAGAATCCAATATATTATTCCTGCTATTTTTATTCGTATTCCCTTCTAGTTAATAGTAAATTTTTCTCACTGACTACTTTTTAGATCACTGTCGGTGAACAATCCCTCTTGTCTCTCGAAAAAGCTCGTTTTGATTTGACCATACCCGAGACTATTCTGTGGGCATACTTCCAGTGACAGCACTGTCTTTTCATTCTTTGCCTTCAAAATTTTCAATGGAATAAGGTTATACATTTTGACCGTTCGTTTTTTCAAATTAATTTATGGCTTAAAAATAATTAAAAAACTTAAAATATTTACTGCGAATGATTCGCTGCTGTGTGCACTATGTGCAGACATTTCTTTTGTGACTCGATTGATAGTTTTGAGTGAGAAATTCATGGATGAATTTCTGGCTGCCCCAAACAAAGGGTGAGTAATATATTTTTCTGTTAATTAATTATCTGCATTTTATGTCAAGCTTTTATTTCTTCTATCTATTGGCAAATTTTCTAAAGGCCAAAAGGGTTTTTCATCCGGCTCTCTCTCTACCCTTCCTCAATCAGAGTGCCCTCGTGGTCGTCGTCACAACCTGCCTCTTATAGATCTCCTCAACAGATACCTCCTCAACAGTTTGTGTCTTTGACGTTCACTCTCCCTCCGGTACCTGTTCAGCTACAATGACCTGCTCTATGGCTGCCTTATTCAGCAGATGCCCTAGTATGCCTTGCGGAGCCTTAACCTGCCTTATCCTCTTTGGGACACAAAGGCCTTGATGGTGGTAGCAGTTTTCAAGTGGGATCACTCCTTTTTTTATAAAATATATATTTATATTTTTTCCTTTTTTTTAAATTAATTAGGCGGTTTCGCTCCATAATTTTTGATATCCTCATAGTTATATTGTATGCGCTCGCTATGTGGCCACGTATCGGATAAAGCAAGGTTGATTAGATTTTTTTTATGAACAATTTTCAATTGTAGGAATGTATATAACTAATTTGTTGATAATACAAAGTTTTGAATTCAGTTAAAGTGTATTTCTTTCAAGGTACTAAATTATAAAAAGGTTGAAGTTATCTTAAAACAACACTTGGTAAATATTAATAAATATATTTCCTTTTTTAATATTTAATATATAAACTTCACTTCAACTTATTACCAAAAAAGGTGGCGCTCAAACAGCAGAATAGTTTCCTAATCCACAACCCAATGTCACCAGACAAATGAGCAGCCGTACGCACTTTGTAAAGCATTATTGGTTTGTCCTGGCAACAGAATAAACAAATAATGTTGCAATTAATACACGCATTTTCCTATGAACACTAGTGGTAACAAAATGTTTTGCATTTACAATATTTGTGAACTAGACCATCGAAGTATTTCTTACATTTTCCCTAAGAAAACTGCATTAGGCGACGCTTTGACTTATTATAATATTAGTCCACTGTAACCCGTCTATTTTTTAAGTGATCAGTAACAAAATTCTTGATTCTTAACAGAGTGCGCAGGTGCAGACATCTTTGGAGCGACGCACTGACTAAAACAAGTATACGATTTGTATGACATGTTCCATTTACTTTCAAATAATTTTGTTTTACCCACGGAAAGAAAATTGCTGGTTAGTTATTATTTACTGTAATTTTTTTTATTATTTTATTTTGACATGTTTTTGGGGTGAAGGACATGGCTGTCATCAAGCATCTTACTTGTAGGACAAACGTTTTTTCATGTTTGGTATTATAAAATCTTTGGATTTAAGCAAACAATTAAAATGTTACTACCCAATTTTTTACGGCAACTAAATTGACATTTAGCGTCTGCGCACTTTGTTTGAAATTTCGCAGAAGAAAAAGTTAGGCGTCTCATCAAAATGAAGCTAAATTCAACCTTTTACTCATCATTTTTAAATCAAGTTTTTGGGACGACCCTATTAAGGCATAGTAATAAAGGCAAACAGATAAAATCAAGACGAGGTAAAAAACTTTTCTTCTCTCAATAAATTGTTAAAATTAAATGTACCTTTTCCGTGGTTTTTAAACTAATTTCAAATAGCCCCATTTCCATAACGTTTACATAATCTCTTACAAGATCTACTTTGGTATTGGACGCAACGCCATTTCTTGAGGGTGCTTTATCACTTAAAAATAGTCCGCAATCCTCAAATATAAACCTTAATGTCGAAGTATTGGCAACGGCGGCTAAATGGGAAGACAGACTAAAGTTTCCTATGCTTACTAGAGATCGAAGTGGTAGATGTAGGGGCCTAAAACAGAAAGCATATCATATTTCAAATTCAAATATTCTTTTATTAAAAAAACTTATAAATACAGTTAAAACAATTAAAACAGAGTAACTTGAGCAACTTATGTCAAAAAAGCTTTTTTTTGTAATAATAAAAATACTAATATAAAAATTATATGTATATCTAAAATTTAGAATTTAAAATTTTCAGTTCTAGAGCTAACTAACAAATGTTAATTTGAGATGAAATGACATTATTTTACATAAAATTAATTAAATAAAAATTTTTAAACATGTAAAAACATTACGCAGGTACAAAATTTTTTTCTAAAATCTTTGGTCCAGAAAGTCTTTTACTGTGTAAGGTTCTAGATCTATTAAAACAGTTTTTATATATTTCTTAAAAGTATTATAGTTATTTTCAGTCTTTAAACAGTTTCGCATTTTGTTAAAAAATTTTATACAGGAGTAAGTAGGCCCTTTTCTGTAGCCGTAAGGCGATGAATTGGAAAATTAAGGCCTGCATATCTTGTTGGAATGTTGTGATTAGGTTCGAATTCATGAAATATTGCCCTGTTTTTAAACAAGAATAACAGACACTGATATATGTACAGCCCGACAAGTGTTAAAAGACCCAGCTCTCTAAATTTTCCCCTACAGGAATGCCTTTTACGCAAATTGACCATTGTTCGAATTGCTCTTTTTTGTGCAATAAAAGCCAGATTTGCATCAGCACTGCCCCCCAGAAGATATTTCCATAGTGCAGAGGTAATGGGAAGTTGACCCTTCTGCAAACACCCACTAACTGCTGTGTCCAGTCTAGGTTTTGGTCGACATAAATGCCCAAGAACTTGGTGTCTTTTGACAGTGCAAGCTCCTGGTCATTCAATAGGCCCTCATTTGGAATATCTCTGTTTCTTTGTTTAGTTCGAAAGCAAACAAAGGTAGTTTTTTCTGTATTCAGGACTAATTTGTTTTTTGCAAACCAATTTTTGGCTAGCTCTAAGCGTTCTGAGCAGAAGTTGAGGAGTTCTGATAAAGTTGCTCCAATGATAAGGATATTAGTGTCATCTGCAAAGTTTACCAAGTGAGTGTTGTCGTCAAGAATCTCATTAGCCAAATCGCCTTATATAGGGTATATATAAGAGGATCTCAATACGGATAAATATATATCAAAGTCCGAAACGCTTAATTTTTGAAAAACAAGGTTTATATAATATTAGTTAGTCCTAAAACAGCCGGCTTCGCCCAGTAAAAAATCGCCTATATCAAGAAGAGTAGCTTATAGAACCCGTGTGCCTTATTTCATTAAAATCGGTTTCTAAGAAAAGCCCTGGTCTTTTATACATATACATATGTATTGATTGATTGATATTTCACCATATAAAACTATTCTAAAATTATAATTGAAAGGGATATATTGCAAAGACATAGTCGAAAGAACGAAAAAAAGTTTATTGACAAATACTTAAAAGGGAGTAAGAGTAGCTTGTTGACACGTATTTTGCCCTTGTTGGGACACATCGGTGTGAGTCTAACCATATGAAAATAAATTATATGAATAATAATATTGTTACGGGTTCTCAACAACAATTAAAAACGAGCAAATGACAAAAATGATAAGTCAATTTATTTCGACAACTCAATGTACAAAAACTTACTTAACCCTTAATTTAGCAAAAGTTGATTTGACTAACCCACTAAACAAAATTAGTATATTTAGTTTGTTTTCGTCCATTAGGATCCCTTTATTTATTAAAAAAATAGATACTAAAAAAAATACGAGTTGTATCTTATAAGATACAATGCGAAATAACCAAAGATCTCATTTTAATATATTTATGCCTGCTAATAAGACAACCCCATATATTTTGAATGTCTATATTTAAAAAAAAGAAAACGAAATCTACTTGAGTATTGTATAGTTGCAATCGAGCTAGAAAGTGAGTGGGCCTCAGAAGATTTCCTCTCTGTTATCGTCACTGGAATCGTCAATATCTGAAGTAAAAGAAGGAAGAAGGGCCATAATTTTACCCTTGCGAGTTAGGACAATTTTGTTTATATTTTCATAAAAGAAAAAACTCTTTAAACTTCTTGCATAATATATAGGGATACTAAATAAATCTACAGATTATGATGGATTATAAGATGCGGTCGCGATTTTTTTATATTTACAAATACTACTGGGGGATACATAACATAAAAATGCTAGTAAACTGCACGGCACCGTATACTTATTATACGTCGCTATTTTTTTGAGTTTGGTAATGTGGATTATAGGATACAAAATACATGTAGTTTTATTTATCCAAGAATTGGCAAAAGCTACTATTGGATACATAATATAAACGGGCTAATTTTTGTTATAAATTTTGATAAAAATTTGTCTACCAGTTTATACAAAGCTTGGTACACCTCTAAAGATATCGTTTAACTTTATTTTATATAAATATTCATAAAAGATTTAGAGAAAGGTAACAAAATTTACCACAGAACTCAATTACCTGCTCCATATAACCGCCACTGCTAAATAATAAAATTTTAGTGGCAACACATACGCATAGATGGACACACTTACATTATAAATAGATAAAATACGAGTGTGTTTAATAAGTAAACTACATTGCCCGTCTTAATTTAAACATTTTGCTGTAGGATTATTTGTTAAATATTGCGTATCCCATTAGAAACATAATCAAATTAAGGGTTAAACTCACTAAAGAGCTCGTTATCTCTGACCGACTCTCGTTGCGCGATGTCCGGCCTTATATAGGGTCTTTGATCTTTCGCGAACAATCTATCCTTTTTCGATAGTAGAAGGTTCGCATTCAAGTACGACTGTGAGTCATAGATAACGCAACTAAAACCTAGACTAATAATACAACTATAAGATAAGTCAACCTAATACTACACTAAACCTAAATAAATTCTAACTATAAAATTTAAATTTGCAGTCTCAGGAAATGTCTTAAGCCCAGAGTTATAATAATATAATGGAAAGCGATATTGTGAAGATATTGTCACAAGGCTAAACGAAAAAAAATACAAAGAAAAACTCTATGTCTTCTTCGCTAAAGGATTTATTGTTTCAGGTTTTATTTAGGACATGAAACGTGGTAACGATATCCTTCATTAGTCTAACAAAGACAAATTATGTGGTATGGGGTATTGGGTAAAATATGACAGAGGTAGAATGATCAGGTTCAGGGTACATGGATAAACCTAAAAGTGATTATTTGATCCCTGTCAATATATTTTTAAACCCACAGTTTAAGTTACTAAGGCCAACAAATAATATATTTTTATTGCGTATTTTAAATAATCGAATTTGTATGTACCTCTCGAACAAAGATATCCAAGAGACCTTTATGAAAGAAAACAAAACACTTAAAATTAATGAAGAAACTATCCAAGCACGTCAAATTATCACTCCAGCGCAAAGACTAGTTATGTAAAAGGTTTGCCCAACTATCCCTCAGCAAATACTACAGCAACATCTTACTTCACTGGGCCTAAAACTAGTTTCACCAATCAGTTCTCTAAAAGTGGGCGTTACCAAACCTGAATACAACCACATCCTCAGTTTCCGTTGTCAAGTTTTCATATCAAAATTGAAAGATACCGAACTTTCTTTTCTCAAGATGGAATGTCATGCTTTAAATGTAAAGCTGTAGAATATTTGGCCTCTCAATACCCTACTACCTCTACAGAATCAGAAAATCTCCCAGAAAGCCAAGAATTAGCATTAAATGACTCCGAGAGCCAACAAGTAAATAAAAGAAATTTCGAGGAAAACATATGTTCACCGGCTAAAAATTTTATTCAGAATGACGATTCTTCTTTTCAACTGAGCTATGAACAACTTAATGACCTTTTTAAAAACATCCATGGATCACCAGAACCAATTCCAATTGCAATGGAAGACACCAAGGATTATTAGGCCTCAATTTAATGCTAAAAGACGTTTAACAGGATGTATCGGCAAGAAGCGCAAAAACGAAAATCACCAAGTTGCCGAAAAAAATTGGCCTTCATTTTGACGTGGTTGAAGACGGTACAAGCAATGGCTCACAAGATTTCAAAGCAGACTAATAAATAAATAAAATGACTAAAAGTAATCATTCAATTCTTTAGTGAAACGGCTACTTTCTTCATCTTAAAATGCCTTAAATCCTCATGAAGTAAAACTATCTATAATTTGTCTTCAGGAAACTGAATTTAAACCTGGCAAGGAGCTGTCCAAAACAATACAGTCGACAAAATCATGAGAGAGCAAGTTGAGGTGTCGCTATTTTTGTGGACAAATCGTGAAAAGCCGAAGAAAACGTTTTAACTACTAACTTTGAAGCAGTATTGTCGGTATCAGTTTAGTTAAAAGAGAAAATAACAATTTACCTGATATAGATTTTACTGCATAAGAAATAAATACTCTCTTTATACAAATTCGTTCTCCCAAAATAATAACAGGCGGCTTTAATAGTCATCACATAATGTGGGGCTGTGAAGCCACCAAACCTCGTGGAAAAACTTTTTTTGACTGCTTGGAAAATACAAACTTAGTAATGTTAAACGATGGTTCACCAACACGATTTGATGCACGTTCGGGAAAATTCTCAGCCATTGATCTCTCACTTAGTGACCCTTCTATTGCAACGTCTTTAAAATGGAAAGTCCTTCCTTCACTTACCAAAGCGATCATTTTCCTATTCGAACCACCAGCATAGAGGAAACATATGAAACCTATAGCCTAGAAAACTGGAAGTTTAAAAATGCAAATTGAAATCAATATCAAGAATTAATATATCAAAGATTAAAACCGACTTGTATGGAAGTTGATATCGATAAAAATATTAACCACATAATTAAAGATTATGCCCTCATCTCAGTCGGGCAATAGCAATACCCTAAAAATCGAAAGCATGTTTCATGGTGGAATCAAAACTGTGCAAAAGCCATATAAGAAAGCAAAAACGCCTTAATAGATATAAACGGAATAACACACAAGCAAACGTAATTCTATTTAAAAAACTTAGGGTCAAAGCACGTTACATGGCCAAAAAAAGTAAAAAATACTCTTTCGTAAACTTCACCACCTCGCTCAATGCAAGCACATCTAGTGTAGAAGTTTGGGATAAAGTAAGAAGACTCGAAGACGTGAGTTTTCAAAACTTTGGGCAAATGCTATAGTTATTCCAATTTGAAAACAAGGTAAATCAGAAACACATCTAGAATCTTGTAGATCAATTTCACTTACTTGTGTCATGTGTAAGATGCTTGAAAAAATCGTCACCCATAGACTGTGTTGGTTTTTAGAAAAAGAAAACCTACTGACTCCAGAATAAAGTGATTTTTGCATGAATATATCAAAGCAAGATAACATAGTTATACTGAAATCTGAAATTCATGAAGCTTTCACAAATAAACAAAATTGCGTCTCAGTATTCTTTGATGTTAGAAAAGCTTATGACACTGCATGTCGGCACAAAATTTTACGACAGATTAGAGATTGGACTATTGGTGGAAACATAGCTTACTTAATTAAAAACCTTTTACAAATTCGGAAATTTCAAGTACGTGCGGCGTTTCGTCGTTGGCATTTTATCATTTAAATTAATGTAAATATTATCATGACGTAACCGCCAAAATAAAAAAAAAACAAACTATATCAGTTGAGGTTATACAGGAAAATGGAACACCTTAAGTCTCTGTCATAAGTGTTTCTCTCTTTTTAGCGGCATTATATAATATCCTGAAAGACATTAAAGCTCCTGTAAAAGCCCGACTTTTTTGATGACTTAATTTTAAAAATTAAAGGAAAATCTATGGAGTCCCTAGAAGCACTATTCCAAGCACAGATTAGGAAAATAGAGGAATGGTCTTACAATACAGGCTTTATCTTTTCTGCAGAAAAACCAAGATCATGTTATTTACAAAAAGAAGGTTAGGCCTTACTAATCCAAAACTGTACAGACTAGACCTTCAAATAGTGGAATCTATAAGGTTTCTAGGTATGATCTTAGAATGCAAACTAAACTGGAGCCAACATATCAAAACACTTATTCAGAAATGCCAGAAAAATATAAATCTCCTTAAAGTTTTGTCCAACTGACAAGATCTTTTATAAAATCGAAGCTTAACTATTGCTGTATAGCATATAATTCTGCATTCAAAACTACATTACATTTTTACATTACATTTCATCCATAATACATGCTCAAGAACAATTCTAGGAGGTTATGGTACAAGCCCAATAGAAAGCCTGCTTTGTGAAGCAGGTGAACCCTCACTAGAACTCAGAAGAATTTTTTTAAGCTTATACGCCACGGGGGTAATACAAAACACTCTAATCCAGCTAGACAGAACATCACAGATAATAGATTTAAAAATATGTATCAAATAAAACCAAATTGCAAAAACCATCTTTTTAGGAAAGGATTTAACGATACCAAACACAAATTGTAGGAAATAGTCCAGCATTTTTTTAACATCGAAGGCATAACCCGCCGGACTAAAAAATTTTTTTTTGATAAAATGTGCAGATGAAAAACAAATTAAAAAAATATTTATACAAAAACATCTTTAAAAAATCCTTTACACAATTTTTTTGAAATTTGGTTTTGTTAAGTAAAGTTAAATCCATTAAGTCGAGTGTTGTTTGGTAGGCGGATCCAAAACGGCAGATTTCTTTATTTTTAAACCGATTTGTCTGAAATTTGAAAGTTTGCAGTGCCTGAGATCACTTACCACTACCGTTTTATCCTCAAATTAAAAAAATTCAAAATGGCGAATCTAAAATGGCGGACTTTCATATTTACTAACCGATTTGTCTCAAACTTGAAAAATTACATTGTTTAAGGTCATTTAACACAATTTTTTACTCAAACTTAAAAAATCAAAATGGACGATCCAAAATGGCGGACTTTCTTATTTATGAACCGATGTGGATCAAACATAGAAATTGGCGGTGTTTGAAGTCGCTGATTTTAATATTTGACGTAAACTTATTGGTGAGTTGCCGTAAAAACGATATAATTATTAAAATGTAGGTATAAAAAACTTACCAATTATTCGCCTGTTTTGTCACTTAAACACCTGGTAAGAAAAAGAGGAAGATAGGGTAGGTAAACTAAAGGGAAGATCATAGGAAAAATCACCGTGATAGGTAATAGTCAGTAATAGTAATTAATCAGCATTCGAATATATAGCATTTTTGTATTTAAGTAGGTATGTATGTGGTCCGACCGAATACCGTTTTTCGACTGTTTTTAAAATAAAACTAAATTCTTTTTAATCGTATAAAAGGCATGCAGTTTAATTAAAATTCCTTACTTAAAAATAAAACCTAAAATAATTTAAATTGGCTCAAACATAGCCCCGCCCCTGAAAAACTGTTTTTTCGGCCACATACGGGTATAAAACTTGTGCCAACCGCGATAAACAAAACAATAATAAAATAAAATAAATTCTCAAAGGACCAGACATTTTAGTAAATGCCAAACAAAATTAGAAGCTTTAATTCAAAGCTCCAGTAAACCCGCAAATTTTTATATCTATAAGTAATTAACAACTGCACCATTAGGCTTAGAAAAACCTATTGATTTGGTAAAGGACATAGCTTCAAAGTCGGTCGAGTGAATGTCCCTTTGGCAGTTTTGACAGTGACATTTCTCACGACTCCGTCCTTTCCCGGGTGAACCTCAGTGACAATAGCTACCGCCCAATGTAATGTTGGGACATTATCTACTTTCAAAATAACAACTGTCCCGACTACGACATTGGGAGATTTTATATTCCATTTTTCTCTTATTTGCAAACTTGTAAGATATTCAGAACGCCAACGTTTCCAAAAATCTTGGACCATTCGATCTATTAACTGAAACCGATCTAATCGATTTATATTTACATCCATGACGTCATCAGCCGGCAAACTTCCCAATGGAGTTAGCGTCAAAAAATGCGATGGCGTCAAAACCGATAATGAAGAAGGATCAGCGGATAATCGACACAAAGGTTTTGAGTTTAAAATCGCTTCGATCTGTACTAATAGCGTATTAAGCTCTTCATACGTACTGATCGCTAAGAACTTTGTAAAGATGAGATTTAGCGCTTTTTACATTACTCTCCCAAAGACCCCCGTGACTTGGACTTTGAGGACTTATAAACCTCCATTCTACACCGTTAAGATTTGGCTCTCCTAAAAGCGCATCTTTATATTCGTCCGAATTAACAAATTTATTAATATCCTTTAATATTGTTTTCGCGCAAACAAACGACGTTCCTTGATCAGAATATAAGACCTTACATGGTCCTCTTCTTGCTAAAAGTCTTTTGAATGCTTGTAAAAAAGTTTGTGTACTTAATATACCAAGAGCCCGTGACACAAAACTCTACGTTATCAGTACCAAAATAATTCACCGTCAAATATTGTCATATTATCCTTAAAATATATGTGCCTACTTTAGTTAATAACGAGACGTGGTCTGAATTCGCTAATTAAGCGAATTGTATGAAAAGATTTACAGGTGCGTTAACATCTTATAGTATCAGTTTAGACTCTATTGCAATTATGTCATATAAACATATTTATAAAAATATGATGAAGCTTCCGCACCTCACTCCAGCTGGAGGACAGACACACGCTCTTAATGTAATAGACAGGTAAAAGTAAACTTACATAAACAAAAAACAAATTAATTTTTACAGAAAATGTGTCATTTATACCTCTCCTTTATAAATCCTTCATGCTGCCTCAAGTTGCCTTATCCCTAGTCAGGTAACACCTGCCTCACACTGCACTTTTTTTTAGATAAACTACCTTACTAAATATCAAAACAGCTTTTATCTAATTAGTGTCAGATGAAGCTATTACTAATATAATAGTTAACTATCTTCAGCCAAAACTGAAAAGAGGAAAGTCACGCCTCCTTAAAGCAATTACATATGAACAACATACCTATATCTTTAACTAACAAATTAAATTTTGTTACATAGGTGTCATGAAAATGTTCTTATTGTTAAATGAGTATGCTGTCTAAATTTTACTTGACTAGATATGAGGCACATCGCCTGAAAGCAATTATTTAATTAGACTACGTTTACATTAGAACGTATCATGGTATTTATTATGATAAACATGCCATTTGAACCTCTTTTATATAAAAATACTATGCTGTCAAATCATCTTTGGATCAAAGACCTCACACACCTCCTCTGAAGATTGGTTATGAATTTAGCCGATATACGTCATGAGATACCAACCAGATTTTTCTTTTATTCGGTTCAAATGTGATAAAGTATTATAAGGTAATGATGCTGCCACTACTTCTTTTGACGTATCGAAAGGCACATTTATTTTAAACTTTCCAAGTTTCATCTACATCAAATATCAAATGTTTTGACTTTGATATCATGTTAATACCCTGATTATTAAATTACTATGCTAATAATTTTTTTCTTAACAATAAGTGAGGCACACATTCTGAAATAAATGATTTACTTTACTTTATTCATTTACCTTAGAACATACCAAGTTAATTACTTTGATAAATATGTTATATAAAAATACTAGTAATTAATTTATATGAAAGAAGTTTTTTAAAAATGGGGTTTAAATACCAGTTTGACTACCTGAAATACGGAATACCCATTTTCTTACCCTTTATTGTTATTGCTTGGGTATACAATGCAGTGTAGATCTCTCTTATATCTAGACCACAGTGGTGTAGGTATCTTACAGGATGGTCACTCCTATCATAAGGCCTTTTCACTCGCAACACGCCATCCAGCACATGGAACAACAGGACTTTGCCCTCTGGATGCAAACAGGTAAGTTTTTATTGAACACACACAGAATTACTTGCTCATAGTTTTGTTTAGGGCTTGTTATTACACTTCGAATTTTTTTAATGACAATTTTATTAGTGTTCTAGTTTAAATTTTATAAAAGAAAATACATGTTTTTTAAAAACATGGGCTAGAAGACTGTCAAACATTTTGTAAAATATATTTTATAAAACATATTTGTCAAAGATCTTTAATAGCGTAATTCTAGCTCAAATAGTTCATAAGTTTTTCTGATAGATCTTTCTTCAATTGTAAATATATATTTTTTCGTAGAGTTAAAAATAATGAAGATATTTTGCAAATTTGCTTACATAGGGCAGGCTGTTTTTAAAAATAAGTAAAATTTTTATGATCATTAAGTAGTTTCTTTTATGACGACTTTACAAATCACTATGGAAAACCCAAAGTCAGCACTTTACAACAATACTAGTACAGCTTTTATTTCTTTAAATAAATTTTTTTATACAGAGTGTTAAAAAGTATCTAGACAATAAAGTATTTTCGTAATTTTTTATTATAGTGCTGAAAATTCTAATAACTCCAGATATCTCAAATAAGCATCTCATTGCAATCACTATGTTCTCGTTTATAAACATTTATCGGACTCTATTTTTGTGATAAGTGCTACATCATTACCATTTCCTGAACGTATATACTGGGCCACAACAACTTTGCTGTCATTTTTACTGTTTTTCTACATTATTTATTGTAGCTACTGCGTTAATAAGACTTTTGTAACGAAACTGGACACAGTTTGTTCCCCATTACAGGCTATGACAAAAAAATTTAAGTTATTGTAATTTTGTAATATGCTGAAAGATACAAGGTGATATTAAAAAAATCATGTAAAATATAGTAGTCTCAAACTTTTCGTTATATCGGTTATGCAGTTTAAGATACCCCCATAATTTTACTACTTGTTATAGCTAGAATAAGGCGTTTTTTACATGGTGTAGATTGTTTTACCTAGCTTTGTAATTTTAAGAAAATACATGGTGTTTCTTTTGTCAATATAATTTTTTTTAAATACGTAAAACGTTATTCCCAGCACTTATAAAATTAGAAAATATACAATAGAGTTAAACTATTAATCACCTATGTAGCTGTTAGTTAGAGACTTTAAAACATACAGGGTATTCAAATTAAAATATAATAATTTGAACTTTGTTATTATGAAAACTACAAGGTCGGTTAATTAGACAAAATGTTAATATTTTTCCGCTAACTAAATTGGTGGAACAACAACAAAATTAAACGACGCGTAGGTGAGTTATAGTAAAAAAATAATTTTTAAAAGATACACATAGTATACAGTACCAGCAATCCATAAAAAAATTATATGTAAATAAAAGCTGTCATGACTTTTTCTTCCTAAGTAAAAAGTTATTAATGAAATACAGTAATTTTAATTTTATAAAAAATATTTTTTATATAATGTGTATTATCCTTATTTCTCAAATACCTATTTAAGTTTTCACTTCTGACAACCAATCTCAAATTGGATGCAATTATGTAATTTTATTAAAAGTGTATGCTTTGGTACATAAGAATTGGCAGATTATGTTAAAAATTAAAAATTCTAGAAAGGACCCTGCACACTTGTAATGGGGTTCTAATGCACGGCTAATATCGATAAAATTTTAGTATGTTGTTTGTCTCACCTTACTGACCAATAATGGTTATGGGCCCAATTCCATCCTATGACCAGTTTCGAAGATACAAGGGCAATTTAAAAGATATTGCACTAAAACGATAAAAAAGTTTTTTTTTGTACGAATCTCATAAGCGTCTACTTTTAGCATGTTTTTAGCAAAAATTGTTATTTTCCTGTACGGGGGATATCCAAAAAGTCTGCAAACCTGTAATGAGTTTCTAGTGCACGGCTAATATCGATAAAATTTTAATATGTTGTTCGTCTCACTTTACTGATCAATAGTTGTAATGAACGCAATTCCATCCTATGACTAGTTTCGGAGACACGGGGGCAATTCAAACGATATTGCACGAAAACGGTAAAAATGATGTGGCTTGATTTTTAAAAGGTCTATTTGTACTAGTCAAAAAAGTATCTCTTATGTACATATATTAGCATGTTTTTAGCAAAAAATATTGATTTTCTATATGGGGGTATCCAAAAAGTTAATTAAAATACGTTGGTAAAATAATCGAAAAGGTTCTAGTCAACCTTTTCGATTAGACCAAAATAAATGTCTTCTTACCTTTAAAACTACAAACCTTAATGAAACTTTTTTACGAGGTACACATGAAAAGTAGTGCAGTTATAAATTGTAACCAAACAACTTTCTTAAAACAAAATTCTATCAAGCAATATTTAAAAATAAAAATTAAAGTTTCTTAATACTCTAAATAGTAGATGTCTCAAAAATAACAAAGTCGTTTTTTGGATCAGACTTTTTATTCTTCTTTCGCATTTCTGTACCAATAGTCAATCAATTATTTCGGGTAAATCTTCGACATTATTCGAAACTGATATGTTCCTCATGGCGAGCATATCCCATTATTTTGTTTAAGGAAAGTTTTGGTTATAATTTATAACTGCACTACTTTTTATGTGTACCTCGTAAAAAAAGTTTTATCAAAATTTGGTTTTAGAGGTAAAAATACATTTATTTTGTTCTATATAGTCAATCTTTTCGATTATTTTACGTACGTATTTTAGATTACTTTCTGATATCTCCGTATAGCAAATCTATATTTTTTACTAAAAACATGCCAATTTATGTACATAAGAGATATTTTTGTGATTGGTACAAAAAAACCTTTTAAAAATCAAACCACAGCATTTTTACCGTTTTAGTGCAATATCGTTTGGATTGCCCCCGTATCTCCGGTAGTAGTCATAGGATGGAATTGGACCCATGACAATTATTGATCAGTAAGGTGAGACGAACAACATATTAACATTTAATCGATATTAGCCGTGCACTAGAAACTCATTACAGGTTTGCAGACTTTTTGGATATCCCCCGTATAGAACAAAACAATTCTTGCTAAAAACATGCTAAAATGTAAGAGGCTTTTGAGATTCGTACAAAAAAATCTTTTAAAAATCAAACCACAATATTTTTACCGTTTTAGTGCAATATCTTTTGAATTGCCCCCGTATCTCCGAAACTAGTCATAGGATGGAATCGGGCTAATGACACCTATTGATCAGAAAGGTGAGACGAACAACATACTAAAATTTTATCGATATTAGCCGTGCACTAGGAACCCATTACAAGTGTCAACTTTTACTTTTACTACACTACACTAAGTTATCAAATTTTATTAAGTTAGGCTTGGTCAGGTATTTTAAATAATCCCCGGCAGATTAAGTTTTTTACATATCATGTGAACAGTTTGACGTATTGACTCAATTGATATTTATTTTGGTTTAGAATACTAAATTACCTAGAAATCGATACCTCACACGACCAGTTTAGACGAAATAAGATTTTTACAATTTATCCTCCTAAGTTTTGCTCCCTCTCCCCCTCAAAAAAAACCTTTAATTTTAATAGATTTTTTGAATTTATTAGCTACATACCTATAAAGTTAAAGAAACAAAAATTGTACGCGAAACTAGTTTTATATTTAATTTATCAATTTTTCCTGTCCCACCTCAATTGTATCTTGGCCCTGCACTGGGTTCCATCGGAGCACTACTTCTAAAATGGCATCTCCAGGTGTCTGGTAACCGTGTGCCAAATTTCGTCACGGTACGCGAAAATGCAGACAAGCCCCTAAATTTCCGTCTTAGGCCCCGAACTACAAAAGTTAGAACAGTTGTATACTTTACCCTTATATTTTGAGTAAATTCAAAAATCTATCCATTAGTTTCTGAGATAATTGCCTTCTTTTTATTTTATCATTCAATGTTAAATTTGAAAATTTGAGAGCAAATATCTCGAAAACTAATCAATGGATTTTCAAAACTTTTACACGATTGTAAAGATATAAGAGAACTTCAAACAAGGTATCACTAGACTGACTTTCTCTATTTAAAATAAAGGCGTAAAGTATACCCCTCGAAGATAGTGCGTGTTACAAAAATTTCAAGATAGCCAAAAAGTATCCCCTTCGCAAACAAAATCGACGTGTCCGAGCGTTTCTTCAAATTTGAACGAAAAATACCCAAAGACACCTCTGTTACCTTTTAGTTGGGACACCCTACATAACGCATGGGTCAAAACTTAACATTTCTAAGGGGTGTCCCAGTCTTTCGATAAGGCGAATATTTGGCAGGATGCATTAGTGGATTTTAGGTCATATTTGACCTGGGACACCCCTAGGGTCATATAATCTGTCATGGGTGTCATTTTTGTCGTACATAATTTAATTTATGCAATATTGTTATCCTGGATCCATAAACATTTCCGTCCTATGGTACAGCCAATCCTAATAGGCTAGTGAAATTACCATATTTTAAGGCAAGAAAAAAGAAAATTATTAACAGGACTTAAAGCATTGGAAATTGTAGAGCGGCGAAAAACGAAGTTAAAAAAAATAAATGCGTGAGTAGGGGCGTTGCGGGTTAGGTTTTGAGGGGGTAAAAAGAGGTGGGAAATCGTATTATTGCAATTTTCGGCAAAAGTTGTCGGAGAAAAAAGTGACATAAAGAAAAGTCATTTGCCATAAAAATATCTAAAAAATTTGTAGATGTCATTTTTTACACAACCTCAAAATGTTATTACTTATAAAAGAACTACAATAACTTAACTATAAAATATTGTGACAATTTTTTAAAAGTTTTTTCCCTTTTCGGACATGTTTTTAAATTACAACAATTATTTTTTTTATGTCGCCAAAAGTATATCTTAATGTCAAAAAGTGAGTACAAGCAGAACTGGATACAATGATTTTCTGAAGATGAAATTTCCATTTAAAAAAAAATGTTTTTGATCGAAAAAAACAAATATCTTAGAAACCTCTTAATTTTTTTGTTTGTAAAATATGTAAAGATAAAGCACCCAAAGATCTCTACTCTTACGAAGTTTTGTTAAGCTGACATTATTTTTGCAAAAATAAAAAACAAAAAAAAACGGTTTTTTTCATTTTTCTCCAACATTTTAAGGTTATGTTAAAAATGACATTAAAAAAATGTTTAGATACTTTTATGACCTATGACTTTTATGTATGTCACGTTTTCTCCAACGTCAACTTTCGCCGGATATCACAATAATACGATTCCTTGCCCCTTTTTACCCCCACAAACCTAACCAGAAACGCACCTGCTCACACATTTATTTTTTTTTTAACTTCGTTTTTCGCCGCTCTACAATTTTTAATGCTTTAGCTAATGATTTTTTTTCTCTCAAAGTGCAATTTGACTGGTCGATAAGCAGAGAACTAAAATAAAACAAAAAGGAAAAAAGTCCTACTATAATCTTAATTGGCTGCAGAGCGATTAACTAACTAACTTCGTAAGTAAGTGCATAATTTGGAAATTTCGTGCTTGTCGGGCCATATGAAACAGAAAAATGAGAAACCTTCTTTGTATTTAATTATGTAAATAGCTAACCCTTCTACCTAGTGCAATATATGAGGACCGCAGTTTGACAATGGATTCTAGCTAACAAAAGGTCACAGATTAACGATCTGGATATTGCCAAGCCAGGTTTTGGTCCAATTTTTTTATCCCTCCTGCTCTTATAGCCGTGTTCGAATTTCTGAAAATTTAACTAACTTGACACATTGAAGCTACAATTGTAACGTGTCATTTTTACGTTTAAGGCAACGTTACATATTTGTTTATTCAGGTAAATAATCAAGGCTCTTCGACTCGTCTTTCTGTACACAAATTAAGGGTATTTTATAGAGCTAGGTTTGGAGGTTATATAATGTCTAGGAAGTTACCTTAAAAGTAGGCATTCCATCGAATTACTGTGGACACTACGCACATCGCATTATCTGGACATCGTAATTGGAATTTAAGATCACAGTTCTTTAAAAATCACATAAAAACTTTCGATTGTTTTGTTTACCTGCATTTTCGTAATTTTATTTGACGTTCATGAAATTAAACAGCTGGGGAATGGCGGCGTTGCCGCATCACAAATGGTTTCAGTAACAGGAAGGAAACATTTAGATGAACATTTCATTCCCTTACGTTTATTTTCGAGGATATTGGGACAATCCGAACCTCATATCCTTCACGGATTAGCTAGTTTTGATAGCACGAAAACATATTTAGGTTCACGGTTTGACCAGTAACAACCGAGGCTCCGCCCACTTTGATATCTTTATTAATTTGATGAGGAGAAGATAAAATAAATACGAGTTATGCACTTTTGTAAATGGGAGATAAACGAGGGATAAAAACCAAGACTAAAAGAATAAACGAAATCGTCTGAGTTAACATCTGAACACTCTTGTGCCGAGTTTAAGCAGTAGTTCAGTGTGTATTTTTAGGTTCAGGTTCAGAAACAACTTTATTAATGTAGAAATGTTTTACAAAAATGGCGTCAAACCATATGAATCTTAGAGAAAACATTTATAAAGAGCAAAGGAAACTTTTGCCTAAGACTGTAAATAAAATACAACTAAATTCTACACTCAGTATAGCTTTACTCATATGGGAATTGGTTGAGTGTTCGAATATTCCTGGGTTTGATGCAAGCTCTGATCTCCAGTAATTGATTTTACAGTTGATGGTTTCAATGCTGAGCTTCTTATACTCCGTCTGGTTATTTTCCTTCTACTTGATATGTTGGCAGGGGTCCGGTAGGCAAATGTTCGGTCTATGTATGGAGGGTGTCTCGATGTCCTTGTTATAAAAATTTCAACCGTGGAAATAGATCCGACAACACCTCAATGCGCGTTTTACGTATTTTTCAATACGCCCTTGGTCGGTGCTGGCCCCTATATACCGGTATGGAACTATTGGTGTATTTCCTCATTGGTTAGTTTGAAAACCGCGGGTTTTTCTTCCAGTCTTGCCACCGGAGGTAGAGATTTTTTGGCGAAAAAGTTTTTTTTTATAAATAGGTTTGCATCCTTTATTTGAATTTAACCGGGAAGATTAGGTTGGTACTATTGCGTTTTACTGTCCCCACTCCCCACCAAATGTACGAACGGTTTCCGGTGGCTTCATTTTTTTGTTCTCGACGGAGTGCCTGCTCTCTTCCTAAAGAATTTTGGCTGGGCTGGTGGCCGTCTTGTGGTGTCGCCATTGTTTTGTGGTTATTGGCATTGCAGTAGTTGCAAATTATACCAAAGACGGTATAATTGTGAGCCGTCGTGTTTTAGGCGTAATCTAAAGTGACGCTCATACCCTTTTGAAGGGGATTTAAGTCAGCCTACGCCTTTCTACGGGAAATAAGAGCAGTGGTAAGTTCGATTTTATTTTTTTCATTTTTTTATTATTTGAGGACTCTTCAAGATAATATTTGCCTCCTAAATTGTAATTATTTTTCGTGTGAAATGTACTTTTTTTTGACAAAAGACGTGGGGAATTTTTGGCGTTTTTATATTTTTCTTTTAACCACGTGTTGGATAAAAACTATATATTGTTTTTCTCCTTTGTCTACAGCCCTGTCCATTCCATCGACAGCTGTGCTGGACGCTGGTGGGAAGCCGGACGAGCCAGTTGTAACCCTGGGAAAGGTACGTTAGGGTTATTTTAGTTCATCTGTTTAAATCTGCTTTATTTTATTGAGTCGACATGGGGTTCTCGATTTAAATTACTCGGTGTAGGGGAACTTCGTGCAAAATAGACGAATTCCAGGAAACTGAAACATTTTATTTTCCACAGGGTTTTACGCTCGGGGCAAGGAACCAACAACATTTTGACCACCATGTGCTGCCCTAGTACCATGTGCTAAGGGATCTTTAGGGGAGGCGCGAGCAAACCAGAGCAGCAGTAGCAGGAGAACAACACCATGTTTTAGAGGAATGTCGGAGTACACCACTTCCAGGTTTACACAATAAAACACATTTTTATTTAATCACAAGATAATCAAAGGACCAAGGTAGGAGCAAGTAGACATTTAGTTATAATCTTTTCATATAAATTTTCAATATAATTTAGACATAATCTATCCATATAAATTTTCAATATAATTTTAACACTTCTTGTGAACGCAAGATAAAGGTATGACGTCATGACCACCATTTTGCGGCATAACTATTTTTATTGTACAATTGGAAAAGCCCTGCTAGTTTGTTCCAACTTGGATTCTTTACCTATGATAATTTCTATTTTACCCCCTAGATTTCAATTTAAAATATACAAGATGAACTAAATCTTTGTGTTATTTGTGCAACCCAATGACCAACTTTGCGGAGACAAAAGAGAGATGAGATTATATGTTTTAGCGGTTTCTTTACACTGTTTTACCTCATGGGGTAGATCTCGGACTGGGTTGCTGTCTGTCTCATTCTACCTAGCGTAGAATGACGACAGCAGATATTTGGTCCAGATCTCCCCTATGACGGAATAATTTTGGAAGTATATATATATTTTTTTAACAATCATTTATATAATTGAGTCTCACACTACTGACTCAGATGTAGGTACACTATGACCTGTTAAAGGAGTCCCTCTACCTGTAAAGTGCTCCTATTTTTGTCATCTTAACTCAATCTTTTAGAATTTTATTCTGTTTATTAGTCAATTTTTTTGGTTTTTTTAATTACACAAATACTCTGGAAGCCTCGGAAATAGGTAGAATTTCATTGTTTAGCTACAACGTTTGGGTTGAACTGTATTTTATTTAAGAACTTCTTTGTAAAACATTGGTATTAAATAATGTGGCGCACTTAAAATTTTCTTATTTCTGAACCCCCCTTCTCCACTGTATAAAAGTTAACGGGCATATCAATGTTTTACCTAGCTGGAAAATACAGTTCTGCTTCCAGATATTTGTTTAATTATTCAGTGGTTTTGTTGTGTCACAAGCTGGTAAATTGGTATTATTCTAATTACAGTGTCACAAAATGGCAGCAACGTCTTTAAGCTGCCACAAATGGCATCCAACGCATTTTAATAAGGCCACACAATAACAGAGAAATAAATCAAAAATGTGTAAAATCCAACCTAAATAAAAATTTTGTTAGTTTGTTAAATCTTAGCTGCAAAAACCTCCAAAAACCCTCCTGACCACCCAAAACCTGAGATTTTGAGGTTTTCTTAAAATTTTCTCGAAAACTAAGCTTCTTAAGAAAAAATACTCTGCCAATCTATGGGCACCTAAGCTCACACTGGATACTATAGTTATAGTGTATCTACGTGAAAGCTAATATAACTAAAAACTGAAGTATATTTTATTGAACTCCAGACTCAATTACCTTTCGTTTGATAACACACAAGCCATGTTTTGACTTAAACTCTAATTTTTCAAATCTACCCCCACCCTTTTTTAAAAACTAAAATGTATTTTGTTTAACTCCAGACTCAATTACCTTTCGTTTGATATCACACACGCCGTATTTCCACTTAAACACTAATTTTTGAAATTTACCTTCACCCTTTTTTTTAAATAAATTAAAATGTATTTTGTTTAACTCCAGACTTAATTACCTTTCGTTTGATATCACACACGCTATATTTTTACATAAACTCTACTTTTTGAAATCTACCCCCACCCTTTTATTTAGGTTGTGTTCGGTGGATTTTGTTCATTTAATTAAATGGGACCATCTCGACTCAAAACCCAGCCTGGGTACCAAATTTCATTAAAATCGGGCAAGCCGTTTTTGAGTTATGCGCGTTGGTCGTTACAGACAGACATACAGACACACAGACAGACAGACATACAGACAGACAGACAGACAGACAGACAGACAGACAGACAGCGCAACAAAAAAGTTTCAAAATCATCTGAAACGCAAAGATATATAAAAATTTTTGAAATCGGAGCAACTTTTTTTTTCTCGAAAAAATTAGGATCACCATAGCTCACACTACTATAGTATAGTAGTAGTGTGAGCTAATATGCAATTAGCTTTATTATAGACAACAAAATTTTCTTTTCAGCGGTATATTAGTCAATGAGGTATGACCAATGACAAACTCTTGAGCGGCGTCCGTTTATTGAGGTGATGTAAAAAAGTTAAAAAAAGAAACATGTTTATTACATGATTTACCCGATTTTCTTGAAAACTAAGCTCTCTATGAAAAATTAGGTTATATAGTCAATTGTAGACAATGAAGTTTTCATTAAAACGGTGTATAACAAGGTAAGATTACTTTTATTTACAACAATTTAGGGTCGTCCGTAAATTACATCAATTTTGACAAATCACTAAACTTATCGATTATTAATCTTACTTCGTGATACAGCAGCTAAAATAAAAACATGTGACAAACAGGTGGTTTTTTATTTTTTTAAAATTTTCTCAATAAACGGACGCCGCTGGAAAGTTTGGTATTAGTCTGACCGCACTAGCTTGAACTTTATTAAAAAGACAATTTTATTTTCTACAATAAAGTGTTTAATATTTTTTTCCTAAAAAGCTTAATTTTTGAGAAAATTGGGTGATTTTTCAAAATTGAGGTAATTTACGGAAGCCCCTTAATTGTTATAAACAAAACTAATCCTGCCCTATTATACACCGTTTAAAAGGAAATTTTATTGTCTACAACCGACTTTAGGACACAATTTTTAATGGAGAGCTTGGTTTTCAAGAAAATCAGGGAAAATAGGTAATATGCATGTTTCTTTTTTTCATTTTTTTTGCATTACCTCAATAAACGCTGGAGTTTGTATTTGGTCGTTTCCCACTGACTTGTATATCGTTGAAAAGGAAATTTTATTGTCTACAATAAAGGTAATGACATATTTTTTACTAAGATGCTTAGTTTTTAAGAAAATTTGAAGAAAACATAAAAATTTTAGGTTTTGGGGGGTCTAGGGGATTTTTGGGGGTTTTTTTCAGCTAAAATTTAAAAAAAGAATATAATTTTATTTTTAGGTTAGGTCTTACACATTTTTTATTCATGTATCTGTCATTGTGGCTTTAGAGCATCAACATAGTTAAATTTTCAGAAATTCGAACACGACTATAAGAGGAGGGTAAATGAAAAAAAATTGGACCAAAACTTGGCTTGGCAACACCCAGATCGTTAATCTGTGACCTATTCTCAGCTAGAATCCACTGTCAAAGTGCGGTCCTCATATTTTGCATACTCAACTACCTACAGCGCCTGCACTAACCTTAAAAATATGTATAAGAGGTGTGCCAGTCGTTCGGTCAGGCCAGTGTTTGGAACCATAGTCAATTTATTATTTGAGGGGTCCATATGCCACAGAAGAATTAAAACCCGTCTTTGTATTTAGTGATGTAGATGAGTTTCGGCCTTAAATATTACTGCATGAGGTGTGCCAGTCCTTTGGTCAAGCAGATGTTAGGCAGCAAAGTGAATTTTTTATTTAAGAGTCCACATGACATATAAAAATTAAAAACCATGTTGGTACTTAGTGGTGTAGGTTAAGTTTATCGTTAAATATAATTATAAGTGGTGTGTCAGTCCTTCAATCAGGCTGATGTTTGGCAGTATAGTCAATTTAGTATTTGAGGATCCATATGACACAAAGTAATTAAAAACCTTCTTCCTTTTTAATGATGTAGATAACTTTGAGCTTCAAGGATACTTATAGGACGTGTGCCAGTCGTTCTGTCAGGCGAATTTTTGGCACCATAGTCATTTTATTATTTAAGGGTCCATATGACAAACAATAATAAAAAACTTTCTTGATATTTAGTGATTTAGATAAGTTCAGCTTCAATTATAAATATAGGAGGTGTGCCAGACCTTCAATCAGGCTGATGTTTGGAAGCATAGTCAACCTAGTATTTGACGGTCCATATGACACACAGTAATTAAAAACCGCCTTGCTTTTTAATGATGTAGATGACTTTGAGTCTCAAGTATAATTATAGGACGTGTGCCAGTCGTTCTGTCAGGCAAATTTTTGGTACTATAGTTATTTTATTATTTTAGTGATATAGATAAGTTCAGCCTCAATTATAAATATAGAAGGTGTGCCAGTCCTTTGGTGAGGCAATTTATTATTTGATGATCCATATGACACACAATAATTAAAAATCATATTGCTATTTTGGCGTGTAGATGAGTTTCAGCCTCAAATATATTTATAGGAGGTGAGCCTGTTCTTAGATCAGGCGGATGTTTGGCAGCATAGACAATTTAGTTTTGTCATGTGCCCAGCTTATAGTAAATGTAGGTCCGGCAGCATAGTTATTTTAGAATTCTAATAGATTCTACACCAGGCCGTGGGTATAAATGTTTTATTTTTCTAAAGAACTTGAAATGTAACTATATTCCAATACATTACTGGGTTTGCTACGGTTGTGTTGTAAACATACTGTTACAAATTTAAGTTATTTAAATTTTATAATTGGAATTTATTTAGGTTTAGTGTAGTATTAGGTTGATTTATCTTAAGGTTGTATTCTTAGTCTAGGTTTTAGTTGCGTTATCTGTGACTTGCGGTCGCAATAATACGAGAACTTTCCGGACGTCGAAGGCTGCCGGAAAGTTCGAGAGAGATGGACGATCCTATATATAGGGCCGGGGTCGCGCACCAGGCAGTCAGTCAAAGATAACCAATGGTAGTGATCGCTAGATGTTAACGCGAAGTTAATAGGCGTATTAAAGTAGTGAATTATTAGCAAGTTATTCGTAAGTTTAAGTGCGTGTTTTTGTACATAATTTGTCGGAATAAATTGACGTATCGTTTTCAACAATTGCGAGTTTTAATTGTTGTGGAGAACCCGTAACAATTGGTGTCAGAAGTGAGATTAAAAGAAATAAATAGTGCAAAGATTATCCTTACACAGTACCACCGGCTAGGACAATTAAAAAGAAGAACAGTAAGTGATTTTGCCAGAATATTCGGAACTGAATAGTGCAAAGACCACCGTATATGACAATTGGACAGAAAAACAGTAAGTGATTTTTCCAGAATATTCGAAGAAGTTCGATATTGTTTTATTCAAAAACCAAAAGAGATATTTAAGAACCGACTTCGACATTAACTTTACAGTCCAAAAATTGATAATTAGAGAGATTTTCTAGAATATTCTATCTTTCTTCTACGACGCTCTATTCAAAAACCAGAAGAAATATCCAAAAAGCGACTTTGACATTAGCTTAGTAATTTCAAAAGTAAGAACTAAAAAGAATTTCTAGAAGATTCTATAACATTCTACGACGTTCTGTTCAAAAATTAGAAGAGATATACAAATACCGACCGACATTAGTTTAGTTATTTCAAAAGTAAGAATTAGAAAGAATTTCTAGAATATTCCATAACATTCTACGACGGTCTATTCGAGAACCAAAAGAGATAATCAAAAAGTGACTTCTACATTTGCCTAGTAGCAGAAAGAGTAGCAATTACCAGTATATTCCAGAACATTCCATTAGGTTCTATTTAAGAATTGGAAGAGATATTGAAAAACCGACTTCGACATTCGCTTTGTAGCCCTAAAATACACGTTTTAAGTGATTTATCACGAAGTTGATGCTTACTAGACAAAGATCGGCCAAGATGGAAGATTTAACTAAAATGATGCAGGCTCTAGCAGCTCAAATAGCTCAAAACCAGGGCGATATGAAACACACCATGGATGACATGAAACAGACCATTGAACAAAACCAGAACGCCATGCAGGAAAACTTTGACGAAATAAAGAGCAACTCCGAACAGCTGAGAGAAGAGTTTAAGACTGCAACCGAAGATCTTAAGGAAGAAATAACTCAAAGAATGCATAGTGTGGAACAAAAGGTACAAAATAAATTGCAGAATGTAGAAGAAAAGGTACATAATGTTGAAAAAAAGGTACAGAATGTTAGGGAAGAAGTTTTTCAAACCATGGAAGAAAAATTCGAGGACGTGTCAAAACAGCTTATACAGCTCCAAAAAGAACACAACAAAATGAACCATACATTAAGCCTCCAAATTTTGATGGTACGTCTTCCTGGTCTACCTACAAACAACAATTTGAAGCTGCCGCCGCTGCAAATAGTTGGAACGATGACGAAAAAGCTAGAGCTTTGTTAGTAGCTCTACGAGAACCTGCTCTTGGACTTTTACGGTCTATTCCAGCGGAACAAAAACAGAGTTACAATGCTTTAGTGGCAGCTTTAGAAAGAAGATATGGAGATGAACATTTAAGAAATTTGCATTGGTCAGAATTAAATATTCGCCAACAAAGAGCAGGGAAGTCATTACAAGAGTATGAAGCGGATATCAGGAGGCAGATGTACTTGGCTTACCCAGAAATGCCAGAAAATTACAGAGATCCCTTTACGGTAGATCGCTTTATTAACGGCTTGCGAGACACGGACTTAGCAAAGTTACTTCGTCGAGAACGCTTCCATAACAGCAGTGAAGTGTTGATTCGAGCCCTTGAAATTGAATCATCAAATAATATGTCCAGGCCAACAGTAAGAGCTGTTTCAATTCAGGAGGGAGAAGAAATGAGCACTGGAGAGGAGGTCAACTTAAAAACGCTAAACCAACTGTTTCAGTCACTGATAGAGAAGATTGATTCTTTGAAAGAAAGCAGACGATCCCCTCCAAATGTAAAGTGTTTCAGATGCGGACATACAGGGCATATTCAACGCGATTGTCGTGTCCAAATGAGGTCTCGCTCACCATCTAGTGGGACAGAGTACCGAAGAAGAGATCAGGAACACTAAAACTAGTCAACGCAGAGGGGCGGGTGTTGGCTAATGGGAATTTAGCCCCCAAAATTTACTCTATCAAGAGCTTAAAACATACTGCTGACAGTCTTAACATCGACGGACTTATTAATGGAAGAAAAGTTAATATAACAGTAGACACTGGTGCTGCCATATCATTGCTTAAGTTCAAAATTGCAACGAGATATAAAATTCGACCAACAGAAAAGAAAATAACACTTAAGACTGTGACTGGAGAATCCGCCGACGTGTTGGGGCAGACAGACATAGACCTACAGCTGGGGAGGTTGAAGATTCGCCACTCGGTATTAGTTGCAGACATAGAAGACGAATTTATTTTGGGAATGGACCTGATAAGTAAACATGGATTTGCGTTTGATAATAAACTTAATACCCTAAGATTTGGGAACGAAGAGTTCATTTTGTCAAATAGTCACATCAATAAAGAACCAATAAAGGTGGTGGCAGTATGCACAACAAGACTAGTCGGTAACAGTGAGACCATAATTTTTGGGAGGCTAGAAAGTAAAACATCAAGCTGCGTCGGACTCATAAGCCAACAAAACACACCCAACACCTACCTCGTTGCAAAATCACTAGTTAAAACCGATAAAGACATCCCGATTAGAGTCGCCAATATTTTCCCAAATAGTGTCAAAATTAATAAGGGGAGGTGGTGGTAGCATTATTTGAACCAGTACAGAAAGTAACAAGATGTGAAGAGCCAACTTCCGAGGATACAAGCAAGTTACCAATGGAGGTACTTCAGCAATTTGAGTCAACTTGGCAACATCTCACTCCAGAAGAATTTAGTAAAGCGAGAGTTTATAGAAGAACAAAGTAAAATCTTCGAAACCAGGAGTAGTTCGGGACGCACAAACCTTATTCAACATGCTATCAACACTGGCGATGCCCAACCGATAAGACAGCCCCAAGAAGACTACCAATGGCCAAGCAAGAAGAAGTTCACAATCTCATTAATAAAATGCTCAGCGACGGTGTTATTGAAGAGTCGTCAAGTCCTTGGTCATCTCCTGTGGTGTTGGTCTCTAAAAAGGATGGAAGTACTAGATTTTGTGTCGACTACAGGAAACTTAACGATGTGACCAAGAAAGATAGTTACCCACTGCCAAGAATAGACGACACATTAACAACGTTGGCAGGATTATATTAGTTTTCTACTCTTGACCTGAAAAGTGGGTATTGGCAAGTAGGAATCTTTGAAAGAGATAAAGAGAAGACTGCATTCTCTGCTGGAAGTGGACTTTATCAGTTTAATGTGATGCCATTTGGCCTGTGCAATGCCCCAGCTACATTTGAAAGACTAATGGAAGTCGTTCTACGAGGCCTTACTGGGAAAACCTACCTAGTCTATTTGGATGATGTCATAGTAATGGGGAAATCATTTCAAGATCATCTAGATAATTTACGAGAAGTATTCTCAAGAATCAGGAACGCAAATCTTAAACTGAACTCAAAGAAATGTTTTCTGTTCCAAGAAAAAGTTGAGTTCCTGGGTCACGTCGTTTCCCGAGAAGGCATCCATACCGACGAAAAGAAGTTACAAGCAATAAAAGAATCAACCTCGTGACAAACATGAATTGAGAAGCTTTTTGGGTCTGTGTACATACTACAGACGATTTGTAGAAGGATTCGCCAAAATAGCGTCTCCATTACATAGACTTACAGAAGATAAAGCTTCTTACAGATGGAATACTGAATGTGACCAAGCATTTAGAAGACTGAAGGCAGCATTATGTTCTAGTCTGATTCTCGCATATCCTATTCCAAAAGGTAAATTCATATTAGATACTGATGCGAGCAACGATGGCATAGGAGCAGTACTCTCCCAAGTACAAGATGGAGAAGAACGGGTCATCGAATTTTTCAGCAAAAAGCTATCCAAACCAGAGAGAAATTATTGTGTTACCAGAAAGGAGCTCCTAGCCATCATTAAATCCGTAGATCACTTTCACAAATATCTCTATAGATAAGAGTTTCTGATTAGAACGGATCATGCTGCGTTACAGTGGCTCATGAAAATGAGACAACCTGAGGGACAAGTCGCGAGATGGATAGAAAAGCTACAACAATACCATTATCAAATTAAGCACCGAGCGGGAAGGGTGCATAATAATGCGGATGCATTGTCCAGAGGACCTTGCCCTGAGGATTGTAAACATTGCAGGAAAATTGACCAGAAAGAAGGAATTACCTACGTGCGCCAGATAAAGTTAGAACCAGATGAAGAATGGATGCCGGCTTCGATTAGAACCACACAACTTAACGACAAAGATGTAGGGCCTATCTTGCGACTGAAAGAAGATAACAAGCCACGACCATCATGGCAAGATATCGCAAACCAAGGGGTGATATTCAAATCACTGTGGGCACAATGGGATTCACTGATAGTAGAGGAAAACATCCTTAAACGTGCCTGGGAAAGTGCCGATGGCCTTACTGTGGTTAATCAAGTAGTGGTTCCTAGGAGCATAGTAGACAATATAGTGGCCGAATGCCATGGTGGAAAATCAGGCGCACACCTAGGCATAAATAAAACCATGGACAAAATTCGAAACCGATTTTATTGGGTCAATTACTTTCAAGATGTGAAAAACTGGTGCCGCCGATGTTCGACTTGTGCAGCCAGCCAAGGCCCCAAAACAAGGTCCAGAGGTCAAATGAAACAATATAACATAGGTCTGCCATTCGAACGCATTGCTATTGATGTGGCCGGACCGTTTCCAGAAACTAAAAAGGGCAACAAATACATCCTTGTTGTCATGGATTACTTTAGCAAATGGCCAGAAGTTTTTGCTTTGCCTAACCAAGAGGCCGCTACAGTTGCAGAAGTTCTGGTAAATGATGTTTTCAGCCGATTTGGCATTCCTTTGGAACTACATTCAGATCAAGGAAGAAACTTTGAATCAAAGCTCTTCCAGAATCTCTGTGACCTTTTAGGAATACATAAAACACGGACTACGGCTTTACATCCGCAGTCAGATGGCATGGTTGAAAGATTTAATAAAACAATAGAAGAACATCTGTGCAAAGTTGTTGATGAGCACCAAACAGATTGGGACCAATATATTCCATTGTTTTTGATGGCCTATAGAACCGCCATTCACAATACGACAGGAGCTACTCCATCTACTATCCTGTTTGGTAGAGAACTGCGTTTACCATGTGATATCATGTTTGGTTCACCTGAAGAAGCACACTTAGAGGTTAATGACTATGTCGAACGTTTAAGGCAAAAGCTGCACGATATCCATGAAGTGGTTAGAGAGCCAATAGAAATAGCCAGTGAGCGCATGAAAGCGAGATATGACCTGAAAGCAAACTCTTCAGGGTTCAAAGAGAATGATCAAGTCTGGCTATACAATCCTCAACGCAAGAAAGGAAGATCACCTAAGTTGACACCACCATGGGAAGGGCCTTATAAAGTTGTTAAGAGAATTAATGATGTAGTCTACCGAATCCAGAGAAGCCCGAAGTCCAAGATGAAAGTTGTTCATCTAGACAGACTAAAACCTTACCTGGGAAATGTTGATCGAGACGATCAAACCTGAAGAGGAGGATAGTGTTACAAATTTAAGTTATTTAAATTTTATAATTGGAATTTATTTAGGTTTAGTGTAGTATTAGGTTGACTTATCTTAAGGTTGTATTCTTAGTCTAGGTTTTAGTTGCGTTATCTGTGACTTGCGGTCGCAATAATAAGAGAACTTTCGGACGTCGAAGGCTGCCGGAAAGTTCGAGAGAGATGGACGATCCTATATATAGGGCCGGGGTCGCGCACCAGGCAGTCAGTCAGAGATAACCAATGGTAGTGATCGCTAGATGTTAACGCGAAGTTAATAGGCGTATTAAAGTAGTGAATTATTAGCAAGTTATTAGTAAGTTTAAGTGCGTGTTTTTGTACATAATTTGTCGGAATAAATTGATGATGATCGTTTTCACCAATTGCGAGTTTTAATTGTTGTGGAGAACCCGTAACAATACTAAAATTTTGCTGGCTCGTTGCTATAAAATACTAAGCTTAAATAATACCTAAAGTGAGTGCAAAATGTCAACGTAACTTACCGCAGTACAAGTAAGTGATTTGCACAAATCCCTTATACAGCATCCTAAAAGCTAATAAACACCGTCAAGAAAATTTATCAATATAACCTCAAATTGATGCATGTTTATAATATCCTTGCGAATACCTATATGGATCACCTTCGCCACCTATCGATCACCTGCCAAACTTATAATTTGAATATTAGGTTAAAACAAGAGTACCTGTAATCTAAGCCGCCACCCACCTGGAGGCCGGTATAATTAACAGGTGTACGCCTACCTACTGATATCACAGAATACCGCCTACAAAACACTAACGTCCAGTTAGACAAGAAACCTAACATCACGCTTTGGAAGTTTTAACGATTCGACCGTTGAAACTGCTAAAAATCTCTTGCTGGACCTTGCAAAAGTATCGGTACCAAAACTTAAATTCAGGATATTCTCTAAATTTTCAGGGAGACAGACCCGGACAAACTACCAACATTCGCTGTAGTTAACCTCTCTGCGTTGCGCCCAATAACATTTGACTATATTGACGCGTCAACATTACTTAAAGATATAACATAAGTGAAATTTGAGCTGGAAAAATTTAAACAAACATACGTCATTGACAGTCAAAATACCAGCCAAAAAATTACTTGTCTTGAAACGGAGGTCAAAGGAATATCGGCAATGGATACTTCCTCCAAAATAATACGGGGCCGCCCCTTTGGGGGTACCAGAATCCTATGGCATAAAAAGTTTAGCACCATTGTTAAACCTATAGACTGTAAGAACTGTAGACTATCCGCCGTAACCCTAGTTAACTCTGTAAGAATAACCCTAATCTGTTGTGTATATATGCCTGTTTGCATCGACGAAAATATTCCAGAATTCATAAGCATCCTCGGAAATGTCGCAGCGATAATCGACGAAATAAGTCCTACAGATATTTTTATTATGGGAAACTTAAATGCCGACCCAAATAAATTATTTTTCCCAGAGTTAACAGCTTTTTGTCAAGATCAAAATCTTATACTTTATGACACAAATCACTGGGATGCTTCTTCATTTACTTTTACAAGTGCCGCACATAGTACTACCTCGTGGTTGGATCACATATTAATATCCACTTCACTTGAAGAAGTCATCATTGACTCCAAAGTTATTCTAGATATCATCCCCTCGGATCATCAGCCCATAATGCTAAGGATTAACTTAAAGAAACTTCCACAAATGATTTCCCAATCTGAAAATAATGGGAACCCGTATAAGTGGAAAGTCGAATATAGCAACCTATTAGATATTTATCAACAAAACTTGGATCACTGCCTTGATAATATACAACTTCCGATATGGTCTGGATGCACGAACGAAAGCTGCACTAACGCATCACACTTAAGCCCCCTGGATGAGTTTTTTCAAAATTTAAGCAATGCTATAAAAACGGCTCACGAAAAATCTTTTAAAATCTCACCACACCGAACCAGAGCCCATAATACGGATGGATGGTCAGAAGAACTAAGGCAAGAATATAATAAATAAATAAATAATAAATAATATCTTTATTTGCAACAATAAGTAGTAATCGGGTTTACACAGTATGAAAGAGCATAAGGCAGTTGCAAAAAGGAGCTAAAAACAATTTTACAAACTGATCTAAGTTTAGCCCCTGACAAAATAGATTAAAATACTTTTCATTTTCTTAAATAATCCTAAACTATATCTTTAAAAAAAAATACGATAAATAATAAATAAATAATAAATTATAATGCTAAATAATAAAAGGTTAAAGACAAAAAAAAATCCTAAAAATAGAGAAACATATATTCTTTGGCAGCAAAGTCAAATATTTGAAAAAGTTATGATTATCAATAAATAATATATAATCAATAATAATTTGTAAAAAAAACTTGACAAATAATTTTAAAATTAAAAAAAAAAAATAAAACAATAAAAAATAAAACAATGCAAGCAAAACAGAGTTGGTGCTAATTGCTAGTGTTAAATAGATAATTTTTAAAAAAATTTTTGTACTGAAATGATTTTAGAGATTTAGCTTTTTTTGGGATAGTGTTGTATAATTTTGATATATTATAACCTCTTTCAAAAAAGGCGGAGCGACGGGCTGGTACTATTATATAATGTTGATGTCTTGATCCGAGGGAGTACTTATTTGAGCGAAATTTAATTTTTTCGTATAAATAAGGTGGTTGCTTTGTATTAATGATTTTGTGAAAAAGACAAAGTGAGTGCAGCGTTCTTCTTTGTTTCATGGATAACCAATTTGCGTCTTTTAGTTTGTGAGTCACTCTGTCGTATTTCCTGACACCATAGATATATCTCAAACAGCACCTCTGCACTTTTTGAATCCGACTAAATCCACTGCGTCAAGACAGGGTCGTAAACTACATTTGCGTAATTAAAATGACTTAAAACTAGCGTGTCTGTTAATTTAATTTTTAGTTTTTTTGGTAAGATTTGGCGACTTGGATAAAGCATTTTCAAAGTATAGTATGCTTTTTGTAGACACTTGTTGACGTGTAGCTTAAACCTTAACTTTTCATCAAAATAAAGGCCTAGATTTTTAGCGCTGGTTACCTTATCTATTGTTTCGCCATTTATTTTAATGCTCATTGGACTATTGGATTTTCTTCCAAATATTAAAAAATTGGACTTTTTTGGATTTATGATTAAATTATGTGATTCAGAAGCTTCGATCAATCTTTGGAGGTCCTCATTTATTTCCTTTTCTGCAGTGATGTAGTTTTCTTTTTTAAATGATTTTTTCATTTGTGTGTCGTCGCACTATCGTTTTGAAGAACAGTTTTCAATGCATGATGTAATTTGTGTAGTATAGATATTAAAAAGGATAGGAGAAAGAATTGAGCCCTGAGGAACTCCGCTAATAATTTTTAAGTATCCTGAGCGCCCCTGCGACGTCTCCACAAATTGCGACCTACCTCGTAATTGAGTTTTAAGTAGATTAATTGCATTATTAGAGAAGCCCGCAAAATGTAGGACACCGAAGAGGAGCTCGTGGTTCAGTCTATCAAAAGCTTTTGAATAGTCCAGTAGAATCAACGCTGTTGTATCACCTCTATCTGTTGCGCAGGCAATATCGTCCGTTATGTCGAGAAGTGCAGTAGTGCAACTATAGCCTGGCCTAAAACCTGATTGGCTGGATGTATAATTTCATATTTTTCCAGATGTTGTCTTATTTGGTCATTCATTGGCTTCTCTAGAATTTTTGACAGAACTGGAAGAACACTGATTGGTCTTAAATCATTAAAGCTCTTAGGCTGAGATGTCTTAGGCAGAGATATTACTCGAGATACTTTCCATAATTCCGGAAAGACCCCCTCTATCAAGATGCGGTTACAACTAAGGAAAAGCATGTTAAGATTTATGCCGTCCGCCTCCGTGGACATAGATTTATTGGACAAAAGGTGCCCCTCCAGTTTACCTTCCGTCATAGCAACAAACTCAAAAAGATGTTCAAATTCCGTTTTATGGTTATTAAGATAAAAGTTAACTTGATCTTGGTTAATGGTAGAGTTGCTTGAAGCGGCTTGCAAGAAGTAATTGTTAATTTCATTGGGTTTATTTAGATTTGTAGGTATTTCATTTGTTGATTTTTTTGTGTAAATATCGTATTCTTTTAATTTATTCCAGAGGAATTTTGGACTATTATTTTGTCTTAAAGCTCTTTTTTTCGTTTTTAATTGCAGTGTTAACCTGGTTGCGTATTTGTTTATAGTAATTCCAGTTTTGTTCGTTGTTTGTTTTTTTACATCTCCCAAAAGCCCCGTTTTTCAATTTTATCATTTCTTTTATCGTGTGGGTGAGCCACCCAGGGTTCTTTTATGGGGATTAGGATAAAAGTTAACTTGATCTTGGTTAATGGTAGAGTTGCTTGAAGCGGCTTGCAAGAAGTAATTGTTAATTTCATTGGATTTATTTAGATTTGTAGGTATTTCATTTGTTGATTTTTTTGTGTAAATATCGTATTCTTTTAATTTATTTCAGAGGAATTTTGGACTATTATTTTGTCTTAAAGTATGTTCAAAAAAGCTCTTTTTTTCGTTTTTAATTGCAGTGTTTACCTGGTTGCGTATTTGTTTATAGTAATTCCAGTTTTGTTCGTTGTTTGTTATTTTACATCTCCCAAAAGCCCTGTTCTTCAATTTTATCATTTATTTTATCGTGTGGGTGAGCCACCCAGGGTTCTTGATCTAAAAACTGTTTTAATAAGTCCCTGTCGATATTTTTGTAGTCCCTAAAAGTAATTGTTTCAGCATGGCGCTGCATTTTATTACTTATAGAGCAGTGTACTAATGAATGACCGGCAATGAAAGAGCAGTCCTTCACACCTGTGCTAAACTTTTCCTGTTCTCTAGATATGAGAATATGATCGATCAAGGTACTGGAGTTTGCTGTTATTCTTGTTGGTTCCGTAACTATTTGTTTAAGATTAAAAATATCAATTAGTTCATTGTATTTTTCTGTGTAACTTGTTTGCTTGAATAAGTCGATGTTTAAGTCGCCTCCACAAATAACTTGATAATTCGAAAATTGTTCCAACAAGGTTTCAAAAACATTAAAAAAGTCTGCATGACTCCCCTTAGGGGGTCTATACAGGGTACCAATTATATAAGTATCCTTGAGTAACTTAACTTTTATCCAAAGTTGTTCCAGGACCTCAAATCGACCAGTATCCATCACCTCAAAATCAAGTTTTTTGTTTATATAGACCACGAGGCCAGAACACCTTCTTCCCACATCTTTCCTTATCAATAAATAGTTTGGAATTGTTAAGATGGTGAGTAAGAGGCCGTCTTTACTCCCCTTGGGGCTCACAAGTGTATTTACTTATTATTTAGTTTAGATGCTAAAGGTTGCTATTCCGGAAGACAAGTGTTTTTATTTTTTACAAGTATTTTTTCCCTTTTGATTATATTATTAGGACTTTCTTGCATTAATGTAACAATAATTATTATAATTTATAGCTACGAACTTCATTGTTATAGAGATTGTAAAATTTCTTAGAAACAATAAAGAAAACTTGAAACTTGAACTTGAATTGTTACGATGGTATTTGGGATATTATCCGTTAAAAAGCTTTCAGATATTCCCAAGATGTCATATTTTTCATTTTCAAGGATCCTTTTAACACTAGCAAAATTGGCGGGTAATGATTTAACATTTAAAAATCCAACTCTAAGTTTATTCATTTTGGGAAAGGATAGTTAATTCTAAAATCACTGCTTTGCTGCTGATATTTAAACCTACGCTACGATACAAAACAGGATTTCGCGACAGGATTTTATTTATTCAAGTAGCGCCAAAAATTAAGGATAATTTATTAAATGCTAAAAATTAGTTTTTAGTAAAAAATTATGTAAGTAGTAAAAAAATTTAAAATAGTATAAAACAGATTAAAATGTTTACAGATACTACAACAATAAAAAAAATACACTGATTAAAATTTATAAAATAGATTAAATAACAGCTGATGAGACTCTTTGTGGTTCTTTTAGTGACGGCGAGTTGTTGCTGACACTTCCAGTTTTTGCTAATCAAGCTCGCCATCATCAGGAAGATCAAATGCTGGACAAATAAACGAGCTAAGACGAACTTCACGTGCCCGATTTAAACAACTACTCCGAACCAATCGTCGTAACAAAAAGAAACCTGAAGCAGATACTGTTGTCCAGAACTTTCTCCAAAGAAACTTTCAATCATTCTGGAAAAACACCGGAAGAATGGTCAATTCCAAAAACAGCTTGACATCATGCATAGATGGCGTCATCAATGAGAATAAAAAGCTGAGCACTGGAAAGTACATTATCAAGAAATTGGAAACTTATACCCAAATGATCCTCAATATTCTAGTATCAATTTTCCTAACATGCGCTCGCAAGATTGCTTTGTGACTATCATTGAGGTCCAAACTGCTGCCAAGAAGCTTAAGATAAACAAAGCATCGGGTTGGGATAAAGTTAGTCCCGAACACATTAAGTAAGGAACGGCCAAATTGCACTACATTATTAGCCTATTTTTAACTGAAATTTTGCATCATGCTTATGTTCCCACTGCCATGACTAAAACACTAGTTGTCCCAATTATAAAAAAACAGATCCGGTGATGTGTCATTATCCTCCAACTACAGGCCTATAGCCCTAACAACCCCGATGTCGAAACTGTTTGAAAGTATCTTGCTGGACAGACTTGAGCCCATGTTGCCCCTGAGCCCAAATCAGTTTGGCTTTACGAAAGACGCAGGAACAAATCAAGCAGTGCTCTTGCTTAAAGAAACTATAAGGCACTATGTCAAACGCGACACACCTGTCTATGCAGCCTTCCTTGATCTAAGCAAGGCATTCGATAGAGTACACTACCCAACACTCTGGTCAATCTTGAACTGTAAAGGGATTCCGCACTACCTTATTCGAATCCTTGCTCAATGGAATTCCCCTGTAGAGGCCCAAATTCGTTGGGGGAATTCAATATCAACTGCCAATCCCATCAGAAATGGGGTGAGACAAGGTAGCTTACTTTCCCCGCTACTATTTAACACTTATGTAGATGGCCTACACGAACTACTACATGGATCTAAAACTACTACTACTACTACTACTACTACTACTTCTTGCTCCATCTCTACAGGCACTCAGAGCTCTGCTATCAATATGTGAGAAATTTGCGGCAGATCACTACCTTCAATATAATACCGAAAAAACTAAAATAATGGTTTTTACATCTGTTCGTTATAGAAACGTACAGGTGCCTGATGTTACCCTTAATCAACAGCGTCTTGAAAGAGTTAGTGAATTTAAGTATCTTGGGCACTATATCCTTGACACTCTGTCAGATAACCGTGATGTGCAACGACAATATAGCCAACTCTGTGTGCGCGCAAACATGCTAGCTAGACGTTTTAATAAGTGCAGCACGAAAGTAAAGATCCTATTATTTAAAATATTTTGCATGTCCCTATATACAACCGAGTTATGGTGCCTTCACACTCAAGCAATATTTCGAAAGCTACAGGTACAATAGACCATTTGAGTCGCAGTGAAGGGGCGACAGTCGCACCACTCATAATCAAACCTACAGGTATGCTACAATGACTTATTTCGCATCCTTCATCGTCTGCCACGATATAATAGCGCCAGTGAAATGTTTACTAGTGCGCGAGTTCCAACTTTTAAGGCAATCCGTCGGTTCGCAACAGCCAATTTTATGTTAAAAATCGCAAAATCTGAAAATCCCCTTATTGGCAGTTTCTGGAATTCAGACTTAAGGTGGCGCTCCGATCTTTGTAGATTTTGGATAGACTTGCATTCTTTTCAATAGAGTTAAGTTTATAGGGAAAAAAACTAAGGCCTTAGTCTTTAGTTACTAGTTTTTAGTATTTTCTAATGTTTAAATAAGGCATTTGCTGGAATAAAGAATTTGATTTGATTTAGACTTACGGGACCTATATGACAGCTATTTTATATAAAAAAACTCTTTTCAACTTACGTAGGTGGATCTTAAAAACCTTTATAGTCTAGATGGTGTGCCTTGTCAGCAGCCAGGCAGCAACAATGCATCATAAGACATATATATAAGGGGGGCGCAAATGACACATGTGCCAACAAAAAATATTAATAATATAATGTTTTTAGATTATGTAGGTTTAACCAGGGGCGAAATTTTATTTAAGTGCGTGTGCCTGTCCTCCAACTGGAGTGAGGTGTGGCAGCATCATCATAGTTTTATAAATGGGTTTATATGACATACTTGCAATAGAGTCTAAACTGTTACTATAAGATGTTAACGCACCTGTAAATCTATTCATACAAATTGCTTAATTAGCGACTTCAGCCCACGTCTCGTTATTAACTAAAGTAGGCACATATATTTGAACGTGAATTATTTTGGTATGGATAACGTAGAGTTCTGTGTCACCGGCTCTTGTAGTATAAGGAGCTCACTAACTCTAAGTGAACCGCTTTTGTGCTTAAACAAACAGCTAACAAACAGTATGCCTTATGAACCGCCGCATTCCGTTTTTTACCTAAAGTTATATTTATCGGTCCAAAATAATCTAGTAGTAGTAGAAAACGTTTTGTAGCAGTAACCCGAGGTTCCGGAAGATCTGCCATAAGAGGAGACAGAGTTAACAGTCTTGATTTAAAACAACGATTACATTTAAAAACCCGATTTCTTATTTCTCATTTCTCGCGTCTATTATCCAGTATGTTTGACGTAACAAAGCTTCAAGTAAGTACGCCCCTGTATGCATATAGATTATATGATAAAAATCAATTATTCTTTCTCTTCCTGGTAGAATTAAAGAGTGTTTGCCCGAAAAGTTAAGCGTTGAATTATTAAGGCGCCCTCCCACCATTAAGTTTTTCTGCAAAAATGGCTGTAATTTTCTAAGGGCTGTTTTACACTGCTTATTTTTCGAAAGCAATTGTATTTCTGTTTCAAAGTGCTTTATTTGCACTAATCGAATTAGACATAGTTCTGCTTTCCGTAATGCCATTGCCGTAATTAATTTTTGTAAAGGAGCTAACTTTAAAAACCTTAATACGCGAACCGTAATAGGATAGGATTTTTTGCCAGTTCGAAGTATTTTCAATCAACTCTACCAAGGGATGTATCCCAACATTTTCGCATCTTGGATTTTCTATGACAGAAATCTGCGATTCTATAATTTCCGATCCTACCGTTGGCACAAGCCATTGCGATTCTGGCATTTTAACCCAAGCAGGACCTTCTAGCCAAAGCTCGTGATTAACCATTTGTGAGGGTGTTAACCCCCGCGATAAGCAATCAGCAGGATTACTTTTCCCGTCAATAGCCGCCAAGGTGTATTCCGTAAATTTTCTTTAATTTGTTGAACTCGATTTGCAACAAAAATATCTTTAGTGTACGCCGAAGTTAACCAACTGATCACCGTTGATGAGTCGGAAAAGGCAATAGTTTTTGAGATATGAGCAAGTTTTTGATAATTTTCTATTATCAATTTCAATAAAGATGATAACAATAAAGCAGCACATAATTCTAGCTTTGGAATTGTCATTGTCTTTTTGCGGCAATCAGTCTCACGCTCACTTCACCGCTAGGACTTAACACCCTTAAATAAACCACGACCCCGTAACCATCTTGACTGGCATCCGCAAATCCCAAACTCATAACAGGCACATTCTTTAGTGCACCTACATGCCTGGGTACTTCAAACTTTGAAAGATCATGCAATCTGGGGGTGGATCGTCCCAACCTAACTTAAGCTGCCAAAGCTCTCCAATCATAAGTTTTAAATGTAAAAGAAGTGGACAAATTAATCCAAGAGGGTCAAATGATTTTGCTGCTAACGATAAAATTTTTCTTTTAGTGCAATTTTCATCTGGGGTAGTTAATTTATAATTTAAAATATCCCATAATTAATACTGCATCCCTAAAACCTTTGTTTCCGATTTGAAGGTTACCGAATCCTGTAAACGATTTTTAACTGGAATCTCTCTTAACATCGGGTACGGGTAGACCTCGTCAGATGTCTATCAGGGGAAATGAATCGACCCCTGCCCTCCGTAGATTCCAGGTACTCTCCGACCCGGAGAGTTAGCACCTGTCTAGGGTCCCTTTCCCAGGGTTACGGGAGAAGACCACATCGATATGAAAGGCGGAGAGAATGGACCTCGGTACGGTGATCATAGCGTAGGTGGCAACCCTTTCTTTTAGGGATAGTATAAAAGACAGCTGTTGCCTTACAGTATGGCGTTGGCTCGTCAAAGGCTAGAGGAGAAAAACCTTGATTAAAAATGCTGGCCCTCCAAGTAGGGGGTTGAGGCATTAGACTGGTTCTCTAATACTTGTAAAACAAAGCAATTACCAAAAAGCCTAAACAAAGCCGCGGAGCAATAGATGGAAATTCTCAAAGACGAAAAAAGCAAAGACAAAGGACTATGAATATAGCTACATGGAACGTACAGGGAGTGAATCAAAAGTTGGACCTTATTGCAACCGAAGTGCAGAATTGTAAGATCGATATCATTGCACTTACAGAGACAAAAAAGAAAGGAACAGGTACGAATAGTGTCGGCAATTTCGACCATATATTCACTGGAGTCCCAAAAGAAAGAAGAGCAGCCAGAGGGGTATCCTTATTAATAAAGAAAAACCTAACCGACTACGATTGCATTGTGAAAACATACTTCGAGTGAACATGAAGATGCTTGGTCATAATATAAGCATAATAGCAGTCTACGCACCATCAGATGACGAAAAAGTAGCTACAAAACAACTGCTCTTTGAACAACTTGATGAGACTATCACAAAAATCGGTAATACCAGAGAAATAATTATGCTTGGCGATTTTATTAGCCGAACTGGTAGACAAACCCAGAGCAAAGTGATAGGACCATTTGGAGAAGAAGTAACAAATGATAATGGCTTCAGACTGATGCAATTGTGTGAAATCCACAACCTAAAAATAAATAATGGTTTTTTTAGGCATAAGGATATTCATCGATATACCTGGATTCAGCCAACAAAAAATCTTAAATCAATCATTGACTATGCTATAGGTAGACAACACTCGCAATTAAAGTGGTATGATGTGCGAGCACTTCGTGGTATTACCTGTGGATCTGACCACCATCTGGTAAAAGCAAAAATATTATTCCCTTTCAGAAAAACACATAAGGACGAAAGTATTGAAGAAAATGAAAACCTAGAATGCATCGAAGACAATCAAAAATAATCTGCCAATCTATGGGCACCTAAGCTCACACTAGGTACTATAGTTATAGTGTGAGCTAATATAATCAAAAACTGAAATATATTTTATTCAACTCCAGACTCAATTACCTTTCGTTTGATACCACACAAGCCATCTTTTGACTTAAACTCAAATTTTTTTAATCTACCCCCCACCCTTTAAAAAAAACTAAAATGTATTTTGTTTAACTCCAGACTCAATTACCTTTCGTTTGATATCACACACGCCATATTTTCACTTAAACTCTAATTTTTGACATCTACCCCCACCCTTTTTTTAAAAATAAACTAAAATTAATTTTTTTTAACTCCAGACTTAATTACCTTTTGTTTGATATCACACACGCCATATTTTCTCATAAACTCTAATTTTTGGAATCTACCCCCACCCTTTTATTTGGCTTGCGTTCGGTGGATTTTGTTCATTTTTAAATGGGACCATCACGGCCCAAGACCCAACTTAGGTACCAAATTTCATTAAAATCGGACAAGCGGTTTTTGAGTTATGCGGGTTGGTCGTTACAGACAGACATACAGACAGACAGACAGACAGACAGACAGCAAAATAAAAAAGTTTCAAAATCATCTGAAACGCAAAGATATATAAAAAATTTTGAAATCGGAGCAACTTTTTTTTTTCGAAAACGAAAAGCGACTTGAAACACCGCCAATTTCTATATTTGATACACATCGGTTCATAAATAAGAAAGTCCGCCATTTTGGATCGGCCATTTTGATTTTTTTAAGTTTAAGTAAAAAATTGGGTTAAATGACCTTAAGCAATGTAATATTTCAAGTTTGAGACAAATGGGTTAGTAAATAAGAAAATCCACCATTTTGGATCGGCCATTTTGATTTTTTTAAGTTTAAGTAAAAAATTGTGTTAAATGACCTTAGCAATCAGTGATCTCAGGCACTGCAAACTTTCAAATTTCAAACAAATCGGTTTAAAAATAAAGAAATCCGCCATTTTGGGTCCGCCATTGTTGTAATAAAAAACGAAAATTGTAGTGTTACCAGGTTACCAAACACTACACCTACCAAATTTCAACAATCGACTTAATGGATTTAACTTTACTTTACAAAACCAAATTTCAAAAAAATTGCGTAAAGGATTTTTTAAAGATGTTTTTGTATAAATATTTTTGTATTTTGTTTTTCATCTGCTCATTTTATCAAAAAAGAATTTTTTAGTCCGGCGCCGAGTTGGCCCGGCGCCCAGTTGGCGGCGCCAAGTTGGCTTTGCGCCCAGTTGGCCAGGCGCCCAGTTGGCGGCGCCGAGTTGGCGGCGCCCAGTTGTCCTAGACCGCTATTATATGTACAACGACAAAACCAGAAGTATACTGCAATAATTACAGTTTCACTAAGCGCAATTCAGTCAATCTCGGTAATGTATCCAAAACATCTCATCAAGGATCAACTTTTTGAAATCCAAGAATCATCACTAAATGTAGTATTAATATGGGTTTTTTATCATGTGAAAGGCCAACGAGTTAGCAGACATACAAGCAAAAGAGCTATAAGTGGCATGAACTGTAAAATCATAAACCAATCTGTGTGTAGTGATTTCAAAATGTGGACTAAAGCAAAAATTAAAATGCTGTGCCAAGAAAAGTGAAATAGTTCAACTTCTAAACTGTACGAAGTAAAAGAATCGGTAAGCCCATGGACATTGATGCCCAAATCGCGCGGGTTTAAATAATTACGAACAGGCTTAGAATAGGTCCACATTAGGCTAACACATGAACATATTTTTAGAATAAAGAAAATGCACCTACGTGTGCAGTGCCGCGAAATATTAATAGTAAAACATACTCTAGTTGACTGTCTAAAGTACGAAAACCAAAGACAAAATCACAAAATTGAACATAACTTAACAAAATTATTAAATAATAGTGATCAAAATACGATTAAATAAACTTATTAACTTTTTAAAAGACTGTATTTAACTAAAACAATTTATTGACAAATTTTGTGCGCTAATAACCTTTGTATAAAAATAAAAATAATAAAAAACATAATAAGCAAATGGCTTCGGATATAATTATATTTCCCGGTTTACCTTGTTTAGACTACTAGAACATGCCTAAATAAAACCTAAAACACTTTAGTGGAGAAGACATAGACTGTTTGTTTCTTTGTAATTTGCAAATTTCACAGTGAAAAATGAAGTATTTTTTCAATTTGAAAAAAAAATGTACGCAAATCCTCAAACAGGATAAATAAGTTAAACCTCCTTAAGGTAGCTGTACTAAGTAAGTTTTTGATTAAAGGTTACTCATATACCGGGTGGGCCAAAAAAAACCGGACAATTTTTTTTTCATTATAGGACAAACTGCACTTGACAGAGAATGAATCATAGTTTTGACTAAATATATTTTTTAGCCCGCCATCTGAAAATCCAAGATGGCGGACGAAATTAAATTGTAGCCTTTAAAGATGCTCGTTTATTCTTGTGTTGCGAACATCTTTTAATTACTTATTTAAATCAGTAAAAATGCTACATTCTTGCCACGCACAACAAGGTACGACGACTAGCAAAATCGGTTTGATGGTTCTAAAAAAAATACCTTGCCAATCATGTCTGCATTTATTTGCTTATAAATTCATTACTACTAAACCGATTTTGATGCAATAAAAAATATCCTGGTGAGAATTGATTGCTTTTTAAAGATCATAATCAAAATTTATCGCCATCATAAAATTTAAGATGTCGGATAGAATCATACTTAATTCTACAAAATGGCGTGTTTATTCTTGTTTTCTGAGAAATGTTTGTTTTTTTAAATCTATAGAAAAGCACTGCTTTTCTCCCGCTTAACAAAGTACAAAGTAATAAAATCGGTTAAGTGGTTCTCACAAAATCTGATTTTGTTTTAACCATTGTTTTACAAATTATACGATTGCATTGCCAATCCTGTCTGACTTACTGAGCCGATTTTAGTGAAATAAAAAAAAACTAGTTTGCTGTTCGTATCCCTGGATCATAATGAAAAGTATTTCGTGGGTTATGGGATAAGGCAAAGAAAAAACTCCTAGTATTCTTTGGGACGTTTCGTCTATAATCTAGACTTTTTCAACCCGAACCCCCATTTAAATATATAACCTTAAGTTATAACAATCACCTACTCACAACGAACCAATCTTATACGTTGTGACCACATAACCTTACAAAAAAGTAAGTAATTATAAACCTGTAAACAAATTGAATAAAACTAAGGAAAAAAATTTCACATTTTTTAAATATTTTAAATAATATAATTGGTTGTTGTTTAATATAATAATAATAATATATATATATATATATATATATATATATATATATATATATATATATATATATATATATACATAATGTTTGTTGAGAGGACGAGTGTGTTGTCTTGCGACAGGAGTCTTATGGCAAAACTCTAAAAAAATTCTGACGTAAGTAAAAAAAAAATTTTTTTTTTACTGTGATTTAATTTCCTTAATTTTATAATTTAAGGTTATATATTTAAATGGGGGTTCGGTTTTTGATCATAGTTTTTATTTCATGTGTACTATTCTAGGGTTGAAAAAGTCTAGATTATAGACGAAACGTCCCAAAGAATACTAGGAGTTTTTTCTTTGCCTTATCCCATAACCCACGAAATACTTTTCATCATTCATTCATAAAAAAAACATAGCGCAAACTGATTGATGTTTAAAGTTTGCACCATGATGTTTTTTATTTCACTAAAATCGGTTCAGTAATAATGAATTTATAAAGAAATGAATGCAGGCAGGATTGTCAATACAATCGTATAATTTGTAAAATATTGTTTAAAACAAAATCCGATTTTGTGAGAACCACTACACCGATTTTATTAATTTGTACCTCTTTATGCGGCAGAAAAGTAGTGTTTTTCTATAAAAAAAAACTAAAACATTTTCGCAAAATAAGAATAAACACGCCATTTTGAAGATTCAAGTATGATTCTGTCCGACATCTTAAATTCCAAGATGACGAAAAATTTCAATAACAATCGTTAAAGAGCAATCAATTCTCACCACGATTCTTTTTATTTCACTAAAATCGGTTTAGTAATAACGAATTTATAAGGAAATGAATGCAGACAGGATTGGCAATGCAATCGTAGAATCTGTAAAACAATGGTTGAAACAAAAATATTGTTACAAATTTAAGTTATTTAAATTTTATAGTTAGAATTTACTTAGGTTTACTGTAGTATTAGCACGGATCACCTTTGTTAATTAATTAGGGTGACGTATCTTATGGTTGTATTCTTAGTCTAGGTTTTAGTTGCGTTATCTATGACACTCATGCTCGGCCGCGTACCTTCTGGAAGAAACGAGAATGCTCGTGAATCGAAGAAGGATGGATGGTTCTTGAATAGTAGGCAGACCCTATATATAGGGCCGGACGCCGCGCCGCGCATCGAGTCAGTCAAAGATAACCAACAGTAGTGATCGCTAGATGTTAACGCGAAGTTTATAGGTCGATTAAAGTAGTGAATTATTAGCAAGTTATTAGTAAGTTTAAGTGCGTGTTTTTGTACATAATTGTCGAAATAAATTGAGAAATCGTTCTTGACGTTTACGAGTTTTATTTGAAGCAGTGAACCCGTAACAATTGGTGTCAGAAGTGGGATTTAAAGAAATAAATAGTGCAAATACTATCCTTACATAGTACCACCGGCTAGGACAATTGAAAAGAAGAACAGTAAGTGATTTTGCCAGAATATTCAGAACTGAATAGTGCAAAGACTACCCTTACATAGTATCACCGGCTAGGACAACTGGACAGAAGAACAGTAAGTGATTTTTCCAGAATATTCGAAGAAGTTCGATATTGTTTTATTCAAAAACCAAAAGAGATATTTGAGAACCGATTTTGACATTAACCTTACAGTCCAAAAATTGATAATAAGATAGATTTTCTAGAATATTCTATCACTTTCTACGACGTTCTATTCGAAAACCAGAAGAAATATCCAAAAAGCGACTTCGACATTAGCTTAGTAATTTCAAAAGTAAGAATTAAAAAGAATTTCTAGAAAATTCCATAACATTCTACGACGTTCTATTTAAAAAACTAAAAGAGATATGGATGATTCTATAAAAATGGTGCTGTGGAGTGGGAATGCATATTTTTCAAACACAGACTGCAAATGAAGCATAGTTTTAGTTATAAGATTTAAAACGAAATATTTTCTTTATGGAGCATTTGAGTTTAATGTATAAAAAAAATTGCAAGTTTATAATTTTTTTTATTACAAAGCAAATACCTTTGGTGTAGTCCCAAACCAAATATTAAAAACTCAAATTGAAAAAAATATCCTAATAAATAATATTTAACCAAGTCTTAACTATTTATCAAAAAATTGATAAAACTTAAGTTTGCAGTCATATTTTTGAAAATACGAATTTACATCTTGTCCCGAAAATTTTACAATTTTAAACGTGCTCCATTTTTAATAACACAATATTTGTGAATACCACCGGTTAAATTCTAGAGAAAGAGACGGCCCTGGATATCTAATTTACTTGTGAGGGTGACAAGTTGTGACAGATAATGTCAACTTTAGTTTGGTTTAAGTTATAGATCTTTTTATTTTCGGCAGAAAATTAGTTTTTTTCGGAGAAATCAAAAAGGAACGTTTCAATTATCATTCCTCTGGTAAGCAAATATTCGACTGATATCAACAGTATAACTTTTTTGTTGATTGTTTTAAAATTATAAGTATAGAAACTTTGTTTGCCAAGTTAAGTAGTCTAAATAGATTTTGATTTAAATTGGAAAACCATTAAAAAACTCATTCCTCTGGTACTCATCCCTCTGGAATTTTTATGCAATAATTCCTAAAATTCGGGAAAAAAAATGTTTCTTAGCTTACACCTAATTAGTTACATAAATTTAAAAAAACACAATTATTTATTGTGCTGTACTGTTATTTAAAGGCAATGGAGAAATCAAAAAGGAACGCTTCAATTATCATTCCTCTGGTAAGCAAATATTCGACTGATATCAACAGTATAATTTTTTTGTTGATTGTTTTAAAATTATAAGTATAGAAACTTTGTTTATATAAAACTTAAGTTAAGTAGTCTAAATAGATTTTGATTTAAATTGGAAAACCATTAAAAAACTCATTCCTCTGGTACTCATCCCTCTTGAATTTGTATGCAATAATTCCTAAAAATTCGGAAAATAAATGTTTTTTAGCTTACACCTAATTAATTACATAAATTTAAAAAAACAAAATTATTTACTGTGCTGTACTGTTATTTAAAGGCAATGAACAAAAATGATATCCATATAGCCCACTTTTGGTAGAATCATCCATATACAAATACCGACTTCGACATTAGTTTAGTGTTTAATTACAAAATTAAACAGATTTTCTTTTTTTACCATTTTTCATAAATCTTCATTTTTAATTAAATTTATTATTTAAACATAGGTGATCTTGAGAAATTAGGTTTTAATAACATAAACTAACCTTCTCCTATTTAAATTATATAAATTATTTAGTTTATAAAACAACACATTATATGGAATTTTATATTTTATAATTTATCACGAACCATAACAATTTTTGAATATAAAAAGAGAGGATTTATCTCAATAAAGCAGATTTAACATTTGATAGTTGTTCTCAATATACCTACTTAGTTTACTGTACCATAAGTCTTCTTGGTCATTGCAGAGAGTGAGGCTGCTCCCTGGCAGTAAACTTTTACTTTAATCCCGCTGCTTAACCAAGCCGAGTTAAGCAAGTGTAATTGTCAAGCACAGCTTGCATATTGGTCTTTCGAGCCGGAGGTAAGAGAGCCTCAACCAGAGCGACCTTCAACGAGAAAGTCCATCCATTCTACAAGCACAGCTTGCACATTGGTCCTTCGAAGAAAGAAACCACCGCCGACGCCCGTAAGAAGAACACCACTACAGCCCAACCGTCTACTAGAGCGACCTTCCACCTACGAGAAAGTCCGTCTACCTGCCCGTACGACTGTCTGTACACTTGTCCTGTCCGAAACCACTACGTAAGAGAGCCTCAAGCAGAGCGACCTTCCACGAGAAAGTCTGTCCATTTTACAAGCTGCAAAAAGCCGTCCACCCAACAGTACGACTACCCGTACACTTGTCCGAAGCCACTATTCAAGAGAGCTTCAACCAGAGCGACCTTCCACGAGAAAGTCCGTCCATTTTACAAGCGTCAAAAAGCCGTCCACAGCCCGTACGACTATTCGTGCACTTGTCCTGTCCGAAGCTACTACGCAAGAGAGCTTCAACCAGAGCGACCTTCCACGAGAAAGTCCGTCCATTCTACAAGCGTTAAAAAGCCGTCCACCTGCCCGTACGACTGTCCGTACACTTGTCTTATCCGAAGCCGCTACGCAACCTTCATATTTAACAGGTCAACACCAACATAAACAAAAAAATCATTAAGAAGAAGCCAGTACAAGAACCAACCGACCACAATGATAGGAAAAAATCTAGAAAGAATATTGCTAGAAAGACAGCTAAGAAGATACAAAATGGGCTCACACCTTCTAGATTGCCTTCTGGACATACATATAATGGAGAAGCATGCCGAAGATGTACTTGAATTTTCACAAGCGATTAAAGTCAATTGGGAGCCAATAATCATAAACATAATTTACCAGAAATGGGATGTCGAGACGCACATTTTACACCATGAATGGATAAACTACGAACTAGGCATATTGCCCACATTAAACGAAGTCCTTCAGTACTTAAATAAAAGAATCGAAGAGTTGATCAAGAACCCATCAGCTGATTTTAAGTACAGTGAAATTTTTCAGATTCCAAACGTCATTATGGATCATTTAGATGATATCCGAGACATCCCAAGTATGGATGAAGAAACAGCTAAAGAATTACAACAGCTTTATGAGAGGAGCCGTCAGTGCCTTAGAGACATTCAAACTTCTGGGCAAAATACAGAAACTTGGGACCTACCAATGATGAAATTATTGTCAAAGAAACTGACGTTTAAACTAGAAAAGTCGTACCATAGTTGGTTCCAAAACAAAATCCCCACAATAGAAGACTTTTTTAATTTTTTGAAAAAAGAAATGTATACACTCAATTCAAGAATCAAAGGCTCTATTCCAGAATCAAAGGCTCAAACTCAACAAACTGAAAAAGAACAGAACTTAGAATGTTACCCAGATTATGTATATCAGAACAAAAAATATGCTTAGATAACTCCAGTCATCTTGGTTATACAAGACGAAACCTTACTAAGAGACACGAAAATTCAGCATGTCAAATTAAACAGCAAAGTAAAAAAAGTCCTCAATTTAAAGCCAAAAACAAAATCGGTTCATTTCAGAATAAAAAGCAAGTCCAAACATAACCAAAAGTCAAGAAGACATATTAAAGAGAAGAAAAATTTTAAACAAGAAGCAACAATCCTTATTCGAAAGAAATCCCAAAAGAAGAAATATTCCAACTCAAAATTTACTGAAGAGGCGGAAGGACAATGGCAAATAAGTCATAAACATTTTGCCATTGAAAATATGCAACAAAACATTTTTAAATTCTTGCCTCCCAATTTACAATTTCTTCATGGCACCTACAATAGTAAGGGGATAACAATAATAACAAAAATAGATCATAATATTTTGCAAAAGAAACAATTTGTTGCCACAGCGAAAAGTTCGACGACGTACGATGACCGCAAAAACCAAAACACAATCGATGCGATGCTCACTGTCAGCAGTTTTCAGAAACTGACTCACGTTATAAATGAAGCAGAAGTACCTATTTCGATACCTTCCTACCACATCAACAGCATTATTCAACCTGAGATCCATACAGTCCATACCCTTTCTGGAGAGAGGGGAAAATGTTTAAAATTAAACAGATTTTCTTTTTTTACCATTTTTCATAAATCTTCATTTTTAATTAAAATTATTATTTAAACATAGGTGATTTTGAGAAATTAGGTTTTAATAACATAAACTAACCTTCTCAAGTTTACCTATTTAAATTATATAAATTATTTAGTTTATAAAACAACATATTATATGGAATTTTATATTTTATAATTTATCACGAACCATAACAATTTTTGAATATAAAAAGAGAGGATTTATCGCAGTAAAGCAGATTCAACATTTGATAGTTGTTCTCAATATACCTACTTAGTTTACTATACCATAAGCCTTCTTGATCATTGCAGGGAGTGAGGCTGCTCCCTGGCAGTAAACTTTTACTTTAATCCCGCTGCTTAACCAAGCCGAGTTAAGCAAGTGTAATTGTCAAGCACAGCTTGCACATTTAGTTATTTCAAAAGTAAGAATTAGCAAGATTTTCTAGAATATTCCATAACATTCTACGACGTTCCATTCGGGAACCAGAAGAGATATTCAAAAATCGACTTCGACATTAGCTTAGTTAGTTAAAAAGTAAGAATTAGAAAGAATTTCTAGAATATTCCATCACTTTCTACGACGTTCTATTCGAGAACCACAAGAGATATCCAAAAGGCGACTTCAACATTAGCTTAGTTATTTTAAAAGTAAGAATTAGGAAGAATTTCTAGAATATTCCATAACATTCTACGACGTTCTATTCGAGAACCAGAAGAGATATTCAAAAAGCGACTTCGATAGTAGTTTAGTTAGTTAAAAAGTAAGAATCACAAAGAAAGAATTTCTACCGACTTCGACATTAGCTTAGTTATTCAAAAAGTAAGAATTAGAAATATTTTCTAGAATATTCCACGTACAGGGCATATTCAACGCGATTGTCGTGTCCAAATGAGGTCTCGCTTACCATCTAGTGGGAAAGAGTACCGAAGAAGAGATCAGGAAAACTAAAACTAGTAAACGCAGAGGGGCGGGTGTTGGCTAATGGGAATTTAGCCCCCAAAATTTACTCTAATAAAAGCTTAAAACATACTGCTGACAGTCTTAACATCGACGGACTTATTAATGGAAGAAAAGTTAATATAACAGTAGACACTGGTGCTACCATATCATTGCTTAAGTTTAAAATTGCAACGAGATATAAAATACGACCAACAGAAAAGAAAATAACACTTAAGACTGTGACTGGAGAATCCGCCGACGTGTTGGGGCAGACAGACATAGACCTACAGCTGGGAAGATTGATAAGTAGACATGGATTTGCGTTTGATAATAAACTTAATACCCTGAGATTTGGGAACGAAGAGTTCATTTTGTCAAATAGTCACTTCAATAAAGAACCAATAAAGGTGGTGGCAGTATGCACAACAAGACTGGTCGGTAACAGTGAGACCATAAAACCGATAAAGGCATCCCGATTAGAGTCGCCAATATTTTCCCCAATAGTGTCAAAATTAATAAGGGAGAGGTGGTAGCATTATTTGAACCAGTCCAGAAAGTGACAAGATGTAAAGAGCCAATTTTCGAGGATAAAAGCAAGTTACCAACGGAGGTACTTCAGCAATTTCAGTCAACTTGGCAACATCTCATTCCAGAAGAATTTAGTAAAGCGAGAGTTTATAGAAGAGTAAAGTAATATCTTCGAAACTAAGACTAGTTCGGGACGCACAAACCTTATTCAACATTCCATCAACACTGGCGATGCTAAACCAAGAAGACTACCAATGGCCAAACAAGAAGAAGTTCACAATCTCATTAATAAAATGCTCAGTAACGGGGTTATTGAAGAGTCATCAAGTCCTTGGTCATCTCCTGTGGTGCTGGTCACTAAAAAGTACGGTACGATGAAAGTACTAGATTTTGCGTCGAGTACAGGAAACTTAACGATGTGACCAAGAAAGATAGTTACCCACTGCCAAGAATAGACGACACATTAACAACATTGGCAGGATCATGTTGGTTTTCTACTCTCGACCTAAAAAGTAGGAATCTTTGATAAAGAGAAGACAGCATTCTCTGCAGGCAGTGGACTTTACCAGTTTAATGTGATGCCATTTGGCCTATGTAATGCCCCAGCAACATTTGAAAGACTAATGGAAGTTGTTCTACGAGGCCTTACTTAGAAAACCTGCCTAGTTTACTTCGATGATGTCATAGTAATGGGCAAATCATTTCAAGATCATCTAGACAATTTACAAGAAGTATTTTCAAGAATCAAAAAGAAATGTTTTCTATTCCAAGAAAAAGTTGAGTTCCTGGGTCACGTCGTTTCCCGAGAAGGCATCCACACTGACGAAGAAGAAGTTTCAAGCAATAAAAGAATGGCCTCAACCTCGTGACAAACTTGAATTAAGAAGCTTTTTGGGTCTGTGTACATACTATAGACGATTTGTAGAAGGATTTGCCAAAATAGCGTCTCCATTACATAGACTTACAGAAGATAAAGCTTCTTACAGATGGAATACAGAATGTGACCAAGTATTTAGAAGATTAAAAGCAGCATTATGTTCTAGTCCGATTCTCACATATCCTATTCCCAAAGGTAAATTCATATTAGATACTGATGCGAGCAACGATGGCATAGGAGCAGTACTCTCCCAAGTACAAGATGGAGAAGAATTTTTCAGCAAAAAGCTATCCAAACTAGAGAGAAATTATTGTGTTACCAGAAAAGAGCTCCTAGCCATCATTAGATCCGTAGATCACTTTCACAAATATCTCTATGGGCAAGAGTTTCTGATTAGAACGGATCATGCTGCGTTAGTGGCTCATGAAAATGAAACAACCTGAGGGGCAAGTCGCGAGATGGATAGAAAAGCTACAATACCATTATCAAATTAAGCACCGAGCGGGAAGGGTGCATAGTAATGCAGATGCATTGTCCAGAAGATTGTAAACATTGCAGGAGAATTGACCAGAAAGAAGGAATTACCTACGTGCGCCAGATAAAGTTAGAACCAGATGAAGAATGGATGTCGGCTTCGATTAGAACCACACAACTTAGCGACAAAGATGTAGGACCTATCTTGCGATTGAAAGAAGAGAACAAGCCACGACCATCATGGCAAGATATCGCAAACCAAAGGATGATATTCAAATCACTGTGGGCACAATGGGATTCACTGATAGAAGAAGAAAACATTCTTAAACGTGCCTGGGAAAGTGCCGATGGCCTTACTGTGATTAATCACCTAGGCATAAATAAAACAATGGACAAAATCCGAAACCGATTTTATTGGGTCAATTACTTTCAAGATGTGAAAAACTGGTTCCGCCGATGTTCGACTTGTGCAGCCAGTGAAGGTCCCAAAACAAAGTCCAGAGGTCAAATGAAACAATATAACGTAGGTCTGCCACTTGAACGCATTGCTATTGATGTGGCCGGACCATTTCCAGAAACTAAAAAGGGCAACAAATACATCCTTGTTGTCATGGATTACTTTAGCAAATGGCCAGAAGTTTTTGCTTTGCCTAATCAAGAGGCCTACAGTTGCAGAAGTTCTGGTAAATAATGTTTTCAGCAGATTTGGCATTCCTTTGGAACTACATTCAGATCAAGGGAGAAACTTTGAATCAAAGCTCTTCCAGAATCTCTGTGACCTTTTAGGAATGCATCCGCAGTCAGATGGCATGGTTGAAAGATTTAATAAAACAATAGAAGAACATCTTTGCAAAGTTGTTGATAAGCACCACACAGATTAAGACCAATATATTCCATCGTTTTTGATGGCCTACAGAACCGCCATACACAATACGACAGGAGCTACTCAATCTAGTATCCTGTTTGGTAGAGAACTGCGTTTACCATGTGATATTATGTTTGGTTCACCTGAAGAAGAACACTTAGAGATTAATAACTATGTCGAACGTTTAAGGCAAAAGCTGCACGATATCCATGAGGTGGTTAGAGAGCGAATAGAAATAGCCAGTGACTGCATGAAAGCGAGATATGACCTGAAAGCAAACTCTTCAAGGTTCAAAGAGAATGATCAAGTCTGGCTATACAATCCTCAACGAAAGAAAGGAAGATCACCTAAGTTGACATCACCATGGGAAGGACCTTATAAAGTTGTTAAGAGAATTAATGATGTAGTCTACCGAATCCAGAGAAGTCCGAAATCCAAGATGAAAGTTGTTCATCTGGACAGACTAAAACCTTACCTGGGAAATATTGATCGAGACGATCAAACCTGAAGAGGAGGATAGTGTTACAAATTTAAGTTATTTAAATTTTATAGTTAGAATTTATTTAGGTTTAGTGTAGTATTAGGGTGACGTATCTTATGGTTGTATTCTTAGTCTAGGTTTTAGCGTACCTTCTGGAAGAAACGAGAATGCTCGTGAATCGAAGAAGGATGGATGGTTCTCGAATAGTAGGCAGACCCTATATATAGGGCCGGACGCCGCGCATCGAGTCAGTCAAATATAACCAACAGTAGTGATCGCTAGATGTTAACGCGAAGTTTATAGGTCGATTAAAGTAGTGAATTATTAGCAAGTTATTAGTAAGTTTAAGTGCGTGTTTTTGTACATAATTGTCGAAATAAATTGACAAATCGTTTTTGACATTTACGAGTTTTATTTGAAGCAGTGAACCCGTAACAATATATTTTTTGAATACCACCACCGATTTTACTAATTTGTAGGTAGTTGTGTGAGGGAAAAGTAGTGATTTTCTATAAATTAAAAAAAAACTAAAACATTCTCGGAAAATAAGAATAAACACGCTATTTTGAAGAATCAAGTATGATTCTGTCCGCCATCTCAAATTTTAAAATAACATTAAATTTTGATCATGTTCTTTAAAAAGCAATCAATTCTTACCAGGATGCTTTTTATTTCATCAAAATCGGTTTAGTAGTAACGAAGTTATAAGGAAATGAATGCAGACATGATTGGCAAGGCAATCGTATAATATACAAAACAATGGTTAAAACAAAAAACCACTGAACCGATTTTGCTAGTTCGTACCTTGTTGTGAGTGGCAAGAATGCAGCTTTTACACGAATATAAAAAATAATTAAAACATGTTCGTAACACAGGAATAAACGAGCACCTTTGAAGGGTACATTTAAATTTCGTCCGCCATCTTGAATTTTGAGATGGCGGACAAAAAATATATTTACTCGAAACTTCGATTAATTCTCTACCAAGTGCAGTTTGTCCCATTAAAATTAAAATAGTTCAAAAGCTATAAAGAAAAAAAAAATGTCCGGTTTTTTTTGGCCCACCCGGTATACTTCACTGCATATTATTTTAAGATTAGCTGTTACATTTAAATATGGTAATTCCCGTATTTTTTTAAAACTTACCTATAATCTATTGCACAGTCCCATAAATGCAAATGCAGTTCTGTTAAAACATCTTTGGCAACATAGCCAGGAACAGGATAGTCGGTAACGTTGAAGAAATCTAATATATGAGTGATCCATGAGTTCGGCTCGCGACACATTCTATGTCGTAAAGTGGCCTTATTAAGGCCTAAGGACACTTGAACAGTCTAAAAAATAACAATAGGCTGTTTTTGCTTTTAAAATGGACGACGTTACTAAATGTAAGCCGCGAAAGCAAATTTTTATATACACAGTTGATTACGCCAGGTAATCCGGTCAGTTGACTATTAATTCCGGCCAGTTACATTAAAGATAGGCAGGTGGAGAATTTTACAACTAAATTGCATCCCGGATACAGGTAAATTGCATCCCAGAGCAAAAACTCCTTATTAAGAAAAAATTGAATTTATTGTCACAGCGTTGCAGCGCGACCCTCGTTATCTGTATTAACAACGGTCAGTTATCAGGTATTCTGTTTGGTGAGGTCAGGCCTTCTGTAGAAAATAAAATATACCGAAGGACCACTCGAGATAGCTCGAGAAAAACGTGGGGGAGTTAAGAGGGACTGTATCTTTCCACAGGGCTCCAACAGGGAAAAAAGAGCCTAAAAACTTAAATACTAAAAATAGCGCAGCAATGAAAAATTATCAAGAAACGACTTACCCTTAGATGTCTTTTGTAGCTACTTGGCTGGCCAGCCCGATTATACGCGAAGTACCAGACTCTCCATTGTTCTATAGTTCAAAATGTTCCAAACACTAATATCTAATAAACTAAAGCGTAAAATTAATAGTTTCCACAATTTTAATATAAAATGATAGCGGTGCGGTGACTTTAGTTGCACGTGGCGCGTGGTTGAGTTGTTCTCCCAGACAATCGGCGTTTTTTTCTGCTAGGCCGAATTTAGCCGCTTATCTCAAATCCTTCATTGCTGGAAGAAGCGCGCGAAGTTTAAATTTAAAATATGGAAAGATATAGCGTAAAGTAAATCAAAATAATATTCTACAAACGCTTGTAAGCGTAGAAAATGTAACCCAAAAATATTTAAAAACTAAGAGAGATAGCTTCTCTAATTTTAAGTGAAAATTAGAGAATATAATTATTTACAAAAATAAAAACAAGTTGGGAAACTTGTTCATTCGGCCCACCAAAATGAGCATCATTTTTCGGTAGGTGAATCTGAATCAATTGGAAGGGGGCAAAGCTTGACTAAAGGTCGTTTAAAGATACCGGACGCGGTACGAACATTTGCCACCCTAGCGTGCCCATCAGGCCCTTTAAAAATTTCAATAATGCGACCTACCCGCCATTGAAGGGGCGGTGATAACTCGTCTTTGATAAGAACGAGGGTACCTATTTTTGGCTCTGCGCATGGTTCCAACCATTTATTTCGTACTTGAAGGGTATGTAAAAATTCTTGGCTCCAACGACGCCAAAAATCGGCTTGTATTCGTTGGACCAAGTTCCATCGCGATAACCGATTCTCAGGTTTACTTGAAAAATCTTCATCAGGAACAGAAACTAAAGGTCCATGTGTTAAAAAATGTCCCGGTGTTAAAACCTGTAGATCGTTACAGTCGGTAGATTGCGGGGTCAAGGGGCGAGAATTTAAAATCGCCTCAATTTGACAAAGAACCGTGTACAACTCCTCATAACTTAGAATTTGCGAGCCAATGGTACGAATTAAGTGAGTTTTTACTGATTTTATCCCTGACTCCCAAAGACCGCTGAAGTGGGGAGCTGATGGAGGGATAAAATTCCAGGCGATAGCTTGTTGAGTGCAAGCATTTCTTGCAAGATCAAGCAATTCTTTGCTTGATTTAACGAAATTTGTGCCATTGTCTGAAAAAAGAGTTTTTATGTAACCTCTTCGGGCAACAAAGCGACGTAGCGCAGCTAAAAAACCGTCCGAAGTTAGATCTGACACTAACTCGAGATGTAAAGCTTTAGTATTTAGACAAATAAAAAGGCAGATATATGCTTTTTGTGTTTTTACACCTCTGTGTTTACTGAGAGTGATAGGTATAGCACCACTAAAATCTACTCCACTAAAAGTAAAAGGCTTTTGTGGAATCAAGCGGTAGGACGGAATTTGTCCCATGATTTGCTCATAAGAATGCGGTTTGACGCGAAAGCAACGAACACATTTGGATAAAACCGTTTTAATTAAGCGTTTGGCAGATAAAATCCAAAAAATTTGACTAATGAGATATTGGACTGTTTGCACTCCGACATGCAAATATTTTTTGTGCATATATTCAATAAAAATATAAGAAAGTCTACTTTCCTTGGGTAAAAGAAGAGGATGTTTTTGTCCGTAAGAAATAGTCATGGCTTGTTGAATGCGTCCTCCAACTCTTATAAGACCATCCTGGTCTAAAAAGGGATTCAATTTTTGTATGGGTTTTATGCATTTTTTCTGGTTTTGAAGGTTAAGAATTACTTCAGAAAAGTATTTTTGTTGTTCGTGCTTAGCCAAACATTTTAAAGCGTTAAAGAGATCGATATAATCTATATTTGTCTTTTTTCTGAAGTCTGCGGATAGTCTACAATTATTTATGAATCGCAAACTGCGGGCTAAAAGTAGTTGAATAGCGTAAAAATCGGATTTATTATTTAAAAGTGAATCTAGAAAATTTTCAGTTATTCGGTCACAAGAAATCAGAGCAACATTTTTTCGTTCCTCAGTCTCTAAACTGTCATTTATTTTGACTTGCGGGGTTTTTGTTGGCCATTTATCGAAAGATTCTTGTAAAAAACTAGGGGCGGCCCACCATAGGGGATGATTTAAAAGCTCACTCGGCGAGCAGCCGCGGCTGGCTACATCGGCACTATTGAGAAAGGTGGGGGTATATAACCAACATTCTGGATTAATATTATCTTGGATAAGACTAACACGATTTGCGACAAAAGTTTTCCATTTACTTGGATGGGATTTTATCCAGTGTAAAACAACCATTGCGTCCGAAAAAGCGTAAATATTATTTATTGTGAACCTTTTTATGAATATATCATATGTGTATTTTAAGACCTCAGATAAAAGAGTAGCGGCTAGAAGTTCTATTCTCGGAATACTAACAAATTTTTTAAGTGGAGCGATGCGACTTTTCGCAAGAACAAAATATATGTGATATTTAGCGTTTCGTAAGACACGTAAGTATATTACGCATGCGTACCCTCGTTCACTCGCATCACAAAACCCACAGAGATCGATGGATTCGGCGTTGGTGATGTCAATGTGGCGGGGTAAACTAAATTTTTCTAAAACTTGAAATTCAGATTGATAGAGTGTCCACTGACGAACTATTTCTAAAGTAGGCGTGGCGTCCCAGGAAATACCAAGTAACCAAATTTGTTGAATCAAATATTTTAAAGTGAATGTTACTGGGGTAAGATACCCATGGGGGTCATAGCAGCGTGCTAAAAAAGAGAGAAGCGTCCTTTTAGTACAGCTTTGCTGATTAGGTAATATGTTAAATCGAAACTCGTCGTAGGAAGGATGCCAGCACAGGCCTAAGACCTTAGTGACGTCATCCGAATCGAGAGATAAAACTGCGGGGTTGACTAAGGAGGGATCTAAATGAGAGATCACTTCTGAGCGATTGCTAGACCATTTGTGTAATTTCAAGCCAGCGTTTCCTAATAACTCCGTAAGCTCCTGCTGCAAATTTAACGCCTCTTGAACCGTTTTACATGAAGTAGTGACGTCATCAATATAGGTATCGTTAAGTATAACTTGAGCAGCGTGAGGGTAGTTATCATATTCGGACTCAGCTAAGTGCTGAAGGGTGCGTAAAGCGAGATATGGTGAACAGTTCACTCCGTAAGTGACAGTTCGTAGTTTAAAAACGGAAACTTTTTCATTAGGGTTAAACCGCCAAAATATTTTTTGGTATTTTTGATGATCAGGGTTGATATTTATACCCCGATACATTTTTTGAATATCGCAGGTGAGCGTCACAGGGTTAAGGCGAAAATGTAATAATATTTGAATAATATCTTTTTGTAGTTTTGGACCCGATAATAATACTTGATTAAGCGAAATATGCGTAAAAGGGTCTGTAATACTCGCATTAAAAACTACCCTTGTCTTAGTAGTGATAGCTTCATTTTTAACAACAGCGAAATGTGGAATAAAATAGCTGTCTGAATCGTCTTCTTTTTCTGAGTCATAGTCCATATGACCCAATTCCAAATATTCATTCATAAATTTAGAATATTCACAATACAAGTTTTTATCGCGAAGCAGTTTTTTTTCTAAAGATAAGAACCGATTTAGCGCGACTTGTTTTATTCCAGGAAACTGCGGTGGATTGTCAAATGTGCGAAAGGGAAGGGAGACAGTATACCGGCCGTCTTGACTACGCGACACGCTCTGTTTAAAATAATTTTCACAAATTTCATCCTCTGGTTTCAAATGAGTTTTTTGGGGGACGCAGTCGGTTTCCCAAAATTTTGAAATTAATTGCGAAAGCGAGTCATTTTCATTTTGACAAAAAAGATCATTAATTTGCGGGGTAGAAATTAAGGGTTGATTTATTTGTCCCATCAAAATATAGCCGAAAATAGTTCCCATAGCAAAGGGATGATTTGGATCATCGCTAGCGATTTTTTCACCCTGTATAATTAGTGGAAATAGATCCATACCAATTAGTAAATTTATAGGCGAAGGGTTGTAAAAAGTGGGATCTGCTAAGGGTAAATTTTTTATAAAATGCCAATTTTCTGTATTTATTTTTACTGACGGTAAATCAGTACAAACCTTTTGCAAAATAATCGCTTGCGTAGACACAAATATATCTGGTTTTTGAAAATTACAAATTTTAATAAAAATCGATCCTAGATCAGAAGTAAGAGAGTTGCCTCCAACCCCCTGTATATTTGAACATAAGGGTTGTCTGGGAAGGCCCAATTGTTGCGCTAATTTTTGAGAACAGAAGGTGTTTTGCGAACCGCTGTCTAAAACGGCTCTAACTGTTTGAAAGTGACCGCGGACATCTTGAATTTTTACTAGGATAGTTGACAATAAAACTTGCGATTGCGCAGAAATAAAACCACAATGCGTGGGGTTAGAACCTGAAGGAGTTGCGATTGGTACTTGTGAATTAGAAGACGTCGAAGTAAAATTGTTATTATTTTGAGTAGAGTAATTTTGAAGCGGACACCCAGTAGCCGGGGATCTAAAACTTTGCTGACTGGCCAAGTAACCACGTGGTGAAATACTTGGAGATGCGTTGGGAGAAATATTAGAGGGATTTTGTGAGAAATTCACGTTAGCATCAAAATGTGATCTATTTTGATTTTGAGAATTAGCGCAATTATAATTTCGCTCAAAATGAATTAATGAGTGATGTCTTTGATTACCAGGGCAATAGCGACATGAGCGTAGACTTTGACAAGAATTTGTTAAATGTATTGAGCTTAAACAATTTAAACATAGTTTTTTATTTTTAGCGTAAGAATAGCGTTCGTAGGGAGATTTACCTTTAAATGCGTTACATAAATATATTGAATGTGTGTTAGAATCACAAAAAGCGCATCTATCTTTAGAATGAGTATTTTCCGTACCAAGTAGCGTTTTTGTATAATAAGGCGAGGCGTTATTTTTATAAAACTGTTTATTATTTTTAAATCTATTTTTAGATTGTAGCGAATAAAGCGAATTACATTGAGTTTCAAGGAAATGATAAATTTCTTGATATTTGGGCATTTCATTAGACCTAGAATTAGCTAGTTCAAAGCGCGAAAGTAGTACCTCAGGCAATTTATCTAGTAAAATGTTGGCGAGCGGAAAACACCATTGATCAGTGTCGTAATTTAGAGTTTTCAAAGCCTCAATGTTTTCTGAAAAAACATCAAGCAGCGTGCGCAGCGTTTCTGGATTGTCGTCTTTGAGAGCGGGAAAATTATACACGGAGCGCCAATAAGTTTGAGCCGATAAGCGGGGGTTATGATAGCGTTTTAGAAGCGTATTGTAAGCGATTATATAATTAGCGTCGGTTATTTGTAAATGTTTAACTACGTTTAAAGGCGGTCCTTTTAGGTAGGACAGTAACAAATTAAATTTAGCGTTTGTAGGAATACTAGGATTATTGTGTACAGAACTATTGTACATATCTAGAAAGGTTGGAAACTTAGTGATGTCGCCATGAAATTCGACAATGCGCAGTCTTGGCATTAAAGACGCCATAAAGCGGTCTGGATCAGAAGAATTTGAAATTTGCGTTAAGTTTTGAGGTTGAGGAGCTTCAATTTTCACCTCAAATAGTTGTTTTTGAATTCTTTTAATATCATAGAAGCTGTCGTCAAACTCAGTAAGGCGTTCATTTTCTTCTTCCAGTCTCTCCGGACTTGCCGAATAAGCCTCTATTATTTGATTTTGATAAATAAAAAATGTTTCTTTCATTTCATCAAGGTCGATAAGTCGAACCTGTAAACACGGTTTTTTTGTATCATCCGTTAGGCATGCATTAGCTAAGTTATGAAGAGTATTAATGCGATTATGTTGCACATTACGGAGTGCTTCTAACTTCTTAAGTTGCGTACTCATTGTAATGTTTTTAAAAAACTCCGTTAAAACAGGTGAACGATTAGTTTCCGAAATGTTTAATATTTAAAAATTAAAAGCGTTTAAAAAGAAAAGAAAATAGGCGATAAACAATGTAAACAAGTCTCATTTACCTCTCTAAGATCGTGTGTTGGAAACTTTTCCTACGTGCAGGCGCCAAGCCAAAAAGAGGTAGGAAATGCGCGAAAACAATGCGCGTTCGGTACTTTTTTACTTGTTATTTTTACGGCGAGCACAGCAAAAAGAGCAAGGTCATGCGTATTTATTAAAAATTTTATATTTAACAAAATGCGATTTAGACTTTAATTTTTCCCGGGGTCCTGTTATCCGGCTCGAAGGACCAAATGGTGAGGTCAGGCCTTCTGTAGAAAATAAAATATACCGAAGGACCACTCGAGATAGCTCGAGAAAAACGTGGGGGAGTTAAGAGGGACTGTATCTTTCCACAGGGCTCCAACAGGGAAAAAAGAGCCTAAAAACTTAAATACTAAAAATAGCGCAGCAATGAAAAATTATCAAGAAACGACTTACCCTTAGATGTCTTTTGTAGCTACTTGGCTGGCCAGCCCGATTATACGCGAAGTACCAGACTCTCCATTGTTCTATAGTTCAAAATGTTCCAAACACTAATATCTAATAAACTAAAGCGTAAAATTAATAGTTTCCACAATTTTAATATAAAATGATAGCGGTGCGGTGACTTTAGTTGCACGTGGCGCGTGGTTGAGTTGTTCTCCCAGACAATCGGCGTTTTTTTCTGCTAGGCCGAATTTAGCCGCTTATCTCAAATCCTTCATTGCTGGAAGAAGCGCGCGAAGTTTAAATTTAAAATATGGAAAGATATAGCGTAAAGTAAATCAAAATAATATTCTACAAACGCTTGTAAGCGTAGAAAATGTAACCCAAAAATATTTAAAAACTAAGAGAGATAGCTTCTCTAATTTTAAGTGAAAATTAGAGAATATAATTATTTACAAAAATAAAAACAAGTTGGGAAACTTGTTCATTGTTGTCAGTAAATATTTAAAAGTATAAAAAACGCATCAGTATAACACTTTAAACCAGTTCAATATTTTCACATACTTTCATGTGTCAGCGACTTATAGTTTTCCCCTAAACAGGTGTTTTTAGTTAGTTCGTTTAGGTGGGCTGTTTATTCCCGAAGTTACTTTAAACTTTCATTCAATTTTAAAAACTGACCTTTGAACATAATATCTATCTATCTATTTAGCCTTCTTCAATCCATTTTTGGACTTAGGCCTACTCTTCTCTATCTGTCGCCGTGTTCATCCATCTAGTTCCCGCGTGTTTCTTCAAATCGTCTGCACATCTCATTTGGGGTCTTCCCCCACTTCTTTTATTTTCCCAAGATCTCCAGTTTACAATACAAATTTCAATTTTAATTTTGCTACTTCTCCTCTGACATCCCTTACTTTTGTTTTATTTCTTATCCATTCATTCCTATTTCTATCTGTCAGCTTTACATGTAACATTTGTCTTTCCATTGATCTTTCGGCTTTTGTTACCTTATCCATGTTTGATTTTGTAAGTGTCCAGGTCTGGGATCTATAGGCAAGTACAGGAAGGATACATTGGTTATACACTTTCGTTTTGAGGTACTGAGGATATTTTTGATTTCTTAATATGTAGCTTAATTTACCGAATGCTCCCCAGACCAATCTCACTCGTCTCTTAATTTCAGCTGTTTGGTTTTCATTTTTCAGTTTAATAATTTGTCCCAGGTATATCTATTCCTCTACTTGTTCTATTTTATTTTGGTTTATTCCGACCGTAATTTCTTTATCTGTGTGTGTTATGATTTTAGTTTTAGCGTGGTTCATACTTAAGCCTATCTTTTTAGCTGCTGGATCCAGTTCTTCCAGCATTTTTATCAGTTCTTCTTTCTTGTCTGTTATTAAGGCGATATCATCAGCATATCTTCAAGAATTGTCCGTTTACTTTGATGACCATTTCTTCCCAATCTAAGCTTTTAAAAACATCTTCTAGGGTCTGGTTAAATAATTTAGGGAATATTGTGTCATTCTCTCTTACACCTCTTCTTATGCGGATTGGCTTGGTTCCTTCGTGGATTTTGATTGATGTTGTTGCTTCGCTATATATATTGACTATTAAGTCTGTATACATGTGATCTATTCGGCTATTAATTAAAGATGCTTTTACTGTCCAGTGCTCAATACTATCGAAAGTTTTGTCAAAGTCTATAAACGCGATATAAGTGGTAAAATGTACTGAAACCTTTTCTAAAGCCTGCTTGTTCCTTTGATTCATATCCGTCAAATTTTGTTGTTAGTCTATCTGTTAATATTTTCGTGAAAAGTTTATAAGTTACTATGGGGAGTGTTATAGGTTGATAGTTTTTTAGGTCTGCTCTATCGCCTTTCTTGTGTAGAATAATGGTTATGGATTCTTTCCAGTTGTTTGGGATTATTTTTTCTTTCAGTATTTTACTCACGAGAATATGGAGGGTATTAACTACAGCTTTACCACCGTACTTGAGCATTTCTGCCGTTACGCCGTCTTTTCCTGGTAATTTGTTATTTTTCATTTTCTTTAATGCTATCTTTATTTCCGCTTTACTTATTTCAGGTTGTTGAATTTATGTTCTTTATTTTTGTTTGGAGTTTCTTCATGGTCTCTCGTGATGGTTCCCTTTATGTTTGGTATAATTCTGTATATCTGTTAGTTTCTATGCCGTTAATATCCTTTATTTTAATTATTTCATATCTACCTAGGGTCGGCCTTAGACATTTCATATTTCTGTTATTTTCTTTAACTCTCTCAACTTTAATTTCTTGGCTCTGTCTTTTATTTTCTTTTATCATTTTTCTTATAGTTTTATTTATTTCTGTGTGCTCTATAGATGTTTTTTTCCTTTTCTCTCGAGGGTCCGCATTTTTTCAATCAGTCTCTTTATTTTTTCTGACATACAATTTTCCCTCTGTTTATCTTTTTGTGCGATATCTTTTCCCACTTTGGTCATAGCTTTTGTCAGCATATCATTTATTTCATCTATATTTTCATTTTCGCATCCTAAGTTTTGGGTTAGCTTGTTCTTTAGCCTTTCTTTGTATATAGCTTTATTTTGTGTAAGTTTATTTATGTCAAGTTGTTTGTGTTGTGTTGTTTTCTTTTAATTTCAAAATTGCTATCAATGCAGATTTTTGTTATGACCATCCTGTGATCACTGCCTGTTGTAAAGCTGTTTAGGACTGTTACATCTCTAACGATATTTTTATCAGTAGTCAGTATGTAATAAATTTAGTTTTTCGTTATTCCATTAGGGCTGACCCATGTCCACTTTCATTGCGGTTTCTTTCTATAAAACGAGTTCATTCCATAAAGCTGTTTCCTCTAGATAATTCATTAAGGTTGTGCCCCTGTCATTCCTATTTCCATATCCAAAATCTCCTATTTTAGTCTCTTCGATGTTCATCCTTTTACATAATTTGGCATTGAAATCTCCCATGACTAGTGTCAGATGGGTTTTGTCTTCTTCCATGGCTTTTGAGATGTCTTCATAGAATGCTTCGATATGCTCGTCATCGTAGGTATAGGTGGGGGCATATATCTGAATTAATTTAAGTGATGTTCTTTTCATTTTGAGTGTAAGATAGGCAACGGGATCTGAGATTTCTTTAATATATGCATTATTAGTTGCTATTATCTTTATTACCTTTATGATATAGTAGAATACCGGAGTTCAGTTTTATCCGATTTGCCTCCAGTTCATCTATTTTTTCGTCGATGTTTATTGACGTAATGTTATATGTTCCTATTGTTAGTTTAACTAGTTTTTGTTCTGTTTTTGTGCATTAGATGCTTTTTCTCATAAGCGAATTTTTGCCTCCCCCAGATTCCGCAAGGCAGACCATAGATATAACATAACAAATATACAGTAGAGCTATTAAAAATCTACTTGAGATGCAATTTCGTTGTGACCTTTCGCGGTAAGAAACTTTTTTTGGGATGCAATTTTGTAATGGGCTGGTAATTTACCATCTAACGTAGCGTAAACTAGGAATGATATGATACCTCTCATTGTAAAATAGAAAATGCTTAAAACAAACTGTTTCATTCAATTATTTTTCTGTAGCTAAAAAAATGTATTTAATATTAATTTAGCATGTTTTAAAATTGTATTTTAGAATCAAACATTTTTATGCAGCCAAAACGGTTTTAAAAGACCCGGATTTAGTGTACATTCAAAAACATCAAGCCCTGTAAGATTTTATTTATTAATTTATATAGAACTACAAAAAAAATGTTGCGAGTTCCAAGAGCGGTTTAATAGCTTTATTAAAAGGTACTAACAATAAATATTATATTTAAAGTAGATATAAAATAAAAGTGACATTTTTGAAACAGAGGCTTCTTTTAATTTTTTATCCTACGTAAAAGGGATATTGGCCCAGAAAAAAAGCCCTTTAATACCATACTGCGGTAGATCGATTTTCATTTTTTCATTTACAGGGCTTACGACCTGAATGGTAATTTTTAAGCCTTAATTTACAAAAAATTCTAATAAATTTCAAACAAAGAATCGTAACAATAATTCATGTTTTACTAAAAAAATGGTCAAAGCCTTGTTAGCGCACACACACACACATATGTATGCCCGCGCATGGAGGTACACTTCAAGAGCACGCGCGCGAGATCAAGCGAGAACGAATTAAATGGCGTAAGAAATCAGATCGCTTTTCTCCAAACTTTCAAATTTTACCAATAAACTTTTCTCCGATTTGTGACATTTTATCAAAAACTGATTCTTCCAAGTCTGGTGGTTATAGTGGTAGCCAAGAAGAAAATCTGGGGCCCCAGTGGAGACTACAATTCGGCGTTTCTACGGTGAGTACCCCTTATTAATACATTTGTGTGTACCGGCAATATACCCTATGGATCAATTATTAAATACGCGACCAAAATTTATTTAAATTGTGTTGTACACTGCTTTCTTCGGCAAGCTTTGTACAGTCCTCTTGCGATATCGAAATTATCTCTCTCTTTTCATACGCAGTGTGCTAACATAATGGTCATTCGATCCGCATAAAATCAAAACATTTCTAAAAATTGAGCCGCCATTACAATCCATTTTCATCATAAATCAATATCACTTCGTGTCGGCCGTGGGGGGATCGGACATCAACGCGTCCTTAGCAATAAGCAAATCCGCGAGCATTCGGGACCCGCGATATTTTTTTGATTCACAATTCGAACGTAGCAGCTCGGTAGGTCGACCGATCCCGCGTCACGCTATTTCAAAATTTTCAGCGTAAATCTTCGCGCAGGCCTTATCATAGGTACCTGCTTGTGAATTTTACCATTTATATCGAATTCTAAGCAACTTATCAATTTTTAATAAATGGTAGCGAATGAATATTGCATTTTATCGGCTATCAATCATTTCAAATCATATTGTGCGCTGTTTACGTTATTATTATTAATTAATTTTCTTTAATTATCAAAAACTATCAATTTCAAAAATGGCAAATTTAACAAAGCTTATTAAAAAGCGTGATGTTTATACCAGTAACATAACGAAGTGCTATCGATACTCTCAGGATGCAAAAAATAATTTATTGGCAAAGGAACAGTTCAGGGTTAGGTTAGTTAGGACTTAGAGGATTTATACGATAAATTTGGGCTTGCACATAACCAGGTTATCATGGAACTTCCTGACGATTCAGACACTGAGTATGAAGCTCAAGATAAATTACGAAAGGATGTTCAAACATATTATTATTCTTGTAAAGTCATTTACACCCAAGTTTTCCCTTAAACTGACAGCGGCATCGGCCAGTATGTTCGCGTCGATCCAACCCCTCAGTTAAAGGAACTAGGGATACCAACATTTCGAGGCGATAGAAAAATGTGGCCTCAGTTTTTCGATTTATTTAATAATATTATCGACAAAGCCAATATTAGTGACGTCAGAAAATTACAACATTTACTTTCATATCTTGACGGAGAGCCTTTAACATTACTTGCAGGGATACAAATATCGGAACGTAACTATAAAATAGCCTACGATAAGTTGGTTAATCGTTATCAAAACAAACGACTTATTGCAAATAATGCACTCAGTGCGATTATGAAGGCTACCAAAAAAAAATGACTCGGCGAAAGAGTTAGGTAATTTACTCGATACATTTTCGGAATCCTTAGAAGTTCTAAAGGCGCTCTCTTTCGATGTTCAAAGTTGGGATTACTTACTTTCCTTTATTTTAATCGAAAAATTAGATGTACCCACACGTACTAGTTTTGAGATACACAATAAGGAGGAAATACCTACTTACGAGTCACTAATTATTTTTTTGGAAAATAAATGTAGGGGTTTGGAATCTCTTCAACATTTAAATCAGCCTAAACCCAAACCTACCTTTCAGTCGAATGCTAATAATAGCTTTTCAAAATATCAAAATAAACCATCAACACCATTTTCAGCATTAACCACTGACAATAATGTGACTAATGCGCGTATCAAATGTTTTCGGTGCGGTTTGCCGCATGTCCTAAGCAAGTGTCTACTGATCGACTATCATTTATTAAACAACAAAAACTTTGCACGAATTGCATGCATCCCTCCCACGGGGTGGATTCGTGCACTTCAAAATATTCGTGTCGCACGTGCTCTTCCAATAGACATCATACGTTGCTTCATATCTCAAAAACGACTCAACAAGAAGTAACAAGTAGGGTGTCTACATCAAATCAAGATTCTCAATTACCATCGACAGCTAACAATTTTCATGTTTCGTTTTCTGGAAATATTTCTTCCTTGCAAAGCACTTTCCTTTTAGCTACAGCCCTGGTAGAGATGCTGGACGGTTGTGGTAATTATCAGCCTGTTAGAATTATCATAGATTCAGGATCACAAACTTCTTTCATTAGTGAAAAATGCCTTTGCCGCCTTAATTTACCAAGACGTCAATATTCGATGGCAATTCACGGTCTTAATCAAATAACTTCCTTTACCTTAAAGGGCCTAGCACAGTGTCACATTAAACCTCAAGGGAAAACAGATCCGTTGCTCTCTTTTCTAGCAATCGTTGTTCCTAAGATGTGTTCAGATATGCCCACTTTCACTCTTCAAAATAAATACTGGAAACATCTGAATAGCTTAAAACTAGCTGACCCCTCCTACTTTGAAGCTAGGCCTGTAGATGTTTTAGTGGGGTGTGAAATCTTTGCGCAGATTCTAAAAGAAGGCAGAGCCCTTGGACAACCTGGTCAACCAGCCGCAATCGAAACAATCTTTGGCTGGGTTATTTTAGGAAAAATTAACAGCTTTGTCGTTCGCAACAAACATCTTCTTATTTTACAAATTTCGAGGTTCCTCTAGAAGATATAATGCCTAAGTTCTGGGAGTTGGAGAATATCCCTTCTAAGCCATTTTTATCGCCTGACGATCAAAAGGCAGAAAATATCTTTTCTAAAAGTGTTTCCAGGCTTTCTTCAGGCCGATTTATGGTAGATCTTCCTTTTAAGGACGGTGAACCTAATTTAGGAAATACTTACCCTCAAGCCCCGACGTTTTTTGCTACTTGAAAATCGACAAAAAATCCGGAATTATATTCTACATATTCAGATTTCATAAAGGATTATGTAAATTCCAATCACATGTCCTTAGTCATACCTAACAGTCCAAAATCAGCTTTAACGAGTTACCTTTCGCATCACTGTGTGCTTAAACCGGACAGTGTCAGCACTAAATTAAGAGTGGTCTGGGACTGTTCGGCAGTCGGACCAAAAAATATCAGTCTTAATCAAACACTTTTACCAGGACCAAAGATTCAAAAAGATATTGGCACTTTACTTCGCACATTTCCATTAAATCTTATCGCTTACATCTCAGACATTAAAATGATGTTCCGACAAGTTCTCGTCAGCCCAGATCATTGTCCTTTTCAAAGGATTTTGTGGCGATTTTTCCCGGAAGATCCAATTTCAGAATATGAGCTTAAAACTGTCACATTTGGCATGACTTGTTCGCCTTTTTTGGCTATACGCGTTCTGAATGAACTCGCTAAACGCGAAAAGGAACGTTTTCCAAGAGCTAGTGAAATTCTTAAGTCCTCAATCTACATCGATGATATCCTGTGAACAAGGCCTTCCGTGTCCCATGCCCTTGACCTTCACAGGGAACTTATCAATTTTGCTTGATCCATTATAAAATTTTTTTGGTCCGCAATAATTGTTTAAAATTTGGTCTAAATCGATTCGTTAGTTTTAAAGTAATGACTTAAAACATGGGAGTGCAAATGGGACCCCGCGTGAGTTCAGAAAACCCCCAAAATGAGGCACTTCTTCTGATCTGGCCCAATTTTACCAAGTTTTTAGGGATATTTAATAGTATATTTGTGCAACATTTCGAGTTGATACGATCATTCTTTAATTATCGTATCAACAAATTTTGCACAAATAATGTACAGGGTGTCTCAAGTTGGGCACTTTTATGGGGTTTAAGGTACTTCTAGACGTCTGACCACCATTGCGAGGCTCAAATTTCAAGACAAGACTTATAGTAAAAACCGCATTTTGAAATGTCGTCCCACCTGCTACGGGGGCTTTCTGAAAAGTCTGCATTTTGGAAAGGGGTTTATAACTCCGTTGTTAGTGGAAATTTTCATTTGGTGTAAATTGCAATTTTACAAATTCTGTCACGTAGAATTCATCTGTGAAATTGAATGTCAACTGTCCCTTTTCGTTTCTGAGATATGACATAAAGTTGCATTTTTTCTCATGGAACCTATATTTTAATTCATTTTCAAATTCGTAATTGAATTCTCTTCATAATAATGTATCACACGTCATAATTGATTTAGCAGTTTCGGAGATATTCAGCTTTTTCATTTTTGTCTAGTTTGCTATCATTTCCTGCTGAGGCAGGTGAAGGCAATCCTGTATTTTTATTATTTTACAAAGAATAAAATCTAGTAGGCCTGGTTTGAAAAAATTAAAATTAAGCCGACGGCTCGCAAATCCCACTTATAAAAAGAAACAAACAATACGAAATCAATAGAAATTCGATATTATTAACATTTATTATTGATAATTATTGCGTCATACGTCAACTGACAAAATTAACCACTAACCTACTTCACCACCGGTATCAAGTATTATTATACACACAATAGTAACTTAACCTAATTCTAATTAATCCTGTATAAATACCAATTTATATACCATATTTATACTATTTGACAGATGTTCAAGTTGGCGTCCGTTTTTCCTCAAGCACAGACGGCATCGCTTCTTAGTAGAGCTTGCCGCATTAATTACATGGCGACCCTGCCAGGATCCATATAATAATTATGTACTTTTTCACTTTTACCTTTTGTTAACTTTTTGTAAATATCTTAATTTTACAACTTTCTTTATTTTTCAACGTTACTTTATAATTAATTCAGCAGAACGACAACCAAAATTGTTTTATGTTTAAAAATCAACTAAGCAACGCAGCGATATTTCAAATACATGGTGAACTAAAATATTATTTATACAGAGTAACTTCCACTATTGACTTCTACCATATAGCAGCTCAAACACGAGACGATATTTCAAAATGCGGTTTTCGATATAAGTCTCACATTAAGTCTTCAAATTTAAGTCTCGCAATGGGGTGTTCTTTTTCTCCGAACCGAACCCCCTAAAAGTGCCCAATTTGGGCACCCTGTACCGTTAAGGATTCCTAAAAAACCTAAAATTGGGTCAGATCAGAAGGAGACTTGCAGCAAAATTTAACATTAGCAGTATTTAACTGAATGACAATTTGGCTATTTTGGCATCAACGTGAAGTCACGGAAAGCCAGTGACAAGCGAGCTGCACGCTGACATGTCTTAGTATTTCGTGGGCTATTAGTCATTTGAGATATGGTTGACAGGGGCAGTCGATAGCACAGTTCCACAAAAAACATAAACTCAGCCCCTATCAGCATGGCTTTATGAAGGGTCGTTCCACGATAACGAACCTCTTCATCGTGACACAGCATATTGCTGACTCTATTGACAAACAAGGACAAACTGACGTGATTTACACAGATTTCTCTAAAGCGTTTGACAGACTTGATCACTCAGTGCTTTTAACCAAGCTAAAAAGCTTTGGGTTTGCCATCCCACTTGTAAATTTGTTAAATTCACTGGTTCAATTCGTAGCACTGGGTGGTAACAGGTCTGTGGAATACTTTGCTACCTCTGGAGTTCCACAGGGATCAGTGCTGGGACCTCTTCTTTTTAGCATCTTTATCAATGATATTCAAGATGTCATTGATGTTCTTATTTTGGTGTTTGCTGATGATCTAAAAATATTTGTTTCCATTTCCAGCTTACATGATTATCTCAGACTACAACAAAATCTTCAAAACATCAGTGAGTGGTGCGAAAACAATAATCTTCATCTTAACATCGATAAGTGCCACATAGTTTCATTCACAAGGAAAAATAATCCTGTTACTTTTGACTACAGCATTGATAATACAATTCTTTCTAGACAATCATCCATTCAAGATTTGGGGGTCTTATTTGATACTGAACTATCCTTTTCTGATCATATCTACAATATTTCTCAAAATGCTTCTAAAATGTATGGCTTTATACTTCGCTGCTCTCGTGAATTTCAAAATGTGGAAACATTAAAAACACTCTGAATAGATTGGTGATTCCGGGTCCGTACCGTTCTTCAACTCTTTGTTTGAAACTCGTAGACAATGATTGTGTAGAAATAAAATTTCGGACTTCCATTGTCTTTATTTATTTTAAAACACGACGTTTCGGTTAGTAAGTATCTCTAACCGTTATCAAGTGTAAAAACGGTTAGAGATACTTACTAACCGAAACGTCGTGTTTTAAAATAAATAAAGACAATGGAAGTCCGAAATTTTATTTCTACACAATCATTGTCTACGAGTTTCAAACAAAGAGTTGAAGAACGGTACGGACCCGGAATCAACAATCTATTCAGAGGCACAGTTTACACTTGATAACGGTTAGAGATACTTACTAACCGAAACGTCGTGTTTTAAAATAAATAAAGACAATGGAAGTCCGAAATTTTATTTCTATTAAAACACTGTTCTTCGCATACTCTCGGCCTAAACTAGAATACGCATCAGCTATATGGTGTCCTCATCAAACCAACCATATTGATACCTTGGAAAAGATACAAAGACGCTTTCTAAAATATCTTTATTTTAAAATTCATGGTTCTTATCCTTCGCTAGGATATCCTCATGACCAACTTTTAAATGAATTTAATGTGTCATCACTGGAAGCAAGGCGTACGTACTATCAGCAACTACTACTATATAAGGTATTAAATAATAAAATTGACTGTTCATGCCTCCTGGAACTTTCTAATTTTGCGGTTCCTCGATCAAATACTCGACGCTTTCAATCTCTCTACTTACCAACACCGAGGACAAATTGTCTTAAATTTTCTCCTCTACATGCCATGTGTAAATATTATAATAATATTACCACTGAGTACATTGGTATGCTTGAATGTGCTCTTAAAAAGATCATACCTCATTAATATTAATATTACTTACCGAATTAGTTATGCTTTTTAAATGTTTAAATTATTTTTTTGTTGTTTTTTTTTTTCGTGTTACTGCTGAATGACTGCATGTTTTTGATTTGTTTACTCTTTTTTTTGTGTTAGGTAGTGGTTAGGTTAGGTTAGGTTATTTTTAACTTTTTTGTTATTTTATATCTATTATTTTGCATTGTAATTTCTTTTCTATAACAAACATTGTATAACTGTAAATTTTTCCACCCAATAATTGGGCTTTAACCTGTTGGGTGCGTATGCAAATAAATAAATAAACACTTTGTTTGCAGGAACCTGACCCATATACAGTGTGTCCACGAATAGAGTTACCGTATGGTATAAATGACAAAAAAGTTTCGATTTAGATTCTGATTTTCTGGGAATCACTCCTGAGAAGAAAATGAGACAAATTAATTGATATACAGGTTTTGTAGGATGATTTGATAAAAAAAGTTAAGATTAAAGTACCTTTGTTTTAAGAAATATCAGAAAAAGTTATTAAGAAAAGTTGTTTCGAATTAAAATAATCGACTTATAAAATCAGTTTTCTAATTTTTCTAACAATTGAGAATCTGCCGTAACTTTTGAATCTAAACAACTCTTCTTTATAACATTTTCGAAAATCTTTTACAACAAAGGTATTTTAATCTTAACACTGTTTATCAAAACATTCTACTAAACCACCCTGTATATTAATTGATTTGTCTCATTTTCGTAACATGTTAGTTTAGAACCAAGCAGGAGCAATTCCCAGAAATCAGAAATTTTTCTGTCACGGTAACTCTATCCGTGTACACACTGTATATCTCTTGTCATTCAGAACCCTAAAATCCTATTTATTTATTTTTTCTTCTAAATATATATTTTTTTAAGTCGATTTTTTTATAAAAAATTAACTAAAGGATTAGTGAACAATCAAAGATGGCCATCACTTAATCATGTTTTCCATGTTTTTTAGTAAAAAATATTTATATACCTTAACATGATGAGTCTCATGATTCGCTTGTACTTTGACGGCAACACTAAACATTTCCCTGTCGCCCCCTTTACTGGTTCCGCTGGCAAGGGTTTCTTCGTCCGAAGGATAAATTGTAGGTAACAGGTTTGGCCCAATTGTGCTCCCAACTTCTTTTAAAGTAGGAGTAATGTTTGGGATAGGCTGCATATCTAAAACATGTTTTATAAATAATCATTATTATACATAGGGCTCAGAATAAAAACAAAATCAAAAGCATTTTCTGCAAAATGAACTGTTTCAAAAGCATCTGTTAAACATTGTCTTCGACGAAACGATGTTTAAACACACTTGTGTATACGGTTTTGCTTCACCTCACCGCGATACTCAAGTAACATTATCAGGGAAAATAGTTTAAGAAAATGCCCGTGTTTTATATTTCCTTTTCGACATCATCATCACCATTCATCGTCCCGTCACACATGTTACACTCATACTGAAGAGTTTACCATAAGGCCAAAACATTCTTTTCTGAATTTCGTTTGATTCCGTGTTGCGTAATTTGCGTAGCAACACAAAAACAATCTTAAAGCAAGTTGTTAACCATAAAACATGATGCCAAAATGTCAGAATATAGTGTTATTCGAAAGTTGCTTTGAAAAAAAAAAACGTTTTTAAAGAAAATTCGAGTACATAATGTGATTTTATTAAGAGGACTTTGAAAAAGATAATTTCGAAGATAATGTTATTTGAAAGAAAATGTTTTTAAATAAAATGCTTTCGAAAACGTTTTAGGTTATTTTTTTTATAAGTAATAATTTAATATTTAAATTTGGTCTATAAATGTCAAAAGCAAAACCAAAAAAATACGTAGACCGCATCTTTATTACTGCTTCATTTGAGTTAAAACTTATAAAACCTTGCGCCACAGTAGGGGGTATTTTGTACGCTTTTCTTGATCTTTTTTTATTTTTTAATAAAACTTGTAACACTGGGATTTAATAGAGCCAACCTAAGCAGGAAGTAAAGTGTATACTGGGTGGGTAAAAAAAACGAACAATTTTTTTTAAATATAACTTTTGAACTATATAATCAATTTTAGTGGGACAAACTGCAGAGAATTATTCAGAGTTTTGACTAAATATATTTTTTTGTCCTTCATCTCAAAATCCAAGATGGCGGACGAAATTAAAATGTACTCTTCAAAGAGTGTGGTTCTAGAAAAAATATTTTTGTTTCAACCATTGTTTTGCATATTATACGATTGCCTTGCCAATTATGTCTGCATTTATTTCCTTATAAAATCATTACTTCTGAACCGATTTTAATGAAATAAAAAACATGCTGGTGAGATTTGATTGCTTTTTAAAGATCAAATAAATTTAAGATGGTGGACAGAATCATACTTGAATTCTCTGCCAAGTGCAGTTTGTCCTATTAAAATCGATGGTATAGTTCAAGTTATAATGAAAAAAAAATTGGCCGGTTTTCTTTTGGCCCACCCTGTATTTGGGGAATAATTATACATAGACGGTTGACAAAAAAAAGGTGTATTCTTGGCTAGAACTAAAGACACGATGTACTCACCACAATGATACAGTTGAGCCTTTTTCAATTGTACACAAACATAGTTTAGATCCTCGTCCCCTCTGTAGCCATTGACAATAAATATACCAGCGTCATTTAAACTTAATAAGAATTCTCCTTGTTGTCCCGGCAAAACGTTATTCGTTGCACCATCTCTAACAGGCGGGCTTATCTTAAGCATTCCCTAAAAATTAACTTTTCTTTTTCTATTTGCGAGCTTAAAGAGGGCTTTGCTCATGCATATGAGTGATAAAAGATAAATTTTTCTCACGTAGCATGTCACTTTTTTGCATGTTGTTCTTAAAATCCAGTTTTGCAACTATCAAGGTCACAAGATACACTTATGGTTTATTATTTTACACAAAAATTACAAATACGTACTTTGCGACACTTTTTAAGGCATTAGAACAAATTTTGTACCTAACGTGTATGAGCGACTTTTCGCCTGGCTCAAGCTTTACGTCACATCAGTCTTCTGTAGCGAACAGAATAGTATCACTTTCCTAACTTTTAGGTGTTTTTATTTTAGTCTATTAAAAGTCAGGTTTGTGATTTTATTAATTTTTATTTTGAGCTTCGGAAATAATAGGAAAAAAGTAACCTGTTTTACCATTAACTATGTTAGTATAAAAATGTCTATAAATGACTTTAAAAGTATAAAAGTTTGAGTGTGGTATTGATGGATTCAGAAAGAAATCCAAAATTACCTATTTAATTTAATCCACAGTCGGTAAAGTAAAAAACTAAAAAATGTCTTAACTTTTTAATATTTACAAATGATACTTGTTGTTTTAGTCGTTTTTATTTTTAATATTTGCTTAACAAAATTTTTTTTCCAATTGTTTTTATAATTAACTTTTTTGACAAACCTTGTATAAAAATTTCAATAAAAATACAGAATATATAAAAAAACTTTTGCTCTATGATATGATGCCAATTAACTCACAAAACCGAAACAGAGGCCGGGATATCTGTTTTTACTTACCTCTCCTATCTTAATATCCATAACAAAAGAACTTTGCGCATTATTTGTTCTAAATCTAACTGGTTGTTGATTGGCCTTTTGTGATTGTTTAACCTTATCGTGAGTGGAGTAAAAAATGTTGCTCGCAGTCTCATCGGACTCGTCCGAGTCACTTTCGGATTCTAAAACATAAACGCAATGTCTCGCTGAGTTCATTTATTAGATACTAGCATAAAAAAAACCAAGCATAATAAAAATAAAATCGGTTCTCCTTTATATATGTCTTGATGAGGACACCATGATACTAACAGTCGTTCGTTTATTTAAACCGACCGTGTGACGAAAGTGAAACAAAAAATATATTTTTTAACCAGCGCAAAGTCTGCTCGGGGACCTGATTTTTCGCCAAAAGGTAAAAAACATACTGACAAACATGGCGATTTGATCCAGATTCAAAGACATCTTGCGACATTATTTTATGGTGTATGAAATTCGCGTAAAATGGATCTTGTAGAATATAATAATATAATAATTTTGTTTTCGTCAACAACCGTTTTTTTGAAAATTTTATTTTCTCCCAAAAATAATACATTAAAATTAGTTGCCACAAGTTGTCTATATAAAAGATATCAATAAATAATTTACTAAAAAGGGATTTTTTCGGGAAAAACGAGTGATATATTATTCATATACAAAATACAACAAAGCATGTCAGCCTTAACAAAAGTTATTGTCTATTATTTTTTAAGCGCTGAAGACTAACTAAAACAAATAAAAATATAATAAATAATTTATATAAAAAATACAAATAATGTAAAAAATATTAAGAAATAAAAAGTTTAAAATATTCAGTGCGACTCGTCATTTTAAATAAAATTTTATACTGACTTCAAAAATCAAATGAAAAGAGGGTCACTCATAAAAAATACCAACTGTAATATTATAGCGTTTTTATTTTTTAGCATAAAACAGAAGTTAAAACGCTAAATTTTAAATAAGTAAAAATTAATTGATATTAGTAATTAGTAACTATAATTAAAATAAAAAAACAAAATTAGTAGTAACTGTAAAAAATAATAATTAGGATTTGCATGGGTTTTGAGCCAGGCGTTCTTTGTTGGGCGTTTCGTGGATCGCCGCTTGGTCTGCCGCGCCATACAACTCGTATATACATTTTTGCAACTGGATGAGATGTAATAAAGGTCTCGGAATTCAGAGGCAAGCGCGTTGAAAACGAATTTAGTTACGATTCTAAGGATCAGTTTAAATCAATTTTATTTTAATGTGAATAATAAAATTAAACAATGTTTTCTAGTCAAAACAAATTAATCTCACAGCTTCTTCATCAATCATTTTAATTAATTTTCATATTTATTTCTATTGCACTCACTTCAGAGTAGAGTTCGCTCGAACGACGACGGTTGACCCGCACTCAAGATCTTGAATCCTTTTCTACGTAGTGGGAAACGAGAAGAGGAGGCTCGTTTTCGATATCACGACGTGGTTCCGTCACTCATAAAAATTTGCAATAAATTTGAGGTCAAATTTTTTGATAACCTTGCCTGTGTTTTTAGCAGCCATGTGCTGGATATTCTAATAATTTTTTTTTTGCATTGTGCAGTTTAATGAAATGGCTGAGTAAAAACCTTTATATTTTATATTATTTCCTTTGAGATCACAGAAGCTATTGCACTGACTTTTATATCAGCATAAAAGAGCCGCCATTTGGTATGGTTTTTTCTGTTGTTACAGACTGCTGGCAGTTGGCAATGTCTTAGTCTTAGTTTTTTTGTTTAAATAAATAGGGCTCTAATATCTCTTTAAACTTTTACGCCTTTTTCCATATTGTTTCTGATTTCTGTCGTTTCCTTTGACAGAGTCCTAGTAGAGTCTTAAACGAATGTGATGTGAGGCACAATAAGGTCCAACATAAAGTCCAATTTTCGATCCTTTTTTAACATCTACTAGGCCCAAATTTACAGTAACTATCAAGGAAAAAATTTACATAATTGATGTCAGGTATTCTCCAATTTTTTAAAACAGTTTTTGCAGGCCAAAATTTTTTTTACAAAAATATTGTAATTATTAATTTTTTACAAAGTTTTTACCAACGTAGTTTGTAAAAAAACAACGCAAAATTATAGAATTTTGCCAGGTATTATTGCGCAAAAATATAGCTAACACTTGTTATTCTATAAGAAAACATTTCTCTTTTTTAAAAATAAGGGAATTTATTTGTCTCGTAAATTCTGTCATTTTTGTTCTCTTCTTACTCAACAAAAATAAAAAGATATAAGAAAACATTTTAACATTAAAATGAATCTTAAAATTACATTCAAAAATATTCTATTTAATTTTTAACTTAATAATTTTTCTTGTTTAATATACAGTTTTGTTGATTCGTTTTTTCTTGACTTTTCTAAATAAAAAAAATAAGTAGCGTTTTAATAAATAAAATAAAAAGATATCTACATAAAAAACATAAAAAAATCCACGACCTAAATGCCAGAGTCGTACAATTGACGGAGCCTGTGAAGTTTTATTTTTTAAATGTAAATAAATTCAGGAGAAAAATAAAGCATTACAATATGTTAAAAACCAAATATTTTCATAATTTAGCCGTACTAATTAAGTCAACCGTACTAATTAAAATTGTGGCACCTTGCGCCGATTCAACGCGGGTGCACAAGAAGATGCGCAGAATTCGACATTCTGTCAAACGAAAAAACACGTGAACGTTCGAAAATTAATAATCAAACTTAAAACCATTAGTGATTAAGTGCTACCCTCTGCAATACAAAGACTGAACTTAAGCGGGCCCGCGATCCGAGAAATAATACAGCAAAAGGTAAGTGTCATTATTCTCCTGTTTTAGTATGATTGTGCGATCAAGAAATAATTAATTAGAAAATTCAGCCTTAAGAAAAATACCGAACCGAACCGCTATAATAAAAGAAGCAAAATCAATCTATCCTGTCCATTACAAGTTAACTTTGACATGTGGACTGTGTGTGCATAAAAATAGATAAAAAACTTTAAGGAAAATAGTTTTATTTTGAATCATCAGCAGTGCCAAACCTGACTTTTAACAAACTAATATAAAAACGTGGGTGCTTTAAAAATATTTATTTTGGTGGAATTAAAAACACATTTTTCTAGACAAATCATTATTATTTGATTATGCAGTCTTACAGGTGTTTATCCGCTAGTTCTAGTTTTTGGTCCAGCCAGAGAATCAAAATAAAACACGTTCGAACACATTTTTTTACGCATTACACGGCGAGCGCAATTTAACCTTAAACAACCCCAAGTACACCAAGTTTGACACAAATCGGTTGAGAAATAGGATAGTCCATTGGCTAGAGTTCCAGTCCACCATGCTAGTTTTTTTTTTAATTTAGTAAAAAATTATAATTTGCGACGTTCAACACCGAGTTCCAGATTTGATACATATCGGTTCATAAATACAAAAGTCCGCCATTTCGGATACGCCATGATATTTCTTCTTAAGTTTGACTCAAAAATCCTAATTAGCGGCGTTAAACACCTCCAAGTGACATATCGGTGCTTAAATAGAAAACTCTATCCTTTTGGATCCGCCATGAATTTTTTAAAAATTTGAGTCCATAATTATAATCAGCGACTTTAGACACGCCAAAGTTCCAAATTTGATACATATCGGTAAATAAATGAAAAAATCCGCCATTTTGGAACCGCCATATTAAGTTTTTTAAGTTTAAGTTCTAAATTTCATACTTACCGGTTTATAAATAGGAAACTTTGCCATTTTGGATCCGCCATTTTGATTCATAATTACTATTTTTATGTTAGTAAAAGATTTCGAGAATATTTAAAGAATATCTTGCTCATTTCAAAACAAAATGTTGCCACAAAACTTTTTTCTAATTTTGGTCAAAAATCATGTCCGCTAGCCCATTGTGCAGCGGCCGCAAAAAAGCTACTTTGCGCACACTTTTGTATATGCAAAGTAACACTTTCCTACCTCACTGTTTGTCGTTCATCTAACTGATTAGGAAAAATACTATTTTAATGCCGATCATGGGTGTTCAGCATGGCGAGTATAAACTAGTGTACGCGTGGTTCAAATCCAGTGTGAATCTCGGTTTTGGGGGTTAAGAAACTCAATGGTAAACGAAATATAATGTAAAAAAAGTAAGTTGAAAAGCAAGCTCGACTTATCTATTATTCCAGAAACGTAAATTCTGGAAGGAAATCAAGCATAATCACCCGCGTTGGTACCAAAGTAAGGTTAAACATTGTGACGCACATGCCGATATATGAGCGATGAATATTGTAATGTGTGTGTTCTCGTTGATTCCTTGTTTTCGCCCGGCGCACAGCTTGTCGCTTTTCATTGGTGGTTTCCGCACAGTCCATTCTCCAGTGCAGAGGGAAGTACAGGTAGGAAGAGTGGGAACACCTTACAAGGGATGCCAGTAAAACTGCATCGAGCTTGATATTTTTTTGAATAAAATTAAATTCAACGCGCAAATTTCTCTTTGCAATAGTGCAGTTAAATTGACTAGAAAAACAAAAAACAATAATAATTCTCAAAATTTCCCAAAAACATGGCAAACAAAATTAAAGCAATATGAGGACGAGAACGCACCAGAATAATTATTTTAAAAAAATCTATGAGTATAAAACTAGAATTATGACCGAAACGCGGCTGAAATTTGTTTCCAATTCAATTTAAGGCTTGTGTTGCCAGAGAAATACTTGTTAGCCTGAGATCTGTTTTCCATAAAGTAAAAATTCAATGCAGTGTGTTTGGCGTACTATAATGTGCTTAATGGAAAGCGACTATAGGATAAATAAAACCACCCTCCACTTTGCTGCTTTTTCTTTCTCTCAAAATGCGTTGATCCGGCCTGAAAAGACAAAGAGCTGTCGTAGGTCACGGACTATAGTTGTTTTCTTTTGTTTGCATTCGATCTTTTCATTGATCGATATTGTATAGCAGTGTTTTCCCTGCTTTTGGTTTTTTGTTTCTCTCGTATCTCGGTAGATGGCGCCTCTTGCTATAGTTCGCTCACTAATTACATTTAATTAGAGACAAAACCGTCTGATTAACTTCGCAAGATTTGTCACTTTACCAGCAGTGTTCTGAGGAGTCCCATAAGGACGAAACGGTTAACTGTCAACACTTATTAGGTGTCCATTAGATCTTGGACCCCCGTGAGGTTAAGCTTTCAAGCTACCCACGGAAAAATATAAGGGAAACAAAAAACTCCTTTTTGCCCGATTAGCCATGAAACTTGTTTGATTTTTAAATTCACGGGTACGAAATTTCACGTTTGTATTATTTGGCTTAAAAATTCCGTTGATTGACGCTCACTGTCTTGATGACGGGTAAAAATGGAAAATGCGTTGATCCGGCCTGAAAAGACAAAGAGCTGTCGTAGGTCACGGACTATAGTTGTTTTCTTTTGTTTGCATTCGACCTTTTCATTGATCGATATTGTATAGCAGTGTTTTCCCTGCTTTTGGTTTTTTGTTTCTCTCGTATCTCGGTAGATGGCACCTCTTGCTATAGTTCGCTCACTAATTACATTTAATTAGAGACAAAACCGTCTGATTAACTTCGCAAGATTTGTCACTTGACCAGCAGTGTTCTGAGGAGTCCCATAAGGACGAAACGGTTAACTGTCAACACTTATTAGGTGTCCATTAGATCTTGGACCCCCGTGAGGTTAGGCTTTCAAGCTACCCACGGGAAAATATAAGGGAAACAAAAAACTCCTTTTTGCCCGATTAGCCATGAAACTTGTTTGATTTTTAAATTCACGGGTACGAAATTTCACGTTTGTTAGTATTATTTGGCTTAAAAATTCCGTTGATTGACACTCACTGTCTTGATGACGGGTAAAAATGCAAAATGCGTTGATCCGGCCTGAAAAGACAAAGAGCTGTCGTAGGTCACGGACTATAGTTGTTTTCTTTTGTTTGCATTCGATCTTTTCATTGATCGATATTGTATAGCAGTGTTTTCCCTGCTTTTGGTTTTTTGTTTCTCTCGTATCTCGGTAGATGGCGCCTCTTGCTATAGTTCGCTTACTAATTACATTTAATTAGAGACAAAACCGTCTGATTAACTTCGCAAGATTTGTCACTTGACCAGCAGTGTTCTGAGGAGTCCCATAAGGACGAAACGGTTAACTGTCAACACTTATTAGGTGTCCATTAGATCTTGGACCCCCGTGAGGTTAAGCTTTCAAGCTACCCACGGAAAAATATAAGGGAAACAAAAAACTCCTTTCTGCCCGATTAGCCATGAAACTTGTTTGAAAATATATATACTTTTTTATTTGTATAAAAAATATATATGAATAGGTACCTATTTTTAAAGTGTAAAATATGTCAAATTCAGTTAGACTATAGAAGGCCTTATCGATGAGAAAACTTTCTACCGAGTCTCGGAACAGCTTATGAACCTGGATGTTTTTCAAGTGTAGCGTGCATCGCAGGGTGAACATCACCTACTGAGTTGCTCTGTTTAAACTATGTTTTTTTACTAGTAAATCAAAGTTAAAATTTTAGAAAGTGAATAACTAATAAACAAACGTCATAAGGCATATTGTGCAATAACAAAATTGATAAAAAGTTGGTGAATTTAGTGAACATGGCGGTTTGTACCGTGTGTTAGAAATCCATTTTGAGAAACAATAAACACGTTGTTTGCAGTCAGTGTAGCAGCCTATTCAACTTGTCTACACAAATCAATCGATGTTGCCATAATACTTGAAGAAACTTCTGGTCTTTCATGGAAATGTAGGGTATGTTTAGAAAATTGTATTACAGTTGACCAGGAGAAAATTAATAAGCTGGTGGAAGACTCCTTAACTTCGGCATTAGCTACCCTTAATAAAACTGTTGAGACATTACAAACGAACCTGGTGTCTACCATAAAAGAGAATATTAACAGCATTATTGTGTCTAAACCTGCGCCTTTACCAACCGTAAGTTACTCTCACACTTTAAAAAATAAAACTCAGCCTGCAGTCATAATTAAACCCAAGCAAACGCAAACTGTTGACCAAACTAAACAGGATTTATTAGTTAACATTGATCCCAGTGAGTCAGATTTAAACCTGACAAAAATTCGCTCTGGCAATAATGGTGGTATTTTGATTGGATGTAAAAATGCTGAAGACAATGAAAGATTCCAAAAGCTGGCTGAATCTAAACTCTCTGACGCATATAAAATAAAACAGGTGAAAGGACTTAATCCTCGTGTAAGAATTGTGGGTTTTTCAGAAGACTTAGAAGAAAATACACTACTATCTGTTCTTAAAAAACAAAATGCTGATCTTATTACAAATACATCAGACTGTAAGGTAGTTAAAATTTTTGTGACTAAGAAAAGTTGTAAGTTGTATCAGGTTTTATTGCAAGTGGATAAAATAACTTATGATAGGTTAACTAAAGTAGGAAATGTTTTTATAGGATATGACTGTTGTAGTGTGTTTGATGGTGTTGGAGTGAAACGATGCTTTAGGTGCAGCGATTTTAACCATTCTTCTGCTTCTTGTCAACGTGAATTATGTTGTCCGAAATGTGGTGGTAGTCACGAAATAGCTTGGTGCACATCAATTACTTTTTCCTGTCCTAATTGTACAAAATTAAAAATCGGGCAACATCGGTCAAGTATTAATACAAACCACGCAGCTTGGGAACTTAACCACTGTACATCATGCAAAAATGCTTGCTCGCGTCTGCGTGCTGGCATTTTAGAACAATAGCAAACACTGCGCGATGATGCTTCCCCCTCTCATAAATCCCACGTGTTTTAATGTTAAAAATAAACAGCAAAGTAAAATGTCCGTGTACTATCAGAACGTAGGTGGAATGCGTACAAAGACGGCTGAGATACTCAGCTCGAGTGCACATTCAACTTACGATATTCTGGTGCTCTCTGAGACATGGATGAATGACTCGATATTTGACAATGAATTTATGGCGCCTAAATACATTTTATATCGATCTGACAGATATATTCCTGGAGTAAGTAGAGGGGGAGGAGTTCTTCTCGCTGTGGATAAGAATATAAGGTCCCAAAATTGTCCCTTGGATAAAAGCAAACTCAATATTTTGCCACATATAGACATTCTGGTTGTAAAAATAGTCATCAAATTTTCTCCGGTATTTTTTGTAGTTGTATACATCCCACCTCCTGTATGTTCGGAAGATTTAGAGAATGTCTTTAATATTGTTGCATAAATAGACTTTCTGCTCGGTAAAAAAGTATGAGGTGACTTTAATATTCCTTCTTACACCAATCATCTAGACTCTGGCCTAACTGACAACTGTGTAAATATGCTAAATTCTTTTTTGCAATTAACAAAACTGTTTCAACATAACTTTGTACGCAATGAAAGTAACAGAATTTTGGACCTAGTATTGTTTGAAAATAGGAATTGCCAAGTTGAGCAGGCGGTTGACCTTTTGACTCATGAAGTTTAACACCATAGGGCATTATCAATAAACTTATTTTGTCTTGAAAAATCTATGACTATGGAAGATTCTATTACGTTCAACCTTCAAAATAAATATAACTTTAGGAAAGCAAATCTGCATACAATCAAAGCAAAATCTGTTATACAATCAAATTTTAGAAATAGACTGGTCTTTTTTATCCGACGAATGCTCTCTCGATTCAGCATGTCAATCATTTTATACTAAACTGTATGAAACTTTTGACTTCTGTGTGCCTCGTCATAAACCTAGGCAGTCATCAAAATATCCCCCGTGGTTTACGCAGCAAATCATAAAAGACATCAAGAAAAAACTAGACTTCATGAATCATACAAAAAAACTCACAATATTGAACATCTTAATCATTTTAAAATTATCCGATCGAAGTTGAAAAAAGACATTGAGAATTCACGTAAGAGTTTCATTCATAGATCAGAAAATCAAATAAGTTCTGATCTCAAACAGTTCTGGTCATATGTTAATAGCATAAAGGAGTCTTCTGGCATACCAAAAAATATGACTTATAATGGGAAAGAACTTAGTACTCCTAGTGACATTTTGGGTGCCTTCGCTAACTTTTTTCAGCAATCATTTTCACCTCCAAACTTACCCGGATCTGTATCGAGGACCCATTTAAGAATAATAATATAAATATAAAAAAGTTGTCGGAAAAGGATGTTGAAATTGCGCTTAAAAAGATAAAACCAAAACTGACTTCGGGGCCTGACCAAATACCAGCATTTCTTATTCGTGACTGTTATCCCGTGCTTGTTAAACCTCTGATGCTTTTGTTTAATTTATGCTTAGAATGTAAAACGTTTCCTACAGGCTGGAAGACTTCCAGAGTTTGTCCAGTTTTTAAAAAGGGCCAAAAGGCTGATCTCACGAATTATAGACCGGTGTCCATTATGAACAACTTTGCTAAAGTCTTTGAGATAGCTCTATACAACGTTATCTACCCTCTGGTGTCTGATCAGCTTATTCCAAATCAACATGGTTTTGTAAAAAATCGCTCCACGGTCACTAATCTGTTAGTGATCACACAAAATATTGCTGAAGCGATAGACAATCAGGGGCAGGTTGACGTTGTACATACAGATTTTTCAAAAGCATTTGACCGGCTTGACCATGCGATTCTTATAAATAAACTTAAGTTTTTCGGTTTCGATAATCAGTACTTACAACTATTCACATCATACTTAGAAGATAAAAAACAATACGTTGAGTCGCGTGGTCATAGGTCGGTTATTTGCCCAGTAAGCTCAGGAGTACCGCAAGGCTCTGTTTTGGGGCCTCTCTTTTTCGATTTATTATAAATGACATTGGAGGAAATTTGGATATAAACTTTTTACTTTATTGTGACGACTTTAAGACTTGGTTTCCCATAAAGTCTATAGAAGACTGTCAAAGATTGCAACATAATTTACAGGAATTACATGGGTGGTGTGTCAGTAATCGTCTAGATTTAAATATTATAACGATTATATCGTTATATTGTTTAAAAATTAAGGAATTACATATTTTGTAATAAAAATATATTATTTAATTAATTAAATTTCCTTAATGAATAACAATCAATTTTACTGGCCTATTGAGCTTTGAATGGCTATATCATTTTGACTGGCCTAAATTATTTATCAAAATCTCCGCACTCAGCAAAAAAGGCAAGCATATGTATCCATACGCTGAATTGAGCCAATCTATCACATTTCCTCTTTGTTTTTCTTTCGCGCGAGGCAAAGGATAAACAGTCAATGATCTGCATAGTGTTAGTTGAGATGATTTAAGATGAATACGTTTTTTATTAAAAAGTATACTCCATAGGATGTCTGTTTTAAGAGATCTTAAATATTAAAATTTAGTGTGTTTTCGATTTTTGGTCTGACGACATTGAAATTCAGGTCAGTTCGTTCCTTTTTTCACTCAAAATTATTTATCTTAATTTAGCGCAAATATGCATAATTTGATTGCATTTATCTTAATTTTTTGGTAGAAAACCAAATTTTGATAAAATTTAATGTTTGCTAAAATATTGGCCCATAGCACAGGTATTTCTCGTGGAATATTTTTTTTTCAGATTAAGGACCCAATGAGTTCAGCCAAGCTTCCCTTTTCAGTCTTATAGGACAAATTTTAGCCCACCTGACTCATTCGATCAATGCATTCCAAGGAAGTGGATTCTTGAGGTTGATGGACTTTGGAGATATGGATCTATTTGGATAAATTATCTGGTAAGTTTTTTTTATTCATATATATTTTAATAGACTTTAGTCAAATCTGCTTTGAATGAAAAACTTACCAGAATGATTTTCTAATCTCCATCAAAAGTCCTCGAAAATCTAACTTCTCAGAGAAATTGACTTTTATCCTTTGCCTCGCGCGAAAGTAAAATAAAGAGGAAATGTGATAGATTGGCTCAATTCAGCGTATGGATACATATGCTTGCCTTTTTTGCTGAATGCGGAGATTTTGATAAATAATTTAGTAAGTAATTCATTAAGGAAATTTAATTAATTAAATAATATATTTTTATTACAAAATATGTAATTCCTTAATTTTTAAACAATATAACGATATAATCGTTATAAATCATTATAAATAAGTGTCAAGTTATGACCTATACTACTAAAAATAAAAATGTTATTCACTATGACTACCAAATCAATAATATTATTTTAGACAGGCCAACTAATTTTAAAGACCTAGGTGTCATCTTTGACAGCAAATTGACTTTTGGTGATCATATCGAATCGATTTCTGCCAAAGCTTTTAAAATGTATCGGTTTCTGGTGAGGTGCACTCAGGAGTTCAGTAATGTGCAAGCTGTCAAAACACTATATTACACCCTTATAAGATCTCATTTAGAGTATGCTGGAATTATTTGGTCTCCAATATATGCTGTTCACAAAGAAAACCTAGAGAACATCCAAAGAAAATTTTTAAAATACTTGCACCTAAAATCTGATCATGTTTATCCTAGACAAGGCTTTCCACCGATTGAACTTTTGATAAAATTTAATATTTATTCATTAGAGACAAGGCGAAATAACTCATTTTTAATTTTTTTACACAAAATTTTGCATAATAAAATAGACTGCTCTGATATTTTAAGTCGTATGTCATTTATAGTCCCTCGAACTTCAACCCGTCAAATTAGTACGTTTTATCTTCCTAATGCAAGGACTAATACCATGAAATTGTCTCCGGTGTTTAAAATATGTAATATGTGTAACTCACTTAACGTCGACTACTTCCATATCTCGCTGAACGGTTTAAAAAAAGTGCTATTTTGTGTTTACACTTTTAGTTGTTTATTTACTTTTTTTTGGTACTGCATTATATTTAGTAAATACTGAAAGGATAAATTGTTTTATCTAATTTTATGCGATCATCATTTTATAGAATTTAGTTTACTAGTTTATAGTTTTCTTAGTAGATATAGTTTTGTATTATAGTATTTTTCTATTCTATACTGTAATTGGGCTTTTGCCTGTTGTATAGAATAAAATAAATAAAATAAATAAAATAAATAAAATAAATAAAATAAATAAAATAAATAAAATAAATAAAATAAATAAAATAAATAAAATAAATAAAATAAATAAAATAAATAAAATAAATAAAATAAATAAAATAAATAAAATAAATAAAATAAATAAAATAAATAAAATAAATAAAATAAATAAAATAAATAAAATAAATAAAATAAATAAAATAAATAAAATAAATAAAATAAATAAAATAAATAAAATAAATAAAATAAATAAAATAAATAAAATAAATAAAATAAATAAAATAAATAAAATAAATAAAATAAATAAAATAAATAAAATAAATAAAATAAATAAAATAAATAAAATAAATAAAATAAATAAAATAAATAAAATAAATAAAATAAATAAAATAAATAAAATAAATAAAATAAATAAAATAAATAAAATAAATAAAATAAATAAAATAAATAAAATAAATAAAATAAATAAAATAAATAAAATAAATAAAATAAATAAAATAAATAAAATAAATAAAATAAATAAAATAAATAAAATAAATAAAATAAATAAAATAAATAAAATAAATAAAATAAATAAAATAAATAAAATAAATAAAATAAATAAAATAAATAAAATAAATAAAATAAATAAAATAAATAAAATAAATAAAATAAATAAAATAAATAAAATAAATAAAATAAATAAAATAAATAAAATAAATAAAATAAATAAAATAAATAAAATAAATAAAATAAATAAAATAAATAAAATAAATAAAATAAATAAAATAAATAAAATAAATAAAATAAATAAAATAAATAAAATAAATAAAATAAATAAAATAAATAAAATAAATAAAATAAATAAAATAAATAAAATAAATAAAATAAATAAAATAAATAAAATAAATAAAATAAATAAAATAAATAAAATAAATAAAATAAATAAAATAAATAAAATAAATAAAATAAATAAAATAAATAAAATAAATAAAATAAATAAAATAAATAAAATAAATAAAATAAATAAAATAAATAAAATAAATAAAATAAATAAAATAAATAAAATAAATAAAATAAATAAAATAAATAAAATAAATAAAATAAATAAAATAAATAAAATAAATAAAATAAATAAAATAAATAAAATAAATAAAATAAATAAAATAAATAAAATAAATAAAATAAATAAAATAAATAAAATAAATAAAATAAATAAAATAAATAAAATAAATAAAATAAATAAAATAAATAAAATAAATAAAATAAATAAAATAAATAAAATAAATAAAATAAATAAAATAAATAAAATAAATAAAATAAATAAAATAAATAAAATAAATAAAATAAATAAAATAAATAAAATAAATAAAATAAATAAAATAAATAAAATAAATAAAATAAATAAAATAAATAAAATAAATAAAATAAATAAAATAAATAAAATAAATAAAATAAATAAAATAAATAAAATAAATAAAATAAATAAAATAAATAAAATAAATAAAATAAATAAAATAAATAAAATAAATAAAATAAATAAAATAAATAAAATAAATAAAATAAATAAAATAAATAAAATAAATAAAATAAATAAAATAAATAAAATAAATAAAATAAATAAAATAAATAAAATAAATAAAATAAATAAAATAAATAAAATAAATAAAATAAATAAAATAAATAAAATAAATAAAATAAATAAAATAAATAAAATAAATAAAATAAATAAAATAAATAAAATAAATAAAATAAATAAAATAAATAAAATAAATAAAATAAATAAAATAAATAAAATAAATAAAATAAATAAAATAAATAAAATAAGTAAGGGAAATGAATATTTTGATGATCCCATAGATGACCAAGTTTTTGTGGATTGGTTGGATTTTGATATTAGCAGTGGAAGGTTACTTTGCCTAAGATTTTAGCTTCGGGCATGCGTCACCCCAGAATTTAAAAAAAATGTAATATAAAGATGCAGGGGACAGTGAGTATTTGTTCCTGACTAAATTAACGTCTACATATTTCCCTACATCCTTTTCTGCCAACCAGAGCGCACCGCCCTTTTTTGAAGTACAAACACTGACGTCAGCAAACCCTGGTAGAGTACCTCCAAAAGGCAATATTATTCGTCCGGTACGTCCCACAGAGAAAAGTACGCACCTTGCTGTATATTTGCCAAGCTAATGATCGGATGATGTAACAACCATAGCTAGTTTCTGGTTTAGCGTATCTATGTGTCCATCAAAGCGCAATCCTATATCTTTGTGCACTCCCAGACACTTTTCCGTGGACTTCTGCTCGAGAGGAATGTCACCCAAGCTCACAGCATCAAAATTTAAGGCCTTAAATATTAAGACGTTGGTTTTGTTAATATTGAAACATAGTTTATTTGCGTCACACCAGTTCATGCTCGAACGAAGGTCATGCTCGACAGTTTCTTTGAGCTGATTTTGGTTATTTTCCCTAAGGTCACTATATCACGAAGTTCCTTCTACTTCGTGATATAGTGACCTTAATTTTCCCTACAGACAACAGTTTTGTCATCAGCGACAGTTGTAAACATTTCTGATGTCGGAATATTTGCTAGGTCATTGATGTAAATACGAAACAGGAGAGGACCCAGTACCGATCCATGTCCAATGCTCGCCGATTTAGAAGATCCGCCGCCAGCACACAAACAAAATTCTCTCTATTTGAAAGACATGATTCGAAAGATGTTTCTTGTACGCCATAGTGGTTTAGTTTCCGCAACAGTATATTGTGATTCTGATTCACACAATCAAAAACCTTGGAAAAAGCACAGAACACTGCTGCAGTCATCTCACCTTCGTTTAGGTTCAGATAAACCTTCTGAAAACGAGAACCATTCCTAAATCCAAATTTACCGTTACCAATAAATTCGTTTGATTCGAAATATGTCAAAAAATGTTTTTTACCGATTTTTTCAATAAGATTGTAGTCAAAAGGGAAATAGAACGATTATTGGATAGTTCTTTCCGAGCTTGATACAAAATCTTGGTTAATTATTAAAAAATTAATCAACGCAGAATAGGAAAAATTGTATTTTTTTCCACTTTAACGCTACTCAACAGCGACCTTATGGGATAAATTGTGAATTTAAGCTCACAAAGATATATACAACGATACCACACAGCTTTTTTCCCATTTAGTTCTAATCCAAATTCTCTAGATCTTTTAAGTTGCACTTTTTATTTTAGTTTTGAAATTTTTGCAATACTGAAACATTGAAAAAGCAAAGTATTAATAGTATCTCTATAGCTCTATTTCAAACAAGTAAAAAGAAACTTCGTTTGGAAAAAATCGGTCAATAAATTACAAAGTTATAATTTCTTTCTTAATCGGCCATATTGGATTTATTGTGAAAAAGTGCCTTACCTACTATAAGTTTTAAATTTCAGTAGTGTATGTGTTATTCTACTTCTACCAAAACATCTTAAAAACAATTGAATTAAACATTTTATTATGAAAGCGCCGTTAGAAACATCTCTTTTTGACAAAACTACCCAGTAGTAGCAGCAAAAAATCTGGATTTATTTAGAGAACAGTCAAAGTTATCGTATTATTTTATAGAGGTCCTTCAACTCCGTTTTTTTGGAAAAAATACCATTGAAATGTTGAAAAAAGTTAAGAAAGAGCCACAGGCTTGACGAAATTTTTATGCTGGAGACGATCTGCAGAATAATACCACTAATTACCCCCATCCGAATTATTTATGCCCCAAACCGCATAAATTCTTGCCTAAATCGTTTCGTGTTAATGATAATTTTCTATGTCCATAAAAAATATCAAAAATTATGTTTTTCTTTTGCTTTTTTTGCACAATCCCTGGCAATTTTGCATTTCTGTGGCGTTCACCACAAAGAAGCATAAATGACTTCCTTAAATTTTACAAACAAAACTTTATCTGGGTATTACTTAAGAAAACACCCTGTATATGTAAGTTTTAAGGAGTAGCCATTTTTTAACTTTAGTGAGCTGTAATTAGAAACATTTTACCTACTCACCATATTGAACGCCACTCTTAGCCAACATAAAACTATCTCTGTAAGCAGGATGAAAGTCCGACCCATAGAAATTTGGTATTGATTTGGGTGCGGCTGATTCCCATAAAAGCAAGTCGTTGTTTATCCTATTGTATATAAGTTCGTAAATGTGCTTGGACGGTAATTGAACTGACACCAACGGCAGCGACAATTTAACAAAAATGTGTGCGTTAGATTTGGTCGATAGCATAAAATTATCTATTTCGGGTTTTTCACCTGGGATAATTAGCTCTTCCGTGTCATCTGAAATGATAATATGGCATTATTCATAGCTTTATAGCCATTCATTGAAAGTGTTCATAAAAAATAAAAGATCAAGGGTCGGTATATATACCGAGTGGGCCAAAAAAACCGATGAATTTTTTTTTCATTATAACTTTTGAACTATCGATTTTAATGGGACAAACTGCGTTTTGACCTAATATATTTAATTAAATTGTACCCTTCAAAGATGCTCGTTTATTCTTGTGTAGCGAATATGTTTAAATTACTTTTTTAAATCAGTAAAAAAGCTGCGTTCTTGCTACGCACAACAAGGTATGAATTAGCAAAATCGGTTCGGTGGTTCTAAAAAAAAATATTTTGGTTTCAACCACTCTTTTGAATATTATACGATTGCCTTGCTAATCATGTCTGCATTTATTTCCTTATAAATTTATTACTACTGAACCGATTTTCATGAAATAAAAAGCATGTGAGAATTGATTGCTTTTTACAGATCATGATCAAAATTTATCGTCATCTTAAAATTTAAGATGGCGGACAGAATCATACTTTATTCTTCAAAATGGAGTGTTTATTCTAATTTTCTGGAATTTTTAATTTTTTTTGTACTTTGTAGAAAAGCACTACTTTTCCCGCGCACAACGAGGTGTGGTGGTTCTTAAAAAATCTATTTTTGTTCAGCCATTATGTTACAGATTATACGATTGCATTGCCAATCCTGTCTGCATTCATTTCCTTATAAACTCATTATTACTAAACCAATTTTAGTGAAATAAAAAAAATCATGGTGAGAATTGATTATTCTTTAAAAATTATAATATATACTTGATCCTTCAAAGAGGCACTTTTATTCTTATTTTCCGAAAATGTTTTACTTTTTTTTTTAATTTATAGAAAAGTACTACTTTCCTTCCGATTAATAAAGTAAAATTTAATAAAATCGTTTTAACCATTGTTTTACAAATTGTTCGATTGCATTGCCAATTTCTGTCCGACCTTTTAAATTCTAAAATGGCGGCAAATCTCGATTATAATCTTTAAAGACCAATCAATTGTCACCACAATTTTTTTTATTTCAATAAAATCGATTTAGTAACAACGAATTTATAAGAAAATTAATGCAGACAGGATTGGCAATGCAACCGTATAATCTCTAAAACAATTGCTGAAACAAAAATAGATATCTTGAGAACCACCACACCGATTTTAATAATTTTTACCTCGCGTTGTGTGGGAAAAAATAGTGCTTTTGCTATAAATTAAAAAAAAACTAAAACATTTTTCGGAAAATAAGAAACGTCATTTTGAAGAATTAAGTATGATTCTGTCCGGCATCTTAAATATTAAGATGGCGATAAACTTTGATCATGATCTTTAAAAACCAATCAATTCTCACCAAGATGTTCTTTGTTTCATTAAAATTGGTTCAGTAGTGGAAATAAATGCAGACATGATTGGCAAAGCAATTGTATAAAATGCAAACGAATGGTTGAAACAAAAATATATATTTTTTTAGAACCACTAAACCGATTTTGCTGATTCCTACCTTGTTGTGCGTGCCAAGAACGCAGCTTTGTTACCAATTAAAAAATAATTAGAACATGTTCGCAACATAAGAATAAACGAGCATCTTTGAAGGGTATATTTCAATTTCGTCCGCCATCTTGGATTTTGAGATAGCGTACAAAAAGTTATAATTAGTTAAAACTCTGATTAATTCTCTGCCAAGTGTCATTTGTCCCATTAAAATCGATTGTACAGTTCAAAAGTTATAATAAAAATAAATTTCCGGTTTTTTGTGGCCCAACCGGTATGATAATAACATAGAAATAATGTATCATACTGAGAAGATTGAAATATTATAAAGCTGCAACTAGTTTTTATTGATACCTTTTTGTTACTGTTAAACATACTAAAAGTTCTGATACCTCCCATAAGAAAACATTGTTAAAATTATGCCGCCATCTTAGATTTTTTACTGATTTCCCTTGTTTTGCTTTTTTCCTTTTACTAAAAAATATTAATTTTATGAGAATTTGTAGAACGATATTTAAAGCAAAATTAAGAATCATAAAAAATCCATCAAACAAGATGCCCTACGAGAAACTGCCCTTGCTAAGAAACGTACCATAAAATATCACCGATATGCAGATTTCTTAGAGTACTTTGCATTTTATTTCAAATGTATATGTATTGTTACAAATTTAAGTTATTTAAATTTTATAGTTAGAATTTATTTAGGTTTAGTGTAGTATTAGGTTGACGTATTTCATGGTTGTATTCTTAATCTAGGTTTTAGTTGCGTTATCTGTGACGAACTGGTATGTGAACGGTCCGGCTCCAGAAAAGGGCGGAATGATTCGGAATCGAACAAAGATGGAAAATTCTCGAATTGTAGGCAGACCCTCTACTTACAAACAACAGTTTGAAGCTGCCGCTGCTGCAAATGGTTGGGATGATGACGAAAAAGCTAGAGCTTTGTTAGTTGCTCTGCGAGAACCTGCTCTGGGACTTTTACGGTCCATTCCAGTCGAACAAAAACAGAATTATAACGCTTTAGTGGCAGCGCTAGAAAGAAGGTATGGAGACGAACACTTGCGAAATTTACATTGGTCAGAATTAAATGTTCGTCAACAAAGATCAGGGGAGTCATTACAAGAGTATGAAGCGGATATCAGGAGGCTGATGTACTTGGCTTACCCAGAAATGCCAGAAAATTACAGAGATCCCTTCACGGTAGATCGCTTTATTAACGGCTTGCGAGACACGGACTTAGCAAAATTACTACGTCGAGAACGCTTCCATAACAGCAGTGAAGTGTTGATTCGAGCCCTTGAAATTGAATCATCAAATAATATGTCCAGGCCAAAAGTAAGAGGTGTTTCAATTCAGGAGGGAGAAGAAATGAGCACTGGAGATGAGGTCAACTTAAAAACGCTAAACCAACTGTTTCAATCACTGATAGAGAAGCTTGACTCTTTGAAAGAAAGCAGACGATCCCCTCCAAATGTAAAGTGTTTCAGATGCGGACGTACAGGGCATATTCAACGCGATTGTCGTGTCCAAATTAGGTCTCGCTCACCATCTAGTGGGACAGAGTACCGAAGAAGAGATCAGGAAAACTAAAACTAGTCAACGCAGAGGGGCGGGTGTTGGCTAATTTGAATTTAGAACCCAAAATTTACTCTATCAAGAGCTTAAAAGATACTGCTGACAGTCTTAACATCGACGGACTTATTATTGGAAGAAAAGTTAATATAACAGTAGACACTGGTGCTGCCATATAATTGCTTAAGTTCAAAATTGCAACGAGATATAAAATTCGACCAACAGAAAAGAAAATAACACTTAAGACTGTGACTGGAGAATCCGCCGACGTGTTGGGGCAGACAGACATAGACCTACAGCTGGGGAGGTTGAAGATTCGCCACTCGGTATTAGGTGCAGACATAGAAGACGAATTTATTTTGGGAATGGACCTGATAAGTAAACATGGATTTGCGTTTGATAATAAACTTAATACCCTAAGATTTGGGAACGAAGAGTTCATTTTGTCAAATAGTCACATCAATAAAGAACCAATAAAGGTGGTGGCAGTATGCACAACAAGACTAGTCGGTAACAGTGAGACCATAATTTTTGGGAGGCTAGAAAGTAAAACATCAAGCTGCGTCGGACTCATAAGCCAACAAAACACACCCAACACCTACCTCGTTGCAAAATCACTAGTTAAAACCGATAAAGACATCCCGATTAGAGTCGCCAATATTTTCCCAAATAGTGTCAAAATTAATAAGGGGGAGGTGGTAGCATTATTTGAACCAGTACAGAAAGTAACAAGATGTGAAGAGCCAACTTCCGAGGATACAAGCAAGTTACCAATGGAGGTACTTCAGCAATTTGAGTCAACTTGGCAACATTTCACTCCAGAAGAATTTAGTAAAGCGAGAGAGTTTATAGAAGAACAAAGTAATATCTTCGAAACTAGGAGTAGTTCGGGACGCACAAACCTCATTCAACATGCTATCAACACTGGCGATGCCCAACCGATAAGACAGCCCCCAAAAAGACTACCAATGGCCAAGCAAGAAGAAGTTCACAATCTCATTAATAAAATGCTCAGCGACGGTGTTATTGAAGAGTAATCAAGTCCTTGGTCATCTCCTGTGGTGTTGGTCACTAAAAAGGATGGAAGTACTAGATTTTGTGTCGACTACAGGAAACTTAACGATGTGACCAAGAAAGATAGTTACCCACTGCCAAGAATAGACGACACATTAACAACGTTGGCAGGATCATATTGGTTTTCTACTCTTGACCTGAAAAGTGGGTATTGGCAAGTAGGAATCTTTGAAAGAGATAAAGAGAAGACTGCATTCTCTGCTGGAAGTGGACTTTATCAGTTTAATGTGATGCCATTTGGCCTGTGCAATGCCCCAGCTACATTTGAAAGACTAATGGAAGTCGTTCTACGAGGCCTTACTTGGAAAACCTGCTTAGTCTATTTGGATGATGTCATAGTAATGGGAAAATCATTTGAAGATCATCTAGACAATTTACGAGAAGTATTTTCAAGAATCAGGAACGCAAATCTTAAACTAAACTCAAAAAAGTGTTTTCTATTCCAAGAAAAAGTTGAGTTCTTGGGTCACGTCGTTTCCCGAGAAGGCATCCATACCGACGAAAAAAAGTTACAAGCAATAAAAGAATGGCCTCAACCTCGTGACAAACATGAATTGAGAAGCTTTTTGGGTCTGTGTACATACTACAGACGATTTGTAGAAGGATTCGCCAAAATAGCGTCTCCATTACATAGACTTACAGAAGATAAAGCTTCTTACAGATGGAATACTGAATGTGACCAAGCATTTAGAAGACTGAAGGCAGCATTATGTTCTAGTCCGATTCTCGCATACCCTATTCCAAAAGGTAAATTCATATTGGATACTGATGCGAGCAACGATGGCATAGGAGCAGTACTCTCCCAAGTACAAGATGGAGAAGAACGGGTCATCGAATTTTTCAGCAAAAAGCTATCCAAACCAGAGAGAAATTATTGTGTTACCAGAAAGGAGCTCCTAGCCATCATTAAATCCGTAGATCACTTTCACAAATATCTCTATGGACAAGAGTTTCTGATTAGAACGGATCATGCTGCGTTACAGTGGCTCATGAAAATGAAACAACCTGAGGGGCAAGTCGCGAGATGGATAGAAAAGCTACAACAATACCATTATCAAATTAAGCACCGAGCGGGAAGGGTGCATAATAATGCGGATGCATTGTCCAGAAGACCTTGCCCTGAGGATTGTAAACATTGCAGGAAAATTGACCAGAAAGAGGGAATTAACTACGTGCGTCAGATAAAATTAGAACCAGACGAAGAATGGATGTCGGCTTCAATTAGAACCACACAACTTGACGAGAAAGATGTAGGACCTATCTTGCGATTGAAAGAAGAGAACAAGCCACGACCTCATGGCAAGATATCGCGAACCAAGGGGTGATATTCAAATCACTGTGGGCACAATGGGATTCACTGATAGTAGAAGAAAACATCCTTAAACGTGCCTGGGCAAGTGCCGATGGCCTTACTGTGATTAATCAAGTAGTGGTTCCTAGGAGCATGGTAGACAATATAATGGCCGAATGCCATGGTGGAAAATCAGGCGCGCACCTAGGCATAAATAAAACCATGGACAAAATTCGAAACCGATTTTATTGGGTCAATTACTTTCAAGATGTGAAAAACTTGTGCAGCCAGCCAAGGTCCCAAAACAAGGTCCAGAGGTCAAATGAAACAATATAACGTAGGTCTGCCATTCGAACGCATTGCTATTGATGTGGCCGGACCATTTCCAGAAACTAAAAGGGGCAACAAATACATCCTTGTTGTCATGGATTACTTTAGCAAATGGCCAGAAGTTTTTGCTTTGCCTAACCAAGAGGCCGCTACAGTTGCAGAAGTTCTGGTAAATGATGTTTTCAGCCGATTTGGCATTCCTTTGGAACTACATTCAGATCAAGGAAGAAACTTTGAATCAAAGCTCTTCCAAAATCTCTGTGACCTTTTAGGAATACATAAAACACGGACTACTGCTTTACATCCGCAGTCAGATGGCATGGTTGAAAGATTTAATAAAACAATAGAAGAACATCTTTGCAAAGTTGTTGATGAGCACCAAACAGATTGGGACCAATATATTCCATTGTTTTTGAAGGCCTATAGAACCGCCATTCACAATACGACAGGAGCTACTCCATCTAGTATCCTGTTTGGTAGAGATCTGCGTTTACCATGTGATATCATGTTTGGTTCACCTGAAGAAGAACACTTAGAGGTTAATGACTATGTCGAACGTTTAAGGCAAAAGCTGCACGATATCCATGAAGTGGTTAGAGAGCGAATAGAAATAGCCAGTGACCGCATGAAAGCGTGGTATGACCTGAAAGCAAACTCTTCAGGGTTCAAAGAGAATGATCAAGTCTGGCTATACAATCCTCAACGCAAGAAAGGAAGATCACCTAAGTTGACACCACCATGGGAAGGGCCTTATAAAGTTGTTAAGAGAATTAATGATGTAGTCTACCGAATCCAGAAAAGCCCGAAGTCCAAGATGAAAGTTGTTCATCTAGACAGACTAAAACCTTACCTGGGAAATGTTGATCGAGACGATCAAACCTGAAGAGGAGGATAGTGTTACAAATTTAAGTTATTTAAATGTTATAGTTAGAATTTATTTAGGTTTAGTGTAGTATTAGGTTGACGTATTTCATGGTTGTATTCTTAATCTAGGTTTTAGTTGCGTTATCTGTGACGAACTGGTATGTGAACGGTCCGGCTCCAGAAAAGGGCGGAATGATTCGGAATCGAACAAAGATGGAAAATTCTCGAATTGTAGGCAGACCCTCATATATAGGGCCGGACGTCGTGCATGGGGCAGTCAAAGATAACCAACGGTAGTGATCGCTAGATGTTAACGCGAAGTTAATAGGCGTATTAAAGTAGTGAATTGTTAGCAAGTTATTAGTAAGTTTAAGTGCGTGTTTTTGTACATAATTTGTCGAAATAAATTGACGTATCGTTTTCAACAATTGCGAGTTTTAATTTGTCGTTGTGAGCCCGTAACAGTATGTATGTAAATATGTATGTTTGTATCGCGCTAGAGGTTAAATTGCTACTGATCCTGAAGGTGCTATAAGCTATATTTTTTTAAACAAAAATTAACGTGGCGGTCTTCAGACGCCATTTTGTCACAAGCCTTTGATAACCCATTATAAAAGTTTTCTAATTTGCTGTAATTACTTTGTAGTCCTCCTTGTTCCCACCCATCTCCCATCCTGTCATTCCCCCCCCCCACCCTCTTAAAAAACCATATTCACATAATTTTATCAAATATAGGGCGAATTTAAAAATTCTTTCTGCACACTTTAAGACTTTTTTCCAACACCATTTTACTAGTTTCCCCCTTCCTGTCTCGACCTCCTTATTGGTAACAGTTGTACCTATAACTTTCACAATTATAAAGCGATTTCCAAAATTCTTTCTGCACAAGCTATAAGATTTTTTTAACACCATTTTACTAGTTCCCTTCTCCCTCTCTCCTCCCCTACCTTCATTCAATGGAAAGTAACACTGTTGTCGTCCGTAGATAATCTACAGGTACTTTTCGGGTAATACTAAATGAATGGTAAATGCATAGTGCTTTCTACAAGGCTGAATAAGAATTAAATCTAAAAGTTGGGAATAAAAAAAAATTTAAATAAAAAAAACACCCAACTGCTAATTCTACTTGTAACTACTAATCGCAGTTGGGTACAAAATTACCCAATAGCCTGATTCAGGAAAATACAAGACTGTATAATTTTGTAAGTGCGCTTTGAGCATCAAAACTAAAAGTTGAAGCATGTCGTACATTATAGGTATACCTATCAATTTTGTACCCAACTGCGACTAGTAGTTTTTTTTATTTTCATTATTACCTCTATGGAGCTTAGAATGCGGCGTGTCACTTTCAAATACAACTTTTTTAGCGCCAAAGGGTCCTGGGTGCGAATGGCCTTGATTTTCAAATGCTCCGTAATAAGAATGAGCCATTGGATCTGGTTCACAGTCATCGCCCATGTCAGATTTTTTAGGATACAACTTGACCGATAACCTAAAAACATAAGATGTAGTACTAGGTTCCACTAAACAATAAAATAAAGTTAAGTTTTTTGAACTTTTGTGGCTGGAAAGCTTATCATCACGGGGGTCCAAGATCTAATTGATACCTAATATGTGTTGACAACACTTCATCACTTCTTAGGTGTCCATTAGATCTTGGATGCCCGTGATGATAAGCTGTCAAGATACCAACGAAAAATATGAGAGAAACAAAAATATTTTTACCCGATTAGCCACAAAAACTTGTTTGATTTTTAGTTCACGAGTACTAAAATTTACGTTTGACAAGATTTATTTATAAATGCCTTTTTCACTTCCTTTTACGATAGGATAGGTTAGAATAGGGCTGTCTAACAAAACATATGATCAAATCCAAGATGTCTTCCCTAGGACAAACAAACCGATTTCCCATAAGCCGTAATGTTAACAAAAACGTAAATTTTATAAAAACGACAAGAGTTTTAGTCTAAAAGATTAATCAGTTTTAAGAACAGATCCTTTGTGCATATGGGAAAAATGCGTTTTTCTTAAAAATATTAAACTAAAGCCAGAAAATCTGAAATAAAAGGGACCATGTTTTCTTCAAAAAAGTAGGTTATGTTTTTGTTTATTTTGTTTTTTTTTAAACTTTTTTCTAGTTTTTTCACTTATTTTGAACTATTACATGGGCGCACCAAGGGGGCGGGGGGCCAGGGGCTCGAGCCCCCCCAAACCACATATTTTTTTAGATATTTTCCATATATTTCATGAATAAACAAAAAAAATAGCATAAAGTACATCATGAGACCTCTGGGGGCCCCCCAAAGGTATCGGGCCCCCAAAGGTTTTTGAAGTTTTTTGACCAATGAATCAATGAACTATCAGCCCAAGGTAGAGGAAAGTAGTTCTATTCAAAGAGCTCACTTCAAGGCTCAGTTAACAGAGACAAAATTGAAATAGACTACACTTTTCTCATCAGATTCAGGTTTTCTATTAGGATCTTTTGTTGTACTTGAATAAACCTTTTGCTAAGTAATAGGCCTTCTATAGTGTTAAACTGTGAAACATATTTCACTATGATTTTTAGGTTTAGACAAAGTTTAATTGTTTTAACCCTCCAGTAGTGACATGAAAACGAGGCACAACTTATAGGTAGGTCAGTCCAACAGATCAATATGCACATATGAGTTCCAACCGAGGTTGGTCAAGCAAACTTCTAAAGGCCGCTTGACATGGTGCATGACAATAAAATTTGCAGGCAAATGTATGAAATTTTGCCCAGGTGCATGCGCAGTACAAATCCAGCTGATTGTTGCAGGCAATCCATTTTTATCGGTCCGGTGCCATTTTTTTGCATGCAAACTGTACTTGAATGCAAACTGGGGAATTTTTACCTAGATTCTGGGGAATCAATGCATGGCCATGCACAATGTCAAACGAAAAGAAGATTTTTTGCAGGCAACAATTTGACCAAAATTTTTTGCTTGCAAATATTTGCAGCGTGTCATGCACCATGTCAAGCGGCCTTAATAAGTACTTTACAAAATATGTTTATTTAAAAAAATATAAGTAAACATTATATAAAAAAAAACTTGCAAAATTAAAATACAGTTTTTCCTTGTCATTGGCCTCACACACCGTACATCACCATATGATTTTCCATGAACTATAATACATAGGGCTTAAGTACGGTCAAACCTAAGGTTCATCAGCTCACAACAGTAAGTACTGTTCAAATTTTACAACAGTACAATATTCGCTGTTGTATTACTACTGTTACTATTACTTTAATTTCTGTTTTTTTGTAACAATATTTGCTCAATTATGTATCTAAAAGTTTATGCAAATAAATATATACTCTACTCTACAATTGGGCGTAACAGCATAAGACCCATTAGGAGTATTAGAACCCAAGTTTTTTTGAGAGAAATTGAAAAAAATATCTGAGAGAACTTATTTGTTTTTCTTGTGGTCATCAAAGTCAACAAAGATTACTTTTTTTCCATCTATTATTAATGATGCCATAAAAAAATTTTTTTGGTAATAAGCTCAGAACAGTACCATAGAAATTTCACAACAGGACTTGTAGTAGGTCCAGTCAGATACTATACAAATTTTACGGTGTCAAAAAGCATGGAAATAAAGGAAAATTTGCATCAAAATAGTTTAAGATAAAAAGAGGTTTGAGTTAGGGAGATTGTCAAATTCACCAGTTTATTCTAAACTGTTTTGAGGTCTGTAAAATAAATATTTATTAAAGAAAAAGAAACTTTGATGATACAGGACTTCACTCGACACTATACAAGATGCTACACTACCAAAAGTTTATTTAAGAGTTCTGTAGGATGGTGTACAAATTTGGTTCAGCTCATTATTCACACTTTAACCTCATATTGTTTTCCTTTTCTTTCTTCTCTAGACCCTTTTTCAACCATCATTTTTAAAATTTTTCAACCATTTTGAAATAATAATCCATTCAGGAGAGACCCAGTCATGATCATTGCTGTATTCTAGTTTTGAAAGTTGCTTGCCTAGAATAGTAAAAAAATCATAGTGAAATATTTCTTACAGTTTAACACAGTTCTATGTTACACTTCTGCAAAAGGTCCACTCAAGCACAAAAAAAGATCCCAATAGAAAATGTTGCCAAAATGGCAGTTACACATTTATCCAAAACAAATCTGACAAAAAACTTTCGAATATTTCAATTTATCCTCTGTTAAGTCAGGTAATAGAGCACTTATCCACTTTCTTTTCCCTTCTCAAAATACTTGGCATTCCATCAAAACTAACATTATCAAGCTCTCCCCAGCTGCCACAATTCATAACAGCACAGAAACTAATAATAATGATTCAAACTGAGTAAAAAATTGGAAAAAAAGTAAAAAAAAACAAAAGTAAATAAAAACATAACCTGACTTTTGAACAAAACATGGTCCCTTTTATTTGAGATTTACTGGCTTCAATTGATTTTTTTTAAGAAAAACGCATTTTTCCCATGGGTACAAAGGTTCAATACTTAAAACAGCATCTTTGTTGTAAATTAAATCGTTTCACTTTTTTTAAAAATTACGTTTTTGTTAACATTGCGGCTTATGGGAAAACGCTTTGTTTGTCCTATGGCGACCATCTTGGATCGAAAAACAGCTGATCGTGACAGTTCGTTAGACAAGCTAATGGTGTTTGTATTTTATTGGCTATTTTAAAAGGTAGCGTTCACAGTTCGACGCCGGAATCAATGATTTTTATACGGAGGTATATTTATCCTACAAAATAGACTTTGATTTTTATAATAGTTTTTATTTTGCTTTTTTAAGTAATTTTTCGTATGATCGTTTTCAAACTTACAGGTTAGCTTTGGTTTGGTTTGTTTTGGGTTTGATTTAGTCTGGTTAGGTTAGGTAAGGTCGTCACGAGGGTAAATTCGCGGGTGGTAATCACTGTACATTTTTCTGGGAATCACATGGGAATCACCTGGGAACCACTGGAAATAACCTGGGAATCGCCTAGGAATTACTAGAAACCACTGGGAAACATGTTAAGGTCATAAACATTTATTGTATTTTAGTAATTTAATTTAACTGACGTTTAAATGTTAACTAGCTTGACGAAAATATTTTTTGAAAGGTAAGTAATGGCATAATTTCAAAAATTTTGCCATATCTTATTGCAATCATAAGTAAAGAATGACTAAAGTTTTGAAATTTGATTGAAAGGTTGGTGGTCTTTGGTATTCCAGTAAGTTTGCGACCTCAAACGACTTAAACGACTGCTGCTCTCCTCTCTCTGCTTTTAGGTTTTAGAAAAAAAGTTTTTGATAAAAGTTAATGTTCTCTTCAAAAATGTTGCTACATGTTGTTTTTTTGACAGATAGTTTTAAAGTTATATGGCCAAATATTTCTCCGCCATTTTGCAATTGGCCATTTTTTTTCTTTTAATTTTGAAAGGACTTATTTTATTTAAAAAGATAAGCACATGCCAAGTATGCCATCCTTCTCTTTAAGATATGATATTTAATGACATTATGACATAACATGGGGGTTGAGGCATCGGGCCAACCCATCGATACTCGTTAAACAACTCGGCCTCCGAACCTACGGAACAAAAGAAGACGACCAAGCTAAGAAAATGGACAATGAATATTGGTACTTGAAACGTTAAAGGTCTCTCCCAAAAATTAAATGATGTAATTTTCGAAACAAAGAACACAAATATGAATATAGTGGTGCTGAACGAGACAAATGAAAAATGAGTAAGCTCAGAAAATCTAGGGCAATATGATCACAGAGCCCAACAAGGAGTGTCTAAACTTATTCGTAAAAATCTGAGAAGATGCATTACATCCTGGGACCCAGTCAGTCAACGTATCATTAAAATGAACCTAAATGTACACGTAAATAAAGTCCCTCATTATAGGAGCATACGCTATTAATGTATTCTTCGAGCAACTATCATATGAAATCTCCAAAATTGGAACATCCAGAGAAACAATATTAGGAGACCTAAACTCTAGAACGGGGAAGAAACAACAAGATAAAATAGTAGCACAATTTGGAGAAGACACTGTTAATGACAATGGAAATAGACTGATCAATATGTGCCACCAAAAAAACCTCCTAATTCTGAACGACTTATACATAAGAACACCTGGGTGCAACACTCTAGGAAATTTAAAATCCATCATAAATTATGTGATTGTCCGGCAAGCCAGAACACTAAAAATACAAGACGTTAGAGCCTATCGAGAAGTGGTGTGTGGAAATGACCACCATCTTGTCAAATCGAAAATACTACCGTTTAGAACAACAAAGAATAAAGAAACAAAAAATTACAGAAATCAGGTATTACCTAGATAGCCTCAACCAGGAAAGCGTATCACACAAAAAACGTCTTGACGAAAAACGCATACAAGAAAACTTTAAAATCAAGGAAGATCAATACGAGTATCTTAAAAGCTGTTTTACAAACGCCGCTCTAGAATACGAAAAGCCCAATCGAAGAATGCCACCGTCTTGGTGGGATGAAGAAATAGAAGAAATGATAAAAACAAAGAGAGACAAATACAACAGATTCCTCAACACGAAGTCAGATCAAGACAAAAACGAATACAGAACAGCACAAAGAATGGTAAGCACAGCTATAACGAAAAGGAAAAACGAAAGCTGGGACAGCAACTGCACAAGACTCAATACATACCTAAAAGCTAGTAGAAGTACCGAAAGCTGGAACATGTTAAGATCTCTTCGCCAAGAAAAGACAAAAGATATCATCTTATCAATAAATTTTCAGAGTGGGATAAATACTTCTCGAAACTGCTGACCGAGCAACGGACAGAATATCAACAACCACAACAGCCACAATCCGACATTGAAATATGAACAGCAGCTTGGAATCAATACCAAAGAAGTGAAACGGATTTGTCAATCACTGAAAAACAGAAAATCTCCAGGCCCCGGTAACATCCCACCAGAATTACTTAAACAGCGCAGCTATATAGACAATTAACTAGCCTGTTCCAGAAGTGGATTAATGGAGAAAGTTTTCCAGAAGAATGGAAAACGTCGTACATAACAACGATACATAAGAAGGAAAGTAGAGATGTGTGATTAATATAGAGGAATCGCTGTGCTTAGTACTATTTCAAGAGTATATGGTAAGCTAGTGAAAAAGTGAATTGAGGACGAATACTGTGATATTCAGGCCGAAGAACAAGCCGGATTTAGAGCTGGTAGATCCACTGTGGATCACTTATTCACAATAGCACAGACAATATAGAAAAAGAAGGCACGTAATCAAGAAATACACCTCCTCTACGATCTCAAGAAAGCGTATGACAGTGCACCCCAGCTAAAACTTTGGGAGGCTCTCTTAAGGCTCTAGGGGTTTAACATCAACAAGGGTCTCAAGCAGTGGTTGTTATTTTTATGTATATATATATATATATATATATATATATATATATATATATATATATATATATATATATATATATAGACTATTAAGTCTGAATATCTGTGATCTATTCGGCTATTAATTAAAAATGCTTGTAATGCCCATTGTTCAATGCTATCAAAAGCTTTTTCGGAGTCTATAAACGCAATATATAGTGGAATATTGTATTCGTTGGCTCGTTCTATTAATGAGTTGTCAATTGTACTGAAACCTTTTCTGAAGCCTGCTTGTTCCTTTGATTGGTATCCGTCAAATTTTGTTGTTAGTCTGTCTGTTAATATTTTCGTGAAAAGCTTATAAATTACATTGAGAAGTGTTATAGGTCGATAGTTTTTTAAGTCTGTTCTATCGCCTTTCTTGTGTAGTATAATGGTCATGGATTCTTTTCAGTTGTTTGAGATTATTTTTTCTTTGGTAAACTTATCACGTCCTTGCAATGCAACTATAGGTAAATTTAGTGGGAATAAGGACACTGTTGTTCTGGTAAATATACGTTTTAATCCATCGGTAACGTTTCGACAATGGTTTTTGTCTTCATCAGACTAAAAAGGTTACAACTCATTAGTAAGAGATAATACAAAATACGGCACATTAATACATCACCAATTAAAAATTATTATTCTTTTCCCAATAAATAATATTTAAAATGACCTTATTGACAATATATTATTTTTTTCCTAAATATTTTTTTCCCTTTTAATGTATATGAAACTGTTTTTTTTATTTATTTATATAAAGAATAAATTATGGTTTATTTTTCTTCCTTTTTTTTTAATATACATATATAAAATTTTTTATACAAAGGTTCAAAAAAATTTTTTTTGTCACTATAGTAACTGATGGGTGGCTCAATAAAATACGCACAAAGAGATCAATCAGTTAATCATATAAAAACAACAATAACAAATAAAACCTGTAGCAAGCCATAATACCATGTAGAAAATAACAACAATGTACACATTATAAACCTATGTTAAAATTTAAAAAGGACTGTTAAAATAATTAAAATTCGTTACTCACCCTTCAGACTAGATCGTACATTGGAACAACAAAAAACAAGAATTCAAGCACATCAGGAAAACAAACGGCACAAAATTAAAAACGAAACCCGACATTAATTTGCTAATTATTTATATTTTCTTTTGTTTTGTTTATCAGACAGGTTATATTATGGGCGGCAAAATTAGTCCGCATTGTTGTCACTATTCTGGATTTTCATTGTTCCGAAATATTAAAACAAATTAAAATTCTTTAAGTTTAAAGCAAAAGGCAACCTTGAATAGAGTGGCACTAGTAGTGTACGGTACTGATTTAATTTAGAGTGGGACAAGTGTATATAGTATGATACAATTAAGACAGTGATGGAACTTATTTTCTAGTTTGGAGTTGTTGTATATTAAAATGCATTGATAACATGCATTGTTGTCAGAACACAAAACTTTTTCTGTTTAAACCTTGGTATATACAATTAATTTTTAAAAAAGCAAAAAATATTTTTTGGTTGAACGCTAATTTTCAACTCATTTACGTATTCATGACTATTTAGAAAGACACTTTGTATTTTGTTGTCGTGGTTTAATTGGGGAAAAGCTTTATTTTTTTCCTTTTATATTATACATATACATACATACACCCACATATACATACATGCAATCACATACATACATACATACATATACACACATGCACATACATACATACACGTATTATATTTATATTTTTTATTAATGTTATTATTATTATTATTTTTTTTACAATTTCTATTATTATTTTTTTTTATATTTTATATAATTTTGATCATTTTTATAATATTAATATGAATGTATATTAATATATATATTTTTCTATAAATATTTTATATTATTTTTTAAATATAATTTTCTTTTAAGTTTACTTTATTTTGTTTATTGTTAATTTCATTAATCGTCATTTGGGGGTTATTTTAAGCGAATTCTATTGAGTAGGGAGTTATAGACCGTACTCAATTTGTTAACATCGCTACGTAAATTAACTGGTCTATCTTTATTAATGTTTATATATATCATTTCCAAAATGGAGCGTTTGTAATAATTAGTTTCCTTTTCCAAGATCTTTGCCTCCTCAAAAAATTTTAATTATTTTAACAGTCCTTTTTAAATTTTAACATAGGTTTATAATGTGTATATTGTTGTTATTTTCTACATGGTATTATGGCTTGCTACAGGTTTTATTTGTTATTGTTGTTTTTATATGAATAACTGATTGATCTCTTTGTGCGTATTTTATTGAGCCACCCATCAGTTACTATAGTGACAAAAAAAATTTTTTTGAACCTTTGTATAAAAAAAAAAAATATATATGTATATTAAAAAAAAAGGAAGAAAATTAAACCATAATTTATTCTTTATATAAATAAATAAAAAAAACAGTTTCATATACATTAAAAGGGAAAAAATATTTAGGAAAAAAATAATATATTGTCAATAAGGTCATTTTAAATATTATTTATTGGGAAAAGAATAATAATTTTTAATTGGTGATGTATTAATGTGCCGTATTTTGTATTATCTCTTACTAATGAGTTGTAACCTTTTTAGTCTGATGAAGACAAAAACCATTGTCGAAACGTTACCGATGGATTAAAACGTATATTTACCAGAACAACAGTGTCCTTATTCCCACTAAATTTACCTATAATTATTTTTTCTTTTAGTATTTTATTCAGGAGAATATGGAGGGTATTAACTACAGCTTTACTACCGCATTTGAGAATTTCTGCCGTTACTCCGTCTTCCAGGTGATTTGTTATTTTTCATTTTCTTTAATATATATATATTTATCGGTTTCACAACGTTCTACGTCTTCCGATACCCAATCTCCACTCGTTTCTGTTTGCCCATAATTCATCATCTAGGCCTCTTATTCTTATTTCACTGTCTATTCCTTCTCTCCAGCTTCTCCTTGGCCGTCCTCGTTTTCTTCGGCCAGTTGGTTTCCATTGTAGTATTTGTTTAGGTAGTCTTTCATCATTCATTCTTTGTACATGTCCGTACCACACCAGTTGTTTTGTTCTTATATCATCCACTAAAGTACGTTCACCCACTGTCATAATTTCTCTTATTCTTTGATTTGTAACTCTTTCTCTTTTTGATTTTCTGCTGCTCTTCTCCAATAGTCCATCTCCGTAGCGGAAAGCATTTTTTCTGTTCTATCCTTGATTGGCCATACTTCTGAGCCGTATGTAATAATACTTTTTACAATGGTGTTATATATAAGCTTTTTGTTATGTTTTGATATACTTTGGTCCCAAATTATTCCATTTAATAAAGTTATTGCTTTTCTTCCTTGTACGTTTCGATCTTTTATAGCTTTGTCTAGTGTTCCGTCAGCTGTAATTTTTAGACCTAAGTATTTATACTCATCACAGGAGTGAATTCGCTGCCCGGTATTTAAGATTAGATCCTGTTTCATTCCACCGATACACATATACTCTGTCTTATTGAGATTAACCTCTAGTCCCCACTTATTGTACTCTTCTATTAGTTTTCGCGTCATATATTCGAGGTCGTCATAATCCTGAGCCACTACTATCTGATCATCGGCGAAACATAAAGTATACAAGGTGGTTTCGTCCAACGGAATTCCCATGTTTTGGCATTTTCTCTTCCATACTTTAAGGACTTGTTCCAAGTATATCTTGAAGAGCGTAGGCGAGATACAGCAACCTTGTTTAAGACCTTTATTTACTTGAAAGCCTTTGGTTAGTTTTGCTTTTATTTTAACTTTTGCCTTACTATTGCGGTATAACTCTTTGATGGCCTTAATTAGTTGTACGCTTATGTTTGTGTTTTCCAACGCTTTCCAAAGTAGATTTAGTGGTATACTATCATATGCCTTCTGCAAATCCACGTAAAGCAGATGCAGCTCTTGTCCGTATGCCATTTTCTTTTCAATAACTTGGGTTATACAAAAGAGATGATCTGAAGTCGATCTACCCGCCCTGAAACCAGCTTGTTCTTCTGCCTCCATGTCTTTATATTCGCTCTCTACTTTATTTCTTATTATTTTACCGTATATTCTGCTTAGCGTACTAGTCACAGATATACCTCTATAATTGTCACATATATCTTTCCTTCCTTTTTTGTGTATTGTGGATATATATGACGTTTTCCACTCAGTTGGGACTACAGTTCCATTTAAATATTTTTGGAAAAGATTCCGTAATCTCCAAAACAGTTCTTCAGTGCCATATTTAATAAGTTCGGCTGGGATATTTCCGGGTCCGGCAGATTTACCGCTTTTTAAGGTTGTGCACACGTTTTTGACCTCAGAGATTGTGAGGGGTACTGGAGATCCCATCGTTCTAATTATATTGTCTCTTGCGTCTTCCTTGAATTCTGCTCTATCTTCAGTTAATAGTTTTTTAAAATGCTCATCCCATTCTTTGTCTGGTATTGGTGAAATGATATCTCTGCATGTTTCTTTTTTAATCGATCTTATAGTTTTCCAGCTTTCGGTACTTCTCCTACCTCCTAAGTAAGAATCTATTTTCTGGCACTTTTGCGTCCACGAATGATTTTTCTTATCACTGATCATTCTTCTCACCTTTGATTGCGCGATTTTGTATTCTTGTCTGCTTCTATCTGTCTTTTGGGATAAGTAGGTGTGATATAATTTCCTTTTTTCCTCTATTTCTCTCTCAATCTCAGCATCTCAGCATTTTCTTTAATGCTCTCTTTATTTCCGCTTTGCTTATTTGAGGTTGTAGCTCTGAGTTTATGTTCTTTATTTTTGATTGAAGTTTCTTTATGGTTCCTCCCGATGGTTCCCTTTTTGTTTGGTATAATCCTGTATAGAATAGTTGTATGATATGCCGTTCATATCCTTTATTTTAATTATTTCCTATCTACCTAGAGTCTGCCTTAGACATTTCATATTTCTGTTATTTTCTATAACTCTCTTAACTTTCATTTCTTGGCTCTTTTTTAATTTTCTTTTATCATTTTTCTTATAGTTTTATTTATTTCTGTGTATTCTATAGATGTTATTTTTTTCCATCAGTCTCTTTATTTCTTCTGATAAAATATATAATGTGCCATTAATGCTGTTATTAAATCTAGTCTGTAGTAAACATAAATCTGCCGAATTGTTTTTACCTTCCTAGCCCACAGCGCAATGGCTAGAGAAGGTATTGTTTTCGACGATTTTTTTTGAGATAACGCCGGAAATGTGTTATTTGAGTGTATTTTGACCTATACTATCAATACTATCTGTGTGTTTGTGTGTATTTTTTTTTGTACGTAACACGATAGCTCCTAAACCGCTAAACCGATTTTCATAAAATTTTCAGGTAAAATAGTGTTCGACACTCTAACGAGCTGATAAGTTTTTGGTGAAAACCCATTGATGCTAATGACAGTTTTTTGACAATTAAACAATTAAAAAAATGCTAACTTTTTAACGGAGCATCGCATCAATTTTAGAATATAGTAGACTACATTTTGCTTAATAATTTGTGTCATAACCAAAAACTTCGTAGAGGCATTAGTTTCCGAGATATTTACAAAAAAATGTTTTCAAGGCTGATTATCATAGTTTCACTTGTGCTAATAGGCTAGCTAGGAAGGTATTAGATCCGTCATGGATCCATTTATTTAATTTTCAGTTCTATTTTTTAATAAAATCGTTTAACTTAAAAAAGATTTTTTATTTATTTTATTATTGAATTGATATTTTTTTTAAAAGTTGGAGTAAGCCAAAATACTAAGTTTTAAAACATAATGACTTTTTACAAATTTTTGGAGGTTATATTGACAACCTGTATTTACTCCACATGTAATTTTGCCAATAAAATGAGGATATATAATCTTCGATTGGCCGCCGCGCAGTTTGGCACCGGAATCAATGATTTTTAGGTGCAATTTATACTAAATGCACCGTCACGTCACCGTGTCGTTTTTTAATCGACTGGCAAACAAGCAGATTTCCGTACATTTTTTGTACTACACCGTGAGGGCACTGTAAAGAGTGTGATGTGAATACGTCCATTGATTTCAATGTAAAAATATTTCACGTGTCGGTCACGGTATGGTGACGGGACGATGACGTGATGGTGTCAACAAGTATAGTATGAACTGCACTCTTTGGAGAGATGTATTTATTACTTTATTTTAAAATGCTAATAATTTTTTTTAAAACAGATTTTATTTCGTTTTTTTAAGTAATTTTACTTTTCACAAGGCCACCCTATATTAACAGGTTCGGTTAGGGTTTGGTTTGGTTTAGTTAGCTTAGGCTAGGTCGTCACCTGCAATTTGTCCACAATAACAGGGAAATAAAAAAAACAACTTATTGAAAGGTAATTTTTAAAGCCCGGACCATTCGTTACTCATTCATAGTAACAGAAAATTGAACGATTTTGTACAACCCACCAGGGAGACAAACATAACTTAATTAGGTCTGCATTCAGTTTTAATTCCGGCGTTGAGTTTTCTGGCGCCGAATAGTCCTAACGGCAAATCAGCAGCGCCGAATTGTCCTAGACTTTCCTTTGGCGGGGGCAGATTTAATTTTTTTTTGTAAATCCATTTATCTCTCACTCCTCTAACTTTAAAAGTCCTATATCCTGTAAACAGGGGAGTGTTGACTCCCATTTTATATAAGCCTTTTTTCTTAAAAAATAATTGCTAGTTAATGTTCATTGAAATTAATTTAACTTATAATCTAATTTATTAATCCCCAATGTGCAATCACCTTTAGGCCTCGACTAAAGTAATTAAAAACATCACTTTAGATAAAAATAACAGAAATCTGGCAATAAAAGGTTTAGTTGAATTATGCCAAGATCCTTCTAACTTCGTTATACAATGACCTTAATATAGCCCCCTATAGTACACCACACAAATGAGTAATTTTATTTTGAAATTATCAAAAGGTGATTTGCTATTACAGAGTTTTATTTGTGTTTATATAATTCGCTAGGGATCAACTGTGGACACTAGCAACTTTTTTAAATTACCCTTTTATATATATAGAAGCTGTTAAAATTTGACTTATTTTCTTTAGTGGATTCGTTTCTCACTCGTTCGATGAGCTCGCCTTCGTTGTTATTTTGCATCTTCAGATCACTATCATTCGCATTTTTAATTTAAGTTTAAATAGTTTATCCTTACAATGAAATGTAAATTCTGCTTAGTTATAAATTTAAGGATGTCAATAGGAATTGCGTCTAGGCTAAAAGATTTACGATTACTTATGTTGTACGGCTAAATTAATTTTTTTTTTAAATTTCTCCAGCTATGCCGCGGCTAATCTGATTTTATTCTACCACCATGGACGAGCTGAGAGAATATATGCAACAAATTCCCTTTCACTGGATGAGAACAGATAAAACTAACGTCGTGCGAGTAGGTGTTCATAAATAATTTATATTTATACTTTCGTTTTATTAAACGTATTTTAAAGTATACAAATTTTAAAATCGATAAATACACAAGCATGCATAAATTATATTTGTTGGTCATTAAATATTATTTATTTTTCAACTTATAATCACAATATTATGCGTTACATAAACACAATACAGGGCAAGTTTAAATCTAAAAGTCCAACCATACCAAACCAAATAAATTAATTTTCATAGCATGTTAGATTTTTATCTCACACCCGAGGCTACCCTTGCTGATAACGTAAATTGGCAGTTAGTTTTTTAAAGTAGATATCCACATTTCATTTTTCCTTTTCAGTTTTCATTTCGCATTTCCATCCATTTTGGTTGTGCCGTACTGATGATGTCTACCAAGGCAGTAACATCGATGTATACGAGTATTACTACCCAAAGGCTTTTTCTTGATTGTCGGATATTAATATTATTGGTTTTCAAAAAAAAACTTTTTTCACAATAACAATAAATGAGTGTGGATTGATATATACTAAGAAAATAAATATTAAGGCCAATCTGGAGTATTATAAAGTAGATAAATAAATAGAACAGTATATTCTTTATCATTTTCTGTGAAGCTGACTCAAGCATAGACTTGTCTGTCAGTGCCTTTTTTACACGTTAACGAAATTTAATACGGAAATTTAATTTAACAAAAAATTTTGTTTTCTAAAGTCATAATAAAACCGACGGTATAATACATCAGGGTCAAACTCAAAACTTTCGTTGGAAATTTTTAACTATAGGCCAGACTTTTAATGACCCTTTTAAGTAAAACTTCGTGACTTTTTATAGCTTAAGCTCTTCAAAATTTTTTAAACGTGAGCCCCAAAGAACATAGTTTACCTTGTCATAATATCCAAATAAGGAATATGCATAGAATTTTGATTACTTTTTAGCTTATCAAATCTCAAAAAACTAAATTAAGGGTTTTGCTTTTGTTCTAAATTTTTAATGTCAGTATTAAACCGGTACTAAGCTTTCACAATATTTTCTTTTTTAATTATGTTATTTATAATCTCTGGCTAATTTTTTGTTTCCAGATTTAACTAAATTACCTGCTACAAATTTTTCCTTATCCTTTATATTCTTCGTTTGTTATTTACGTCTTTGTTGATCAACCTGTCTCCTGTGTTGCTGTGATTTTTCCCTTCAAATACCTTATAATTTTAATTAGACTCAAGACAAAAATGTGTCCTGCTTTCAATGGATTTAATCTAGTCGTTTACATTTCTAAGGATTATTTTTTACTCCAATATGTATGTCTTAGTTTTTTTATAATGTATTTATTGAACATAAAATTCAAATGTCTATTAACCGAAGTCCTTCTGCCATTGACTGAATTACAATCTTAAATCTAAAACATTTAACAAAACATTTAACAAGAAAGGTAGATAAATTTATATTATATAATTTATTTCTCTATTAGTTGCTTCATCTTCTCAAAAATGCTACGTTGTAGCTTTTGTCTATAATTTTGGTTCTGCTGTGGGGTTAATGCATAATTTTCTATAGTTTCCATATTAATATCTCTTTGCTCAAATTCGATGCAGCTTTATAATTCTATTATCAATCTGTTCAATATTTGTATATTGATATAGAGTTTATTTGGTAGGTTATGAATTAAATAGAATATTCATTTTTGTAATTTTACGAATGGCGGAGGTCTCAGCAACTATAAATATTTTCCATGTGTTGTTTTTACAATTCATAAATATTATATGCCCATAAAGTATTTTGCCTGCGGTTTAAGTGCCTTAATTCCTTGTCTTTTAAAGGTTAAACTTTAAAAATGTTGTATATGTTTTTTCTTCATGGATGTTAATTCCTAGATATTTAGTGTTTTTTTCAAGGTTTCAGAGTTTTAGTATATAATTGGATAGTTGAAGAAGAATCTTTTATGTTGTGATGGAATATTATAAACTGTGATAATACTAATAATAATAGAATTTGGTTTTAACCCCCATTAGTCAAACCATATATATAAATAGAAAGTAATTGCTGAAGATTTTAAATTAGATTTTCCAAAGTTTTTGCATGTTCTATGCATACAGCGTCATCAGCAAGTTGTAATATATATGCTTGTTGGTTAAAGTAATCTGGTTCTGGGTCGTAGTTGTATATTTCTAATAAATATACGTTATAAAGAAAGGGAGAAAGAGGTGAGCCTTGAGGTAGGCTCTGTTCTGCTTGTAACTCCTCAGATAAGGATGACATAATTTTTATTTTTTGTTTTCTATTGGCTAGCCAGCTTTTGATATTATTTATTAGATATTTTGGGCTTCCTAACATATTTAGCTTATCGGGAATAAGTCAATTTTTTTGAGAAATTTTAGATTTTGACCAATTCGTATTTTGTATGTTTTTCATCTATAACGAATGAAAAATCTTAAAATAAAAGTATTTTTCACATTAAAAACAATTTAATCTCTTGCGAAGTTCTCGGGAAAAAGATAAAAGTCCATTTCATGATAACGTGTATATGGTCAGTTTTTTTTTTATAGAAATATAAGATAAATGCCAGTCTTATGAAGAAAGCAAAACATTCTAAAAATTAAGGCAGGTTTTAGCCATTTCATTTTATTAAAAGTTAAAGAGCTTTAGTGAGTATAGTTTGGTTGCGCTAAAATGGATAATAAATTCAAAAAAAGAAAATAATATGAAAGAGTTAGTGATGTTGCAAAGAAGTTAAGTTATATTAATCAAGAATTTTATTTTTGTTATAATTAATTAATATCTCTTTTTGTAAAATCTTTCATAGATTGTTTGCGAATAAAAGTTATTTTCAAGTAATATATTATCAAAAAGTTGACGTCTAGCTTTTTACCACAATTTTTAAAATTAATTCTGTCGTTTACTATCATCTATTTTTTTTTGGCCGGGAACTGCCGTCATTCAACGGAATAGGAAGCCAAAATTACCAAGCAGTTCTAGTAGTCTAAAAATAGTTAATAGAACTGTAATATGGAGTCTTTGGGCTAAAAAAGTATATTATTACATTTTCAGTTTTTGGACTTTCATCTTTTTTCCCGAGAGCTCTTCATATGTATTTGTGCTATACTGAATTTAGGCTTTTTTAATGTTTATAGTTCATCATATTTCTTCCCTATTACAGGTAATAGTGTAATAGGACGATAGTTTTGCACTTTGTTATGATCCGGGTTTTGTTTTGGTATTGGTAAAATGATTCCAGTCATCCATTCGGTTGGAATGTAGGAGTGCACTATGCAAAATTTGTAGATTTTAATGATGTACTGGTGAACTTTTAAATAAAATTTTCTTGGAATTGAACCATGATGAGTGATGTAATTTTACCAGTATTAAGTGTTTTATAATAATCTTCTTCTGTAATGTTTGCTTCTTCCTCAAAATCATGATTGTTGGTAAAGGTTTCTGGATTTTGTTGACTAAGTTGTATTTTTTATGTCAAAGCCAACCGTAAAGTAAACAAGGTTTTAGTTTGTGCGCATTCTTCGATTATGGAAAACCTGAAGAACACTCCACTATCCTTCTACTTAATTTGTTAGAGTCTTTTAACCTACGGATGCATGTAAAGAGCCCTACAAGAGTAACTAATTACACTGCTACAACCATCGATTATTTATGTTCAAATCTAAATTCTGATATTCACTGTGACGTTATAGATGCAAATATCTCTGAGTATCATGCAGTGACAACAACACTACCTTTACCTCTCAAACCTAATCAATCCTTTACAAGAAATGGTAGAATATTTAGCAGAAAAAACTATTCTATTTTTAAACAAAACTGCAATAGCACAAACTGGCAACAAGTTCTCTGCAAAAATGACCCACTGGAAGAATTCCATCTTATTTTGACTCACATTATTACCAAATCCTTTGCTATAAGACCTCTCGCAAAAAAGTTAATAAAAAATATTGGCTTACGCAAGGCATAAAAACATCCGCGGCTAATTTAAGATCCTTAAATTCTATTAGAAAACACTTTTGTGATTGTCCTTTTATCTACACTTATTATTTAAAGTATCGTCAAAGCTATAAAAAACTGATTCGTACAGCTAAATGTTGTTTTTATTCTAAACGCTTAACTAATGCTAGCAACAAAATAAAAGAAACATAGTATATAGTCCGGGAAATAACGGGATCGAAACCCATACAGTCACCAGAGATCAATATTGAACCCAAAAATCTTAACACTTTCTACTGCTCTGTTGCAAACAACTTAACTCAATCTATTAAATCAGACACTGACCCGTTAAACTACATGGCTAATCTTCCGTTCCTGAATCATTCATGTTTCTTCCTACAAACCCTCAAGAAATCCAATCAATTTTTACATCTATAAGGAACCAAACTGCGGCTGGTTCAGACGGGATATCTACGAAAATCCTTAAGGAATTACCTGATCAAGCTCTCATTGTTCTAACGCAAGCTATAAACAAATCATTTTCAGAGAGTACATTCACTTCCACTCTAAAAGAAGCGCTAGTCGTACCTATCCATAAAAATGGTAGTACCAAAGATTCGCCTAACTACCGCCCTATCTCTTTGTTATCGACACTCTCAAAAGTCATTGAAAAGTTGGTAAAAAAGAGGATGATGGACTTTCTGACACAGCACAACGTTTTTAACCATGCTCAATTTGGCTTCTTTCCTAAAAAAGGGATGTTTCGTGTAATTGAGGTGCTATTTCGAAATTACAGTAACGGATATGCTACTGCGGGGGTGTTCTGTGACATCTCAAAGGCATTTGACTGCGTGAGTCACGAGACGCTACTGCGGAAGCTAGAGGTCTATGGATTTCGTGGAGTGGTTCTTGAGTGGTTTAGGTCATATTTATCATGCTGCAAACAACGTGTTGCCGTCAACAATCAACTGAGCAGCTAATCACTTCTGGAGTCCCACAAGGTTCGGTTCTTGGAACTGTTTTATTTCTTTTATATGTGAACGACTTGCTCTATCTTGAGATAGCTGGAACTTTTGCTGCGTCTGCAGATGATGCCACTGTGGTGTGGCATGGGCGGGACTCTCACGAACTGGCAGAAAGGATAGTTCAAGATCTGAATGCAATTAAAACGTGGTGCGATGCGAATAACTTTCTTTTCAACTTTAACAAAACCCAAGTCCTAGGATTCCGTTGCAACATTGACCAAATAGACTGTGAGCAATTCTCAATAAAAAGTTCTCAAAATACTAAATTTCTGGGACTTCAAATAGATGTTGCCCTTAAATTCCAAACTCATGTAATAGGACTTAACAAAAAACTTGCCTCAGGCTGCTATTGTGTTCAAGTGGTGTCAACAAACCTAGGAACCGCTGCTGCTAAATCCGTTTATTTTACGTTAATCCAAACCCACCTTTCCTATGGATTATCATTCTGGGGCTGCTGTAGTGAATACCTTTTTCAATCTGTGTTTAAACTACAAAAACGGGCTGTTCGATTCATTGCTGGAGTTTCACCTAAAGATCATTGCAAACCGCTCTTTATCAAATATAATATTTTAACCCTTCCGAGTCTTTTCATTCTTGAATCAGTTAGTCTTATTCACAAAAATATTTCTTCCTTTCCCGAACATCAAACTGCCGACACTACACACAATTCCAATTCCACACTCTACACTGGTTCAAAAATCAATTATATACTACAGCGAAACTGTATAACCATCTACCGGAAACTATAAGATCTATTTCAGATATCTCTAAATTCCGAAAATAACTTAAAAACATCTTGGTTGAACAAGCGTTTTATAAAATAGATGAATTCTTTGGCTTCTCTTTTAAAAACTTAAATCAGATGACATTCATAGTGCTTCAAACAAATGGTTATATATTTAATTCTTTCTGTGGTTTTTTGTAATTTTTTTTACTTTTGTTTTCTATTTGTCATATTCTTGTTTATAAGAATCATTAACTATAATATTGACCTAAATTGTGTGTTTTTCGATGAATTTTTTGTTTGTAATATTTTTCTTGTAAAAATTTTTTGTTTGTTTAATATCGTTTTTTTTCTCATTTTATCATTGCTTAAATTTACTATTTTAAACTATTTTTTATATATATATATATATATATATATATATATATATATATATATATATATATATATATTTATCGGTTTCACAACGTTCTACGTCTTCCGATACCCAATCTCCACTCGTTTCTGTTTGCCCATAATTCATCATCTAGGCCTCTTATTCTTATTTCACTGTCTATTCCTTCTCTCCAGCTTCTCCTTGGCCGTCCTCGTTTTCTTCGGCCAGTTGGTTTCCATTGTAGTATTTGTTTAGGTAGTCTTTCATCATTCATTCCACCACACCAGTTGTTTTGTTCTTATATCATCCACTAAAGTACGTTCACCCACTGTCATAATTTCTCTTATTCTTTGATTTGTAACTCTTTCTCTTTTTGATTTTCTGCTGCTCTTCTCCAATAGTCCATCTCCGTAGCGGAAAGCATTTTTTCTGTTCTATCCTTGATTGGCCATACTTCTGAGCCGTATGTAATAATACTTTTTATAATGGTGTTATATATAAGCTTTTTGTTATGTTTTGATATACTTTGGTCCCAAATTATTCCATTTAATAAAGTTATTGCTTTTCTTCCTTGTACGTTTCGATCTTTTATAGCTTTGTCTAGTGTTCCGTCAGCTGTAATTTTTAGACCTAAGTATTTATACTCATCACAGGAGTGAATTCGCTGCCCGGTATTTAAGATTAGATCCTGTTTCATTCCACCGATACACATATACTCTGTCTTATTGAGATTAACCTCTAGTCCCCACTTATTGTACTCTTCTATTAGTTTTCGTGTCATATATTCGAGGTCGTCATAATCCTGAGCCACTACTATCTGATCATCGGCGAAACATAAAGTATACAAGGTGGTTTCGTTCAACGGAATTCCCATGTTTTGGCATTTTCTCTTCCATACTTTAAGGACTTGTTCCAAGTATATCTTGAAGAGCGTAGGCGAGATACAGCAACCTTGTTTAAGACCTTTATTTACTTGAAAGCCTTTGGTTAGTTTTGCTTTTATTTTAACTTTTGCCTTACTATTGCGGTATAACTCTTGGATGGCCTTAATTAGTTGTACGCTTATGTTTGTGTTTTCCAACGCTTTCCAAAGTAGATTTAGTGGTATACTATCATATGCCTTCTGCAAATCCACGTAAAGCAGATGCAGCTCTTGACCGTATGCCATTTTCTTTTCAATAACTTGGGTTATACAAAAGAGATGATCTGAAGTCGATCTACCCGCCCTGAAACCAGCTTGTTCTTCTGCCTCCATGTCTTTATATTCGCTCTCTACTTTATTTCTTATTATTTTACCGTATATTCTGCTTAGCGTACTAGTTACAGATATACCTCTATAATTGTCACATATATCTTTCCTTCCTTTTTTGTGTATTGTGGATATATATGACGTTTTCCACTCAGTTGGGACTACAGTTCCATTTAAATATTTTTGGAAAAGATTCCGTAATCTCCAAAACAGTTCTTCAGTGCCATATTTAATAAGTTCGGCTGGGATATTTCCGGGGCAGATTTACCGCTTTTTAAGGTTGTGCACACGTTTTTGACCTCAGAGATTGTGAGGGGTACTGGAGATCCCATCGTTCTAATTATATTGTCTCTTGCGTCTTCCTTGAATTCTGCTCTATCTTCAGTTAAAAGTTTTTTAAAATGCTCATCCCATTCTTTGTCTGGTATTGGTGAAATGATATCTCTGCATGTTTCTTTTTTAATCGATCTTATAGTTTTCCAGCTTTCGGTACTTCTCCTACCTCCTAAGTAAGAATCTATTTTCTGACACTTTTGCGTCCACGAATGATTTTTCTTATCACTGATCATTCTTCTCACCTTTGATTGCGCGATTTTGTATTCTTGTCTGCTTCTATCTGTCTTTTGGGATAAGTAGTTGTGATATAATTTCCTTTTTTCCTCTATTTCTCTCTCAATCTCAGCATCCCACCAGTATGGTTTTCTTCTTTTAGAAGTTTCTTCCACTAATCCTAGTGCTTCTTTTGCAGCTTGGTGGATGCTTAATGTAATACATTCGTATTCCTCATCTGGGGTTTCACCTGAACTTGTATTAAGTTTTTCGTTCAGTCTCTTTTTGTATAAGTTTTTTACGCTGTCATGTTCTAGGCTTAGTAGATTATATTTACAGTGATCAATTTCTTCAATCACTGTATCATCAAGATGTTGTTGATGCAGGCTTCGGCCTTGATAAGGAAAGAGAATTTTGGACTCCAGAAAATAGTGATCACTTCCGCATGTTGATCCACGCTTTGTTCTGACATCTTGAATTTTTAGTTTTGTCTTTTGTTTAGTGATAAGATAATCAATGACCGATTTCAGGTTTTGTGAGGGTTTGGTCCAGGTATATTTGTGTATTTCCTTATGTTGAAAAAAACCGTTTTGGATTTTTAGGTTTAATTGCTCATATACTGTAATTAGCCGGTTTCCATTGTCATTAACAAGATTTTCTCCATATTGGCCAACTGTCAGATCATTAACTCTGTTAGATGAGAGATTCCAAAAATCGTAAGTCTCATTCCTTTTATTGTTATATTCATTTTAATTAGCCTTTCATTGACTGTTTCCCAGTTGGTGATAAATTTTCTAAATCTTTTGTTGACCAAAATAGATACTCCTTGTTGGGCATGTTTTTCTTTTGCCACTCCGCTATAGAAATGGTCATATTGTCCTAGGTTTTCAGATCCTTTTCCTTTCTTTTTCGTTTCTGTTAGTACAGCAAGGTCTACCTTCATTCTGCTGCACTCATGTACTATTTCATTCATTTTTCGATTCATTCCTTGTACGTTCCATGTACCAAAAATCATATTCCTATTTCTTTGCTTGGTTCGTCTTAGGTTTTTCATTTCTTTCCGAGGCGTTTGATTGGGTTTTCTTTCTTTTTACCCATTTTAACATTCTGTTTAAAACACATAGAAATAAGTATTGTTTAATTAAACTTTTTTATATTACATATAGGTAATGAGTAACCAAATAGGATTAGATTTAATTAGATTAGAAATGGGTACTTTCGCTTTGTCAAGAAGGATCACTTGTATCTTTGGATAATACAGCATGTTTACTACTACTACTACTACTACTAGTACTTTTCAGAAACTAAAATTTAGATTTTTGGATTTTTCAATTTCTAATATACATACCCTTTCAATAGCATAAAATAAGAGGTAAAGGAAAAGTTAGTTGGTTGCTTTCATACAGACTAACCCTATAGCCTTAATTTATTACTCGATGTTTTTATTATTAAAAGGATGGTAGTTTTAGCTGCGGTAAAAACGTATTAGGTCGTGATGAAAGTACACACAGATGTTAGTTCGCGAAATGATTTATTTAAAAATGTGTGCATTATTTTAACTTTATTTTGTGTCTTACCAAATCACAAAAGTCATGGCTTTCTTTGCTCAGTTTTTAAAAGGGTATCCATAATTATAAATATATGCCTCATTTTATTACACACAAGTATATTTTTTGAAGAAATGTCGCAAAATGAGAAACCCCAAAGTATGATGATTAAAAACCTAAACATAGCAATTTTTTGGATGCAAGTTATTGATACACTAATTCTAATAATAACATTTTACAAAAAAGAATCAGCTTATAATGATATGATGAATTTAATGAACAAAATGTCTTACTCTTACATGAAAACCAGCATAGTTCACGCAAATCCAATTTCAGCATTTAGTACTACTTATCAATTTCTTTGTGGGAGTATATTTATTTGCATCGTCGATATCACCTTGTTATATTGTTTTGGCAATTCGACACAGTTGTTGTCATTTATTTTAGATTCGATCTCTTGTTTTCGTGATTTTTTAGTTTGCTTAATAGCTTGGAATTGGGCATGTGTTTTTAGATTTCACTATAAGTGTATTAACGCTACTTTAAAGCTAATTAGGCCGAGCCTAGCAGTAAATCAGAATATTCAAAATATCATTTTATCTAAAAAATTGTGTCTATCCCTTGCAAATACAGCTAATTTATTTACAAACATTTTTGGAACTCAAATATTTTTTGCGGTGACAATAACATCTATGGCCATTTTGGTAGAAGGCCTTGAAGCATACCAAGATGAATATTACCTTTTTTTAATTCCCGGATTACTTACGGTAAGAAAACATAAATTCATTGCACCAGTCGATCCATTAACCAATTAAAAACACAAAAAATCGCAACCGAACGGAACCGAACCTAACGTATCCAACATTCTTAAAGTTAAATTTTAGGGTACCTATTTTTTATAATTTTACATTATAAACTGGCACTAAATTTGCGAGGATGTTGTCTTGAGTAAACACACTTCGCAGATGTCAGTTGGAAAAATAAACTTGCTAGAGAAATTTTATTTTTTCAACTATCATCTGTTTTGTGTTACCTCCAGTTGCCAATTTTGGGCGCCTTAAGCAGCATTTTTTTTTTGTCAAACGATTGTCATAAAGTCTCCCACTCGAGAAATCAAATGGATCCTGGTGGAAATATCATTATTAGCAAATACGTAAAACATTGCAAAATTTAGTCGTTATGTAAAGGGTCCTTGGTTATATTTGCGTGGTCTTTATGAGGGCTTTATGTCAATAACAGAAAAAATTTTTAGTACAAACGTGGTATAATTTTTTCCATATTATCTCTTGGTGTCATATGTCATTCCTTATGTCAAATTTTGACACAAACTTTCTCAAGTTAAAGGAAACACGTTATATATTATTCCTAAAAACAGTTTCCTCTGATTTCAAAAATATATAGGTCGTTGACAAATTTGTATAGGCCAAATTTGAGTTAAATTAGTTTTAAATTACCCACTAGTATAATATATATATAATTCCGTATAATTAATTGTAAATTTGTAACTTAAATAACTCAAAAACGGTTTAAGTAAATATTAAGAACTTAGATGTTTTTAAAATGAGACGTCTATCGTTCTGACAAAAAATATACAGAGTGTTCCGTTTCTCTTAAGAAAGTTGCTGTCAAAATTTGGCACTTTTGACATAGATTAAAAGATAATATGGAAAAAATTATGCAACTTTTGTATTTAAAGTTTTTTTTTGATCACTTACATTAACCCCAGATAAAGGTCACGTCAATATAACCGATGACCCTGTACGTATGTGTATGTGTATAAAGTAAAGGTACAAATAGCCATCCTTACAAAAAAAAACTTCTGTTCAATCCGCATTAACATTCACTTATGTATAATTTTAATTATTTCGAATGCTATTAAAACCGGTAGGCCACGATCTTCCACTTTGTTGATGTCACAAGCCAAGGCCTGACTTTTTTTTAGTGATCACGTCACGGCAATATAACCTTGTTTCGAAATTAATACCACTCGTACTTTTGGATATTAAGATTTCGAGACCTTTGCAAATATCTAAACCACTTCTTAATAAATTTGTAACTTTTGCAATTTTTAAATATAAAACAATGAGAATTTCTAGTTGCTTTCCTGGGTGAAGTGTCTAAAGTTCAGACGAGTATAAGATGCATAGTTTTCCAAAAAATTTTAAGGTAAGTTTTCTTATTTTCTCATTTGAGGTTAGATTGGCATTTGATGAAATTTGTATTGGTAGTGTCTTTTTACCTTCTTATCGCTTACTTTACGGAACTCTGTATACAGGTTTCCAATGCCTGGTAGATGCCTATTTGCCCATCAATTAAGCACAAATTTAGTGTTAATTTTATGTCTATCTGTTTCTTTTGATATTAAGTAAAAGGGTGACACATACAAAATTAACACCAAATTTGTGCTTAATTGATGGGTAAACGAGGGATTACCCAGCAGCGTAATGTACTTTGAATAAATTTATTCCTTAATTTTAAATCTTTATCTTACCATAATCTAGTACCTATTATTAATATGGTTATAGGTTTATTTTTTTTTATTGTTTTCAGCTTTTGGATGATATGTGCGACCACTGATAAGCTATGTGTATACTGCTTTGAAACATACCCTACACAACTTAGAACCAAGGCGAGGAGGTACTTTTAAATCATGTCAGATTTTCGTGAAGCTGTTAAAAAGAAGAAATTTAAAAATGATTCCCTTCACGAACAACTGTTTCATTATTTATTAACTTATCACTCACCAGAAATGTTAAAACCAAATTTAAATATACTAGATAGTGCTTGGTTTTTCATTATATTTTATTTTACCAATCAATTAGACTATGTATTATTTCATCTATAGTTATTCGTTAATTTAGTTTTTATTTTTAGCTTTTTTTATAATAATAAAAACTCATTTAAAAAATGTTTTATTTATTGCACTTTATGTATAATTTTCAATCTGTTTATGTCTTATAAAGACATTGTATGTCTTTATAAAATATTGACTGATTAAAAATTTCAAAAAAACTTTAAAATTAAAGAAAATTTATTATAAAAGGCGATTCAAATTTCCCGCCTCAACTTTTAGTTCGTCACTAAGCTCAGTAGTGGGCGACACAAAGTTAATGATCTGTCGAACTGCCGGAGTTGTCTATCTAATAAAAGATGACTGAACCGAAGCAAAAATCCTTTATCTATGCACCAGTCCTTCACCATGGTCATGCGCTGTATTTCTTAATGTCTTGTCACTTAAACACTATCATAGTTTTAAATTATTGAATTATTTGTGTTGGTTGATTTGAATTGAGATTTGAGGTCTTTTGGGGTCTGAGTTTTTAAACGTGGTGCGTTTGACTTCGGTTTTAATAGAGTGCTGGGGGTGGGCTCTGCGCGCAGCTACATCGCGACGATTCTGCACTTACATATACCTTGTTGAAACTGTATGGCTAATAACCGCGTACATTTGAATAGTTAAAACTAGCCGCCTCGTAATATAAGGTTTTACTTTAGCTAAGTAAAAAGCTTAAAATTAAATTTAAAAAAATAATAAATTCCAAAAAATTTCCACTATTATGGAATTTTCCGAAAAGAGAAATAAATAGAAAGATCTTAACTTACAATCACATAGCGGATATAATTTCACGACAGGTCGCGTTTAAAGGCCATGTTGTATTTTTATAGTTGCTACCCTTATCTGCATATCAGGACCAGGATGGACGTCGACAATTCTACCTAATAACCAGCGTAATGGGGGTTTGATTTCATCCTTAATTAAGACTAATGTTTTGACTTTGATATCAACGTGAGGATCAGGTCACTTGCTGAGCTTTGCTGCAAAGTGTTGAGATACTCTGATCTACAACGTTGTCAAAAGTCAGAATAAAGTTTTTGAATCAATTACGAACGATTTAAAGCATTAAGTTGTAGGTGTGATAGATCAGGACAGGAGTTTAACGGTCCCAGCGTTAAAAAATGACCTGAAGTTAAAGACGATGAATCGTTAGGATCTGATCTTTGCTCGCATATGGGTCTCGAATTAAGCAAGGCTTCGATTTGTTTTAGAAGAGTATATAGCTTTTCGAAAGTTAAGCATTGAGTTCCTGTGGTTCTGTATAGATGAGATTTAATCGATTTTACTCTCGCCTTGGCAAGGCCGTTGAGGTGAGGAACGCCAGGACTATTTAAGCACCATCGAATCTTTAAACTCTCTGCAGCCGCTTTTGACATATCGTACAACTGTCTTATAGCTCCGAGGAAGTTACTTCCACAGTCGCACGTGATTTAAATGCAATTGCCCCTTCTGGCTACAAAGCGTCTTAGCGCACCTTCATAGCTGTGCTTCGGTTGTCAAATCGGAGACCAAGTCAATATAAATAGCTTTCACACAAGTGTCGACAAAGACAACAATATAAACTTTTAGGGTTTTTCTCGAACGTAGCCTAGAAGTGATTATATTAATAGGAACAGCGTAGTCGAGACAGACATAAAAATTTTTAGCTGCAAGGTTCGAAACGAAGGTAAATCTGACATATATGGAGTGAATGGTTTAGGCTTAAGTCGAAAGCATAGAATACATTTTGAAATATTATGATTAATAGCTCTACGACCGGATAGGATCCAAAATTTTTGTCTTATGAGATATAAAACAGTGTTAGGTCCTGGATGCAAATTTTCTGAATGAGTTAGAGATATATATATATATCAGGTCAGTTAACCTATTACTTCTGGCTAAAATTAGTAACTGTTTAGCTTCATATGAAATTCTTGAAAAATGTCTTATGACCCCCGACTCTGACGAAACCTGCCTCGTCTATAAAGGGCGTAATTTTAAGATAATGCTTAAAAAACATTCTTTCTGGACTTTCTTACTAAAATTAAGAGGAAATTATGAAATTAGAATGTAGAAAAGGATCCATAAAACTTTTGGCCTATGATTTTTTTAATAAGATTTAGATTATAATATTTTTCTAAAAATAGCTAAGTTAAATTTGTTAAATCAATAAGTTTTTTGATTTTCCAATGAGATGTAGGTAGATTTATCCATGGGGGACCATGGTACCAAAAAGGGTGATTTAAGAGATTTTTTGGAATTAGACATCTGCTTGCGCAGTCCGCGGGATTTTCTTCAAAAGCTATATGATACCAAGGGATATTTGGGATAGTTTCTTGGGTATGACAAACTCTGTTAGCTACAAAAGTTCGCCATTGATGAGGTGACCTTGTGATCCAGTACAAGGCAACTTAAGAATCTGAAGATGCATAGATTTTTAAAATTTTTAGCAATGTTGAGTAGTTTCGAATAACTAGTTCCAATAGATCTGCTAGCAGAGTAGCACCGAGTAGTTCCACAAGAAGTATCGATTTTGTATGGAGTGAAGCGACTCTTGATTTTGCTATGACCAATGCTCACTGGATTTTGCCATTAGAAGATTCTGTACGAGCATACACACAACTGGCATAGCCGATAAGCAAGTATAAAAGGCAACTTCATAAGGGTATAGTCAACCACGGACACCGGTGTTTCGGAAAAAGGCATTTCCATCCTCAGCGTGGCTTGCCTGACACAAAGTAGAACAAACTGTCTACAAGATACAAGGTAAATCAAAAAGAATGGAAAAATAGGTGAACCCTATTTTTTATTCTACGAGTGAACGACAGCGAACCAAGGAAACTAAGTCCATGGCGAGACGAAAAAAAGGTAGAAAGACTTATCGTCACAGTTCAACCAGACCATGCTATCACCGTTTCCACGGTATCGGTTCCGGAACCGAAAACAATGAGTTAAGCAAGTATAAAAGGCAACTTCATAGGGGTATAGTCAACCACGGACACCGGTGTTTCGGAAGAAGGCATTTCCATCCTCAGCGTGGCTTGCCTGACACAAAGTAGAACAAACTTTCTACAAGATACAAGGTAAATATCAAAAAGAATGGAAAAATAGGTGAACTCTATTTTTCATTCTACGAGTGAACGACAGCGAACCAAGGAAACGGGAACAAAACGGGGAACAAACGGGACAAAAACGTCCACCGGTCTATAAGGTAGAAAGACTTATCGTCACAGTTCAACCAGACCATGTTATCACCGTCTCCACGGTATCGGTTCCGGAACCGAAAACAATGAGTTAAGCAAGTATAAAAGACAACTTCATAAGGGTATAGTCAACCACGGACAACGGTGTTTCGGAAAAGGGCATGTCCATCCTCAGCGTGGCTTGCCTGACACAAAGTAGAACAAACTGTCTACAAGATACAAGGTAAATCAAAAAGAATGGAAAAACAGGTGAACCCTATTTTTCATTCTACGAGTGAACGACAGCGAACTAAGGAAACTAAGTCCATGACGGGACGAAAACGTCCGTTAAGGTAGAAAGACTTATCGTCACAGTTCAATCAGACCATGCTATCACCGTCTCCACGGTATCGGTTCCGGAACCGAAAACAATGAGTTAAGCAAGTATAAAAGGCAACTTCATAGGGGTATAGTCAACCACGGACAACGGTGTTTCGGAAAAAGGCATTTCCATCCTCAGCGTGGCTTGCCTGACACAAAGTAGAACAAACTGTCTACAAGATACAAGGTAACTCAAAAAGAATGGAAAAATAGGTGAACCCTATTTTTCATTCTACGAGTGAACGACAGCGAACCAAGGAAACTAAGTCCATGGCGGGACGAAAACGTCCACCGGTCTATCAGGTAGAAAGACTTATCGTGCCTTTTATACTTGCTTAACTCATTGTTTTCGGTTCCGGAACCGATACCGTGGAGACGGTGATAGCATGGTCTGGTTGAACTGTGACGATAAGTGTAGCACTCCGATGGCTCAGATTGGGTTTTGGCAGTGGACTATAATTAACATTGGCGCAAAAAATTAATTTAACTAGAGAAAGTAACTAATTTAAAAATTGTAGGTTAAATTTGAAAGAGAAATAAAATTGTGATATAGCCTCATGGAGAGGGACTTACCGCTGTTTTGAAGTTCCAAAGTGCAAGGTGTACACCTTTGCATAAGAGCTATGTGACTTGAAGTTCCAACAGGATGATGGCACGATAATTTTAATTATTTGCGGTATTTTAAAGTGAATTTTCACTATTTTTTAAATTTAAATTTTAAGGTTGTCGTTTTCTAGACATGGCGACGCGCAGCACACTTTGTCTGTCTCTCTATCCTGCGCTTGCAGTTTTTTCGCACATGCACACAGCACTTCACCCTCTATAGGAAACCATATCACTATATTTAAAATTTTATGGATATGTGAAAAACACGATAGAGGACGCTTGTAGTGCCAAAGTATATAAAAATAAAGAAATAAGAAATAAAATGATAATTCTTAAATTTAGAATAGAAATTACATTTTTTGCGTTTAATTCTCGCATTTTAATGCAATTTTGCTTTAGGTAAATTTTATAATAACTAATATTTGTCCCATTTACTTAGGATTAATATAAATTTAAGACTAATAATTTTATGTTCAAGACAAAATTTTAGTCTATGAAAAATAGGAAAAATAAAAGTAAAATTCAAAAATAAAAGAAAAATAAAGAGGTTTTTTATGGAAACCGAACATATTGCCGGCCGAAAATGCTATGCATTTTCTAAAGTATCAAGTGGCAAAGGACATAGCTTTGAGATTGGTCTCTTTAACACCGAGTCCCTTGTCTTGACATTAGCAACTCGATTTACACCGTCTTTACCCGGAAAAATTTCAATTATTCTATCGAGCTGCCATTGTAGCGGGGGTATAAAATCATTCTTGATTATTACCAAACGACCAACTTCTGGAGTACAAGTGGGGTCCAGCCACTTGCTCCTTTGTTGAAGTGTATGCAAATATTCTTGCTGCCAGCGTCTCCAGAAATCCTGATGGATTCTTTGAAGTAGCTGCCAACGAGTTAATCTATTAATTTTGACATCTGTTAAGTCAACGTCAGGAAGAGCTGTCAACGGTTCCAATGATAAAAAATGACCTGGTGTCAAAACAGAAATGTCATTTGGATCCGAGGAAATTTCAGTTAGCGGTCGAGAGTTCATAATAGCTTCAATCTGACAGGTGACTGTATATAACTCTTCATGTTAAAATTTGTGAACCAATGGATCGAAATAAATGTTTTTTGACAGTTTCAATCCCAGACTCCCAAAGACCTCCAAAATTGGGACTGTGACTTGGAATAAAATGCCATTTAATTGGACGAGAAGAATCAATCTGTAAGAACTGTCTATTTGCCGAAACTAGGTTAGTTCCATTATCAGAATACATATCAGTTACGTAATTTCTACGAGCCACAAACCTACGCATTGCTGCGATAAAAGCATCGGCTGTCAAATCACTGACTATTTCGATATGTACCGCTTTCGTACTCATACAAACGAATAAGCAAATATATGATTTTAAAGTACGTGGGGCAACGCGGGTTCGGTTCATTAAAATAGGAATGGGGCCACCTAAATCTACTCCCGTATGCAAAAATGCTCTGAGTTGAGAAACTCGTGGAAACGGAAGTGAACCCATTGGGGGTTGTACCGATTTAGGGGATAACTTAAAACAGGGGATGCATTTTGCTAAAACTTGACGAATTTTGCGTTTTGCCGCAATTATCCAATAATTTTGGCTTACTAAAAAATGTACTGTTCTTAATCCAGCATGTAAATATTTTAAATGAAAATGTTCGATAATTAAATAAGTAATTCTAATTTCGCGGGGTAATAAAATTTTTTGTCATAAGAGAGAGAAGAATTGTGCAATCTTCCACCGACGCGTAATAAATTTTGGTCATCTAAAAATAGATTTAATTTTTGCATCGGTTTAGATAATTTTATATTATTTTTAAGAGAATTTATTTCTTCCAAAAAATAGATCGATTGTTCGTTTTTTATTAATAAATAAAGTGCGGTTTGAATTTCTTGAAACGTTAAAAAGTTTCAAAAATTATTCTTTTATTTAGAAATTTTTTATTTATAAAACGTAAAATATACGCTAAAATTCTACAAAGTTTAGTAAAAGATGAGTTTTTATTAATAAGCGAAGTTAAAAAATTTAAGTTTGGGGTTTGCGTAGTAATTAAAGTTAAGTTTTTATTAGCTTTTTCTTCATTTAAAGTTTCAGAAGTGTCTTTTATTTCCAAGGTTATAGGCCAGTAGTCATAATGTAATTTTAAAAATTGGGGACCTTGAAAAAATAAACTATGATTTATAAGTTCACTAGGATAGAGACCTCTTGAAGCTACATCAGCGGGATTCTGAGAAGTGGAAATATAATGCCAATTTTTAGGAGATACTTTTTTATGAATTTGCGTGACTCTATTTTGTACATAGGTTTTCCACCTAGACGGATGTCCATTTTTAATCCACGATAAAGCTACTTGAGAATCACTCCATGCGAATATTTGGTGAATTCTAAGTCTGTTTTCAAAACTATGAAGAATAAATTGAATTAAATCAGCTAATATATTACAAGCGGCTAACTCGAGTAGTGCAATACTTGTAAATTTTATAGGGGCGACTTTAGTTTTTGAGCATAAAAAATAAATAAAAATGTTATTTTTATAAATTACGCGTAAATAAACAATAGCTGCGTACGCTTTATTTGAAGCGTCTAAAAAACCGATTAATTCGTATTGAGCGTTTCCAGAAAAAATATTGATAAAGCGGGATAAGCTAAATTCATTTAAAAGTAGTAATTCTAACCTATAGCGGTCCCAGAGGCTACTTATCGCTATGGGAGCATCTTCGTCCCAGTCCAATCCAGATTTCCAAAATTCCTGGATTAGGCATTTAATTAAAATAGTCACTGGCGACAACCAACCAAGTGGATCATAAATTTCAAAAATTTCAGAAAGGATATTGCGTTTCGTGCAACTTCGATTTAGAGGCTCTACTGAGTAGGAAAAATAGTCTGAACAGGGTTGCCATCTAAGTCCTAAAATTTTTGTAGTTTCTTCTATATCAAGAGAAAGAGCTTTAGGGTTAATATCGGATTCTGGCAAGTGCTCTAAAACAGTTTTATTGTTGCTAGCCCATTTATGTAATTTAAATCCTGCGGATTTTAATAAAAGTGATAACTCCTTTTGGAGAGATATAGCTTCTTCAACGGAGCTACAACCTGTGACAAAATCTTCAACAAAATTATCTGTCAAAATAACTTTGGCGGCGCGGGGAAAATTATGCTTTTCGTCCTCAGCTAGCTGCTGTAAGACTCTTAAAGCTAAAAAAGGAGCGGGGGTAGTACCAAATGTAACGGTTTTTAAATTATATTCTTTTATAGGTTCGGTAGGACTAAACCTCCATAAGATTTTTTGATAATTTTGATGATGCGGGGCTATTAAAATGCCGCGAAACATTTTAGAAATATCGCAACAAAGAGCGACTTCATTTAATCTAAAATTTAATAAAATAGAACAAATGTCCTTTCGTAATTTGGGACCGGCGTAAAGCGTGTCATTTAAGGAAATTCTTCCAGTATTTGTTTGGGATACTGCGCTTGCGTTAAAAACTACTCTGAGTTTTGTGGTTAAACTTTCAGGTCTTTCAATATGGTGGTGGGGGATATAGTAACTTTTTTCCGTAAACTGTTCCTCCGGGTTAGAAATTAATTTCATGTGACCTGTCTAAGTATTCTTGCATAAAGTCCGAATATTTTTGATAGGTTTCCGGTGTTTTAATTAAGCGGTTTTTGAGAGATAAAAATCTTTTTAATGCAAGTTGGCGACTATTTGGAAAACTTGGTTCACTATTTTCGCAAAAGGGTAAAGTCACGACGTAACGCCCTGTATTATCACGAAAGGTAGTATTTTACATGCTTCGTCAGCCGGGGAAAGAATAGGTTAATTTCCGGTATATTTTCAGTTTCCCAAAATTTCGATAGTGAATCATTAAGTTGATTGTTTGAAATTTGGCATAAAAGGGATACCGAAGCGAGGGGCGAGTTTGTGTTAACAATTTGTCCCATTAAAATGTACCCAAAAATTGAGTTTAATGCGATAGGCTCATTTATATTACCTACAATACGACCATCTCTAAGAATATAAGGGAAAATATCGGCTCCAAGTAAAACGTCGATTGCTCCCGGTCTATAGAAACAAGGGTCCGCGAGATTTATATTTTTTATACTTCCCATTTGACTAATATTTATGTCATTTAAGGGAAGCGAAGAACAAATTTGAGGTAAAATAACTGCACTCTGTACTGATAAGGTCAGGTCAGATTGATTGCAAGGGCGAATGATCATATCAATAGATCCTAATTTTGATTGCATACTCGTCTCACCAATTCCAAAGACTTCAGTTTCAATATTAAAGCGGGGTAGGCCTAGTTTGTTGGCACATTTTAACGATACAAAAGACAGATGCGATGCGGAATCTAAAACTCCACGAAAAGTTTGATAATTACCTCTTATATCTTTTATTTGAAAAAGAGCGGTAGAAAGCAAAGTACTAGAGTTACTGTAACTTTGTGTAGAGTAGCAAGCACCTTGATTTTGAGTTTGCGAAGAGGATGAGTTACTAATTTCATTTCTTTCCTGCCGAAACGCGTTAATTTGTTGGCTATTTACCGGCAAATCTGCATTATTATTTTCTTGCCGTTGAGACGAGGATTCGTTTACATGGCGTAAGTCAAAATGAACTGAACTATGATGCCTTTTTAGGCAAAATCGACAATTAAAAGTGCCTTTGCATTGGTAGGTTTTATGACAATTAGAGGTACAGTTTACGCACCATCGTTTTGCTTTTAATAAATTAAATCTTTGTTGATGCGTTTTATTTAAATAATCAGGACAAAAAGTCAAATTATGAGTATTCGAATTGCATAAGGAACAATTATTTTGAGAATTCAGCTGCGCGGTAAAAAATGCACGAGGCGTTTGGCGGGTATTATAGTTATTTTGCGGTTTTTGAGTTATATGGGGCGGTTTTGTAAATTTGGGCTTCATAGAAAATTGCGTACTGGATGTACTGGCGGCGTTAACTACAAAAAGCGAGCTACAATGTTGATCCAAAAAATTATAGATTGATTTATATGAAGGTATTTCGGTAGGCTTACCGTGAAAAACTTCAAATCGCGTTTGAATCGAACTATCAATAGATTTCAACAACTTTTGGGCTAAGACAAAGTTCCAAAAATCTGGTTGCAAACCAACAGTTTTTAAAGCTTCAATATTTTTTGTGAATATATCAAGCAAGTTTCTTAGAGCTACGAAGTCATCAGAGTTTACTTTAGGGCAATTTTCGATAGCATTCCAATAATTTTGGGCTAAAATGCGATCATTTTTATACCTTTTTACAAGATTATTGAAAACAATAGGATAGTTTGCATCCGAAACTGGTAATTGCGTAACTAATTCATTTGGAGGACCATCTAAATAAGTAACTAAAACCGAGTATTTTTGTATATTTGGAATTTGCGGATTATCATGAATCATTGTTTTAAAAAGATCATAAAAGGTAGGGAAATCATTGACATTGCCAGTGAATTTTTCAATGTCAATTTTCGGTAAACTTGGAAAATAATCAGGGGTTTTTGAACCTCCTGGAGAGTAGGGGTTAATAGTAAGTCGGCGACTTCCACCTTGCGAAGGCGGCGCAGTGTTTTCTGCTTGAAACAACTTATCATAGATTTCTTTGACTTGAGCAACATTTGTTTGAAATGAATGAAAATGCTCGATACAAGTCTTAACTTGTTCCTGATCCTGGTAAATTTCATTTAATAAAGCGGTGTGCTTTTTAAGGTATTCCTCTTGGACGTTGTCAAGCTCTTCGTAACGAATCTTAAAGTTAAGATGTTTGGTTGCATCAGTTTTAGCCAATTTAGCTACCGTTAAAATTTCATTTAAATTTGAATCTTCGATGTCACGAAAGACTTTAATTTCCTTTACCTTTTCAGACATTATTTTGTAATAAATTAGGCAAAGTAAACAAAATCAAAATTTGTAGATTAAATATTTAAAAAAATTTAATTTGATTTAAAATAACCGTATGTAACCGTAGCCTCTTACATATAGGCATGCAAACTACAGCGAAAAGAAAAACAAATAAACATGTAGGTATTTATTTGCCCGTTATAAATTAGGAAATAAAAAACTTATATTCCGAAATTACCTACACACAGATATATCTTTCAAAAATACAAAGATAAACTTTTTGCATTTACATACACATAGCGACCCAAGACTCCAATCTCGAATATATGTCCTTGTGTTTTTTATAAAATTTGCGAGATGTAGGTATAGGTCTCCTAATACAAATTCATAGGTACCTATTTTATTTACCTATATTATAATTTTAATTTATTAATGGCGTCTCTTTCTTATTTTCACACTACTAGCGTTTGCTCTCACTCTAGCGAAAATGAATTTTGTGAAATTTCAAAAAGAAAATCAAAATGGAAATCAAAATCCGGCAATCGAAGTGATTAAAATATGTAGCACTCCGATGGCTCAGATTGGATTTTGGTAGATACAGTGGACTATAATTAACATTGGCGCAAAAAATTAATTTAACTAGAGAAAGTAACTAATTTAAAAATTGTAGGTTAAATTTGAAAGAGAAATAAAATTGTGATATAGCCACGGATCACCTAACAAACAGATAAATAAGCCGGCTGGCCGTCTTTGATCTCGGAGAATTCAACGATGGCTGAGCATTGGGAATCAAACTCAGAGCAGGACTAAAATAAATTTATCATAAAATATGAATATTTCAGATTGTTGATGCGAAAAAATATTTTTACTGCCAGAAACAATAAAAACATTAAAATAGTTTTGTTTTGCCAAAAATGGGCACTAAAATGAATTTTAGAGTCTCGGCCGCGTAAAAATATTATATCTTGTCCGCTGTAGGGGACTATGGAAATAATGTGTTCTATTGAATGAGAGATATGGGAAGCACAAAAAGAGGTCTTCTTCTTCGTTCAGAATACGTTAGCATGTTGTCGTTTCCAGCATACAGCCAAACACAAAAAGAAAAAAATTGATTGCTTTTTTTGTTGTATTGGAATAACATTTATTAAGTTTCAAGAGAAGTAAAATTGTGAATTTTAAATATAAGAAGTTTGACATTGTAGAGTCTGATTATCTTAATTTACTGGAATGAGATATTATTTATGTTTTAAAAAAAAAATTGAAAGTTTAAGGAGATACAGGGTGACCAAATAATCATTACAATTAGCACAAAATTGCTTCACGCTAAATTAATATTTTAACATTTAGTAAAATCCAATATTTAAAAAAAATAGTTTTATATGTATTCTTAAAAGTGTAAATAGTAGCATAATAAAAAATTATAACAAATTTGTGTCAAAAACTCTTGACCAATTGTTATATAATAGTGTATTATACAGGGTTTAATTTAAATGATGCATGAAACTTTAAGGGGTTGTGGAAATGTTAAACTTAGCATTTATGTCGATTTTTTGTTTGTTTCTTAAAAATTATAACAGACCATTAAAATTTTGTGGAATTATGCATTACCATAACGGTAATAATTAAGTTTCAAAATTATTCAAAAATATCTAAAAATATTGAAACGTATTACCCAAAAATCTGTTTTAAAAATGTTAATAAATTTAGTGCTAAAATGCATTTTTTTCTCTTTTTAATGAGGGCCCTTTAGATGGATAGGGGACAATTCGCCGCGGCCACTTCGCTGTGGTCCAATTCGCCGCAGGGACAATTCACCGTGAGATTTTTTGTTTTATGATGTTACCATTGGGAATTTAAACAGTTGTATTTAGCTTGACTTCATATATATTTGTTTGATTATAACTTTTTTTAAACCTTTCCAACATTTTTTTTATTAGGAATATAAATAAAATGGCGGATTCAAAATGGTGGATTTTTCCGTTTATGGACGGATTTGTTTCTAACTCGGACTGATAAGATTTTTAAGGTCGCTGATCATTATTTTTAACTTAAATTTTAAAAAATCAAAATGGCGATACATGGCGGATTTTTTCATTTTTGAACCGATATGCATCAAGTTCAAAAGTTTGGGTGTTTTAGGTCGGGTCCCATTTTGATTTCTTTTAGTTTAAGTTAAAAATAATAATCAGCGCCCTGAAAGATCCTAAAGTTTCTAGTTTGATGCATATCGGTTCATAAATGGCAAAAACCGCATTCTACATTCGTCATTTTATTTATTTTTTCCAATTAAAAAATGCTGGATTGTACAGTTACCACCAAATAAATAGTTGGAAAATTTGAAAAGATTATTAAAAAAATATTATATGACGTCAAGGTAAATAAAACAATGGTAATATCATAAAATAAAAATTTCGCGGCAAATTGTTCCCGCGGCAATTCGATTGGCGGCGAAATGTCCCCGTGGCAAAACGAGCCATGGCCAATCAGCCAGCCGCGGCGAATCGGCCGCGGTTAATCGGCTGCGGCGAATTGTTTCCTACCCTTTTAATTTGTGAACCTCTGCTTAATTTAAGGATCAAAATACCAATCTACAAATTTCCCTTTTCTACAAACTGAGCTTATGCCGCTGTTTCATACAAAACACCAAAAACTTTCTAAACAAACCATAGTTTATATCTTGTTTTTTAGGATCTAATGGCAGCGTATTTTTAAATTTGAGATAAACATAACATATCCTGCAAAAGTATTAAAAAAATAAAAAAACAAAATCAAAGGGGTTGCAGATCTATATGTCCTTAAGAACTCTTTGTACTTAAATCATTTACAGATTCATCTCATAGGACATTTAATTATTGAACACCTTGTATAGGATATGGCCAAAAGTTTTTAAAAAATCGAAAGATAAAATAATGTATAAGTTTGCCTTAAAGGATTCTGGGGAAATCGAAAATTACTTCGATTAAGAGTATGCCGTCGCGTGGATTTACAGTCTCTTACGGCACAAACCGTTCCCATTGTTTAAAATCAAAAATACCATATATCAAATACAAAAATCACATCTGCACACCACTAATGCTCAACACGTACTAAAAGTCTAAAAAATATTGAAATACAGAATGCGCCTCTGGAGTGGTTGACCCCAACATGGCAGGCTGCGTGAAAGATGCGCGTAGCACCCCCCACCACCTGAGTTCCCTATCTGTTTGTTAGGTGATCCGTGATATAGCCTCATGGAGAGGGACTTACCTTTCCATAAGAGCAATGTGACTTGGAAGTTCCAACAGGATGATGGCACGATAATTTTAATTATTTGCGGTATTTTAAAGTGAATTTTCACTATTTTTTAAATTTAAATTTTAAGGTTGTCGTTTTCTAGACATGGCGACGCGCAGCACACTTTGTCTGTCTCTCTATACTGCGCTTGCAGTTTTTTCGCACATGCGCACAGCACTTCACCCTCTATAGGAAACCATATCACTATATTTAAAATTTTATGGATATGTGAAAAACACGATAGAGGACGCTTGTAGTGCCAAAGTATATAAAAATAAAGAAATACGAAATAAAATGATAATTCTTAAATTTAGAATAGAAATTAGATTTTTTGCGTTTAATTCTCGCTGTCGTTCACTCGTAGAATGAAAAATAGGGTTCACCTATTTTTCCATTCTTTTTGATTTACCCGGCATAGCCGAGTTATGATGCATCGCAGAAAGCAAAAAGTTGGCAACGTTGCACATCCTTCGCAAGAATGTATCTCGGTATAGATATATTAGAGAGATCGCTAAACTGATTCCAAAGATGAATTATCGATTCTGAGGGTTTTCCGCTCCAAGAACAGTTGGATAACCAGAGTTTTTGCATAATAGTTTTTGCAAAAAATTAAACTGGAGACAAGAAATTTTGGTATTGTTGAAAGAACGTTTCATTTTTTTCCATATTTTTCGAATGGGGAACAAGAAAAAGTAACGTAGTCAAAAGATGGAAGCTATTGGAGGGCTAAAACTTTGATTGAGGTCAAATTATTGTCATCGAAATTAACCGGAATCTGACATTCAGAAGGTGATAAGCGGGATAAGAGCCTTGAGTAAGATCATTTTGGAGAGTTAGAGCTTCTTCTAGTGAGTAAGAACCAGAAAATCTATGTTCTTCATTCGTTTTAATTTGTAAAAAGTTTTGTTTGATATTTGCTAAGAATATAACACAATAAGAAATTATTCTGTAATTTAGGACCGATTAAGAGAGTTTCATTGAGGCTGAGCCCTTTAGACCCTTTTATTAAGGGGTTGAAAACGATACGAACTTAGGTGGTTGATTTATCTAATCTAAGGACACCATAATTAGCTAGATAGCAAGAAAGTGCTGGTTTGATTCGTGACTCGGGATAGGCGACATATGACCGTTTTTTATGTATTCTAGCATGAAATCGGCGTAAAGATTATAGAGATATGGATTTTTTTGGAGTTAAGATTCTAGTGACATAATGGAGCGATATGCTATAAAGAAAGTAAGATCGGGTTCACTGTGCCGAAAAGGAAGATCGACTACAAAATGCCCAGATGGGTCTGGCATTGTAGTCTTTTGAAAGATTGCCTCGACCTTTTGTTCTTCTGGTAATAAGAAGACTTTTGGTGCTATCGTTTCTAGCTCCCAGAATTTTCCAATACTAGAATCTAAAAATTGTTCTGTTTGTTTCCTTTTTTATGTATTAAGGATATGAATGCAATTTTCCAATCATTAGGTACTGGATGTCCGTTTATGCATTGATTAATAATATATGTGAGATTTTCGAGTAGTTTCTCTGATCCATATTTGAGCATTTCAGCATATATTCCTCCAGGTCCGCTAGCTTTTCCGGATTTAAGCTTTTTAATACTATTCTTTATCATTTCTTTTTCGATGATTACTTCATCTCCATGTACTTCTATGTCTCTCCTCGGAGAGGCTGCCAGAAATTCGGGTCTCGTCTCCTGCAGCAGTCCCTTATAGTGTTATGTCCATTGTTCTGGTTTGATGATCTGGATGTTTACTTTTTCTTTTGTTGGGTTTTTTACTGTAGAAATGAATTTCCATACCTCAGAACTCTGCCTACCTCCTACGTGTGTATTTATATCGTGGCATTTGCGCTCGAACATTTCATTCTTTTCTGTACGTATCAAATTTCTTAGCTGTCTTCTGGTTTCCCTGTAGATTTCTAGGTCTCTTTGCTCTTTAGTACTGAGCCATTTCAAGTATGTGCGTTTTTTCTCTTTGACCATTTCCTGTATTTTCTCCGTCCACCACATCTTCCTGTTATTTCTATTATCTTGGTACCCAACAGCTTCGTTGCTTGCTTCCTTCAAGCTTTTTATTATGTTTGTATATATCTCTTCAAATGAGTGATTTGTGTTTATTTTCATCAACCATTTTACTATTTGAGATATGTCGACTTGTATCAAAGGCATATTTGCACATAAATTTGAATTGAACGTGAACTTGGAATCTAAATTTGGGTTGAGTTTGACCTACTGGTCGAATCGTGCAAGTTGATACACCATTTGTAGAAGAGGATGCTCCATTTAACCCTAGAACTGGGACAGATACTTTATTTCTAGCCCAAACGATTTAGAAAATTTTCGCTTACAAGACTTAACTGACTGCCGGAGTCTAGCAGTATGCTGATTTTTCGGAAGTTGCCTCTAGCAGATAAGCAGGTCAACAGATTTGTTTGAGGTATGGAGTGTGGAATGGAATTATTTGAATTTTGAATGGGTAAAAATTGCTGATTTTGAGTTATTGGTATATATATATATATATATATATATATATATATATATATATATATATGTGTGTATAGGGTGCTTATGAGGACATGTACACATTTGAAAAAAAACGCATAAGATACTCTATATATTTAATTTGAATAATATACATTTATTCTACGCGTCTTTGTCAGGCAATGTATACTTAAAGATTTCAAAAATTAATTAAACTAAAAAAGTTACGAAGCCTTAAAATTTGCAGTATATATTGGATAACCGGAAGAAATAGATTGTGCTATAACTTTTTTATTTCTTATCCGATTTTGGGTATTGATATATACATTGAAGTATATACGTCAACGGATTTATGGATCAATCAATAAAGAGAAAAATTTTAACTCAACATGACATAAACTTTTTTGACATACTACAAAAACTATATAAACGATTTCAATAAGTGATACATTATTATACTAGTTATGTCCTATTGTTTTTATAAAAAAAACCGAGTAAAAACTACTTACAAAAGGCGAAAGGGCGCCTAGCTGGCCCTTTTTTTTACGGGTATGCGCACTCGCAAGGAGGTTCCTATCACGCTCGAGAAGCGGCAAGTGCGCGGAAAGGTTGGTGTATGTTGGTTTTGAAACGGTTCAGGTTGTAATCTGCAGGGAAAACTGCTGCAGGGAGTCCATTCCACAGCGATGCTGTTCTCCAGAGATATATCATACGTGCCAGCTCTTCACAGCATTTTCCGTGATAGATAGATCACCCACAGTTCTTCGATGTTCGAGACTATCCAAGCTACGCGTAAGTGCGGGGTCATTGATGAGCTTGATAGCTCGTTTTTGCACGGTGTTTAAAAGCATTAAGGTATGTCTGGGTGCCGCACTCCATATATGTGAGCAGTACTCCATAGTTGGTTGAATCTGGGCATTGTAGAGTGTCAGCAGTTGGCTTGGTGTATACAGATGTCTTGTACGAAATAGCACCTTAAGCTTTTGGGACGCCCTTTTAGCTATATCTGCCACGTGACGGTGCCACGACATGTTGGTCTCTGCAGTGACTCCTAAGATGTTCAACTGGGTCTGCAATGTGACAGCACTTCCAGATAGCATGATGTTTGGCTCACCGGTGCTGGTCTTTTTTGAAAACAGGGCTGCTTGGGTTTTCTGCGCGTTGAACTGTACTAGGGCCTCCCCCACACTTGTATTACTACTTCTTACAAGTTCACCATATTACACTTCAAAATGGCGATTATTTTGTAACATCTGTGAATTCAATTTTTTTTCCTGATCGAATGAGCCACTTTATACAGCAAGGTGAGGTTTAGGGATTTCCTGATAATGCTTGCTGTATTTGTTTCACCTAAAGAGGCTCGGTTCGGTTCCTCCTGGGAAGATTCCTCTTCCCGAAGGTGCCGGGCACTCGTATAAGATGTGAGAGACTGATTCGTCGTCCTCATCTTGGAGTATTTCCATCCTGTGCAGGTGCTTCCTCAGTGTGCAGTAATCGGTTAAGAGTCTCGTCACTGTTTTAATTTTACCTCTCGAAGCTGCAGCATCTCAGCCAGTGATGCCGAGGGACTTTTTACCATTTTTTATGTTGTTGTCCAGTATCTGATTCCATTGGTTTTTGTGTTCGTCTCTGGTCTGTCTCTGGTCTATCTTTCTAAGAATCCACGTACTGACGTTTCTGATATGCCGAACACAAAATCAAGTTTTATGAACAGTTTTTAGATATCTGCATTTTCGTTGCCAGCCACCCCCGTGTGCCCCGGCACCCACACAAGCGTAACCTGGTTGTGGTTGGCTAGGGTTACAAGGGACTATAGGCAGTCTCACATCAGTTTGGAGTGTATTTGTTGACATGCTAAGGCCTTTATTGCTGCTTGGCTGTCCGAGAAGTTCGTGATATTTTTGTTGAAATATCTCCTTAGGTTCTCCCGCAGATTGCATGTATTTCGGCTTGGAATACAGTGGTGTGATTCCCCAGTCGAGCAAACCAGTTGACTCTCGGGGCTAGGCCTTATACCGCCCTTAGGTTGCTTGGTCACCCTGAAGATGACTTGAAACATCCCCAGAAAGGCTCTAAATCCCTTTTTCTCAAGCCCCTTCACACGGCACCTATAGTATTTTATAGAGTAGACCTCCACTGTCTAAAATCATAAATATAAATATCGGATCCTCATTATCTAAAAGTTTTATTTTATAATGAAAACGCGGTAATGTAAACCTGCTGTGTTTTTTTTTTTAATTCACTTAGGTCCCGACAAAACCCATTATTTCACCATATATAAAAATAATAAAATTTTTATATCTGCAATAAATAACTAACTGCATCTTATTAAATAAAAAAGGAAGTGAAATGGTTATGTAATAAATAATAAAAAAACAGATATAAAATACATAGCCTTGCAAAAATGAAAAATATATTTTAGATTATATAATATTACAATAACTTTAAAAACCCAACTGCAAAAAAATTAATAAAACTTTGTCTACTAATAAAAACGCGGTAGTGTAAAGCTGCTGCGTTTTTGTTTTTTTTTAATTTACTTAGGTCCCGACAAAACCCATTAATCAACCATATATAAGAAAAATTAAATTTCTATCTAGAAAAAATGTATATCTAGAAACAATAACCAACAGCTTTGCATCTTATTATTTAAAAAAGAAAGTGAAATGGTCATTTAATAAATAATAAAAAACCGATATGAAATACATTAGCATTGCAAAAATGAAAAATGTATAATGTTATTGTAATATAATATTACAAAACTTTAAAAACCTAACTGCAAAAAAAAATAGAAAAAACTTTTTCCAATAAAAATGTATAATGTTATTGTAATATAATATTACAAAACTTTAAAAACCTAACTGCAAAAAAAATAGAATTTGTTTAGGTCCCAACAAAACCCGTTAGTCAACCATATACATATAAGAAAAATGAAATGGCAACCTTGCTTTGTAAAAGTATGCCTTAATTTACTCACATATTGAAACAATGCCATTAAGTCACTGTGATATCTTTTTGTGATCAAAGCACTTTTTGATTTAGTATTTATTTGAAACGCGTTACTATTTAATTTTCAAAGTGCGTACATTTGATGGGTGGGGAAAAAGGGTTTTACGAGGACATTTGCATCAGAAAAAGAAAAGGGTTTTATAGTGACATAACGTAAAAAGATATTTTATATTTACTTGTTCAAATGACAGGTGTGATGAACGTTTTCTTTTAAAGCTCTAATAATATACACTTACATTTTGTACGTATTTGGTTTTTGGGGCTCTGGAACGAAATAGCGAGTAATGAAATAGCGACCATCAAAATAGCGATGTAATGAAAGAGCGACTATCAAAATAGCGTTTGTAACAAAACAGCGACATATCAAAATAGCGATGTATCAAAATAGCGACAATCAAAATAGCGATATATCAAAATAGCGACAATCAAAATAGCGATGTATCAAAATAGCGATGTATCAAAATGGCGATGTATCAAAATACCGAATCAAACCAAACCGAATCTAATCAAACCGAAACCAACCCGAAACGAACCGAAATGCGCTATTATTTCCTGCGGTATTTTGATATACTATAAACCAGCTAATTTTTTCAAAAAAAAACTACCCTGATTCTTTTCCGGGATCCTAGAGGGTGTGAATCCGAACCGAACCAAACCGATCTGAACCGAATTTGGTTCGGTTCGGATTCATACTCTCTAGGATCCGGAAAAGAAGTCTGGAGAGTTTTTTTTTTAAATATGCTGGTTCGGTTCGGTTCAGTTCGGTTCGGATTCACACCCTCTAGGATCCTGGGAAAGAAGTCAGGAAAGTTTTTTTTTTGAACAAATTTCTTAGAAAGCTATTTTCAAAGTCGATATTTTGTTACATAGCTATTTTGATAGTCGCTATTTTGTTACATCGCTATTTTGATAGTCGCTATTTTGTTACATCGCTATTTTGTTACATCGCCATTTTGTTACATCGCAATTTTGATAGTCGCCCTTTCATTACATCGCTATTTTGATTGTCGCTACTACGATACCGCTATTTTAATACTCGCTATTTTGTACATCGCTATTTCGTTCCAGAGCCGGTTTTGGCTAACATGGGCTTTCAAATTTGACTTGATTTGACAAGACAAGCGGCGATTTCAGCGATGTCACAACGTAAACGAGATACGGGAGAAACCCAACTTTGAGTGTCTGAGCTACATATAAATTCCTCCAAAAACTAAATTTTTTTAGTCGGCGTCAAGGTCAATTTTTCAAGTAAGATGAAAGGCAATATAATAACGAAAGTCTAGATAATTCAATTTCAAATAAGCTTTAAATTGGACTAAATCTTTTACGGCTTACAGTTTAGAAAATGTAAACTTTAAAGATAGTTTTTGCGCCTTTTCTTACGACAAAATTAGCGATATACCAAATTTTTTAACAACCTTACACGCAAGTCGTTTAAGGCGGTGTTTTTTGCATAAATCCACATTTTGCCGAAAAACGCTTTTAGATGACATGTTTACAAGCCTAACTTTCATATGTAATGACGTACTTTTAAAGGTAGTAATTTACTGATTAAAATGCAAGTTTTTGTCATAACGAACATGTTCAATGACAGTAGGGTCAAAAAATACATTAGCCTTGGAAAAATAAAAAATGCATAATGTTATTGTAATATAATATTACAATAACTTTCAAAACATAACTGCAAAAAAAATAAGAAAAACTTTTTCCAATAATGAAAACGCGGTAGTTGCCAAGCGGCTGCGTCTTAGTTTTTTTTTTCATTTGCTTAGGTCCCGACAAAACCCATTAATCAACCATATAAATATAAGAAAAATGAAATTTGGATATCTATAAAAAATAACTAACTGCTTTGTATCTTATTCATTAAAAAAAAGAAGTGAAATGGACATTTAATTATTAATCAAAAACCAATTTCTACCTATGTTTTGTTTTTGAGATACGGCAAACTTTCATATACAATTCTATAGTGCGTACACTCGATAAGTGGGGCAAAGGGTTATATAAGGACACTTGCATTAGATAAAAGCTTATAAAAATACCACTAGGGTCTTTCTCCAATGATTATTAGAAATCTTTTTTTATTTTAATTAGAAACTAGGATTCTTTTAGATTCTCCCGAAATGCAAACCTGTATTTGTGAAATATGTTGGGAAGTTTCTAAGTAAAAAAAAAGAGGTTTAATATATCAGACTTTAGTTTTATTCTGTTATACATTTACCTCATTACAAAGATGATCAATAAAAAACGTGTTGTTCTTCAATTTAGCGCAATTTTAAAGCAAGGTTTGTCCTGCTTTTCTGTTTTAAAAGTCTGGCAACCCTGCTTTGTCAAAGTATGCCTTAATTTTCTGACATATTAAACAATGCCAATAAGTCACTGTGACATCTTTTTGTGATCAAAGCACTTTTTGATTTAGTATTTATTTGAAACGCGTTCCTATTTAATTTCAAAGTACATACATTTGATGGGTGGGGAAAAAGGGTTTTACGGGGACATTTGCATCAGAAGGAGAAAAGGGTTTTATAGGGACATAACGTAAACAAATATTTTACATCTACTTGTTCAAATGACAGGTGTGATGAACATTTCCTTTTAAAGCTCTAATAATATACGCTTACATTTTGTACGTATTTGGTTTTTGGGTAACAGGAGCCTTCAAACTTGACTTGATTTGACAAGACAAGCGGCGATTTTAGCGATGTGACAACGTAAGCGAAATACGGGAGAAACCCAACTTTGAGTGTCTGAGCTACATATTATAAATTTCTCCAAAAACTAAATAAACTAGTCGGCGTCAAGGTCAATTTCTCAAGTAAGATGAAACGCAATAGAACAACCAAAGACTAGATAATTCAATTCGAAACAAGCTTTAAATGGGACTAAATCTTTTACGGCTTACAGTTTAGAAAATGTAAGCTTTTAAAGTTTTTGCGTCTTTTTTTTACAGTAAATTTGCGATATACCAAATTTTTAACAACCTTACACGCAAGTCGTTTTCGGCGGTGTTTTTTGCATAAATCCACATTTTGGCGAAAAACGAAAACTCTTTTAGATGACAGGTTTAAAAGCCTAACTTTCATTCGAAATGACGTACTTTTAAAGGTAGTAATTCACTGATTAAAATGCAAGTTTTTGTCATTACGAACAGGTGTCAATGACAGTAGGGTCAAAAATAATCACATCTTTAAATTCATTGACCTCAAAAATAAAAATCAATTATCCCAAAATTTCAAAAAATCAATACTATGATTAAACACACGAAATCAAAATGCGACTGGTAAAAGATTAGTAAAGGCACTTTATTAGACTACAAGAGCGTTTTTCCTCACAACCCATATTTTCATGTATTAAAATTTGTCAGTAACAGATATTTTACTTTTATTTAATAATTGTGATTTATTGTGACACCTCTAAACTCTTAAAACTCCTGGCTCTTCACTCCTAGTGCGAACATAAAAAATGCTAAAACACGATTTGTCTCTTTGACTGTTATTTATGTTTCGTTTTTGATATAGAACAAATTTTGCTATAAAATTCTCACAGTGCATACATTTGATAAGTGGGGAAAAGGGTTTTATGAGGACATAACATAAAAATTTGTAAAAAGATATTTCACATTCTTTACAAAATTGTTGATGAAATAAATTAACAATACAAAACTCTGGAAATTATTAATACCTCAAAAACTACGGTTCCGACAAAAAAAAGTTATTTCAGATTTTGTTAAAAGTATACTTCCTTATTCAAAAGTAAAAACCGAGTTTCACTAGCTGCTATGGTTCGTGAGTTATGATTTTTTGTACAAAATATTTATAGTTTCGTTATATACTACGAATCTGACCGATTTTGATGTTATTACATATTTCGTTGCAAATATAATTCTTTATCTTACATTGAAAACAGTGTTTCGCTAGCTACTTTGGTTATCGAGTTATTATTTTTATTATAATTTGACCCCCTATCCTACACCCTTATCAATTCCCCCACCCCCGCCAAAAACTGATGGTCTTATTCCCAGGTTCTAATTTTTGTACCAAATTTGGTTACAATCAGTTTAGGGTTTTTTAAATTATCGTGTTCCAGACAAACAAACAAACGAAAAACGCTTTCAAATGACAGTTATAAAAACCCAACTTTTATGTATATTCCAATTTTTACCCATCTGTAATCATGTCTTTCTGGTGACACAAACGTGTGTTCATCATCATCTATAACAATATGCAGTCTAAACCAATCGTGGCAAAAGGTGTGTTATCTTTAGATATATGGTGATCCACAAAAAACTTTGTTATAATTGTTATAATTTTTTTTTTTATTAGGCAAGAGTATGTTAGTTTTAAATATAAAAATAAAATATACAAACATAAATTTTACCAAAACAAAAAATTTAACATTTGATCCAGCACAAAACAGATTTTTACAACTACATAAAAATAGTTACTTAACATAAGGTAACAAGCTAACTGGGGTCTGTTCGGTTTTACCCCCCTCTTTAAAGCTTATTATAAAGGTTTTTTTGAATGAAAATGATTACAATCTAGATTATTTTAAATCAATTTAGATATGAAGCCCAAAAAATATCTGTATTTAAAGAAATTAGTTTTAAAAAATGCTTACATTCTTTCTTCTTGTCTTCGTCTTCCTCAGCCAATTACTTTAAGGCTTACACACTGTTGGTGCAAGCAATGAATTTCCTATTTTTCATTTTCTTTTCCTTTTCTGCGCGTTTAAAATAATTTAAATTTTCGCGCTCTTAAATATGCATATGGGTTTTCACGGCACCGCACACGTGGGAGGACAAGCAGCGCCGCGATGAGTGCGCAAACAACCACCGTCACAACAAGACACTAGAAAAATCACGTTCCCGAAAAAGTAAATTTTGAGGTGAAAAACTGGACGTTTAAACGTTGACTGGAGCCGCAAGAGAGTCCGAGGTAGGTGCCTTTTCATATAAAATTCCATATGTATCGTAACTTTCCATTTACAATCGTCAATACCGACAATTATTTTTAAATGTGCTTGTAAAGCCAAACCGGCGACCTGTCGAAGGAAATTCCATTATTTTTCAGTCTTGCACGCACATTTAATGGTCCTTCGAACCGGATTAATAGTTTTCCAAACTACCTAGACTCCTGTGGTTCAGCAATTTCCTACAAAAATTCCAAATTTCTATATATTTTCAAAATTTATTTCCAATTTCAATTATTTCTACAATCAGTAATAAATCAAACAGACCATATTGATTTACGACCTGTTGGTGATATGTTCCTTCAAAGTTGATCGAAGTGTTTATTACCGTTCAAAAATAGCTATATCCAATGCACATATTTCGTATAGTTTACTAGTTCATCAAAGTTGATCGCTTTGTTCATTACATTTTCAGTAAAAGTGGCGTCAATACGCCGAAAGTGAAAGTTTAAGGCGGTTCTTCCATCTACTTTCCTTTAATTATCGATTTTACAGGTGTCGCGTTAACGCGCAGGTGCAAGTGTCGCCGTCACCAGGGTCATCCCGCTCGTTGTTTCTTCGAATACCGATTTTCTTAAAAACTTTCAAACAGGACCGCTAGTCGTATGCACAGAGTGTGCGACTTGGAATCGAGAGGTGCGGGGTTCAATCCTTGGTGAGACGTAAAAGTTTTTTTTAAAGGATATGTTCAAATAATAACATACAGACAAACTTACAAACATTTCATTTCAAAATTTTCGAAAAAAGTTAATAAAATTAAAATAATAAAATTGTTTAATTTTTGCTAAAATTCGGGTTATATTTTAAGCTATATTTTAAGCATTTTTTTGGGTAATTTTAAAAACAAATTAAGTTTCAAAAACAAAAATGTCTACGCAAAAACAGAAAAAACTTTGCGACAAAAGGCTTTTGAGCTTCAACCAAATGGCGGAAGCTCACGAGGTAGCTTTGAAAGCGAACTCGGATACAGCGTTTCACTTTTTGTTTAAATCCAGATATGAAGACGTCGAAGAAGGTCATGCTCAATTCTATAATTTTCATAACCAAATTATTGGCTCTCTCGAAGAGATTAAACTTTCATTTGACGAGCAGGATAAAACTAGAAAAGACTTTGACAACCTTTATTATGAATGTAAGGGTATTTACTACGACCTTTTTAGGGCCAACCCTGTTAATGACGTAGGCAACCCTAACCAACAAAATATTGTTCAGAGGTCAAATACAAGATCATTTCCACAACCAAGGTTGCCAATATTCGATGGTAATTATAAAAATTGGCAACACTGGTTTGACTTATTTAAAGTCATGGTACATCAAAATTCTGATTTAAGTGATATAGAGAAATTTCAACAATTGAGGAGTTCTGTTCTGAATGAAGCCCTTTCTCTAGTAAAAACCATTCCCCTCGCAGATAGCAATTATCACATTGCGTATGAAACCTTAGTAAAGAGGTATCAAAATAAACGAATTATTGCTACTACCGCTTTGAATGCTATTAACTTTCTTTCAACTAAGTCCAGTTCTGGGAAAGAATTACGTTCCATGTTGGATACATTTTCTGAGAATCCAGCCATCTTAAATGAGCTTGGTTTTCCTACAAAAGAATGGGACTTTCTTACTTTTAACATGATGCTCTCAAAACTTGAAGTCAAGATGAGGACTGATTTCGAACTTTACTATAGTAGAGAGAAAAACAATTCAGAAATTCCGTCCTACACTGATCTTTACGCGTGTATAGAAAATCATTGCGTTGCGCTCGAATCTGTAGTGCAAATGCCCAGTTTTAGTAGGCAAAATCAAACCCCTAGACAACCTCAAACTACGCGTAATTCTCAACAGAACAGTTTTCAGAGAAACAGTTTTAATAATTTTAATTCACCTTCTGCTTTCAATACAACTATTTCAAATCAAAGTTCAAATTCAAGAAATCAACAAAATATTTTACAAAATAGCAATCAACGCAGCAACCCTCAAATACAAAATAATCAGAACAGAACTTTTAATCCAAAAATAAAATGTTACCTATGTTCTTCGAATCACGCATTATCGAAATGTATCGAATTTCAAAACAAAAGTCCACAGGAAAGGATGGGTTATGTTCGGCAGGTGAATCTATGTCAAAATTGCTTACATTTTGCTCACCAGACCGTGAATTGCCCCTCCTCCTACAACTGCATCACGTGTGGAGCCAGACATCATAGTCTTCTCCATGTTCCACAACCAGTAGCGCCCTCTGTGAGTGTTAATTCATATCCTCCAGAGAACGCTAATATTCCACTTTCCAATTCCAATAGCACCCCTATGTCAGGAAGCCATTCCACAAACTGTCATGCGACAATGATTTCCAAAAATTCCACTTTTCTACTTTCTACCGTTGTAGCTGACATGTTAGACTCAAGGGGACATTACCAACCAGTTCGTATCTTACTCGATTCTGCCTCAGAGGCAAACTTTATTTCAGAAAAATGTCTAAATCGTTTAGGTCTTTCGAAAAGCTTCTTTTCTACTTCCATTCAAGGCTTAAATCAAATGACATCTTCCAATACCAAAGGTAAGACGAAATATCTTATCAAACCTCAAGGTCAAGCGGGACCTACCTTTGATTTTGAGGCTTTAGTACTTCCAAAACTTTGTACAGAGATTCCTTCTTGCGCTGTCGACTCGAGCAAGTGGAATCACATTCGCAATATCAAACTTTCTGATCAAAACTTCCATATACCAAGTTCCATTGATGTCCTAGTAGGTTGTGAACTTTTTCCGCATCTCTTACAAGAAAGAGTTATCCACGGAGAGCGTGGACAACCTAGTGCTTTTAATAGCATCTTTGGCTATGTGCTGATTGGTAAAGTTGAAACTTCAAAGCAACAAAATCCACAATCACTCATAAGCTGTTACACTTCCATCGAACCATCTCTGGATATCTGCCTAGAGCGCTTCTGGGAGATAGAGCAGGTTCCACATAAGGTTCATCACAGTCCTGAGGATATTATGTGCGAAAAATTATTTTCACAATCAGTTTCACGCAACGAATCAGGTAGATTCGTCGTTCCATTACCTTTCATAAACTTAGAACCCCAGTTGGGTGACACCTATCCAATCGCTTTAAAACGTTTCAAGCTTCAGGAAGCTAGACTTCTCAAAGACTCAGCTAATTATCAAGCTTACAAAGATTTTATGCAAGATTATTCAGACACTGGTCACATGATACCTATTCCTACGCCTATATCTAAAGATGTCTTGGATAATTCCTACTTTATCCCTCATCACAGTGTCTGGAACACTGGGAAGATAAGAGTGGTCTTTGATGGGTCTCAACGTAGTCCCAGAGGTGTCTCACTCAACGAGACGTTGTGCGCAGGTCCTAAACTGCAAAATGATGTCCGTGAAATTCTACTTAATTTTCGAATTCATGCTGTAGCCTTTGTTACTGACATAGTAAAAATGTTCCGACAGATTTTAATTATTCCTGAGCACACGCGTTATCAAAATATTCTATGGAGATTTTCTGAGGATGATCCTATCCAAACCTACTCCTTAAGAACAGTTGTTTATGAACTTAAGTCATCACCTTACTTAGCTATTCGTACTATACAAGAACTAGCTAAACTTGAGTCTGAAAGGTATCCTAATGCTTCCAAGGTGCTTCTTAAAGACATTTACGTCGACGACGTGCTCACTGGGCAGGATTCTGTGGCCTCTGCCAAAGAACTTCAGTCTGAGTTAATCTCCCTGTTGCGCCTAGGAGGGTTTGAACTTAAAAAATGGGCGAGCAACAGTCCGGAACTTCTCTCCTCATTCTCAGAATCAGAAACACAAATGTCCATTCGTTTCGACTAATCCGAACCTAATTTTGTAAAAATATTGGGTCTCCAATGGAATCCTATCTCAGATTCGTTTACCTACTTGGTCGTACCAGAAGATAAACCATGCACCAAGCGAGGTATCTTATCTCAAATCATGAAAATTTTTGATCCCTTAGGTTTCTGTTCTCCCGTTTCTGGAGAAGCTGGACTGGGATTCTCAGCTTCCTCCGCATATCGTAAATGTTTGGAATCAATTTCGAACCGAACTTCCAAATCTTTCAAATATTCATTTACCTAGACGCCTTTCCATTGATCAACCACGTAGCATTGAACTTCACGGCTTTTCAGACGCCTCTATGATAGGTTACGCGGCTACGGTCTATTTCAGAATGGAGTCAGTTTCCGGAGAAATCCATACCTTTCTTGTAATGGCCAAATCTAAGGTCGCACCAGTGAAAACAGTCAGTCTTCCGCGACTGGAGCTTCTTGGTGCCACTTTACTTTGCGACCTAATTTCCTTTATTCAAAACACTTATTCAGATATTCTTAACTTCAACCAAATCTGTGCATGGTGTGATTCCCAAGTGGTTCTATGCTGGTTGGCGGCTTCACCTCACAGGTTTAAAGCGTTTGTGGCAAACCGTATATGTCACATTCAAGAAACCATTTCTCCTACGGCCTGGAAATATATTCCATCAGCGCTAAATCCAGCCCACTGTGCTTCGCGCGGTCTTATGCCTAATCAACTTGTCAAACATGACTTGTATTGGGAGGGTCCTTGTTTTCTTAGGCTACCAAAAGAGAGCTGGCCTGATGATTTTCGCTGCCCAGACCCTCCGGAAAACGAGGTTATTCTGGAAGAACGCAAATCAGTATTTCAAACATGCACAGTTGAACCACACATGCTTGATACTTTTCTTTCTCGTTACTCTTCCCTAGAGAAAATTCAACGCATAATTTCCTATATTTTTCGCCTTACCGAAAAGAAATCTAAATATCCTAACGAAAATATTACCGAAGTAGAACTTCAACATTCTCTTATTGTTCTCGTTCGGCATGTTTAACGTTCTATCTTTGCTGATCTCATTTCACGTTTGAATGACGCAAAGCTACTTCCTAAACAATTTCGTAAACTTTCACTTTTTCTAAATACACAAGGCTGCTTAAGAGTGGGGGGTCGATTACCACATTCTTCCGAACTCTCTTATTTAGCAAAACACCCTTTACTTTTACCACGTTCTCACCGTCTTACTCAACTTTGCAATTACCTCTTGAGACAACAATTTTGGATCCTTTCCCCTCGCTATGCAATCGAGAGTATAACTTCTCATTGCATTTTATGCTATCGATTAAATCCTAAACCTTCCGTACAAATCATGGGCAACTTGCCTGCTCAACGCATCTCTCAAGTAAAGGCATTTTCACATGTTGCCATAGATTATTGTGGTCCCTTTCCAATTACAATGGGAAAGTACCGAGGTGCAAAGGTATCCAAAGGTTATATTCTTGTCTTAGTCTGCTCCGCAACAAAGGCAGTTCACCTAGAACTTACCTCCGATATTTCCACCCCTACCTTTCTTGCGGCTTTTAAGAGATTTGTGGCAAGAAGAGGAAGAATCTCTGACATTTACTCAGATTGTGGTAGCGCGTTCTTGGGAGCTGATCGTTTACTCAAACAGTACTCCCAGGAAGCATGTCACAGTCTAAAAATTACCTGGCATTTTTCAAGTCCTGGTAGTCCGCACCTAAACGGACTAGCCGAGGCAGGAGTTAAATCCACCAAGGCAAATTTAAAACGTGTAATAGGTGAGCAACGGTTAACCTATGAAGAGTTTTTTACTTTTTTGTGTCAGGTCGAATCCATACTAAACAGCCGGCCTCTGTATGCCCAAAGTATGGATCCGAATGACTTTCTTCCACTGACCCCTGGTCATTTTCTTACCCTGGAACCGTTGAATTCCGTACCAGAACCCGATTTTTCTGATTCCAAGTTGAACACCCTGTCCCGCTGGCAGCTGGTGCAAAGGCTCCAGTCCGATTTTTGGAAACGCTGGAACTTGGAGTACCTAAACACCTTGCAACAGCGTTCTAAATGGACAGAGGCTTCTAACAATATTAAACTAAATACTTTAGTCGTGGTAAAAAATGAACAAAAACCGCCATTGCAATGGGCTGTTGGGCGAATTGTCGACGTACACCCTGGCTCAGACGGTCATATTCGTGTTGTGACCGTTAAAACAGCTACAGGAACATATCGTCGACCAGTAGTGAAACTATGTCCTTTGCCTATGCCCGACGCATAAGGCAAAATTTTCTTTTTGTTTCTTAATTTTTTCTAAGTATTTTTTTCTTTTCTTTTAATTTTAATTTACATGCATAATTTAATGCATATTTGGGTTAATGTTAAATTGTATCGTTTAATTGCTAATAGGCGAATATTATTTATTTTTTTTTCCTTTCCTTTTCTTAACTAAGTAAAAACACACGTGTTTTGGCGGCCGGAAAATGTTGGTGAAAGCAATGAATTTCCTATTTTTTATTTTCTTTTCCTTTTCTGCGCGTTTAAAATAATTTAAATTTTCGCGCTCTTAAATATGCATATGGGTTTTCACGGCACCGCACACGTGCGAGGACAAGCAGCGCCGCGATGAGTGCGCAAACAACCACCGTCACAACAAGACACTAGAAAAATCACGTTCCCGAAAAAGTGAATTTTGAGGTGAAAAACTGGACGTTTAAACGTTGACTGGAGCCGCAAGAGAGTCCGAGGTAGGTGCCTTTTCATATAAAATTCCATATGTATCGTAACTTTCCATTTACAATCGTCAATACCGACAATTATTTTTAAATGTGCTTGTAAAGCCAAACCGGCGACCTGTCGAAGGAAATTCCATTATTTTTCAGTCTTGCACGCACACACACTATCGACTTTCCTATTTTATGAAAAGTTAAACATAAAACATCTTTTAAAAATAATTTTTTTTACGCATTTTTTTAAATAAATTTTACCCATAAATTACAAATTTAACCTTTTCAAAGCACTATTTTCTTCCTATGCCTATAAAAATTGGGTAAGCCTGATTTTTTTTTTTTAGCATTTCTAAGGCAATGTGATTAATTGACATTTTCAGTAGTAATAAGGTCACTGAGATAATTAGAATAACTAATTAGTTGGGGATGGACAGTTTTTTAACAAACATTTTAGAGATTTGGAGGTTTTTTTTTATAGAAAACAAAAGTATGGATTAAAAATATCATAAACAGAAAAACACATATCTTAAGAATGATATATTTTTTCCTTAAAATCGATGAAAAGTGAACTGTGCTCTTCCGTCTCTACATAAAAGTTCCCTACTTTAGAGGGTAGCAGAGTAAATATTGCTTTTTGGTGCATAGCGTGTAAAAGACGTGTATATGTATGAGATGGCATATTTTTTTATATTTGTTAAAGCCTTTCTACTAAAGGTCCTTTTAACACCCAAACAATGACTAATTTTTGCGTTTGTGGGGACAGTCCTTGCAAAACCCATTGTTTATATTAGTTTTATGAGACCAGTCCTCATAAGCCCCAAATGTCCTCATAGGACCCATTAGATACTAGAAACTGTCTCCATATGCACCCTATAATATATATATATATATATATATATATATATATATATATATATATATATATATATATATTACAATTACTTTTCTGTTTTCTTGAACCATATATTTTATATTTTTTAGTGTTGTTGGTCTCTTGGGGATGTGGTTCATTAATAAAATAGTAAATATAAATTTACATTTATTATTTTTGGTCTGTCTAAAGACCTTCTTCACAACTAAAAAGAAGGGAAACAACGCTTTAGGTCATTATTTTTTAGAGAATAACAAATAGATAAAACTGAATAATTAAAATAAAAAATCACTCACCATTCACTCATATTCACACAATGACACTTGGTAAAAAAACAATTTTAAAAAGACGATCACACACACACACTTTCACAAGAAAACATTTTAAAATTTAACAATAAACAAACTAATACGACTATTCTTAGGTTACTAATAAAATATTTTGATTTAAATTTTTGTTTGACAGCGTGTCTATATCTGTGTGTGTGTGTGTGTATGCGCGCCCTGTCTTGTCTTTTTTTGTTCTTTCTTATAATTTTATGTTTTGGCGAGTTTGAGTTGGGTTAAAAGGGGTGTTATTTTTTTTGTTGGCAATATGTTAAAATATATTGGATTTAGTTGTTTTATGTCAGTCCGTGAGTTGATACAATTATTACTTTTTTGTATTTCAATCATTTCCAAAAATTCACATTTTGTTTGGTGGAATTCAGATTTTAATATTTTTGTATTTTCAAAATCAAATGTATGATTCAGTGACGCACTGTGGTTTGGTTAGAGCTGTTTTATTTTTTTTGTCATATTTGTATCCAATTAGGCGGTTTTTGAGATATTGTGATGTTTGTCCAATGCACACGTTGTTGCAGTTTTTACAGGGTATTTGATATACGACGTGGCTTTTTTTCTCCTTTGAAATCGTGGACTTCAACTGGCTGAATTTTTTTTTAGAAAAGTTGTAACCTCTTTAGGCTGTTGGTTATATTATATGGTTTTGAAAATATTGCTTATTTGTTCCGATAGTCTTGGTACATATGGGATTGATAGATAATTATTATTTTTTGTGTTTGTTGTTTTGTTTTTATGTTGAAGTTTATTGTAAAATAAATAGATTCTGTTTTAAAAGTTTTATCTATTAAAGATTCAGGGTAATTGTTAAGTGAAAGTGCTTTTTTTGCTTATTTTATAGATGATGCTCGAAAGTCTGAATCAGATAGCTGTATCGCTCTGTCTGCGAGACCAATTATAGCCGATTTTTTTTGAGATTTTTTGGGGATTTTTTAGTTCTGAAGAAGGTCTTTTAGAACTAAAAACGTCAATAAATGTAAACCAACAAAACTAATATATATATACTTGCATTTGAGCTGAGTTTGAATTTACCTAATTTTGTTGTTGGCTTGAATTTAAATTTGGGCTGCTATAGGTTACAATCGCGTTACTTGAATTTGAACTATTGTTTATGAATGGGGATTGATTGTTAAAATTTGAATTTGTGATTGGGTATAAATTAACCTAAATTCTTATAAAATTGATTTTAGAATTAGACATATTTTGAGTTGAACTTGAAGTGGCACCATGATTCTGCAGATCATTGTGTGGTACCTGAATTTATAAATTTTGCAATTGTAGATACTAACGCACCCTTGTATTTTATGATTGAACCTCAGGCAGTTTATGCAAGCATTTTGCTGCATTACATAATTATACCTCTATTAGGTGACTTGGAAAAAAATATAGGACACTGCATTAATAGATGATAAGAATTGTTGTTACAAAGTCTACATTTACTTTGGGAAATATATTGTTAAGTTTGAGAATTATTTTGATAATTATTTTAATAATTTTGATTTTGCTTATTTGGCTGTGGCGCATTCACGAAACAAGTTGATTGAGAATAAAATTTCTTTTGGTTTTCAAAATATGATTTTTGTTTAGAATAAAATTGTTTCGAATCGTTTGATTTAGGAGATATGAAAGGTTAAAATCCTTGAGATGGCATAAGTTATGTATTTTCTAAAGCCCTACAGTGGTTGTTTAAAAAATCAATTAGATTTGGATAGGTTGGAATCTCTACCAAGCTATATTTAACTTCAAATGCAGTCCTGGTAGAATTATCGACTTCTTAGACGACTTAACTGAGAAAGTGGCAAACACCATTGGCCTACAGGAAAAGTTTTCTAGAGATATCGCATTTCCGAGAATGTATCAAAAAGTTCCTTCAAATAGTTATTTTTTAAAGGATTTGAATTATAGATCGCGTTCCAGTAGGTGGAAGCTAATAACCTCTTATTTTGATAACGTTCTAAGTATTCCGGGCTAATTGGTAATTATTTGCGGTAACCTTAATTGAGTTTACAAGCCTAGCTGGTTCGGCTTTCAAAAAACTAAGTAAATATTAGAACTTTCTTATATCTGAGGAGCTTTAATTTGAATGTACTTACAAAAACATCATGGAAAGTTTACCTGGTTCAACTGCGAGTTGAACCATTGAATGATTGGACCTCTAATGGACCTAACTCTTCTTACGTATTTTGAAATGAGCTGTGCATAGCTGGAGTATGAAAACTAGGACTTGAATAAGGAAAAACTTCCGAAAATAACGCTTTGGTTTTATAGTAGAATTGATCTACCCTTTCAAATTACGTTGAAAAGAGATTTCGATTTCGCATTGGTTTTTGCTTTAGTTGCCAAGCTATAAAGCTCTGTAATCCGCGCCATAGATGATTTGATTTGAAAAGTTTGATTTTACTAGACATCTTAAAAACTTTAGTAAAAATCGCATTTCAAATATCCTCTCTAATATTTAAACTTGTATTGATTTATCTTTATTTTGATAATCTTTTTTTAGAATGCTCTCGTTTATCTATGTATCGGTGTAACGTAGGTATTCCTAAACGTGTTTAAAATAATAACGAAATTGAAAGGAAACACAATACTGTCTTTCTGCTAAACAAATATTTTTTAAGGGGTAAAACTCATATACGTAATATTCCAATACTCCCTGTTACCCATCTACACAACGGCTGGCATTTGATGCAAACATAGATACGAAAAATGCACAGGCACCAAATTTACATAGAGTTTTTGTCCACTGGACGCCGATGATTTGACGTGACGAATACAAGAATAAAATAATATGCATGCGTAAAAGTATAACCAATCAGAACATTTTATCTTAAGGACCGCTAAAAGGATAAACTTATACCCATTGAGATTGCTATTTCAAATATGTTTGCATTATGCATCGTAAGGTACCGTAGGTATTGCAATAATACGTACTATATGGAAATAATATGCATATGTGTTTAAAAGCAATCAGGTCATTTTTGTTTAAGGACTGCAAGGACTCATGTTTGCATCATGAATTGTCATTACCGTGGATATTGGAATAGTATGTATATAGTAAAACTTGATATTAGAGAATAATAGAGGTATGTCGATTTCAAAGAGCGCACTAAACCTTTTTAAAGGATTCATTTTGGTATATCAAATGATTTTTTATTGATTTTTGTAAATTTAATTTCACGAGTTAAAGAAAGTAAACAAACTGAGTAGGCATTGTTTCATATCGACTGCATTATCCGACACGCGCGGTTGTTTTCGTTGGTGAGAGATGGGTTGAATCGACCGCCCACTTGGAGACACGACATATAGGTTGCCCAAAAATAGCTAAAATCTAAATTTAATAATTTCTACGCATTAAAATTTTGAAAATAATTTTTCTTTTAAATCCGGTGTGATGGATCACATTATGTTTGGAGATTTGATAGCCTTAAAAAACGAAACCTTGATAAAAAGCAACGCGTGGACTGTAAACCGCGTTAGTCCAAAATTTATTAGGTAATATTTTTAATAAAAAATAAACAACGTCATACAAAGACAATGGAGGTACTTCCTTGACTGTTAGATTTCTTCGGATTGTTCTCCAGTCCTTTACCATGGTTACGGGCTGTATTTCTTAATGTTGTCACTTATACACTCTCATAGTCTTAAATTAATTGAATTATTTGTTTTGGTTGATTTCAATTGTAATGTGAGTATTTTGGGGTTTGAGTTTTTAAACGTGGTGCGCTTGACTTCGGTTTTATTAGAATGCCGCGCCGGGGGGACGGGCTCTGTACGCTGCTTCATCGCGACGATTCTGCGCCTAAATACCTTCTTTATTATTCACTTGCGATATCCCAAAGTCATAAAATTGTTACTTAGCAACATTTGTCGATGATACTGGTTCAGTGACGGTAGAAAAATCAATTGAAGAATGAACCGAAACAAAAATATAAATAACAATTAACAACATTCCCGTACCATATTCAAATCAGGCAAAATATCTCGGTATAACACTTGATGCCAAATTGCGCTGGAACGCACGTTAAGAAAAAAAAAGAAGAACTTGAGATAAGGTATAGAAAAATGAACTGGCTAATTGGAAGGAAGTCCAATTTAACAATTCATAATAAGTTACTGCTTTATAGATAAATACTGAAACCAGTATGGACATATGGTATTCAACTATGGGGTTGTGCTAAAGAGAGTAACATTCTAGTTTTACAGAGATTTGAAAATAAAGTATTAAGAAACGTTGTAAATGCACCTTGGTACGTTCGAAATAGTGACCTTCATCGAGATCTAAAAATCGAAACTGTAGCAGAGACTATAAAAAAGTACGCAAAAAGCCATGAAGATAGACTCCATCGGCATGTGAATGTGGAAGCAATTCAGCTTCTAGACAATACTATGCTAGTTCGAAGACTAAAAAGAGTGAAGCCGTTTGAGCTAGTAAACTAAGTAAATTACATAAAACAAAATAATGCTATAAACACAACACAATTGTGAATTACAGACCAAACAAAGAGGGGAGAACTGTTGAGTAAACCATAAGTTTGAATCTGACTTTTCTAGTAAATTACGTTAAAACAAACTTGCTAATTAGTCTTACTGACTAGATTGTAATACAATAAACACAGTATGTTTGACAAATAAAAAAAAATACATTCTTGAAAATGTATGGCTAATAACCGCGTACCTTTGAATACTTAAAATCGCGCGAACAGCTCTGAATCCAAAAATTTAATAAAAAGACGGACACAATTCAGTTTGACAGTTGGATTCTTATTAAAAGGAACTATAAAAGAGCAACTTACACCAAAATTAAATTTTCATAAATAAAAAAGTTATAGTAGATGAAAAACTACGAGGCCTATCAAAAAACGGTTTTGATATTTGAAGACGTCTCGAAAATCGAGCCTAAGAGATGTGTTCTTATTTTTATCTCTCTCGGCTGTACCCAAAAACATCAAATTTGGCGCAACACAAACGGTATGTATTGAAGAAAATGGAAATATCACCATTATGGGCGGCAGTTTTGCAAAAATTGTTACAACATGATTTGTAGTATTTTTCGAAAGCTTTCCAACTATGTATCACAACATTCATTCGATTGCTACCCGTAATGAAGATATTTTGTATTTTTCTTATACATGCCGTTCGTAAATTGATGACGTTATGGTTCGAATCACGTTTGTAGGATTTCTCAAAGGCTTTTTGACAATTTTTTGTACACTGGTGAGGTCATCAGGGGCGGGAACTTTTCTGTCAAAAAAGTTGTAACAGATCCTCTGATATGTGGTCACAGTGCATGGAGGTCCAGTAGGGCCTGCCACCACTTTCGAAAACATACATTCACTTTCAGCAATTTTGCTCTAGCATATTTTTAATAATCATTCGCATAGTGTGTTTCTAAGTATAAACAAATTTAGCAGGTTCTCTTTTATAATTTTAGATAATGGAAGGCATTCTAATGGTTTTTTGTGACATGGTCGTATCAGAATACGAAAATGTTTTAGCTAGTTGCAATAATATTCAATACCAATTCGAATTGGAGTCACAAGAATACAAGGCGCTGCAAGAGCTATACAAAAAGGTGGAAATTAAGCGACCTTCATACAGCGCGTTGAACTTTTTTGATTTAAACGCTAGAGTCATGTTTAAAATGTTCATCACTATAATGACCTACATGACAGCGTTTATTCAGTTTATCGATAAATAATTTTTTTTAATTACAAAACCTCGAATAGAAAAAAAACCTGTAAAGTAAAATTACACTTAATGTTATCGTTAAAAATAAACTTTGTTTAAGATGACAATATAGTCAAATTTATAACAATTTTCCATTTTGGTTATACGACTATAACATTTATTTCAAAAACTATTTGTCACCGTCAGTTGACATACGTTTCGAAAATAAATAGAAATGGCAATAAATCGAGGTTGTATATGTCCAATATGATTTTTTCGACAATACAACCAATGATATTAAAACAAGGGGATGGGGAATAAACACAAAAATTGACCGTCGAAATAAACAAATTATTTTAAAAAACTTACTTCCTTGGGAAAAAATTCGCGACCATATTTGTTTGTTTTATAGACAATTCTATTTCCTATTTCTTTAGAAATCATCAAAAGTATAGATAGCATTTCCCGTTCACAATTTTATTTTATAAGTAGTCTTATTTCGCTATCCCTTTTGTTTACTTTTTTAAAACAATCCAAGAGACTGTGGTTAGGTTAAATAAATACCAGGGCCGTATCCAGAAAAAAATTCGGGAAGGGTTTAAAAAATGCAATAAAAAGTGCTAGGTTTGATTTTTTAAAGCACGTTTTACTTCCTTTTTACGGCCAAACAAATTTTGTTCTAACACATTTTTTACTAAATCAAGAAGTCTGTGAGATACATCCAGATTATTTGGGGGCACAGCAGTGCGGGGGCCAAGTTCGCGCAAACTGTTGTACCACCTTTTCTTGAAACATTTTAGCCCATATTTGACCTATCTATACAAAGCTGAAATTCGACGAGCTGAAATTATGAGCAAAGACTTGGAAAAAATAAAAAAACCTCAAAATTTTAATTAACTCCCCTACCCTAAGATGTAAAGTTATATAACATTATTATTGCCCACTTCCAGAAACGTTAGAGCTGAGCTTTGGCAGACCGATAGGAACTAAGATAAAACCAAATAAAAAAATTAAAAAAACTCCAAAACTTTAATTTACTTCCCTCTACTATCCATGTAAAGTTATACAAGGTGACAATTTGAAAAGGATCCACCTGGATTTTCTCGAATATAATCAGGAAATTAAAAAAAAACGCCGAAACACGTCGATTTGTTTGCAAGGGGGACACTTTTTGGCTATCTTGAAATTTTTGTAGCACGAACCCCCTTCATACCCCTCGATATTTTGAATAGGGAAAGTGGGTCTGGTGATACCTTGTTTTCCAACGGACATAAGCCGAAAAAAAGGGTGAGGGTAGATTAAAAAAATTAGAGTTAATTAGTGGTTAAAATATTACTTGTGTGATCCTATATTAAAGCTAACTGTGCATATAGATCAAAAAAATACATTATAGCTGTTTTGTTTAGTGGTGTTACACTGGGGTGGGGGGACACGTCCCCGGGTGGCAGATAAGGGGTTATTTTCGCGGACCAAAATGGGTAAAAATTACATTATACATTTATCGTGTGAGCTTAGGCGCCCATACATTGGCAGAGTATTTTAAATTACGGTACAAAGAATGTTTAGCGGTGTTTGCTGCTTTAAAGCAAAAACTTCAAGGAAATGGTAGTCTGTTTTCGAACGGTGAACTTTGTAGTAGTACCAGCTACTATAGTCAGGTAGCTAAGAAGTTTAATATGAAACCTGTCATCCATTAATTCATGTATAATATGTATCTTGCGCTATTCTTTGTTAATTTATTAATTAATCGATGACAGGTTTTGTAATAAACTTTTCAGCTCCCTTACTATAGTTGCTGGGTACCTACAAAGTATACCGTTCAAAAGCTTACCTCTGCTATAAAAAGCATCTATTTTGTTGTCCTTCAAGTTTTTGCTTTTAAGCTGTACATTTTATTGTATATAAAAAACGTTCTACAAAGTACTATTGTGGTATGTTTTAAAATTTTTAAGAAGAAAATAATCATAACAAAAACATTTCATGTAAAAAAAGCCAAGTACGCGAAAATGGCATTCCGTAAAAAGAATTGAGATAAAAGTAAAGCCAAGTTCTCCAATACAAATTTCAAAATGAAAGGTTCTTACTAGTTTGGAAATGTTTTTTTAAACTTTACTATTACAGCCAAATAGTCCAGGAGCTAGCGCAAAAAATGTGCAAGAGTTTTCTGAAGGCTAATATTTTCAAGACGGGTTCAACTTTAGTGATTAAAAGCTAGTGTACAGTCAGCAGTTACAGTTCCGGGACACCTGGCGGCGAGACGCGCGCAAAAGTGTAATTTTAATTAGCATCCCTAAACTGTTTTCTGAAGGCTCAAAATTTGTACAAAATGAGCAAATATAATACAAAACAGAAATCTAACAGTCAGACAGCCGAATATGGGGACACATAGAGTCAGCGCTACTCCATACTTAAATAGAAAAATGTCTTGACCAAAAGTGTTTTCTGGAGGCTAAAACTTTTTAAAATAATAGTAACAACTATGAAGTTAAGAAAAAATACAGTCAGACTCCTCTGCGATAGAACTACTTTAGTCAGCAGCCGATAGAAGTGTGAGTGGGCACTGCGCGCATCAGTACGTCTAGCCTCAATATATGGCAATAACGTTTCACAAAAACGAAAATCGTTATTTTTTAATAATTTTAGTTATTTTTAGAACGACAAATGATAAAATAATATTATAAATATGATAATTATATTTATTTAATTTTTGTCTTTATTTCAGATTTAATTATATTCATTTCGATGCTACCGTGTGTATTTTCACAAATATATAATATACATTATTTTTATAAATTACAGTTAATTTATCAAAAAAAAAACAATTGTCTAATGAAGCAATAAAAAATGAAACAAAATTGAAAACAAAAGCATCTATTCGTGAGAATCACTACCGTCGTATCGTCGAGTAGTTTTAAAAAAATGTTGCGATTCCTTAAATCTACAGGGTGTTTTATCTTCTTAATTCGCCAAAGCATATCTATGGTTTATGATTTTTCCTGAAAAAGTACGAACTTGCAAAAATGTTTACTACCTTTTAGAAATAAGAACAAGAGGCTGTAAGAAAAAATATTGAAAATGACAAAGACTCGCATCAGTGACCTTAGTACAAGACAATAAATTAATAAAACGGCCATTTTAAAAATGTGACCCCTTCGATTTTTTATATTTTGTTGAAAAAAGATGCTCCAATATTTTGTTTGTTGCCTTTAAATTTTTAGAGTGGGCCGAGAAGTATAAATGTCAAAAAGAAAAATTCTTGCATAAATGCGCGGATGCCTTCGCCTTGCTTATATGTCTATGGGCAAGCGAGCAGTTCTATTGAGGCGCCCAAGGTGTGACTTAATATACATTTTATTATAAAAAGTTGTTTTGCTTTAAGGAAAAACGGGCCTTGGTTTAAAACCTTATCGGCTACCAACAATGTGGCACATTTTTCAAATTAGAATACCTAGTCCTGCGCTGTTATGAGACTAGACGCCACTATACATTGTGTCCCAAATTCTTTTCGGTAGTCTCGACCATCACTTCCGAGCATCCAGAATAAAGAAAAGCGGTTTTTTTTAACTCTGCGTTTTAGGAGACGGCCTATAACTTTGATGTTTATAAAAATTAAATTTTTGCTCAAATCGTTTTTGTATAGTCTATTTTGAGAATAACTATTTAGTTGAATTTCATGTGAACTTTTAATTTTTAGGGTACACTTAGTCATAAAGTAAAATAGCCAGTGAAAGGTTTCATTTAAAGAAACGTATCACTCAGTATTTAATTTTTTTAGGTATTTTTTTGGGCAAGTTAACCCCGGTCCCAAAACGCAAAGTTAAAAATAAACCGCTTTCCTTTTTACTGGACAGTCGGAAGTAAGGGTCGAGACTTCCGAAAGAAATCGAATTTGGGACACCCTGTATAGTGGAGTCGAGTGTCATAAAAGTGCGGGAATAGGTACCTAGTCTAATTAGAAAAATGTGCCACGATGTTGGTAGCCGATAAGGTTATAAACAGTTAAAGGCCAAGGCCCATCTTGGCCCATCAATGTGACGCCGCTGATGTCATATGCAAGGGGGGGGGGGGGAAGGGGGGATAATGAAAAAAAAAAGATTTTTTCCTTAAAGCAAAACAACTTTTTTTTAATAAAGTGTATGTTGATTCACATCCCGGGCGCCTCAATAAGACTGCTTGCTTGCCCATATACATATAATTACGGCAAAGGCCTCCGCGCACTTACACTAGAATTTTTCTTTTTGGCATTTACACTTCTCAGCCCACTCTAAAATTTTGAATGGTAATAGACAAAATACTGGAGCATCTTTTTTCAGCTTCATCACTAGGAGAAATTTATCATATTATTTCATCATTTGTCGTTCTAAAAATAACTAAAATTAGTAAAAAATTAGAAATTTCTTTTTTGTGAAACGTTATTGCCACATATTGAGGCTAGACGTACTGATGCGCGCAGTGCCCACTCACACTTCTATCGGCTGCTGACTAAAGTAGTTCTATCGCGGAGCAGTCTGACTGTATTTTTTATAAACTTCATAGTTGTTACTATTATTTAAAACAGTTTCAGCCTTCAGGAAACACTTTCGATCAAGACATTTTTCTGACAAGTATGAAGTAGCGCTGACTCTATGTGTCCCCATATTCGGTTGTCTGACTGTTAGATTTCTGTTTTGTATTATATTTGCTCGTTTTGTACCTTCAGAGAACAGTTTAGGGATACTAATTAAAATTACACGTTTGAGCGCGTCCCGCCGCCAGGTGTCCCGGAACTGTAACTGCTGACTGTACACTAGCTTTTAATTACTAAAGTTGAACCCGCCTTGAAAATATTAGCCTTCAGAAAACTGTTGCACATTTTTTGCGCTAGCTCCCCGACTAAAACTTCTTTATGTTCAATTTAGCATTGCGCCTAAGAGTCATTTACAGCCGTAATAGCTAAGTTTAGAAAAATATTTCCAAACCAGTAAGAACCTTTCATTTTGAAATTTGTATTGGACAACTTGGCTTTACTTTTATCTTAATTCCTTTTACGGAATGCCATTTTCACGTACTTGGCTTTTTTTTACATGAAATGTTTTTGTTATGATTTCACTTCTTTTTGAAAGGAATTGGATAATACTTAATTTTTAAAGTAGTAAAATATGCGGAATATTATTCAAAACTTTTGCAATGCCTTACTTAAATTTTTGAGGCTTTTTAATTTTTTTCCATGGTTTTATCGTAGTTCCGATCAGCCTTCCAAAGCTCAGCGTTTCTGAAAGTGCACAATGTTACTTTTACATAACTTTACATGTATAGGGGAGGGAAATAAATTAAAATTGTCGTGTTTTTAAATTTTGTCCTATAGTTTTATCATAGTTCCTATCAGTCTTCGAATGCTCCGCTCTCTCGTGTTTCTGGAAGTGGGTAATGTTACTTTTACATAACTTTACATTTATAGGGGAGGAGAGTAAATGAAAATATTGGGCTTTTTAAATTTTTTTCCATGGTTTTATCATAATTTCTATCAGCATTCCAATGCTCAGCTCTCTAGCGTTTCTGAAAGTGGGCAATGTTAGTTTTATATAAATTTACATTTATCGGAGAGGGAAGTAAATTAAAATGTTGGAGTTTTTAAATTTTTTAATATAGTTTTATCATATTGCTCTCTAGCGTTTCTAGAAGTGGGCAGTGTTACTTTAACATAACTTTACATTTATAGGGGAAGGAAGTAAATTAGAATTTTGGTCTGTTTTAATTTTTTTCTATAACTTTATCATAGTTACTATCGATCTTCCAAAGCTCAGCTCTCTAGCACGTCTGGAAGTAGGCAATGTTACTTTTACTTAACTTTACATTTATAGGGGAGGGAAGTAAATTAGAATATTGGGGTGTTTTAATTTTTTCCTATAGTTTTATCATAGTTCCTATCAGTCTGCCAAAGCTCAACTGTCTAGCATTTCTGGAAGTGGGCAATACTACTTTTACATAACTTTAAATGTATAGGGGAGGGGAGTAAATTAAAATTTTGGGGTTTTTTGATTTTTTCCTATAGTTTTACCATAGTTCCTATCAGTCTGCAAAAGCTCAACTCTCTAGCATTTCTGGAAGTGGGCGATGCTACTTTTACATAACTTTAAATGTATAGGGGAGGGGAGTAAATTAAAATTTTGGGATTTTTTGATTTTTTCCTATAGTTTTATCATAGTTCCTATCAGTCTGCCAAAGCTCAACTCTCTAGCATTTCTGAAAGTGGGCGATGCTACTTTTACATAATTTTATATGTATCGGGGAGGGGAGTAAATTAAAATTTTGGGGTTTTTTGATTTTTTCCAGGGGTTTGGTCATAATTTCTATCAGTCTGCCAAATCTCAGCTTTGTAGCATGGCTGGATGTACAGTAGAATATTGATGATCTATACATGAGTGAGTGAGTGAGTCAATGAGTGGCAATTTCGACGTTTTTTGAAATTTCGTAACTACTTTACTACTTAATGGAATTCCATGAAACTTGGAGGGGTTGTTAACTCCATGGAGATCTACGACTGTGCAAAGTTTGAGATTCGTCGCTCATTCCGAAGTAGAGTTTTAGGTAGGTCAAATATCGGCTGAAATGTTTCAAGAAAAGATGGTTACGGCGCGTGAACTTGGCGAGGCACTGCCGTGCCCTCAGATTTTTATAGCGAAAACGTCGAATTTTTGCAAAATCGTACATTGTAGCTGGCTTGGACAGCTACCAACCAGGGATAGGATGCTCAGTGATATAGAGCAAAAGAGGCGGACGTAAAAGTGGTATAAAAATTTATTCTTGAAGTTTGTTGCTAGGATGCACTGTTTCGCTATCTTCCAAACAATTTAAGGAACCAAAGGGGTGGTTCCTTAAAGACTTTCGGGGTACCAAACACCAAGCTTTAGCTTTAGCTCTTCTAGAGCCTTTAATGTAACAAAAACGAAAACAAACGTTAACTATATTGAAACCACAATAGAATGAGCTTGGGTATTATGTAAATTCTTTTGCGAGTGGAAATAATAATAATCTTTTTGTATCTCAAAAACTACTTGATTTAAGAAAAAAATGCAAAAATTACAAATATAAAATTTATTTTTCTTTAAAAAAGGAGTAAAACGAGCTTTAAGAAATTAAAATAGGACCATTGGGTAAGGCAATACCCTGTAAATTTTTTTTTTGCAATTTAACGTTACCCCTTTGAAGTGGCCTTTTATACTTTGTTAACTAATTGTTTTCGGTTCCGAACTGCATGGTCTGGCTGAACTGTGACGAAATGCCTTTTTTCCTCATAGACCGGTGAACGTGTTTGTCCCGCCATGGACTTAGTTTCCTTGGTTCGCTGTCGTTTCACTCGTTGAATGGATAAATGGGTTTTACTTATGTTTCATTCTTTTTGATTTACCTTGTATCTTGTAGTCAGTTTAATTTACTGTAGTCAGACAAACCACGCTAAGCATGGAAATACCTTTTTCCGAAACACCGGTGTCCGTGGTTGACTTTACCCCTTTGAAGTTGCCTTTTATACTGTGTTTTTAACTCATTGTTTTCGGTTTCGAACTGACGCCGTGGAGACGGTGATAGCATGGTCTGGTTAAACTGTGACGAAATGTCTTTCTTCCTTATAAACCGGTGGACGTTTTTGTCTCGCCATGGACTTAGTTTTTTTGGTTCGCTGTCGTTTCACTCGTTAAAAGAATAAATAGGTTTTACCTATTTTTCATCCTTTTCATGTGGTCCAGCTGATTTTTGTAAACAAAAGTTAGATAGGAAATCTCTTTAATGAACAACTAATATTCTTCGAATGTATATACAGGGGGTCCCAAAAGTCCGAGTTCACCCAAATATCTTCTGAACTATGAAAGATAACTGAAGCATATTTGGCACTAATCAATAACATCAAGAGATCTATTTGATGAAAGGGCGGGTGTGCCGCCCCCACACTAGGAGGTGGCATAAGGGCGGTCAACTTCAATTTTTATAATTGAAATTCCTATCCAGTGATATTTCGTTTTAAATGTCATTAAAAAACTAACATTTTAACATAACTGTCAATTGTCTAAGTCAAATCTGTCAAAAGCTATGGACTGTCAAACCTAATTTTATCCATTATTGTAAACAATAACAAGTTTGTCGTTTCAAACAAAAACCCTATTGACTGTTATCTGCTTTAAAGTTCTTTGAAAAACCAACATGTTGACGTAACTGCCCCTTGTCTTTTACCATGTTTGTCAAAATTCACTGTTTTGTTAAACCATAGCTTGTTCAAAAGGTCTTTTAAAAACTAACGTCTTGCCGTAACTAATCACTTGTTTACGTCAAACACTACATTTTTTAAAAAACTTCAGTTTGAACTCTTAAAAAAAAAAATACTCTGCCAATATATGGGCCCCTAAGCTCACACTAGGTACAATAGTTATAGTTTACGTGTGAGCTAATATAACTAAAAACTGAAATATATTTAATTTAACTCCAGACTAAATTACCTTTTGTTTGATACCACACAAGCCATGTTTTGACTTAAACTCAAATTTTTAAAATTTACCCCCACCCTTAAAAAAAGCAAAAACTAAAATGTTATTTGTTAAACTCCGGACTCAATTACCTTTCGTTTGATATCCCACACGTCATATTTTCACTTAAACTCTAATTTTTGAAACATACCCCCACCCTTTTTTTAAAATAAATTAAAATGTATTTTGTTTAACTCCAGACTCAATTACCTTTCGTTTGATATCACACACGCCATATTTTCACGTAAACTCTAATTTTTGAAATCTACCCCCACCCTTTTATTTGGTTTGTGTTCGGTGGATTTTGTTCATTTTTAAATGGGACCGTCTCGACCCAAGACCCAGCCTAGGTACCAAATTTCATTGAATTATGCGCGTTGGTCGTTACAGACAGACATACAGACAGACAGACAGCCAGCCAGACAGACAGCCAGACAGACAGACAGACAGACAGACAGACAGACAGACAGACAGACAGACAGACATACATACAGACAGACAGACAGACAGACAGACAGACAGACAGACAGACAGACAGACAGACAGACAGACAGACAGACAGACAGACAGACAGACAGACAGACAGACAGACAGACAGACAGACAGACAGACAGACAGACAGACAGACAGACAGACAGACAGACAGACAGACAGACAGACAGACAGACAGACAGACAGACAGACAGACAGACAGACAGACAGACAGACAGACAGACAGACAGACAGACAGACAGACAGACAGACAGACAGACAGACAGACAGACAGACAGACAGACAGACAGACAGACAGACAGACAGACAGACAGACAGACAGACGGCGCAACAAAAAAGTTTCAAAATCATCTGAAACGCAAAGATATATAAAAATTTTTGAAATCGGAGCAACTTTTTTTTTCTCGAAAAAATTAGGATCACCATAGCTCACACTACTATAGTATAGTATATGTGTGAGCTAAAAAATATACTCCTATGGGTGATATATATATTAGATCATACGTGACATGAACTAGCGCCTAGACTATGCGCATAATAAATTTAGAAATTTGGTTTCACAGATAAATGTAAACCTGGTTAAATTTCAAAACCAAAAAGTGCTGTAGAATATTAAATCAAAATCAGAAAAATTGTGTGATTTTTTTAGCACAAGCCTTACATATAAAATTTTTAAATTATAATTTTACTTACTACAGGGTTTCCCAAATTTTGAGGGTTTTATTACTTTTAGGGGAGATATCAACCAAGGCTCGCAACTGAACCACTTACGATCCTATATTTTCAGGAGATAAAGTAAAAAACTTATCTTAATATGATAAGCAATTTTTAGCAACGAGATCTTTAAAAAATCTGTATTTTGGGAGGATTTGCCCGCTAGGAATATGAAGATTTGGTTTATTTATCCAATGGCAAAATTTCCTTGTTTTTTTTTTAAATATATATTTTGTTAATGTAAAATTATTAAAAATTGATAATCAGGAAAAAAATTAGGTTTTGCAACTTTTTAGGAAAAACCAAATTCTAATGCAAATATAATCACGGAATGTTGCAAATTTTGTTCTGTCCGCATCTACTATCTCTTTTAATGTTAATAACCGATAATTAAGTCCAAAAAGTTAAAAAAGTATATTACATTATTTCTGTGATGAATATTATTTTTCTTACCGTATCGAAGCTGACGGATCCTGTACAGAGTTCAAGTATTCTTTTCCTGCCTTTCCAATATGGATGCCATTGGTGTTTTCGCTTTCAAAATAGTGTATGTCCAAGATTTTAGTTTCGACTACGAGTTCACTGAAACTTTGGTTAGTTTGGAAGCTGGTATGGAATTTGGCATCCGTCAAAGAGAGCAGTAAATAATCGGGCCGAACATTTCTTTCCCACCAAGGATATTTGCTAAGATCATAAGGTGGTCGAAAATCTGGTATCGGAAATCTGAAATTTAAATATTATCATAACAAAAACATTTCATGTAAAAACAAGCCAAGTACACGAAAATGATATTCCGTAAAAAGAATTGAGATAAAAGTAAAGCCAAGTTATCCAATAAAAATGTCAAAATGAAAGGTTCTTACTAGTTTGGAAATGTTGATTTAGCACTGTGCCTAAGAGTCATTTGCAGCCGTTATAGCCAAGTTAGGAAAAGATTTCCAAATTAGTATTCATTTTGACATTTTTTTTGGAAAACTTGGCTTTACTTTGATCTCAATTCTTTTTACGGAATATCATTTTCGCGTACTTGGCTTTCATTTACATGAAATGTTTTTGTTATGATTTCACTCCTTTTTTAAAGGATTTGGATAATATTTAAATTTTAAAGTAGTGCGATGCCTTATTTAAAATTTTGAGTGTGGTAATGTTAATTTTAAATATTCGCAACTTTACATTTATAGGGGAAAGAAGTAAATTAAAGTTTTGGGGTTTTTAATTGTTTTCTATAGTTTTACTATAGTTCCTATCGGCCTTCCCAAGATCAGCTCTCTAGCGTTTCTAAAAGTGGACAATGTTACTTTTACATAATTTACATTTATAAGGGAGGGAAGTAAATTAAAATTTTGGGGATTTCAAATTTTTTTTTTATATACGTTTATCATAGTTCCTATCAGTCTGCCAAAGCTCAGCTCTCGGGCGTTTCTGGAAGTGGGTAAAGTTACTTTTACATAAATTTACATGTATAGGGGAGGGGAGTAAATTAGAATTTTGGAGATTTTTGATTTATTCCAAGGGTTGCTGTCATAATTTCTATCAGGCTGCCAAATTTCAGCTTTTTAGCATGTCTGGAAGTACAGTAGAATTTTCATGATCTATAAATGAGTGAGTGAGTGAGTCAGTGAGTGAGTTAGTGAGTGGCAATTTTGACGGTTTGTGAAATTTCGTAACTACTTTACTACTTTATGGAAGTCCATGAAACTTGGAGGGGTTGTTAACTCTATAAAGATCTACGACTGTGCAAAGTTTGAGTTTCGTAGCTCATTCCGAAATAGTAGTAGTAGTAGTGGTGGGGAGACCATTTTTTGGTCTAGCGACTAGGCAAACCCCGATTTGTCCGTACATCATATATCAAACTGATGCACGTGCCCCTTAGGATGCAAGTTTTCTTTCTCTAAGAGGACTTAATTTTGCTTACTACTCTTTTGTCGAGGGCAGGGATCTTTATACTGCGTAGCAAGTATACACAATGGACCCACGCGTTTACACCCCTTCCGAAAGGTGGTCCTGCTACATGTTAGACTTGCATCTATCTAACATGGCTATCGTCCCAGCAGAACTTGGATATAGACGATAGACTTCTTTCCTTTTCAGCGCAACAGTCGTGGTCGTCGTGGGTTGACTGTAGGAGATTTATGCTGGCGCCGTCCTGGTTCCGACTATATAGCTGTTATAGCAGGCTCCTGGGTTATTATCCCTGGTTCCTCGGCTGGCTGCGTGTCGTCGCCTGGACTACACCTGCGTATATTCTCGATGTTCAATGTCTTATATTTTTTGCGTGCATCCCATCGCATGCTTATTCGATGACGGCTGTTGAACGCTGAAAAGGAAATCGGCGACAGGGCGACAGATTTTTTTTTTTTCATTCCGAAGTAGATTTTTAGATAGGTCAAATATGAGCTGAAATGTTTCAAGAAAAGATGGTACAGCAGTTGCGCGAATTTGGCGAGGCACTGCCAGATATACGATGTATTTTTTTACTAGGGTTTCGATAAAGGGCCTAGTGCTATTTGGCGCAGCCGGTTCGGCATGAATTGCTTCTCTGTTCTCATTTTGAGAGGTCGAATCGGTGTTAAGCTAATTAACCTTAGTTAAATGATCGATATATATATATATATATATATATATATATATATATATATATTGTGGCCGATTAAAATGCGTTGGGTGACACTTGTGGCAACCTAAAAGACATTGCCGCCATTTTGTGACACTGTAAATAGAACAATAACGCTGTGCCAATTTGTGACACTAAAATCAAATTACTGAGTAACTAAACAAATATCTGGAAGCAGAACTGTATTTTCCAGCTAGGTAAAACATTGATATGCCCGGTAACTTTTATACAGTGGAGAAGGGGGGGGGGGTTCAGAAATAAGAAAATTATAAGCGCCACAGTGTTTTAATGTCAATGTTTTACAAAGAAGATCTTAATTAAAATACAGTTCAACCCAAACGTTGTAGCCAAACAATGAAACTCTACTTACTTCCGAGGCTTCCAGAGTATTTAAGTAATTAAGAATAACCAAAAAAAATTGACTAATAAACAAAATAAAATTCTAAAAGATTCCTAAATGAATCAAAATGACACAAATAGAAAGTTCCTTATAGGTAGATGCACATTTCCAACAGGTCACAGTGTACCTACATTTGAGTCAGTAGTGTAAGACTCACTTATATAAATGATTGTTTAAAAAAAAATATACTTCCAAAATCATTCCATCATAGGGGAGATCTGGACCAAATATCCGCTGTCATCATTCTACGTTGGGTAGAATGAGACAGACAGCAACCCAGTCCGAGATCCACCCCATGAGGTAAAACATTGTAAGGAAACCGCTAAAAAAAATATAACCTCATCTCTCTTTTGTCTCTGCAAAGTTGGTCATTGGGTTGTACAAATAATACAAAGATTTAGTTCATCTTGTTTATTTTAAAGGTGAAACTGGAAAATATTACCAAAAACATGAGATAGGGAAAAGAAATTAATGAAATGAAATGGAACAAGTCAGGGCCAAAATATCAAGACACCCCAATTGTACAGTAAAAAAATTATAAATTAATAATTATGCCGCAAAATTTTGGTTATGACGTCATACCTTATCTTGCGTTCACAGGAAGTGCTAAAATTATATTTAATGAAAAAATTATATGGAAAATTATATGAAAAAAAAATATATATCTAAAGCTTGCTCCTACCTTGGTCCTGGGTTATTGTATGAGTAAATAAAAAAAAATTATTTTATTTTGTAAACCTGGAGTTCTGTTGTCCAGACATCTCCTCACCACTGCACCGGGTCCTGTCCTGTTCTGTCCGCGCCTCCCCTAGTGCCCGCTTAGCACATCACGCTAGGGCAGCACATGGTTGTGGAAAATGTTACTGATTCTTGCCCGAGCATAAAACCCTATGGAAAATGAAATGTTTTATCTTCCTGGAATTCGTCTATTTTGCACGAAGTTCCCCTACACCGAGTAACTTAAATCAAGAACCCCATGTCGACTCAATAAAATAAATTAGATTTAAACAGATGAACTAAAATAATCCTAACGTACCTTTCCCAGGGTTACAGTGCTACACCCGGCTTCACACCAGCGTCAAGCACAACTGTCCCGTCGATGGAATGGACAGGGCTGTAGACAAAGGAGAAAAACAATATATAGTTTTTATCCAAAACATGGTTTAAAAAAAAAAACTCCAAAAATTCCCCACGTCCTTTGTCGAAAAAGTACATTTCACACGAAAAACAATTACAATTTGGGAGGCAAATATTGTCTTGAAGAATTCAAAAAAAAATAATTAAAAACACAAAAAAAAATGAAGTGGCCGGAAACCGTTCGTAGATCTGGTGGGGACAGTACCAACCTAATTTTCCCGGTTAAATTCAAATAAGGATGCAAACCTATTTATAAAAAAAACGCTCTCACCAAAAAATCACTAAATCCGGTTTGCGAGACTGGAGGAAAAAACCCGCGGTTTTCAAACTAACCAATGAGGAAATACATTAATACTTTCGTACCGGTATATAGGGGGCAGCATCGACCAAGGGGATATTGAAAATACGTAAAACGTGCATTGAGGTGTTGTCGGATCTATTTCCACGGTTGAAATTTTTATAACAAGGACGTCGAGACACCCTCCATACATAGACCAAACATTTGCCTACCGGACCCCCGCCAACATAGCAAGTAGGAAGAAAATAACCAGCAGGACTATAAGAAGCTCAGCATTGAAACCATCAACTGTAAAATTAATTACTGGAGATCAGAGCATGCAGCAAACCCAGGAATATTCGAACACTCAACCAATTCCCATATGAGTAAAGCTATACTAAGTGTAGAATTTAGTTGTATTTTAGTTACAGTTTTAGTCAAAAGTTTCCTTTGCTCTTTATATATGTTTTCTCTAAGATTCATATGGTTTGACGCCATTCTTGTAAAACATTTCTACATTAATAAAGTTGTTTCTGAACTTGAACCTAAAAATACACATTGCACTACTGCTTAAACTCGGCACAAGAGTGTTCAGATGTTAAGTTTGCTCACCACTAGCTAGCCCTACAAAGCCCTTCAATCCGACTAACTGAGCTAGTTATTAACTTTATATAACTATGATTATATATAAATTTATATAATATAAAAATACGATTTTGTTTATTCTTTTAGTCCTGGTTTTTATTCCTCGTTTATCTCCCATTTACAAAAGTGCATAACTCGTATTTATTTTATCCTTTCCCTATCAAATTAATAAAGGTATCAAAGTGGGCGGAGCCTCGGTTTTTCCTGGTCGACCTGTGGACCCAAATATGTTTTCGTGCTATCAAAACTAGCTAATCCGTGAAGAATATGAGGTTCGGATTGTCCCAATATCCTCGAAAATAAACATAAGCGAATGAAATGTTCATCTAAATGTTTCCTTCCTGTTACTGAAACCATTTGTGATGCGGCAACGCCGCCATTCCCCAGCAGAACAGCTGTTTATTTTCATGAACGCCAAAGAAACCCACGAAATTCCACAGATAAACAAAACAATCAAAAGTTTTAATGTGATTTTTCCGAAACCTGTGATCCTAAGTTCCAATTACGATGTCCAGATAATGCGATGTGCGTAGTGTCCACAGTAATTCGATGGAATGTCTCCTTTATAAGGTAACTTTTTGGACACTATATAACCTCCAAACCTAGCTCTATAAAATAACCTTAATTTGTGTACAGAAAGACGAGTCGAAGAGCCTTGATTATTTACCTAAATAAACAAATATGTAACGTTGCCTTAAACGTAAAAATGACACGTTACATAATCCCCCCCAACTTCAAGTCGATTAACCTAAAAATGTTAATAGGAGAGGTCCGCTGCCGACTTAAGGTCTTTGGCATGCCAGCTCCCTGGTAGTACTTTACCCGATGGTTCCTGAAGCTCAAATATCCATGGAGAAATTTTATTCCTAATCACATAAGGACCAACGAATTTCGGTGCTAACTTCTTTGAGAAAAACTTCGCAGCATCTGACAACACATAATTCTTCTTCCAAACACGCTGACCCACAACAAAGTTGGGTACCCTTGTACGCAAATTATACTGAACTACGTTTTTCTCTCCCGCCACCTCTAACCTTCTCTTAACATCCGCATAGAGCTTCCGGAAAACTTCGTTCTTACTTTCAGCTGCAGTTTGTACACCATTCTCTTCAGATAACAAAACTGGGTTGGAGTAATCTTTTCCTGACAGACACATATTCCTAAGAAAATTAACAAAGAAAGGAGACATCCTGGTTGTCTCATGGGTTGCAGTACGAATCGCGCAGGCAAGTTTATGTATTTGTTCGTCCCACTTCCTGTGGTTGTCTTTCACATAACAACATAACATGGTTTTTAACGTACGATTCGTCCTTTCTGTTGGATTTGCTCTGGGGTGATAATACGGATTATACTGAATTTTAACCTGATAACTCTCAGCAAAACGCTTAAACTCGTTACTTTTGTACTGAGGGCCATTATCACAAAGTATCAAACGGGGTACTCCGAAGACCATAAATACTTGCTCCTCAAGATGCTTGACAACAGCTTGAGTAGGGGCTGTTCGCATTGGAAAAATTAAGGAAAACTTACTCAAATAGTCCGTAACGACGAGAATCCAGCAATTACCCTTTGTCGAACGAGGTAAAGATCCACATAAATCTGTTGAGATAATTTCCCAAGGACGAGTTGGTTTTGGGTGAGATATCATCTGATCAGATACACCTTGTGTATCACCTTTATGAGCCTCACAGACAAAGCATTTCTTTACAAAAGTTGCCACGTCCTGGCGCATTTTTGGCCAATAATATTTATCTGCCAGTCTGTGGAAGGTTTTATACACACCCATATGTCCTGCGGTAGGAGGATCGTGAGCTTCTCCAATAATTCTACGCCTATGATCTTTGGGGACTACCTCTTTCCAATATTCGTTAGATGGTGAAAGTTGAGGATATTCTTGTTTGACATATTTATACAACTTATTATCAGTGTACCTCCAATTCATAAATTTTAATGGTGCTTCTACGACCCTCTTTACCATCTTTTGGTACCATCGATCTTTAATTGCTGTTGAAACGTCTCTGGGCTGCGAAATTGTATCAATCATGGGTACTGCGCGAGACAACATGTCCGGGACAACTAGATCTTTCCCTTTCCGATGGATTACTTCAAAATCATATTGCTGCAGTTTTACAGACCAACGAGCAAGTCTTCCACTGGGCTCTTTTAAGCTATGAAGCCATTTTAAGCTAAAATGATCTGTTATGACCTTAAATGAGATCCCCTCAATATAAGGCCGGAGCTTCTCTATCGCCCAAACCAATGCCAAACATTCTCGCTCGGTGGTAGTGTAAACACGTTCTTGCTTAGTCAAAGATCGACTCAAATAGCATATGACTTTGTCTCCTTCAGGATAAGGTTGCGTTAAACATGCTCCTATTCCATATTCTGATGCGTCTGTTTGAATGACAAATTCTTTGGTATAATCTGGACATGTAAGAATCGGTGCAGTCACTAAAAGCTCCTTAATCTTAATAAATGCTTTTTCGCAGTCTGGAGTCCAATCGAACTTTTGATTTTTCTTAGTTAGAGCTGTAATTGGAGCTATTATCGCTGAAAAATTCTCTATGAAACGTCTATACCATGATATTGTACCTACAACTCTACGAACTTCTCTGACAGTTCTTGGCCTCTGGAGCTCTAACATGGCTCTAATTTTATTAGGGTCAACTCGGATGCCTCGACGGTCCACTACGAATCCTAAATAAGTCATTTCTGGCCTACACAGTTGGCATTTCTCCCAACTTACCGTTATCTTTGCATTCTGCAATCTTCGTAGGACCTCCTCAAGAATTCTAAGATGTTCAGAAAAGCTCTGTGTGACAATTACGAGGTCATCGAGATATACGTACACGTAGGGGTCTAAATCGTTTCCTATGATGCTATCTATGAGTATCTGCCAAGTTGCAGGTGCATTATGAAGACCAAAATGTAAACGCTTAAATTGGAAGAGACCTCGTCGACAGATGAATGCTGTTAATGGCTTTGATGATTCTTCCATTGGTACTTGCCAGTAAGCACTCTTAATATCTAAAGTTGACAAGTACTTAGCATCTTTCAATTTGTCAAGAGTCTCGGATACGAGTGGTAAAGGATAACTATCACGCGCCGTCACTGAGTTTAATTTGCGGCAGCCCACGCAGAAACGATATTTCTTTGTGTTTTTCTTTTGTACCATTACCACTGGTGAAGCCCATGAACTACTACTCCGTTCTATTACGTCTAGTTTCAGCATTTCGTCGATTTCGTCATCAATAAGATTTTGAATGACCGATCTGTTGTAATCTTATGCTCTACCCTGTCGGTACATCCCAGTGAGTCACCCATAATAGTCTTATATTTAACGACCAATTCCTCTAGTCGTTCTGATTCATAAGGCGTAAGAGTAGTTTGTTGGTCTGATGTTTCTAAAGAACAAATCACATCTTTATTATCGGCAAAGTGCCACTCATTAGTACTTAAGTTCGGTACTATACCCATCGAAATCCAAAAATCTAATCCCAAAATCAAAGTGTGCGGCAACTCAGGAACGACGACGACCTCTATTAACCTAAATTTATCCTGAACTCGCATAGGAAGCTGCACTGTTCGAATACTACTCGTGCTTTGACCATTTGCCACAATACAACTCGTCTTCTTCGTCGTATCAAGTGAAAAACCAAACCTCTCGATGATTGACCAACCATGATTCCCTAAAAAGGTACGTGAAGCCCCGGAATCCAACAAACCTAATAACTTATTTCCGAGCACATCCACTTCTAAATTAGGTCTCTCATCTTTACGAGCATGACTTATCACATAGCCTATCGGTCGATGCTTGTTCAGGCTGACTCGAAGGTCGACCACCTACGAGCGCCTGGGTCCGTTTCACTGACGATTACAATTACGACATTCTCTGACTGTTACCCCTGCTTGTCCACACGAATAACATTGCTTACCTCTAGGAAATGCGCACCCGATCGCCATGTGCCCTGTTTGGTTGCATCTATAACATACCACGTCCCTATTCGCCCTACCAGATCCAACACCCTGTGGTGGTTGTACATCCCTGTCACTTACGCTAGACTGACCACTAGGTGGTTGTTGTCTCTCTCTATCAGCAGAGCGAAATTGCTATTCTACGACACAAATCTTTTAGATGTGATAGGCTATTGACCTCAGTAGCAATCAACCCATTCTTATAGATGTCTGCTATATTTCTGAAGACGATAGCTAATTTTGCCTCTTCAGAAACAGGACAGCCAAGTCTTTGGAAGTATGTGTTCATGACAGCAATATAGGTCCCTATAGACTCTCCGGGCCTTGTTTACGTTTTTGGATTTCCTTCAACAGCTTCTCGCCATATGAAGAAGGAAGATATTCTGCCATGAACCTCTGTTCCAGCTGTTCCCATGTATGGACTTCTCTTCGAACATCTTTATAAAAAGTATAGGCTGACTTTTCAAAAAGATCAATGCCTGAGTTCAGTAGAACCTTTTTACTAACTCCTCTCGCCTGACTTAACTCGTCCACTCTCTCAAAAAATGCGGTGACGGAGATTGTACCCCTCTCGCCTGTAAACTTTAAGTTCCACTTATGCGGAGGTACAGGTGCAACATGATATGAAGTACCAGGATCACTTGACATTGGTATTGGCGACGAACATGAAAATGGTCGTGACTGAGCAATTGGTGCAATGCTACTTTACAGGGCAGCTAGACTCAAAGGAACGGTAGACGGTTGTTGATAATGAAAAGCTGATGCACCGTCATTCTGGATCAGCATTGGGGTTGGTGCCTGTATTGGTGCTTGAGTTGGGTTCGTTAGCATTTGCATTTGCACTGGAGCAATGACCAACGGTTGGTTCGTAGGCTGTTGAGCTGTTCTTTGTGTGCTCGAGTGCTGTGGTTGCGGGAAATGAGACTGGTTAGGTGTGTTGCCAGCATTTGACGAGTGGTCTGAGCTTCGACTCGTTGATTGGGTTTCAGATGCTTCATCATCATCTGAGGCAACGCCAACTCTTAGCAAATCTGTTGCTTGGCTCTGCAAACTCCCAATCAAACTCAAGGTTTCCGCAACCAGTATGCCTTTGGTTTGACTTTCTTCAAAGTTAGACGGATTCATGTTATTTATCCTGGCTAACACATGTTCCAACCTTACAGCGATTTTTCTAAACTCTCCCCCTTTACTCGTACCAGAGAACTTCTCTACCAGCGGTACCAGACTATCTAGCTTCTTCATGCAGCTAAAAGCATCTTGGCCAAATTTAAAGGGATACGGAGGGTATCTCATACTTGCATCAGTCTTTTCTCTTTGTTTGATCAGTATAAGCTGTTGTTTCATCTCTTCCACCGATCCAATAGCTATGCCTCTCCATTTTAACTCATAGATTAATTCGTCCTTGACTAAGTACCTTATGTCAGACAACCGACTTACAGAAACAGCCATCGTGCCTTTTATATATATTAAAACTTTAAACTTTAAAACTCTTAATTATACCTCCCAATTAAAAAACTAAACCACGTAATAACAAACACAAATTTCACTTTAAATTCACTAGTTAAAATCACTATAAATTTTCTCACAAATGTAGGAAATATAAAACTTAAATACGGGCAGACGCGAACAAAATCGAAGAACACCGGAGCAGTAAGAAAATAAAATTTATTTGCATTTAAAAATGTAATCATAGTTTATATTAATTATTTGCACAACCAACCATGACGTCCAACCTTGCAGAGAAAAATCCTAAATTAGAATTAACAAGTAGCCATAACAAAAGTTAAAAAAAAATAAAAGAGAGACAAGAGCTTTGGCAGTGTTTAGGTCTTATGTTCCACTCCTGCGTGAATAAAACCAAAAAAAAATAATTGCGCTTATCCTAGCTGAACTTGATTAAAATAAAGTTAAGTGATGTTTGTTTCCCTCAGCAACCGAATAGGTAAATTTATCCCTAAATGGAACGTACAACAGACTACCTATAACAAAAATCCCAAAGCTGTTGTACACAGTTAACGCTAGGGTATACTCCTGCTATTGCAGAACATCTCCACTAATAAACTCCTCAAGAAAAACCCAAATCGCCGTATACAATGATTTTTCTCGAAAGAATAAATCAAAACCCACTTTAACCTGCTTACCTATTCTGAGTTTACACGAAACATGCATTGCTTAAGGCCACATCATCCCTTAATATATAAGTGAACGCAATAAACATCGGAACAGATGTTCGTGTTATAGAAATCGTAAAATATGCTCAATTTAAAAAAAATCCGTTCGCTGAAATTGCGTCGAATTAGACTAGTAAGGATGTTGTGTGTAATTAAAAAACTTAAAATAAAATTTAAAAAAAATTACCGATGGTAATTAAAAATTTACACAAATAACGTTTTGGTAGGACTGCAACTCTCTAATAATCGTTAAAATGAAATTCCCAAAATTTTAACTAAATTGATGCAAACCATGGTCAAGAAGACCCTAGGATCGTACCGAAAGGTGTCCAAAAAAAAATTTTTTTTAAATTTTTTTGGTGTCGACCACAGTAGCCCAATAATCAAAAAAAATTAATTAGTGGCTCACTAAAATTTTCAAAATATTACTCTACCCTGGTTTGGAGTAGGGAGAAAAAATTAAAACAAATGATGATATGTTGTTAAAACGCGAGGGTTCGAAATGAAATTATATTTTAATTCAGAAAAAAAAATATTTAAATAAACTGGTAAAAGAATTGTAGGGCAAGCTACTACCATGCACCAAAAAAATTTTGCAACAAGAAAATCAAGTTTTTCTTTCCCTAAAAAAAATATTAAAAAAAAAATATTTTCAAAAAGAAATTAAAAGTTTAAGTGGGGTTGCAGCTCCTATTAACGATTTTAAAAGAATTAAAATAAGATTAGCACTAGAAAAATCTTAATAGAGTTATGTCATGCAACAGTTTTTGTTTTTTTCCTTTAAAAAAACAGTTGTAGATTTCCTTTCCTCTCCCAAAACTGTGTGAATGTGAAAAGTGAATGAGCTAGAAAAATTAATTTATTATCCGGAAGAAAAAATTGTTGGAAATTAAATTTACTTAAAAATCATAAGGTATAAAAAATCGTAATTGCAAAAAAACCAATCAGTTTAGGAAAAGAAAAAAAATATTTATGTTCGAAAAAAACAAACGATGTTAGTATATTTGTTTAAAATTATTACTTAAGGAAATAAGCAACGTTAGTACTTATTTGCTGTACCACTATAATGTGAAGAACCTAAGTTTCAAACTTTGCACTCAACCCCGTAAAGAATTATCTTGTGTGCACCTTCAATAAAAAAACAAATATGAAAAAAATTTCAAGGTTCACCTATAAGAACGTTGTAAAACTAAATCTGCCTACTCAAGTGTCTTTACACACAACATCTAATCAAAAAAAATTTTTACTGCTTAATGCATTCCCAGATCCTTATTCCTGGTGTTCACGAGATATAAAATTAAGTTGGGCCCTTTCCACAACTATTAGTCAAAGCAAAAATTACCAAATGTCCAAGGGCTAATGAGACCCTATCACCTACAAATGATATTTTGAAATGAAACAGTTGGGAATAATCCTGCGTAAAAACAACAAAAATCAAGAAGCCAAAACTATTACATTAATTTTAAAAGAGCATAATAACCTCCCGGCCCCAAATAAACTTGTTATATCAACAAACCTCGGCCTAAAACCATATTAGACATTTCCCCTATTTCCTAAGTATAATGTCAATAAACCCAAAAACTTGTGATTTCCATTCCAATCCCATCTGGACCCTATATATCTTTTTAACGGTCAAACGCCCACAGGCGAAACAATATATTATTTCAAAGAAAGGGTGAAAAGATCTCGAAGTACCCTGTGAAAATAGGACACTATTATGGAAAATTGTTCAGATCAGTGTTCTTACTAATTTTTAACCTAAATATATCTAGCTCCCTCATGTGCATGTTACTATTTTAATTCCTATCATAATTAAATAGAACACAAAATTTGTCTTTCTCCGCGAATCTGCAAGGTCCTGGAAGATGTGAGACTCAGCCTGTAGGCCAAATTTGGATGTATTGTAATTTAGTGAAAACCGAAGTTGCGAAATCCTAAAAAGACTAGTAGGAAGCCCTCGTTCAACGGTTTCTACACTCCGAACCAAACATTTCTTCCATTTCCACCCAGCTCGCGGGAGAAAAAACCCTAATTATTGCAATATGAAAGGTAGGTAGTTCTTTTATACCTTTTTAAATTTATTCTTAGGTTGAAATCTTTTTTAAAAATCAATGATCTTAAATTTATTGTTCAACCTGAACACTTTCCCATTTATTCCACAACAGTGTATTGTAATTTAAAAATTTGCTTCATTATTTGGGGTCACCAGTATGAAATTATTTTAAAATTAAAAAAAAATTAAATAAAAAAATTATTTCCCAATTGTCCACAACTTCCAAATCTACATCCCTAAATAGGTACTTTCTTAGTCTAACACCATCCATCGTTATCCAACGCTTTAATTTCAGAAGCAACAAAACGAAGATTGAGTGAAAAAACCAAGCAAGTAAGTTGAGTTACAATGGGCGCAGATGACAGGCCCCTTTAGGTACACGCCACTGTCCTGAAATGGAAACTATCAAAAAAAACTGAAGACTAGCATATCTGCCGTCAAACAAAATTTGGCATGAAATAAAAATAATTCCATATCATACCAGTATCCTCAAAAACAAAACGTTTTTTATTATAAGACCCAAACACCTAACCAATAAATCTTGTTATTTAAAATTATGATTTGGAAGTAAAAGATTTATTTATTCCTGCCTGATCAACTAAGACAAAAAAAAGTTCCCCTTTTGTAACTAAAGAAGTTTCCGTTTGGTCCCCTAAAAAAAATATAACCTGTCTGGTCACCCTTTAAAACTACGACCACTATACAAACCGTTTTGACTAAAACAAGAATTCGAGAAGTTATGTTTACAGAAAGAAAATAATCTTTTTAAGAAAGATTAAATTATTTAAAAAAAGTAAAATTTTGAAATATTTTTACTAATTACCACCGCCTAGCATTTATATCTAGTTGAAAGTCTCCCTTAAATTCACTGACCAATTTTACGGCCTCAAAATGACATTACTTAAAAAAATTACTGAACTTTACAAATGAACTAAAAAAAATCAAAAACTTATATCTATATCTGTCTCAGTTAAACATTTCTTTTGTGGTATTATATCTAGTTGGGCTTCAAATTCATTTTCTCTGTATTCAATCCGGAGCAGGCAAAACTTCTCAAGGCTCAAACAAAAATGTTTGCTCTCCATTGGCCATGACCAAGCTATGACCTGAACGCAGAAAAGAAATACAGAAAAAAAAATAATTGTGAACCAGAAAAACTTTAATTGATAGAAATACCCGTAGGTCATTTTTAAAAAAAATGCTTTCCAAAGCCCAACGCTGTATTTTCTGCCAAAAAAAATTTGACCAGTCACGAAAACACAACCAGACAACTAAACTGGCAACAAAGACCTAAAACAACTGCTCCAAAAAAAAATACCAAAAAAAAAATGTTAACTGGACTTTTGGCATTGATGTTCAGCCAATGTGTTACTCTAGGGATTTTAGCCTTGTGTTTCCTAACGTCCCGAGCTGACACTAAATAGTAGTAGTACCCTCCTCTGACCCGATGTAACTGAGTGACGTAAGATCTTAATTGTCATCAACAGTTACCACCAAAAAAACAAGAAAAGAAAATGACAAAGCAAAATAAACTCATTTTCCTTTTCTTTCATTACTAATTAATACTTTCAACTAAACAAAGCTACCAGCTGTTAAGCTATATTTACTTTAAAACAACCCAGCCAAGAAAAATTTGTGTGAAACCCTGTAAAAATATTCTAATTTCCAAGTGGTGATATCTCACAAAAAATTAAAATCACCAAAAAAAATAACTTGTTGACCTAAATAAACTGACTGCACTAAAAAAATAATCGGTGAAACAATTTCTATCTTATCACAAGCAGGAAATAATAACAAATAAATAAATGAACCTGCAAAAAAAATTGTTAGAAAAACACACTACCTATGTCATATATTTAAAACATAAAAAGACCATGTCTGGAGGTCCATCCACCTATAAATCAGCAAAAATTGAAGTAAATTTACATTACTGTGTTTATTTTTCTTTAAAAAAATTAAAACGTGTTTTTCCTACAAAAACTTTAAAGAATTAAGAACATGATTTGGATGCTGTTGAATAAAAACTCCCATGCTTTTTATCCACTTATTCTTCCTTAATAAATAAAAATGAATATTTTATTTTCCAAGAAAAAACTTGTGAAGATAAGCTAACAAAAAAGCTATGAGAATTACTAAAACAACAAAACGAATTGAAATTCAACGCTCAAATATTACCAAAAAATATTTAAAAAGTGTTATTTCCAAAAACCAATGATCTTATTTTTTATTAAAAAAAATGATTGGGTGTCAAAGCCACCGACAGCCACTGAAAGCCTTTAACCTGGCTTTGGCTGTACCACAAAAAAAAATTTAAAAAATTTTTGAAAAAAAATTCAAAAAGTTTTTCCTTTTTTTCCAACTTCAAAAAACGAAAAAAAATTACATCAGATGTTAAAAAACTAGCCAAAAACTCACGTTGGGCGCCAATTGTGGCCGATTAAAATGCGTTGGGTGATATTTGTGGCAACCTAAAAGACATTGCCGCCATTTCGTGACTCTGTAAATAGAACAATAACGCTGTGCCAATTTGTGACACTAAAATCAAATTACTGAGTAACTAAACAAATATCTGGAAGCAGAACTGTATTTTCCAGCTAGGTAAAACATTGATATGCCCGGTAACTTTTATACAGTGGAGAAGGGGGGGGTTCAGAAATAAGAAAATTTTAAGCGCCACAGTGTTTTAATATCAATGTTTTACAAAGAAGATCTTAATTAAAATACAGTTCAACCCAAACGTTGTAGCCAAACAATGACACTCTACTTACTTCCGAGGCTTCCAGAGTATTTGTGTAATTAAGAATAACCAAAAAAAATTGACTAATAAACAAAATAAAATTCTAAAAGATTCCTAAATGAATCAAAATGACACAAATAGAAAGTTCTTTATAGGTAGATGCACATTTCCAACAGGTCACAGTGTACCTACATTTGAGTCAGTAGTGTAAGACTCACTTATATAAATGATTGTTAAAAAAAAATATACTTCCAAAATCATTCCATCATAGGGGAGATCTGGACCAAATATCCGCTGTCATCATTCTACGTTGGGTAGAATGAGACAGACAGCAACCCAGTCCGAGATCCACCCCATGAGGTAAAACAATGTAAGGAAACCGCTAAAAAAATATAACCTCATCTCTCTTTTGTCTCTGCAAAGTTGGTCATTGGGTTGTACAAATAATACAAAGATTTAGTTCATCTTGTTTATTTTAAAGGTGAAACTGGAAAATATTACCAAAAACATGAGATAGGGAAAAAAATGAATGAAATGAAACACACCAATTGTACAGTAAAAAAATTATAAATTAATAATTATGCCGCAAAATTTTGGTTATGACGTATACCTTATCTTGCGTTCACAGGAAGTGCTAAAATTATATTTAATGAAAAAATTATATGGAAAATTATATGAAAAAAATATATATATCTAAAGCTTGCTCCTACCTTGGTCCTGGGTTATTGTATGAGTAAATAAAAAAAAATTATTTTATTTTGTAAACCTGGAGTTCTGTTGTCCAGACATCTCCTCACCACTGCACCGGGTCCTGTCCTGTTCTGTCCGCGCCTCCCCTAGTGCCCGCTTAGCACAACACGCTAGGGCAGCACATGGTTGTGGAAAATGTTACTGATTCTTGCCCGAGCATAAAACCCTGTGGAAAATGAAATGTTTCAGTTTCCTGGAATTCGTCTATTTTGCACGAAGTTCCCCTACACCGAGTAACTTAAATCAAGAACCCCATGTCGACTCAATAAAATGAATTAGATTTAAACAGATGAACTAAAATAATCCTAACGTACCTTTCCCAGGGTTACAGTGCTACACCCGGCTTCACACCAGTGTCCAGCACAAATGTCCCGTCGATGGAATGGACAGGGCTGTAGACAAAGGAGAAAAACAATATATAGTTTTTATCCAAAACGTGGTTTAAAAAAAAAATAAAAAAACTCCAAAAATTCCCCACGTCCTTTGTCGAAAAAGTACATTTCACACGAAAAACAATTACAATTTGAGAGGCAAATATTGTCTTGAAGAATTCAAAAAAAAATAATTAAAAAAAATCGAACTTACCGCTCTTATTTCCCGAAGAAATGGCGTAGGCTGCCTTAAATCCCTCTCAAAGGGTGTGAGCGTCACCTAAGATTCGCCTAAACAACGACGGCTCACAATTATACCGTCTTTGTTATAATCTGCATCTACTGCAGTGCCATTAAGTGCCAATAACCGCAAAAACAATGGCGACACCAATAGACGGCCACCAGCCCAGCCAAAATTCTTTAGGAAAGAGACAAGGCACTTTGTCAAGAACACAAAAAAAAAATGAAGTGGCCGGAAACCGTTCGTAGATCTGGTGGGGACAGTACCAACCTAATTTTCCCGGTTAAATTCAAATAAGGATGCATACCTATTTATAAAAAAAACGCTCTCACCAAAAAATCACTAAATCCGGTTTGCGAGACTGGAGGAAAAAACCCGCGGTTTTCAAACTAACCAATGAGGAAATACATTAATACTTTCGTACCGGTATATAGGGGGCAGCATCGACCAAGGGGATATTGAAAATACGTAAAACGCGCATTGAGGTGTTGTCGGATCTATTTCCACGGTTGAAATTTTTATAACAAGGACGTCGAGACACCCTCCATACATAGCCTACCGGACCCCCGCCAACATAGCAAGTAGGAGGAAAATAACCAGCAGGACTATAAGAAGCTCAGCATTGAAACTATCAACTGTAAAATCAATTACTGGAGATCAGAGCATGTAGCAAACCCAGGAATATTCGAACATTCAACCAATTCCCATATGGGTAAAGCTATACTAAGTGTAGAATTTAGTTGCATTTTAGTTACAGTTTTAGTCAAAAGTTTCCTTTGCTCTTTATATATGTTTTCTCTAAGATCCATATGGTTTGACGCCATTCTTGTAAAACATTTCTACATTAATAAAGTTGTTTCTGAACTTGAACCTAAAAATACACATTGAACTACTGCTTAAACTCGGCACAAGAGTGTTCAGATGTTAAGTTTGCTCACCACTAGCTAGCCCTACAAAGCCCTTCAAACCGACTAACTGAGCTAGTTATTAACTTTATATAACTATGATGATATGATGATGATTATATATAAATTTATATAATATAAAAATACGATTTTGTTTATTCTTTTAGTTCTGGTTTTTATTCCTCGTTTATCTCCCATTTACAAAAGTGCATAACTCGTATTTATTTTATCCTTTCCCTATCAAATTAATAGATATCAAAGTGGGCGGAGCCTCGGTTGTTCCTGGTCGACCTGTGGACCCAAATATGTTTTCGTGCTATCAAAACTAGCTAATCCGTGAAGGATATGAGGTTCGGATTGTCCCAATATCCTCGAAAATAAACATAAGCGAATGAAATGTTCATCTAAATGTTTCCTTCCTGTTACTGAAACCATTTGTGATGCGGCAACGCCGCCATTCCCCAGCAGAACAGCTGTTTATTTTTATGAACGTCAAAGAAACCCACGAAATTCCACAGATAAACAAAACAATCAAAAGTTTTAATGTGATTTTTCCGAAACCTGTGATCCTAAGTTCCAATTACGATGTCCAGATAATCCGATGTGCGTAGTGTCCACAGTAATTCGATGGAATGTCTCCTTTATAAGGTAACTTTTTGGACACTATATAACCTCCAAACCTAGCTCTATAAAATACCCTTAATTTGTGTACAGAAAGACGAGTCGAAGAGCCTTGATTATTTACCTAAATAAACAAATATGTAACGTTGCCTTAAACGTAAAAATGACACGTTACAATATATATATATATATATATATTGTATATATATATATATATATATATATATATATATATTATATATATTATAATACAGCGTGTCCCGGAAAAAGTAACTACATGGGGATTTCGGAAACGGTAAGAGATAAAATTTTGATTAAATAAGAAAAAAGTTCCGCTATTCCGAGCCCAATCAGATGCTCTATCGAAATTAAAAATAAAATCAATATCAAATATCGAGCAAAAACTAAAAAACTAAAAGTTGTGTTTTTCAAAACATTAAAATAACTCCGCCACCTTGTAATCAAATTTTATAAAATTTTGCAGTTTTGTATAAGCAAGTACGGTCAATCGAATGACGTTACCAACTTATTTATTTCTTATACGTCATTTAATAGAACCTTAAAAGAGCTTTTTGCAAATCTTCTTGACTTTTTGTTCTAACTTGTGTATTTTCCAAAGAGCAAACTATTAAACATATTAAACCTAAAAATTCATTTTTTTTTTAAATTTAGATGGAACATTAATGTTTTTACTTGTCAATTAATATTTATTTAATAAGTTACTGAAATCCGCACAGTTTGCTTATGTGACCTTAACTCATTGTATCTTACTTACAAACACCTCTGTATCTTTATAATATAATTTGGCGTTTGTTTACTCTCGTTGTTTTGAATTAATAAAAAATTAAGTCAATAAACATAAATTGTCAAAAATTTATTTTATTTATTAATTTTTTTATTTAATAGAGAAAACTGTAACAATATCGAGTTACAAGGTCAGTTATTACCTAAACTTAAAAAGTTAAGAAATTATAACAGGTGTGATATAAAAATAATATTAAATAAGGCCACGTGTCACCACATAAAACATAGACAAAATGTTATTTTTAAATATCTTGAAAACTAAATGTCGACATGCGGATTTCAAAACTTTTTTAAATGAATATCTCTTAACAACCTCACGTAAAAATATTCATGGGATTGTATCTAAATTTTTTAAGAAATGCAAGTTCTTAGGTTTGGTACTTTTTTAAAATTACATCTTTTGAAAAAATACTAATATGTAAAAAGTCAGGAAGATTTCCATTTTCTAGGCTTTGCTTAATAAGTTGAATAAATAATAAGAAGCGAATTAGTTACTACGTAGTAATTTTTTGCTTAAGGTCATTTAACACAGTTGGTGACTCAAATTTGGCGGAGTTTCCAATTTATGAATCGATATGTATCAAATTTGAAACTTGCCGGTGTATCAAGTCGCTGATTATGATTTTCGACTCAAAATTATAAAAAATTCAAAATGGCGTCAAGCTCCAAATTTGATACATACCGATTCATAAAAGGAAAAGTCCGCCATTTTGATTTTTTATAAGTTTAAGTCAAAAATCATAATCAGCGACTTGAAAAACCGCCAATATCCAATTTTGTTTCATAAATGGAAAAGTCCGCCATTTTGGATGCGCCATTTTGATTTTTTTATAAGTTTAAGTCAAAAATCCTAATCAGCGACTTGAGCATCACCAAATTCCAAATCCAACGAACTTCTGGAACGATGCCAACTTTAACTGTACCCAAAGATGTCAAGGTTTCTTCAGTTAGTGTTAACCAGAAACACAGCGAGGGGAGAGGTATTTTATAAGGTTAAGGTTTAAAATAATTTTTACGCTAAATATATTTCAATTATTTGATAATGGTGAAACTAATCTTAGCTTTTAAGGGGGGGAGTTCGGTTCGGTTCGAAAGGGGGGACAGTACAAGACTCAGGTTTTTGTTAGAACAAATAGTAATTATAGGTAATAATATTTAAAATCCTCGGGTTTCTTGTTTTGATACCTTTAAATCTGTAAATTTTTACTCTTCAAATACCTGCGTCGGACGAGAAAAGGGAAAGTACCTATTATTAAAGTCGACAGAAAAGCCTCCGAGAAAACATTTAAAATCATCGGCAGGGGTGTTTTTTGACAGAATTATACTTATATAAAACTTAATGATACATTTTTTGCACCTCAGCGACTAATAACGTAATTTTGTCCCTCTTTTCAGGGATCAGAAACGCATTTTTGTCCCTTATTTCAGGGAATAAAAATTTTAGGTCTCGAAAGTAAAGTAAAATTAGTATAATAGGTTTATATCAAGGGATAAAAGTGCCACTTTTTCCCCGGAGGCAAAAAGGTTGTGACCCGACTAGATAGATGGCTACAATTCGCCGCGTGATAAAATTTAAAACAAAAAACATTTATCACGGAGCTTCTACGCCATTTTTCGTAATTTTTTATTTTCTTCCGAGGTTTGTCTATTTTTTAGGAGTTTCTAGGTTTTCACGTTTTTCTTAGAAATTTAACTTTTTCTTTGTTTATATACATATTATCCCGATTATTACTTTTCATCCCTAATATGCCACATTTGATCCTCTTTTTTACTTTTTATCCCTTATCCATCGCTTTTCATCCCGGCGATAAAAAATGACCCGACCACAAAACGTAAACTTCTCATACCTAAAGTGCGAAAAATAAAAGTTAGGCCACTATAGTTTTGGTAGTGTTTTGTAGTCTCGTTTCTCCAACGGGCAATTAAGAACCTGCAGAGTGATAAATCAATCAAGATTCTACCTGCCGACAAAGGAAACATGACAGAAAGATCGAAAAAATTCTAGAGAAAGGAGACTACAAAACACTACTAAATCTACAGGACATTTATGAAGTATGCTGAAAATATCGCGGACGCCGTTAGATTCCGCCTGACTCCACACCACAGTAACGCACCACATTTCTATGGACTACCAAAGATCCGGAAGAAGGATATACCCCTGCGACCTATTATCAGCTCCAGGGACTCACCGACCAGCACTTTGTCGAGGTTTTTGTTGGATATAATTTAACCGTTACAGGGTAAGTCCGATTATTTTGTCAAAAACCCGGAACATTTTGTCGAGTTTTAAAAAGAATCCAATTAAATTTGTAAGTTTTGATGTAGCAAGTCTTGACAAGTCAATCAGTATCATTAAAAACAAATTACAAACTGATTATACACTTCACGAGAGAACAATGCTATCGGCGAAGGGGGTGATGGATCTCTGTCTCCGTAACTCTTACTTCCAAGTAAAAGTTTTACGCGCAAAATGTCTCTATCACCAGTGGTAGCAAACATCCACATGGGGTGGCTCGAGGACCAGGCGATCAACACAGCAAGAGTCAAGCCAAAACTATGGCTACGATACATGGATGACCTGTTATTATATGGCCGGAAAATGATGACGAACTGCAGAATTTTTTACACCATCTGAACGGTATTCGACCAACAATCAAATGCACAACGGACATTGAAAATATTATTATTATTATTATTATTATATTTCGCTTAGTGCAGAGGAAATCCTATTATAGCACTATAGAATACAAGAGATTACATGAACGTCATATTCAAAGAAAATAAAACTTGCTTTACAAATAAATATTTAAACTAAAAATAAAATAATATTCTTAAAAAAAAATAAATCTTTAAATAGGTTCTACTGATAAGTAGGTCTCACTTTAAATATATAAACACACTTTTTTGTTTGTTATCGGTGCGCCAGGTATTTATCGAGTCTTTTTTTGAATTGACCAACATTTGGCGCAGTCACAACTTCAGTGAGCAAGGCATTCCATTCGTCAAACTATCTGTTCGTAAGATAATGTAGGCGATGACTTGTTCGAAATTGTTCTTGTTTTATTTTGAATGGATGCCCTCTAAGCCTTTGATCTTCATTTATTGTAATTAGCGGAGTGGTTGAAGGAAACTGGTTGTGAGTGAGTCGGTAAAGCTGAATAAGGTTGCAGCTTTAAAATCGCAAGGCGCTCTTCGTAAGGAAGGTGACGTATTTGTGGTGACCATCTCGTCGCTTTACGCTGGACTTTTTCCAGTAGATTTTGGCCTCCGATAAGCCACGGACTCCAGACAGGGGCGGCAAACTCAAGTATTGGACGTATGTAGGAGGTGTAAATTTTGGCGGCAAGTTCTGGTTTCGGCTTAGGAAAAGCTTTTTGGGCGATGTAGAGTGCACTATTTGCCTTTTTAATAATATTTGAGATGTGGTGTGACCAGGACAAATCGCATGTTATCGTTACACCAAGATCTGTCTGTATCGTAACATTTTGGATTGGTACAGTGTTTATACTGTATTAAATATTAGGATTATTACGACCAACGTGAAGTACTGAACAAAATGAAAATACACCAGGAGTGTATTTTGTCAAGATCATTTTGGATGTGTCGGCCTCCGGTTCTAGGGCTTTCATATAGCTTCTTGTCATCGGCGTAAGCGCTGGCTTGAGACTCTAGTGACGCAAGCAGGTCTATTGTATAAACTATGAACAAGATTGGGCCTAAAACCGATCCCTGGGGGACCCCAGAGGGGGCCAAGAAGGGCGAGTCGGACACCCTAACCCAAAAGGTCCTATTGTTCAAGAATGATTGAATCCAAGCAAGAAGTTTACCGCGAACACCGACCCTCTCCAACTTCATAAGGAGTCTTTTATGGGGCACTTAATCAAACGCTTTGCTAAAGTCTAGGTACACAATGTCTAATGGTTCGCCGGCGTCCAGAGTTAAGGTCCAATTGTTAAGCAAAGTTATCAAGTTCGAGAGAACTGATTGACCCGGCAGAAAACCATGCTGAGTCGGTGGTATGACATTGCACTGGTAGAAAAATGGCAGCATCGCAATTACAATTATTCTTTCTAGCACTTTACAAATTGTACACACCAGGCTGATTGGTCGGTAATTGGAACAGTCTAATTTATCGCATTTTTTAAAGATTGGCGTAATGTTTGCTGAGAGCCACTCGTCCGGAAGTATTCCTGAGTCAAGGGAAGACTTGAGTATCTTTTGTACTGGCCCGCTTAATTCTGAAGCACATTCTTTCAAAATTCTTGAACTTAAGCCGTCAGGTCCAGGGGCGGAATGACTTTTTAGACTCGAGAGTATACTTTGGACCTCACGCTTACCACAAGGCTGCAAATTCGTTAGCAGTTTGGGTATTGTCTTGTGAGATATGGCCAGCATTGCTTCGACATGTTGGAGTTGACACTTTGGACAAGAGGTGTTGCCTGATATATGAATAATAGGCCTTAGGCTTTTCTAATAATTTGGTTTCGTAGTTTATACGAGCTTGACTAATATCAATTGAGAGTTGGTTGGAGTAGCTTCTGTGAGCTTGATAGTCACGCTGGCTTGACGATTGCTTATATTTTCTCCACAAGCTTTGTTTGTGATGGATTTTACGCTGTAGGTCTCTAGACAACCATGGTTTTAATCGATTTGATTTAATGGCAGTGGATAGGGAATTGCGCTTTATATATGTGTCAAGCGTTGTTTTAAAATCTAGCCACATTTGATTAATGTCAGTTTCATTATAAATGTGTGACCAGTCGTGGTTGCTGAGTGCTATTTTTAATTTGGTATAGTCTACTTTGGTAAATGTGTTCGTTATATCTATGTTCTTGCAATCCTGGTAATGAATAACTTCAGATTTGCCAATTGGAGAGTTTATAATTATATCAGTAAGTAGGTTAGGATCTGGTGTAATGACTAGGTCAAGCGTAGATGGATTTTGATTTTGCCGAAAGCGTGTAAATTTTTCTACCAGCTGGATCAGGTTGTGTTCAAAGAGTGATTCGAGAAATGCATGCTCGGTTGAATTTATTGGGAATTGGCTACCATTTAAAGGCCATTTTATTTTTGGAAAGTTAAAATCACCAATTATAATTAGGTTTTTAACGGTGCTAGCTAGGTTTGATATAAGGTCAAGTAAAAACTTATTTGAGTTTGCGTCGCTATCGCCTGGTCTGTATACGCATAAGATTGGGAACATGAAAAGTTTGCTAGAAAACTCGACACATAAAGTATCGATGGCACCCGTACTATTAGTATTTACTTGCTTGATTTTAAATCCGGCAGTTACAGTTTTTAATACATACATGCAAACTCCACCGCCAACTCTGTCTGGTCGATCGGAACGGTACAATTGATAATCGCGCAGGTTGACAGCATTGTCCGGGATTGAATTGTTTAACCAGGACTCTGCAATAAGTACTATAGAGGGTATGAATGTATTTACGTGAGCGGCAAATTCGTTAAACTTAGCAGGCAGTGATCCTAGGTTTGTGTACATCATGGATATTGCGGTAATACTTAGTTTTTTGACTGATTATTGGCATCGATAATAGTGGGTATTCCTTTTACGTATTTGATGGTAAGGGTGGATTCACCGGCGCCAACTCTGTTCTCAAGTTCTTTTCTAGTATCTTCCAGAAATTTTCTTTGAGCTGGGGTTTGGTCGTCAAATATTTTACATTCTTTGTAGATGGTAGTATTTTTATTTTTTAGAACTGTTTTCACCATATTAGAGTTTTGTAATGCAACCCTGAGGAGTCTTTTTTTATTTCCCTCACTAGACTGAGCCCCCAGTCTTGACACCGAAAAATTGTCGATTGAGGCATTTGCTGTTAGTTTGACTATGTCTATAACCCTTTTTATATCATCGTCAGCAGTGGTTTCTGGAAGTTTAGAGATCATTAAGTTGGTGGCGCGCTGCAAGCGGTCAGTAATTTCTGTCATCATAACTTCTTTGTCGTGAGAGACGTTTGGGCTTAGAGCTTGGTTTTCCAGTGCTGTTATGCGCTGATCAAAGCATGAGGCCAGCGAATCAACTTTTGTCTAAAGGTTTGCGAACTGCTTTTCGCGGGCATCCAGCTTTTTAATCAGTTCATCTAGTCTAGTTTCACGTTCGTTGCATTTGTTGCAATAAAGTTTCATATTTTTTAGTTTTCCCCTGGTGACAGTACTTACAAGTTCTTTTGGTAAACCAACGCATGCCAGATGAAAAGAGGAGTCACAGCTGTTACATTCGCCAGACGGTGTTTTCGAAGTGATTGGGTTGTCACATTCTTTGCAAGATGACATCTTTTTGATCCGGCCTCGTACGTCTTTCAAGTAAATCTGTGATTAAGCTGACGGACACGTTTCTCAAGAGTTGAGCGTTTGTATATTGGAGGTTATAAACTTGCAAACTCTGTTATATCCAAGATACAGCGACTTCGACACAATTAGTTAGGTAACTGAAATCTTGGGTATACACTTACCACTTCACCACGATTAAACTTTTTTTAAATGTTGTTAGTACTACTTAAACTGGCTTTGTTTAGAGAGCGAAAAGCAGCATGTGTTTTGTGATTTGACGTTCACACGGTTCTCTATATCGCAGTAGCTCTAAAAAACTGGAAACGTAAAGTACACGGCATGGGAATACAACTTAACAACCGATTTACCATATACACACTACAGTTTGCTGACGCCCAAGTAATTGTAGCAAATGATAAAGAAGACATGGAGTATATGATGAGAAAGTTAACGGAAGAATACCAAAAGTGGGGGTTAACAGTGAACGTGGACAAGACCCAGTACTTATGTATTGGAAACGAATCAAGTGAGTTAGAGCTAGACAATGGACAAACAATATCTCCATGCAATGAATATGTATACTTGGGTGTCACATTTGATAAGACAGGAACAGACTGTAAGGAACTGGAAAAAAGAAGAGGAAAAGCAAAAAAGGTTATTGTTAATAAAAAAGAATGTAAAATTTAACATATATGAAACAATGGTGAAAAACACGCTGTTGTATGAAATAGAGACTTGTCGCGTAACATAAAAATACAAAGCAAAAATAGAAAGTGTCGAAATGGATGCAATAAGAAGATCAATGCGAATGTCTAGAACAGATCATATAAGAAATGAGATCATAAAAGAAAAAATGGGAATTGAGGGAAGCATAACGGATGACATCACTAAAAGACAACTGATATGGTACGGCCATGTAAAACAGATGAACGACGAAAGATTACCAAAGCAGGTCCTAGAATGGCAAACAATAGGGCGCAGAAAAAGAGGGCGTCCTAAACTGTAATGGCAACATTCAATCTAAAGTTCAATGAGTCAAAAAAACCTGACGTAAGATGATTGTCAGGATCGAAGGAGGTGGAGAATAGGCATCGGACAACGTAGAAAAACGTTCCAAACCGACATAGTAGTAGTAGAAATTGAAAAAGATTCGCCCCTATTTGGATGTTCTTGTGAAACGTTTAGACAGAAACATTCAAACCACTCTTTAAGGAAACCTACACACACGGGACAGTACGTATATTTTAAGTCTAATCATTCTGATGCTACAAAACAAGGAGTTATAAGAAGTTTGTATTTAAGAGCCGTAAATATTTGTAGTAATAATGAAGAATCAGCCACAGCAATCAACAACATTAACAAGGACAGAACAACAGAATGGTTATCCCGAGAAATTAATAACCTCAATGATCTCTAAATTTAAAAACAAACCAAATATAGCAAATTCTAAAAATAATAATCCGTTGGTGTTATAAACATTCCATATGTTCGAACGATTTCAGAAAACATAAGACAAATAGCCAAACACTTAAATATAAAAATAGTATTTTTATCGGGAAATAGGACAAGGAGTTTTGTAACTAAAACAAAACCAGAAAATCCCTCATATAATAACGAATGTATTTACAGAATCTCGTGTAAGTGTAGTAAATCATAAGTAGTTGAAACGTAACGCCCTCTTCAGGTTAGAGTAAATGAACATCTAAAAGGTAGCCAATTAGGAGATATTGAAAAATTCGGTTTAGCGGATCATGGTCAAATGATCACAGGATTTTTTTTTATTTGTCAAACACACTGTGTTTATTGTATTACAATCTAGTCAGTAAGACTTAATTTACTAGAAAAGTCAGATTTAAACTTAGGGATCACTCAACAGTTCTCCCCGCTTTGTTTAGTCTGTAACTCACAATTGTGTTGTGTTTATAGCATTATTTTGTTTTATATAATTTACTTAGTTTACTAGCTCAAACGGCTTCACTCTTTTTAGTCTTCGAACTAGCATAGTATTGTCTAGAAGCTGAATTGCTTCCACATTCACATGCCGATGGAGTCTATCTTCATGGCTTTTTGCGTACTTTTTTATAGTCCCTGCTACAGTTTCGATTTTTAGATCTCGATGAAGGTCACTATTTCGAACGTACCAAGGTGCATTCACAATGTTTCTTAATACTTTATTTTGAAATCTCTGTAAAACTAGAATGTTACTCTCTTTAGCACAACCCCATAGTTGAATACCATATGTCCATACTGGTTTCAGTATTTGTCTATAAAGCAGTAACTTATTACGAATCGTTAAATTGGACTTCCTTCCAATTAGCCAGTTCATTTTTCTATACCTTATCTCAAGTTCTTCTTTTTTTTCTTAACATGTGCTTTCCTGCGCAATTTGGCATCAAGTGTTATACCGAGATATTTTGCTTGATTTGAATATGGTACGGGAATGTTGTTAATTGTTATTTGTAAGTGATTTATATTTTTGTTTGTAAAATCAACATGAATTGATTTGGTTTTATTCAATTTTATTCGCCACCTTGTGGTCCAACTGTGAACTTCGGTGACTGCATCCTGAAGTTTTGCTATGCATTTTTCAATAGATTTTTCTACCGTCAATAAACCAGTATCATCTGCAAATGTTGCTAAGTGACAATTTTCTGGCTTTGGGATATCGCAAGTGAATAATAAGTATAGATAAGGGCCTAGTACGCTACCCTGGGGCACGCCTGCTTGAATTTCTCTTAAATTTGAGTATGAGTCTTCCTGTTCTACTCTAAAATGTCTATCAGAAATGTATGATTCCAAAATATCCAAATATTGTTTTGGCAGAAACCGTTTTAGTTTAAAAGTAAGGCCTTCATGCCACACTTTGTCAAATGCTTGTGCTACATCTAGAAAAACTGCAGAACAAACTTTTCCCTCTTCTAGTGCTTTTTCTATTATATTAGTAATTCTGTGTACTTGATCTATCGTGGAATGCTTGTCTCGAAAACCAAATTGATGAGATGGAATAATTTCTTGTCTTTCTATGATGGGTTTTATTCTTTTAAGCAATAATTTCTCATAGAGCTTGGATATAATTGGCAGCAAAGATATTGGCCTTTAAGATGACACGTCATGGAGTGGTTTTTCGGTTTCGGGATCATGATAACTTCTGCAACTTTCCACAGTTTAGGTACATACCTAAGCCTAAAGGACGCATTAATTAGGTTGCATAGTTTTACGATAGCTTTTCTGGGGAGTTGTTTTATGAATACCCCGTTAATAAGATCATACCCTGGGGCTTTTTTCGAATTAATATTTTTGATTTCTGTTAATATTTCTTTTGGTGATGTAAGCTTAATATGGTCTTCGATTTGATGGGGTTCATTTAAATGAAAGTTTTCATTCGGTGTTTCGTGGGGCTGAAATGTTTTTTCTAAATGACTTGCAAAAATATCTGCTTTTTCTTTGTTACTCCTTGCCCGCTGGTTGTTAGATTTTCGTATGGGTGGAATTTGGATAATTGGTCTTTCCAAAGGGAATAGTCGGTATTTTCATCATCTGTAAGCTCATTAAGAAAATGGTTAATAGATTCATTTTGTATTACTAGAATTTCTCGCCTAATGCGCTGCGTCATGTTTTTGAGATTTGTTTTGTCCCGAGGATCACGGCTTTGCTGCCACTTTCTTCTTAGTTTCCTTTTTTCCAATATAAGGTCTCTAATTTTCTTTGGATAGTTTTTTCCCTTAAAAATTCTCTATGGTTTTGGACTGTTTTCCCAAGCTGCTTGTTGAATATTTGTAACAAAATATTCAACTTCTTTATCGATTTGTTCTGGCGTTTGCAATGGTACTGATAGGTTTATTTTTTCTGACAGACTTTGTTTAAAACTAATCCAGTCAGTCAGTTTATTAACTAGTGAGATATTTGCTTCTTTCTTTATTATGTTTTTAGTTGAGTTAGAATAATAGGTGAATGATCTGAGTGTAAATCAAAACTTTCTTCTATATCTACAAAACTTAAAGATATATTTTTTACTATAAAAAAATCAATCAGATCTGGAATTTTTCCTGGATCTGTTGGATAGTATGTGGGCTTACCAGTTGATCACAGGATGAATGGACAATTGTCAGAAGCTAAAGTTTTGCATAAGGATTCGTGAATGAGTGAAATTGCCTTTAAAAACGAAATTAATACAATTAAACAGATTGCAACAACTTATAGTTATTCAGAACAACTGGTAGATAAACTAGTCCAAAGAAGAAAACTTAAAAACAGCTATAGCCAAACCTTATCTCCACCGCCTTCACGACCCCCCCCCCCACAACCACCCCCTCACCTTGTTCAACTCCCATTCTCTCTCCAATCTCCCCATTTTCTCCCCGGTTTCCCCTACAAAACAATTTGTCACCAAACAACCTGTCACAAAACAACCTGTTACAACCCATACAACCTAATAACAATACGAGCTATTATGTCACTCTTACATTTAATGGCCCCAGCTCATATAAAATAGCAAAAATATTCAAAAATAAAGGCCTAAAAGTAGCCTTTAGATCAAAAGACATTCTAGGCAACATGCTTTTAAATAACAAAGATAAAGTGGACACCTTACAAGGCAAAGGAGTCTATATGCTGACATGTACAACCAATCAGTACCATTGCAAACGCCAGAACAAATCGATAAAGAAGTTGATTATTTTGTTACAAATATTCAACAAGCAGCTTGGGAAAACAGTCCAAAACCAAAGAGAATTTTTAAGGGAAAAAACTATCCAAAGGAAATTAGAGACCTTATATTGGAAAAAAGGAAACTAAGAAGAAAGTGGCAACAAAGCCGTGATCCTCGGGACAAAACAAATCTCAACAACATGACGCAGCGCATTAGGCGAGAAATTCTAGTAATAAAAAATGAATCTATTAACCATTTTCTTAATGAGCTTACAGATGATAAAAATACCGACTATTCCCTTTGGAAAGCAACCAAAGATTTTAAAAGACCAATTATCCAAATTCCACCCATACGAAAACCTAACAACCAGTGGGCAAGGAGTAACGAAGAAAAAGCAGATATTTTTGCAAGTCATTTAGAAAAAACATTTCAGCCCCACGAAGCACCAGATGAACACTTTCATTTAAATGAACCCCATCAAATCGAGGACCATATTAAGCTTACATCACCAAAAGAAATATTAACAGAAATCAAAAATATTAATTCGAAAAAAGCCCCAGGGTATGATCTTATTAACGGGGTAGTCATAAAACAACTCCCCAGAAAAGCTATCGTAAAACTATGCAACCTAATTAATGCGTCTTTTAGGCTTAGGTACGTACCTAAACTGTGGAAAGTTGCAGAAGTTATCATGATTCCAAAACCGGGAAAACCACTCCATGACGTGTCATCTTACAGGCCAATATCTTTGCTGCCAATTATATCCAAGCTCTATGAAAAATTATTGCTTAAAAGAATAAAACCCATCATAGAAAGACAAGAAATTATTCCATCTCATCAATTTGGTTTTCGAGACAAGCATTCCACGATAGATCAAGTACACAGAATTACTAATATAATAGAAAAAGCACTAGAAGAGGGAAACGTTTGTTCTGCAGTTTTTCTAGATGTAGCACAAGCATTTGACAAAGTGTGGCATGAAGGCCTTAATTTTAAACTAAAAAGGTTTCTGCCAAAACAGTATTCGGATATTTTGGAATCATACATATCTGATAGACATTTTAGAGTAAAACAGGAAGACTCATACTCAAATTTAAGAGAAATTCAAGCAGGCGTGCCCCAGGGTAGCGTACTAGGCCCTTATCTATACTTATTATTCACTTGTGATATCCCAAAGCCAGAAAATTGTCACTTAGCAACATTTGCCGATGATACTGGTTTATTGACGGTAGAAAAATCTATTGAAAAATGCATAGAGAAACTTCAGGATGCAGTCACCCAAATTCACAGTTGGACCACAAAGTGGCGAATAAAATTAAATGAAACCAAATCAATTCATGTTGATTTTACAAACAAAAATATAAATCACATACAAATAACAATTAACAACATTCCAGTACCATATTCGAATCAGGCAAAATATCTAGGTATGACACTTGATACCAAATTGCGCTGGAAAGCACATGTTAAGAAAAAAAAAGAAGAACTTGAGATAAGGTATAGAAAAATGAACTGGCTAATTGGAAGGAAGTCCAATTTAACAATTCATAATAAGTTACTGCTTTATAGACAAATACTGAAACCAGTATGGACATATGGTATTCAACTATGGGGTTGTGCTAAAGAGAGTAACATTCTAGTTGTACAGAGATTTCAAAATAAAGTATTAAGAAACATTGTGAATGCACCTTGGTACGTTCGAAATAGTGACCTTCATCGATATCTAAAAATCGAAACTGTAGCAGAGACTATAAAAAAGTACGCAAAAAGCCATGAAGATAGACTCCATCGGCATGTGAATGTGGAAGCAATTCAGCTTCTAGACAATACTATGCTAGTTCGACGACTAAAAAGAGTGAAGCCGTTTGAGCTAGTAAACTAAGTGAATTACACATAAAACAAAATAATGCTATAAACACAACACAATTGTGAGTTACAGACTAAACAAAGCGGGGAGAACTGTTGAGTGAACCCTAAGTTTAAATCTGACTTTTCTAGTAAATTAAGTTAAAACAAAATTGCTAATTAGTCTTACTGACTAGATTGTAATAAAAAAAAAACACAGTGTGTTTGACAAATAAAAAAAAAAAAAAAAAAAAAATGTACAACCTGTCAATCTGCCTATGTAGGTAGAACCCTAAGAAACTTTAAAATCAGGTTTCAGGACCATTTTAGGGACATTAGACTGAACAGGGAGGGCGGTAGTAAGTTTGCTTTACATGTTCTAGATACATGGTTGAGCAGAATTTCCGAAGTTGTGGTGATTTTGTTATAAATTGGTACGATTAATAACTTATGAAGACATTTACAAAAATCATATTTTTTTTTCCGGCGACGTAATATATGCGGCGTCGCGACGCTTTCAAATGTGACGTGACATTGATCCAGATTTTCGGAAATAACTTAATAACTACATTAGATAGGACAGTTCTGATTTTACTTTTAGGTAGACAACGAGTGTGCCTTTCTAACAAGGTATTACACTTTAGAAACGTGGTTAGCTTCCATTAAATAAAAATTGTTAAATTTAGTTTTTATCAAAATTTACATTTTTGTATTTTTCCTTAATTTTGGTTTATCTGAAGCGGTTAAGTGGTTTAAGGGGTGATTTTGGGTTTGGTTGCAAACTAAGGTTCCTCTTGAGTTTGCCTATAAGAATATATTATAACTTAGATTTTTCACTCGCTGGAAATGACGCAAAAAATTTTTGAATTTGGTTAAGTCAGTTTTTTTATAAAATCCATGGATTTCGCTCATAACAAAAACATTTTTTTACTACACTTTATTTTTAACTATTTTTTTCTTAAGTTTTTATTATTATGTTTTAGAATTTAAAGAAAATTAAAAAAAAATATATTGTAGTTCAAAAAAAATAGTCAGGGAGTTTGGGAATTTAATCCAAACACAAGAAATGATTGAATTTTGAGTCAATTTTGGCACCTCTTGATTCATGTCCATGGGATTTTTATATTTCCCGGGTGATTTTGTTCCTCCAAAAGAATTTACTTTCCCAAGGAACAAGCTTTCAAAATTTGTGTAAATCTCCAAAAACCATATTGAAGTTTTCGTGCCATTTGCCCCCAAAAATAGCTATTTTTAGAGAATCTATGAAATCCCATAAAAACAAGTCATTACTGTTATTAACTTGCTGTAGATCTATGACTTGAACTTACCTATAGAAATTTTTGTACTTCCATTAAACAAAGAATTAATTTTTTTTAAACTAGTGGGGGTGCTGACCACATACTATCATCCAGTTTATTAAAATATCGGGTGAAGCAAAAAAAAAACGGAAAAAAACGGATTTTTTTTTTCGTTATAACTCTTGAACTATGTTACCGATTTTATTGAAAAAAGCTGATGTTTGCAGTTAATGAATCAGAATTTGAAAAAAATAATTTATCCGCAATCTTGAAATTACAAGATGGAGCACAAAATCATGCTAAATCCTTTAAATTTGCTTGTTGAATGTAAACTTCTTTAGGCGTGTTTAGCAGTTTTGTGGGTAGTGAATTGAACTGAGCTGTCAGGCTCGGCTATGTAACGCTCATTAGGGTGAAGTCGGCTCGAGGTGACTAACTGCGAGAGGAACATTCAGCGAGCGATATGATGATGCAGATGAAGGCCAGTATTATTAATTTCGCCTTGTTGAAGTTTACACTTCTGCCGTGTGGTCTTAAGCACACACACTTTTTTTATTTTTATGTTCCAGATCTTTTATTAGTTTTTTTTTAATTTATTAAAAAATCCTATTTCTGCCACGCACGGACGAGGTACGCATTACTAAAATCAGTTGGATTGTTCCAAAAAAATTAATTTTTTTTTTACCTTTATTGTATAGATTTCAATTCTGTCTCCATTCATTTTCTAATAAATTAATTATTACTAAAACAATTTTCCTCATGTTACGTTCCCGCTTATCGTAACAATTATAAATGTTAATAAGACGTACCTGGATCTATGTAGAATAATCCTAGAGTAATCCTATTAGTCTATGTACACTATTATGTGTCTATGCACAAAGTGCTGCACTATATCTAGTCACTAACACTATAGTTTATAGAAGTCACTTAATCACTAGTTTTATGAAGTAAGAAGTTATTGAAGTAGTTCGAAGTATAATGAAGTATATGCCGAAGTAACAATGAGTACCCGCTCGCGATATGACACGAAGGTTGAGCTAATACTGACTTCTCGATCACGTACGTTTTAGCGCGACCTTTACTAAGTAGACAGTAGCGTATCATTGCGCACAACTCACAATTTTTAACTACTTTAAAGTTTCACTATTTACAAAACATAACAACTCCCCTTTACTTAGTAAGCTCTTGTAGCTTGAACTTGAAGCCTATCCGGAGCGCGAATTTCTCTTCTAGGTCTCCTTACAGCTAATGGTAAGCTACGTCTTACTGAAGAGTTATTCTCTATGTCTACATCATCTTCTGCACTAGAAAATTCATCACTGTTATCTTCTATGACTATTATGTCATTCTGATCAGTTTCTTTTGATTCTGGGTTCCATGGTATGAATTCGTTCTCCGTGCCTCTTCTATTAAATTTTCTTATCTGATCTGTATGCCTACGCCATTGCAAATTATCTACTTGTACTGTCCATACTCTATTTCCTTCTCTCTTTATTATCCTTCCTCTCACCCAAATCGGTTTATTTCTGCTTCTAAAATCTTTGACACCAACTTCTTCCCCTATCTCGAAAGCTTTTTCATACTTTCTTTTATTCTTTTCTTTTTTAAACCATTTCTGGTCCTTTTTTATGTTCGTCGGTCTTACCAAATCTAACGGAGTGCGAAGTTGTCTTTTTAAAAACCTTTCGCTTGGAGTTTCGTTAGTAGTGGAATGTAGAGTTGCTCTATACCGAAATAAGAAATTTTGCATGCAGTCATGCATTTTTGCATGTGAATTTTGAAAAATTGCTTTTTTCATGGCATCTTTAAACGTACCCACGTTTCTTTCTGCTTCACCATTTGACGACGCATGGTAAGCAGGTATTTTTATATGTTTTATGCCAAAATTACTGCAAAAATCTTGAAATTCTTGAGAAATGAAGGTTCTACCATTATCTGATACCAGTTCCTCGCAAAGTCCATATCGCACAAATAATGTTTTTAAAACTTTTATTGTAGTTTCCGTAGTGATATCCCGCATTTCAATGACTTCAGGCCATTTTGAGTGTGCGTCGATGACAACTAAGAACATTTTGTCGTAGAACGGTCCTGCGAAATCAATATGTAGTCTTTTATATGGAAAATCAGCCGGTTTCCATGGAGAAATTTAAATTTTTGGAGGAGTTTTGGCATGTGCTAAACAAGCATCGCATTTTTTAGCTATATTTTCTAAATCTTCAGCCAATGATGGCCACCAAACGTATCTTCTAGCTTCAGATTTCATTCTGACTATACCTTGGTGTGTAGCATGTAGATATTGTAGTATTTTTTGTTGGAATTTTGGTGGTACAACAGTTCTTATACCCCACAAAATGCAATCGAAGGAAACTGTCAATTCATTGCGTTTTCTAAAGTACGGCTCCAATGAATTATCTTGTAAATATGAAGGCCAACCGGTTAGAATTGCTTCTTTTACTTTTTTAAATATTGGATCTTTTCTTGTAGCATCAGCAATTTCTTCCGATCTAACTGGTACTTGATTTTGAATTTCTTCTTGTATCTGCGATACAACTAAGTTCATTCCATAGTCATTTTCATCAAATTGTGGATCTGGACCTGCTGGTAGTCTAGATAAACCATCTGCTTGACCAAATTTGTGTGTAGAGATATATTCTATATCGAAATTGTAGCCCATTAAAAATATTGCCCATCTCTGAATTCTATTTGCTGTAGTAGTAGGTATTCCTTTGCAATTATTAAATAAAGTAACTAATGGCTTATGATCTGTTAATAATTTGAATTTTCTGCCCCATAAAAATTTATGGAATTTACGCACGGCAAAAACTAGTGCTAAACCCTCTCTCTCGATCTGGCTGAACTTCGTTTCTGCAGAAGTTAACGATTTTGAAGCGTACGCAATAGGTCTTTCACTACCGTCCGGGTATCTATGTGAAATTACGCAACCAATGCCTACACTACTTGCATCAGCAGCCAAAACAATCTCTAATGAAGGGTCGAAATGCACCAAATAATTCGTAGAACTTAATTCTTGCTGTATCCGTTGAAATGCTGCCTCGCAGTCATGTGACCATTCAAATGAAATGTCTTTTTTACGTAGTCTATTTAAAGGATTGCAAATATCTGCTAAGTAAGGTGTAAATTTGGAATAGTAATTTACCATACCTAAGTAGGATTGTAGACTTTTAAGATCTGTTGGTCTAGGCATTTCCAAAATCGCTCTAGTTTTTTCTTTCGATTTATGGATTCCATTTTTGTCTATAACAAAACCTAAAAAATCTACGGAATTTTGCAAAAATGCGGATTTAGATAATTTTATTCTAAAATTATAAGATTTAATCCTTTCAAAAACAGCTTGAAGATTACGTAAATGAGCAGATTGGCAAGCTTGGCATGATTGTTGACTCTTTGAATGTGTCGCTTGACATGTTCCTGTCACAATAATATCATCCAGATATGAAGCCACGCCCTTTAATCCTGATAACATTTGGTCCATTACTTTTTGGTAAATAGCAGCAGCTGAAGCGACTCCAAATCCTAGGCGATTATATCTAAATAACCCCTTATGAGTATTTATAACTAAAAATTTTTTGCTGTCTTCATCCAGCTCTATTTGAAAATATGCGTCTGAAAAATCGATGACTGTAAAATACTGTCCTCCTTGTAGTGAAGAAAAAATCATTTCTGCAGTAGGTAGGGGATATTTTTGAATATTTATTGAATTATTTAATCCTGTGGAAAAATCTCCGCAAATACGAATTTTATTATTTGGTTTTCTTACCACCACTATTGGTGCTGCCCACTCCGAGTAGTCAATAGGTTCCAGTACGCATGCGTCAACTAACCTATTTAATTCGGCTTCTACTGAATCCTGAACCGCAAAAGGAATGGGTCTAGCCCTATGGACAATTGGTTGTGCTTCTGGTTTTAAATATAAATGAGCTTTTATTTTTGTGCAATGTCCTAATTCCTCCTTGAAAATATCATTGTATTTATCTAGTAGCTGGTTTAAATTTGTAGGAGTTTCTTTAAAATAATCAATTTCTTTTGAAAAACTAACTTTTTTATTTTTCATGCATACTGATAACACTGCGGAAGTGCAAATATCTTTTAAACTTAAAGAGGTTAAATCTAGCTGGTCTATCCAGTCTCTGCCCAATAAATTATTGGTGTTACCTTCAGCAAAATATAGTTTTAAATTTTCCTCTTTATTTCTAAATTTAACGTTTACAAAGCTCTCTCCAAAAAGCTCTATTGTATGGCCCGAATAACTAGCTAAAGTAGTAGAAGGTTTATTAATTTGTGGACTCCCGAGTTGAATATAAGTATTTTTATTAACTATTGTAGCACAGCTTCCAGTATCTAGTTCCATCTGTATAATTTCGCCCTCTACCTCAACTGGAATCATAAATTTTTTGTTGCACAATGACATTTGATTTACTGTGAATACATCGTAGTTATTTTTATGACTTTTTTCTGTAGAATTTACATGATTTCCGTACCTACGAGGCGATTTGCTTCTAGCTCTGCTCTCTCTCGAGAAGCTAGATCTATTGGTACCACAAACCTTGGCTATGTGACCAACCCTAGAACATTTTAAACAAGTTGCATTTCTGAACCTGCACCCCTCTCTAGGGTGAAATCCCCCGCAGCTGTGACATGGCGTTATTTCACTTTTCTGCCTGTCTTGATTGTAGCTTGTTTTTGTATAATTATTTTTTGTAGAACTTGTAGAAGTTGGACGCTTGCGAAACCAAGTTTTTTGTACAGTGTTTTCATTGCTTGGTCCTGGTCCTGAATTGTAGAGGCCTGCTAGCGTTTTTGCATCCTCAATAGTTTGGTCAAATTTTCTGAGATCTTTTTGTAACAAATTTTTTCTTATATTATTATCAAAAATTCCCATCGTACAAGCAGTATTTAAAGCGTCATCTAAAAATGAATCAGGAAATTGGCAGTTTGAGGTAAGACTCCTCAATTTATTTGCATAATCTTGAATCGATTCTCCTGTTTGCTGTTTTGTAGTAAAAAATCTGTATTGCTCTGTAGACTTAAATGTAACTTTCGCATAATTCGTTTGTAGCTTTGTCATGAGTGTTTTATAATCATAGCTATCTACCGATTTGGGTTTGCATGCGGCAATTAAGGCTTGTAGAGGTTTTTGAGTGAGTGAGTCAATGAGCAAAGCCCTTTTTAAAGTCTCATCTTTTATGTCATTGAGGGTTAAAAAATTCTCGAATTTTAATTTATACAAGTCAAAATCTATGACACTAGGGTCAAACTCGACTGTTTTTTGCATAAGTAGGCTTTTGTCACCCATTTTCCTTTTATTTCAATTTATTGAAATAAAAATCTTTTGTAGTTTTTTGTTTACTGTGCTGAACTTGAAAATATCGCAAAGCAAAAAATGACTAGCCTTATCTCTGTGGCATGTAGGTATTTTTAGGCAATTATACGGCACTTTGGAGACTTTTATATTATTCTTGAATAATATTTTTTAAATATCCTCGTCGCCAGTTGTTACGTTCCCGCTTATCGTAACAATTATAAATGTTAATAAGACGTACCTGGATCTATGTAGAATAATCCTAGAGTAATCCTATTAGTCTATGTACACTATTATGTGTCTATGCACAAAGTGCTGCACTATATCTAGTCACTAACACTATAGTTTATAGAAGTCACTTAATCACTAGTTTTATGAAGTAAGAAGTTATTGAAGTAGTTCGAAGTATAATGAAGTATATGCCGAAGTAACAATGAGTACCCGCTCGCGATATGACACGAAGGTTGAGCTAATACTGACTTCTCGATCACGTACGTTTTAGCGCGACCTTTACTAAGTAGACAGTAGCGTATCATTGCGCACAACTCACAATTTTTAACTACTTTAAAGTTTCACTATTTACAAAACATAACACCTCAAATAAAAAGTATCAAGGCAAAAATTAATTGCGCTTTAAAGGTCCCTATCGAAATTTATCACCTTAAAATTCAAGATGGCGGTCAGAATCAAACTTAACCTTTCAAAAAGGTTTGTTTATTCTTATGTTTCGAGAAACTATTAGTTTTTTTTAATTCGTTAAAAAGCACACAGAACAAAACCTAAATCATTAAAATTGGCTTAGCAGTTTCGGAAATATTAATTTTTATTTTAACCATTGATAGAGCAAAGATGTTTCACAAACTATACGATTGCCTAATTCTGTCTGCATTTCCTCACAAATTCATTAAAACTAAACCGATTTCAACTAAATGAAAAGTATCATAGTGAGAATCGATTGCTTTTTGAGCATCACCATAGCAACTTTCGTCAATTTTTAAATCAAAGATAGCCGACTAAATAATATTTGTCTCTTTATGAAGGATCGCTATTTTTAGTTGCGAGTAATTTTCACCCCCTATCGATGTTAACCATGATGCTTTTTTGTTCATTAGAAGTAGTTCGTTAATAAGAAATTCATAAGCAAAGAAATGCGAGCAGAATTAAAAAAGCAAACAAGAAATCCATCCCAAATTTTTAGGCTCATAGATTGTTTGCTAATTTTCGAAGAAAGTGTATTTTTACCATATAATAATATTTTTTTTACTTCCTGTTAAACTTTGATAAATTATTATAATCCAAAAAACTATTTTGTCTGGTGGTAAGGCCATCAACGACGCAGTCACCTAGGGTGTTGTTACATGAGGGCAGCCAAATGCGTACAATAAAACGAAAAATTTATTAAAAAATTAATAACACCACTTGCAAAGTGCAATTCACCCTATTAAAATCGATGATATAGTTAAAAAGTTATAATTAATAATAGTGATTGGTTTTATATATATATATATATATATATATATATATATATATATATATATATAACATTTTACACAATTCTATGATCAGGAGAGGCATCAAAATACTCCGGCCAATACTCCAGTCCCGGCCTTGAACCTAATAATGATAAACACATGTAATTTAACATTCTCTAGTAAGAAAAAACAAAAATTTATAATTACCGAAATAGAAAAGAAATACTTATTAACTTAGATATTTATGAAATAATAAACTCCGCTAGCGATATTTTTAAAATACCGGTAATTTTATAAAAAAATGCAACTTACCAAGAAACCTAAATAAGTTTTGTTTCAAAATTTTATTAAAAGATTCTGATTTTCTTCTCTACGAACGCACCAAAAAGATAATGACACAATGTGTTGCATTGTTTTTGACACATTTATTCCAAGCCATCAGATTTCTTATAACTTAGAGCCATATAACTATGTTCAACTATAACCCCTGTACCGAAAATAAAAAACACAAAAAAATATGACGAAATGAGACCTATTAATGTTTTATGGGACATAGAAAAATTATTAGAGGAAGTGGTTTACGATCAATTTTTAGAATTTATAGATGAAAACGAAATTTTAGTAGCTCAACAATCAGGATTTAGAAAAAAATATTCAACAGAAATTGCCGTTCAGTATGTGGTGGAAAATTGGAGGAGGTGTTTTGAAACAAATGAAATAGTTATTGGGATATTCTTAGATTTTAAAAGGGCCTTTGAAACAATTGATAGAGAGAGACTTCTACAAAAACTTTATAACTATGGATTACGAGGAAAAGTTTTGGAATGGTTTAAAAATTATTTGTTTAACAGAAAACAACGTACTAAAATAATAAACACACTATCCTCAAAAAAAGAAATCAAAATTGGGGTACCTCAGGGAAGTAAATTGGGGCCATTATTATTTATTCTTTACATAAATGATTTACCATCCATTTTAAAATATAGTTTAATTCAGATGTTTGCGGATGATACGTTAATTTACTTAAAAGGCAATTCTTTGGAACATATTATTAATTTATTAAACTCTGACTTAAAATTAGTTTTAAATTGGTTAAATACAAACAAATTAAAATTAAATGTTAATAAAACGAAATGTATGACAATAAACTTGAAAAGTAATCCATTAAATTTAGAAATTCAAATAAACAATGAAAAATTGGAAATCGTGAATTCATTCAAATATCTAGGAATTATAGTAGACTCAAAATTAAAGTTTAATTTATACTACGATAATATCATCTCGAAAATAGCAGCAAAAATTGGATATTTAGGAAGAATAAGTCATTATTTATCATTTTTCTCAAAAAAATGTGTATACAACACAATAATTTTGCCATATTTTTTGTATTGCTCAACTATTTTATATTCAGCTAATGAAGACATTCTGGAAAAATTACAAATTTTGCAAAATCGTGCAATGAGAATAATTTTAAATGCAGATAAATATACCAAAATAAAAACAATGTTAAAGAAATTAAACTGGCTAAATGTAAAAAATTTAATATTTTATAATGTTTGTATTTTTATTTATAAAATTAATAATAATTTACTACCAGATTCCTTAAAACAATTTATAAATCAAAATTACAATTATCATACTTACAATACCCGGACAAAAGAAGATTTTCATTTAAGCACTACATCAAAATTAGTTGTTCAAAAATCAATATTTTCAAAAGGCTTGAGTGAATACAATAAATTAAACGTGTCAATTAAAAATGAACCAAATTTAAAAAAATTTAAAAAAAGTATAAAAAAATATTTATTTTCAATACAATTTATATAAAGTTATTAAATTTTATTAATATAGGGTTAGTTTATACCTATTTATTTATTTGTTGTATAAATTTGAATTTTAAGTATAGTTTTAAGTTGATTTAAGAAAAAATTGTAGCAAATATGCTAAATAAAAGCTTAAAACAACTATGAGATACTTGAATAATACTCTAGAAGTGGTATTGCATAGAATAGGATTTCCTTAAGGTCGATAAGTATATCAGTAGTAACTCAGGTGACCAACAAATTGGGAGGAAACCTGATGACGCCTCCGCGATGCTTAATTTCAAATTCACTATTACAGGTGTTATGGGAAGTATGCCAACATTTTACAAATAAAGCCTTAAAATTACTGCCTATATAAAGCATTCCTAAAATTGTCTTATAATATTTTTACCGTAGAACTAATATTGTACAATAAATATAGGTACACGCTGATCTAGAGCTAAATAGAAAACATTTGTAGGTACTTGCAAACCCCAAAAGCCGCAGAAAACAGCCAGTAATTTATTTGCTATTTGTATTTTTTGTAACTTTAGACCCCTTTAGTACGTCTATGGGCAGGGCCCGTAGTAGGCACGGGCAAACCGCGGTTCTGCTCAGGGGCGCCCAATCATAGGGGCGCCAAATCAGAGCTCTAAAGGTGCTAAATTGTACATCTAGAGTAGCCGGATTAGATGTATTTAGAAGTATGAGTATAGGCGCGCCAATTTACTGTTTCGCCCAGGGCGCCTAAATATCTAGGGAGGGTCCTGCTATGGGCTTCAGTTATTTAAATGTTTTGTAGGTTATAAGTTTCTATATAAATTCAAAGCATTTTGAGACATAAAATATATTAATATTTTGACAGCAAATAATTAAAGTTTTTGTAGTCGGCACCCCTACTAACTATAAAAATGTTGGTTCCGTTTTCGAGAATTAAGGTTCTCTTTAAATTTGGTATGGCTGTATAATTTTAAACATTAGAAAATTGTCATTTGTAAAACAATATTTAAGGTAAATGTTGTATTTTTGGGAATTTCGACAATTTTTTTAAAAAGTGCTATTTTTAAGTATGTTTGGCATAAAAACTCCGGCACGATTTTTGTAAAATTATACAGTTTTTGAAAGCTTGTTTCCTAATGTAACTAATTCTCTTGGAGGATCAAAATCACCCAGAAAATATAGAAATCCGAAGCACACAAATGAAGAGATGTCAAATTGTGCCCTAAATCCAATGTTTTTTTTACATAGCATTACTTAAGTTTGAATTTTTTTATTAGACACCCGGTCTATTTTACATTTACCGCAATATTTTTTTAAATAATTTTGTTAAGTTTTAATAATATTTAGACAAGAAATAAGAATAAAAAAATTAGTAGTAGTACTTTAAAAAAATTATTTAATCTTAAGAGCATTAATTTTTTCTACAAAACGCGATATTGCTAATTTTGATATTTTTTTGCGCGGTTCCGTGTAAAGATAATATATAAATTTAAGCACATTGTGATAGGCTAACTCAAAAAATACAATAATTATTATACGAGAGCAAAATCACCACTAAACTGTGTTCGAGGGAAGCAAATAATCCAAAAATTTTAAAAATTACAAATTTAAATTTTGGTGAAAATTTTAGGGCGTCGCGACGCTACCTATAATGCGACGCCGAGCAAATAACTGTTTTTTCCCAACTTCGTAGGGAGTCCTTCAATAGCATGCCAAGTTATATCAAAATCACCCAAAAATTGAATATTTCCAATTTGACTGCCCGACCAACAGGCCATCCCCCATATTTTCAATCTGGTTATAAAATACTACATTTTAACGGAAATCTTGACACCCAGAAGAATCTTGAAGATCTAGAAATATATAGGTTGTACAAAAATAACCCACAAAAAACTCTAAACCAACAACTTAGACTACTTTTATAGGAAAAGTTTAACATTTTTTAAATTTTTTAAAGTTTTAGTTCTTTTATTATTGGGGTTTGTCCTTTTCTGGTTTGTAAACTTGTCATTTCCCATTAATAATCTAAAATATCAGTGTTTTTCCTCAGGCCACTTAATTTAATGTATTTAAAACTTGAGGCTTAAAAATTAGTTCAGCAATCCTTCACAAGATAGCACCACAAGCTACAAACTAACATAACCCTAAACAAAAATAAAAAACTGGTCCAACAAAAATCGCTATATACTTCAAAATTATAACAAAAATAGTTTTCTCAACGACAAAACTTAAACAAAGTCATGCATACCATTATCCACTGTTGACTGAATGTCACTTGATATTTTAGGTAAGTTTATTTTATTTTTTATTAGTGATAACTTTCATTTTTCCAAGAAAATTTCAGGGGTTAAATGACAAGTGGGGTAAACTAGAGAAACTTAATAGTATTTAGAGCAATTTCTTGACAAACACTTTCCTGATTTTGTCGGTTTTTACTTGTAGTGTTGAATGTACTGAAGATGCCTTTTTAAGCCGAAACCGGTCTACCAATAAAAACACTGTGGGAGCAAGACCCAGAAACAATTTATGTTTTTTGTTTCTACCCTTTCATTCCATTAAAAGTTTATTAAAGGGGGCGGGCCGTTACACCTGACTGCACACCAAGTAGTATTAGTAGTAGCCTGTAGACTGGATTGGTTAGTTTACACTTGAAAATGGTTAGAGATACTTACCAACCGAAACGTCGTGTTTAAAATAAATAAAGATAATTAAAGTCCGATCTGTTGTTGTAGATCTTCTTGGAACCATTTTTGAAATTTCTTGTCCTAATTGCAATTTAAATTAAATTTTTTAGGTTCTCTTTCATGGTGTTTTAAACAAATTTTGTTCAATTTGTAAAGTAGCTGAAAATAAAGATGAAACACAAGGAGAACATGAATGCTTTAAAAATTTTCAAGGATCCTCTTCAAGTATGGAAGAGGATATCCTAAAAGATCTATAATAAGCTAATAAAGGATGGTGACAGCAATACGTACAAAAAAATCTTAGATTTTGATCCTTACAAAGATAATACCATCGTTGTTAGAAAAATAGAATTTCGTAACCACCTCCTACGGAAAAGAAAAAAAATGGAGGTCCTTTGGTTCTAAGGAAACAAATAGATGTACTTAGGTTATTTTCCAAATTTGCAGTTCTCTCTTTGTTAATTCACTATGATATATTTTTATCGCAACTAAATAATTCTTACTGGTCAGTTTTGCTTAAAATGCAGTTACAACCATGTCGTTTTGGATGATTTGGAATCTGACCTTCGAAAACCAAAGAACACAGAAATTGGTGGATGCGTTAGCGCCAGCGATACCCTACGAATACCGCAGCTATCCGTTCCACGTAGGATATTGGTAGTCCCGTAATGATTCTGCACATGCGCAGTTCGATAATAATACTGATACGGGCAAATAAAATGCTTTTTTACCCTAGTATTTACTGGATCTCTACAAGTTGTTTTATACCTTACGGTGGTCCTCAAGGGTGAATAAGTTTGTTAAAAATGTACTCAAAAACTGTTTATGGGGTATCTATAGGGAACGTTTGGTCTCCTCAAAACCATCTTCACTGAAATCCCACCTGATCGGATGTTTTTTATAGGCATATACGAAAAATTACAAATTTTTTGAACCACCTGATTAGAAATTGCTATAGCCTTATTTATGATGTGAATAGTAATTTGGTGGAAAGTGTTTAATGCTGCCAGTTATTTTTCTTTATTGTTTTATTTTGAATTTTTTGGAACCTAACCTTAAAGTTTGTTTTGATATTTTTGGGCTTTCTGCAAAAACCTTCAAAAAAGAAATTCCTGTTTGGGAAAAATTCCGATCAGGTGATAATTTCTCTCTTTGTTGAAAGTTATTTTCTTTTTGATCACCTGATCATTTTGGTAAAATCATGCGCGTTTTTTGCTCACGCTGGGAGTTTGAAGCGCCACCCTGTGTGTGACAGGGGAATGAAGAAACCACTTCCGACAAAAAACTGAAAGAAGTCACACGTGTTTTTGGGTTGAAGACCGAAATGCCAGTCGCAAGAAAGGGTCGCTGCCGCCAGTGAAATTTTGGGACTGCTACAGAATTACAGAAGGTAAGCTTCTAGCGTGTTGCCGATTTTTTCCTTTGTTTTTTAGTTTAATAGACTCTGTTTTCCCAGGCGGGGCGAATTTAATTTTGGGGTTATTTTTTTTGGGATATCTCTAGTTTTTCTCCCCTTCAGGGCTCAGATGTCTATTTGGTCCTTCAGACCTTTATGTTTTGAAAAAGCCCTTTGGATTTGACAGTTTTGTTTGTTAAAAAATTGGTAATTGTATAGTTTTTTTGCAGCAACCACATTTTATCGTTTTGTTTTGCCAGATTCGGACATTGTTGTTTTTGTACCGGTTTTTTTTTAGAGTCCGCATGGTTTTGAAGGTTGGTTGCCCTGAGTTTGGTTTATGACCTCGTGCGGCGATAAAAAAACCCCCGTTCGACATTTGGGAGCGGCCCGGGTCCCGTTCTTTTTTCTTGCTGGCTGACGTTTCATTGACGTTTGTGCGTTCTAACCTCACAACTTCACGTGTTGTTTTGTTTACCTCCGAGGTTAGAAAATTGTTGATTATTCGTCGGGTTTCGAATTTGTTTGTGTGAAATCCGTCGAAATTTACCTTCATTTTTTGCTTTCGTTAAGCGCGAGATTAGTGCCGCGTTGTTTAGCGAACCGTACCGGTGTGTTGATAGCCAATTTGTCGCGAAAAAACCTACCTTTTTGTATCTGATAAAAAGCGCTTTATAATGTCTGATCCAAGAAGTTTAAAACAAAAACAAAAAAGTGTTTTTAATAAATTAAAAACAACTTATAATACAGCCCTCGAAGCCCAGGGCAATGCAGAGAAGGCAAAAAAGTTAAAACCCAGATGGGAAGATGTGCCTTCTTTGGTAAGTCAATTCGATGCATTGCATTTTGAAATTATAAGCTTGGATAGTAGTGATCAAGTGATACAAGAAAGTCAGGAAACTTTAGTGCAGGAATTTGATGAAATGAAATACACAATTAGATCGATTTGTGAGCCCTATCCGGAGGATTACCAAGATGCCTCACAGACAATTTTGAACCATTCCCTGGTAAATTTGGACAGGGGTCTTGAAATTAAAAGAATAGAGGTAATCTTAAAAAATGGCCCACCTTTTTTGATATGTTTAAGTCACTTGTTCATGATAAAGCTGACATGAGTGAAATAGCTAAATTTCAAGCCTTAAATACCACTCTGGTGGGAGAGGCCGCATCTGTAATTAGGAACATACCGCTAACCTCCGATAATTATCGAGTAGCCTTCGATGCAATGATTAGACGCTTTAATAATAAAAGACTTTTGGTAACAAATTATTGGACGTCTATTTGTCAAGCCCCTTCTGCAAAATCGAGCAACCCTCATAATTTAAGGTTATTGTTGTCCACTTTCCGGGAAAATTTGGAAGCATTGTCAAACTATGATGATGTAGACCTTTTAGATTTTGCTAAAATGCTTCTTCTTTTGCAAAAGGTTGATACCCCATTGAAAACTCAGTTTGAGATTGAGTATAGTGATAAGGAAATCCCGTCCTATAAAGATTTGTTTAAATTCTTAGAGAAAAATTGTCGGGCTTTGGAAAATAGTTCTCTTTTGAATAAGCCGAAGGAGGTCTCACCTCCTCTACCCCCTAGGAAGGGTGGCAAACCACCCTATCCTGTGTTATTGACTGGAACAGGCCAGTCTGGTAATAAAGGTTGTGTTTATTGCCAGCAACAGCCCTACCATCCCCTTGTGAAGTGTACCAGATTTCTGGAATTAGAAGTAGGTCAACGCCATCAATTTGTTAAGCGTGAACGATTGTGTTTTAACTGCTTTGGCAAACATGGTGTATCTCAATGCCCTACAAATGCCACGTGTCGTCAGTGCCAGGGTCTTCACCATTCCCTGTTGCACTTTGTGAAAAGCTCTCCGAGCCCCCAAGTTGATCGTCCAGGGGAGACCCCCCGTATACTTAATAGTGAAGGTGCCCAACAGGCATTGTGTACCGCTACACCCAGTAGCAACCATTTTGAACCTCGTAAGAGGAGACCTGTGCTTTTTGCAACTGCCAAAGTTTTAGTTGTAGATGCCAACAAGAAGTATGTGTCTTGTCGGGCAATTTTAGATTCCGCTAGTGAAGCGTCCTTTGTAACCGTCTCTTTGGCTGAGAGGTTACGACTTAAAGTAGCTTCGAATAGATCTTCTATTGAAGGAATAAATGGCATGATTTCTAGTACATCAGATGGCAATGTAACATTGCAAATAGGCTCCTCCAAGTTTCCTGATAGTTTGTTTTCCTGTGATGCCATTCTTATTCCTAAAACTTGTGGAACCATACCTGTGACTGTTGTAGAATATGATTCTATTCAGTGGCCGTACCTAAAAAATTTAGATTTTGCTGATCCCAATTTTGGACAACCTAGTAGTGTAGACCTTTTAATTGGTGTTGATTTGTTTGGTCAGATGCTTGTGCTTGGCTTTAAAAAAGGAGAAAATGGAGGACCTTGTGCCATTAATTCAATATTTGGTTGGATACTCCTTGGTGGTATTGAGGGTCCTCGTAAAACTCAAAAACCCATTAGTTTGTTGACCTCAGTGTCTTCCCCTATAGAATCTCGATTGGATAGTACCTTACAAAGGTTTTGGGAACTAGAATCGACCCCTCAAAAAATCCCTCTTTCCTCTGATGAGGACTTGTGTGAATAAATATTTGCTATCACTCATTCACGATTGTTGAAAAATCCTGCTTTGTATAGTGCGTACAAAGACTTTGTTCAGGATTACCTAGACCAGCGGCATATGAAATTGGACAATTCTAGCCCTGACTTCCATTCATATTTTATTCCACACCACCCAGTTATGAAGGCAGATGGTGACTTGTCAAAAATTCGAATTGTTTTTGATGCATCTGCCAAGACCTCAAATAGTCGTAGCTTAAATTCTATTTTATTGGTAGGACCTAAACTCCAAAGAGATATTGTGTCAATATTGCTTACTTTTCGCCTTTATAGTGTTGTATATTCTAGTGACATACGTCAAATGTTCAGGCAGATTGATATGCATCAGGCTGATGTGTGTTATCAAAAGATATTGTGGCGGTTCGACCCAACCGAGGAGATTCAAGAGTACTCTCTTCAAACAGTAACTTATGGTGTGAATTCGAGCCCATCCCTAGCTATTCGTACTCTTCACCAGCTCGTTAAAGATCATGGCAGTGGCTTTCCACTAGCGAGCAAGGTGTTGATGCATACTACTTATGTGGACGATGCCAACGAATTAGCTAATTCTGTAGCTGAAGCTTTAGAAAGCCAGAAACAGCTAATTGCGTTGTTAAAATTGGGTTGTTTTGAACTTCGTAAGTGGACTAGCAACACTCCTGAGTTACTAGAATCGGTTCCAGCTAGTCATCAGCAACCAATTTCCTTTGATGATGAATCTGCTGGTTTAAAAATTCTTGGACTAAAGTGGTGTCCAAAATTGGATTCGTTATGTTATGATGTGATGCCCATGGAAAGACCTTGTACCAAGAGAAACATTCTTTCTGAGATTGCAAGGATAAATGATCCACTCGGGTTCCTAGCCCGTTGTTTTAGTTGCTAAATGTTTAATGCAACGTTTGAGGGTCCAGGGTCTTTCATGGGATGATACCCCCTCCAGTGATATTGTTGCACAGTGGCAACTCTATGTATCGCAACTACCATTATCTTCGATATCAATACCTCGTTATGTGAAGCAAAATGCTGTCACCACTGAATTGCATGGCTTTTGTGACGCCTCAATGTGTGCATATGGTGGTGCAGTATATATTCGACAAATTGAGTTGGATGGAAATATTTCTATCTCCCTTTTGTGTGGGAAAAGTAGGGTGTGCCCTTTGAAAAGTATTTCTATTCCACGCTTAGAATTGTGTGCTGCTGTATTGTTGGCAGAGCTATTGGAGTTTGTTGGCAATCATCTTGATTGCATCCCGATTGATAAGATTTTTGCTTGGTCTGACTCCAGCGTTACCCTTGCTTGGATAAAATCGTGTCCATCAAAACGAAAGGTTTTTGTAGCCAATCGTGTAACGACTATTCAAGAGAAAGTTTCCCCCAGCTGTTGGTACCATGTAAATGGTAAGGAGAACCCAGCTGATTGCTTATCCCGGAGCTTACTTCCTGGTCAATTGATAGACCATCCTCTTTGGTTTACTGGACCATCCTGGTTGGCCCAGTCTAGTGAAACCTGACCTATGAACCATAAAATTGATGCGTTTGATGCTGATCTACCCCCTGAGGAAAATCGTTTTGTTTTTGTTACAGAAATACCCCTTGATGAAGTACAGCTCTTACTCACTAAGTACTCCTCTTTACGTTAAATCTTGGGCATTGTTGCCTTTTGTTTGAGACCTTTTCGAGTGAAAAAAGATCCTTCTTTATCTTTTCCTACTAAAGCCCTCAATGAGGCAGATCTTTATTATGCTACTTTAGTTGTTGTGCGAGTTGTACAAGAAGTTTTTTTTGAAGATTTCAAAAGGATACGGGTGAGAGTTGTGCTAAGCCTCTTCGAAAGTTAGCTCCTTTTCTTGATTCCCATGGTGTTCTCAGGGTGGGCGGTAGATTACATCACACTGATTTAGCATATGAGGTGAAACACCCCATGTTGTTGCCTCGTAGTCATAGGCTTACCACTTTGATTATTGAAAAATTCCATAATGAGCATGGACATCCAGGTCCTCGCTTATTGGAGTACCTCCTAAATCAACAGTTTTGGATTTTGTCGGTGAAAAGTGCCATTCACAGTGTTGTTTCCAAGTGTTTTTGTTGTGCCAGGGTAAATCCCAAACCATTGCACCCATTCATGGGTGACCTTCCTAAATTTAGAGTGTCCCAGGTGAAGCCCTTTTCCCATGTTAGTGTAGATTTTATGGGTCCATTCTCTTCACGTTAACCAAGCGTCGTGGTGTAAAAAGTCAAAAGGCTTATGGGTGTATTTTTGTTTGTTTCCCAACAAAGGCCATTCACCTGGAGGCTGTTTCTGATTTGTCCACTGATGCATTTTTGGCTGCCCTCCGCCGATTTGTTGGTAGACGTGGCAGATGTGCTGCCCTCTACAGTGACCAGGGCACTAATTTTGTTGGGACAAATAACCTCCTTGTGTCCTATTGTCAGCAAGCTGCTGAGACTTTAGCGATTAAGTGGTGTTTTAATCCACCCGCCAGTCCGCATTTTGGTGGACTCCATGAGTCTGGGGTAAAGTCCACGAAAACTCATCTGAAGAGAATTGTGGGGGATCAAATCCTAACCTTTGAAGAGTTGATGACTGTATTGGTTCAGATTGAGGCTATTTTAAATAGTCGACCATTGTGTAGTATGAGCCCTGATCCTCATGACTTTCAAAGTCTTACTCCTGGACATTTCCTCACTTTGGAACCCTTGACAGCCCCTCCCGATGAAGACCTAAACAATGTTAAGTTAAACCGTCTCCATCGCTGGCAGCTTTTTCAGCAGATCCAGCAGCATTTTTGGCGCCGCTGGCATATGGAGTATTTACAGTTGTTGCAACAACGCGAAAGATGGAATACCCCCGATAACCCTCCAAAAGTTGGAACATTAGTAACGTTGAAAGACGAAAACCTACCCCCATTGAAGTAGTCACTCGGTAGAATTGAAAAAATTTACTCGAGTCCAGATAGAATCCCCCGTGTACTGCAAGTAAAAACCGCGAAAGGATTACTTGACCGTAGTTTGGTGAAGGTATGTCCGTTACCCAGCCAGTAACCAACCTTCAAAGCCTTGTGTAGCGTGAATCATGCTTATTTGAATTAACTTAAGTATGACGTCCATAGTTATTGCGATAAAATTATTGTTGCAAAAATGTTAATCTATTGTTTAGACCCTTTGGGTAATTGAATAACCTTTTTTTTTTTGATTTTTTAGTTTTGGTTTTTCTATAAAAATTGGGAATTTTTATGGTGGGTGGAATGTTTAATGCTGCCAGTTATTTTTCTTTATTGTTTTATTTTTAATTTTTTGGAAAACCTAACCTTAAAGTTTGTTTTGATATTTTTGGGCTTTCTGCAAAAACCTTCAAAAAAGAAAGTCCTGTTTGGGAAAAATTCCGATCAGGTGATAATCTCTCTTTATTGAAAGTTATTTTCTTTTTGATCACCTGATCATTTTGGTAAAATCATGTCCGTTTTTGGTCACGCTGGGAGTTTGAAGCGCCACCCTTTGTGTGACAGGGGAATAAAGAAACCACTTCCGACAAAAAACTGAAAGAAGTCATACGTGTTTTTGGGTTGAAGACCAAAATTCCAGTCGCAAGAAAGGGCCGCGGCCGCCAGTGAAATTTGGGGACTGCTACAGAATTACAGAAGGTAAGCTTCTAGCTATAGGTACGGGTAGACCTCGTCAGATGTCTATCAGGGGAAATGAATCGACCCCTGCCCTCCGTAGATTCCAGGTACTCTCCGACCCGGAGAGTTAGCACCTGTATAGGGTCCCTTTCCCAGGGTTACAGGAGAAGACCACATCGATATGAGAGAGAGGCGGAGAGAATGGACCTCGGTACGGTGATCATAGTGTAGGTGGCAACCCTTTCTTTTAGGGATAGTATAAAAGACCACAGCTGTTGCCTTACAGTATGGCGTTGGCTCGTCAAAGGCTAGAGGAGAAAAACCTTGTTTAAAAATCCTGGCCCTCCAGGTAGGGGGTTGAGGCATTAGACTGGTTCTCTAATACTTGTAAAACAAAGCAATTACTAAAAAGCCTAAACAAAGCCTCGGAGCAATGCATGGAAACTCTCGAAGACGAAAAAAGCAAAGACAAAGGACTATAAATATAGCTACATGGAACGTACAGGGAGTGAATCAAAAGTTGGACATTATTGCAACTGAAGTGCAGAATTGTAAGATCGATATTATTGCACTCACAGAGACAAAAAAGAAAGGAACAGGTACGAATAGTGTCGGCAATTTTGTCCATATATTCACTGGAGTCCCAAAAGAAAGCAGAGCAGCCAGAGGGGTATCCTTGTTAATAAAGAAAAATCTAAAGAATAAAATTACAGACTACGATTGCATTAGTGAAAACATACTTCGAGTGAACATGAAGATGCTTGGACATAATATAAGCATAATAGCAGTCTACGCACCATCAGATGACGAAAGAGTAGCTACAAAACAAATGTTCTTTGACCAACTGGATGAGACTATCACCAAAATCGGTAATACCAGAGAAATAATTATGCTTGGCGATTTTAATAGCCGAACTGGTAGACAAACCCAGAGCAAAGTGATAGGACCATTTGGAGAGAAAGTAACAAATGATAATGGCTTAAGACTGATGCAATTGTGTGAAACCCACAACCTAAAAATAAATAATGGTTTTTTTAAACATAAGGATATTCATCGATATACCTGGATTCAGCCAACAAGAAATCTTAAATCAATCATTGATTATGCTATAGGTGGACAACACTCGCAATTAAAGTGGTATGATGTGCGAGCACTTCGTGGTGTTACCTGTGGATCTGACCACCATCTGGTAAAAGCAAAAATATTATTCCCTTTAAGAAAAACAAATAAGGACGAAAGTATTAGAGAAAATGAAAACCTAGAGTGCATCGAAGACAATCAAAAATACAACTTTAGAAGTCTAGAAATCGAAAGTACTCAAAGATTGTATCAGAACCGATTAGATCAAAAATTAATTAACACAAATCACTCATTTGAAGAGATATATACAAACATAATAAAAAGCTTGAAGGAAGCAAGCAACGAAGCTGTTGGATACCAAGATAATAGAAATAACAGGAAGATGTGGTGGACGGAGAAAATACAGGAAATGGTCAAAGAGAAAAAACGCTCATACTTGAAATGGCTCAGTACTAAAGAGCAAAGAGACCTAGAAATATACAGGGAAACCAGAAGACAGCTAAGAAGTTTGATACGCACAGAAAAAAATGAAATGTTTGAGCTCAAATGCCACGATATAAATACACACGTAGGAGGTAGGCAGAGCTCTGAAGTATGGAAATTCATTTCTACAGTAAAAAACCCAACAAAAGAAAAAGTAAACATCCATATCATCAAACCAGAACAATGGACAGAACACTACAAGGGACTGCTGCAGGAGAGGAGACCCGAATATCTAACAGCCTCTCCGAGGAGAGACATAGAAGTACATGGAGAGGAAGTAATCATCGAAAAAGAAATGATAAAGAATAGTATAAAAAAGCTTAAATCCGGAAAAGCTAGCGGACCTGGGGGAATATATGCTGAAATGCTCAAATATGGATCAGAGAAACTACTCGAAAATCTCACATATATTATCAATCAATGCATAAACGGACATCCAGTACCTAATGATTGGAAAATTGCATTCATATCCTCAATACATAAAAAATGAAACAAGCTGGAATGTAACAATTACAGAGGAATTTCAGTCACCAGCACTCTAAGTAGATTGTACGGTAGGATTCTTAGAGATCTAATAGAGAATGATTTTCATGAACAAGAAGAAGAAGAGCAAAGTGGGTTTCGTGCAGGCAGATCTTGTAGTGATAATGTTTTTTGTCTTAAACAAGTAATTGAGAAAAGAAGCGCCTCGTATCTCGGTAGATGGCGCCTCTTGCTATAGTTCGCTCACTAATTACATCTAATTAGAGACAAAACCGTCTGATTAACTTCGCAAGATTTGTCACATTGACCAGCAGTGTTCTGAGGAGTCCCATAAGGACGAAACGGTTAACTGTCAACACTTATTAGGTGTCCATTAGATCTTGGACCCCCGTGAGGTTAAGCTTTCAGGCTACCCACGGAAAAATATAAGGGAAACAAAAAACTCCTTTTTGCCCGATTAGCCACGAAACTTGTTTGATTTTTCAATTCACGGGTACGAAATTCCACGTTTGTTTGTATTATTTGGCTTAAAAATTCCGTTGATTGACGCTCACTGTCTTGAAGACGGGTAAAAATGCAATCTGTGTTGATCCGGCCTGAAAGACAAAGATCTGACGTAGGTCACGGACTATAGTTGTTTTCTTTTATTTGCATTCGATGTTTTCATTGTTCGATATCGTATAGCAGTGTTTTTGCCTGCTTTTAGTTTTTTGTTTCTCTCGTATCTCGGTAGATGGCGCCTCTTGCTATAGTTCGCTCACTAATTACATTTAATTAGAGACAAAACCGTCTGATTAACTTCGCAAGATTTGTCACATTGACCAGCTGTGTTCTGAGGAGTCCCATAAGGACGAAACGGTTAACTGTCAACACTTATTAGGTGTCCATTAGATCTTGGACCCCCGTGAGGTTAAGCTTTCAAGCTACCCACGGAAAAATATAAGGGAAACAAAAAAACTCCTTTTTGGCCGATTAGCCACGAAACTTGTTTGATTATTATATTTTCCCTCAAAATAAAGTTTCTAGATCCGCCCCTACAAATTAAGGATTATCAGAAGGTAAAGTTTATTTATATGAGCACTGTTCAATAAATTATGATCTAAACTCTCTTCATAAGGCCACTACACAATTTTTTTAAAAGTTTATTTACTTTTTTAGTAGTTAACTACTGTCATATTTAAAAAATCGGAAAAGAAGTTGAGTTCTATAATTTTAGGAACCAAACAATTTTTTTTCTGAGCTTGAAGTAAATTTAGCATTTATAGTTAAATCATCCAGAGGAGTGAAAGAATGGTGTCCAGTTGTTGTTTGTTTGAGATTTTAATGTAAAACAAATCGTTCACAGTACCTCCAAACGCATCACATGGGCATTTACCATGCGTTAGTTTTGTACTACCAGTGGCGTATGCAGAAATTTTCCAAGGGGGTTGGGAGAGGGGGCTTGAGTAAAAGCAAAGTCCTGGAAAACCATTTATTTCTTCTATCAGAAAAATCAATCTTTAGGAGAAGTTATTTAATGGTTTTGGAAAGATTAGGCCTCCAACCCCCCTCCCTCCTGCGTACGCCACTGTTAAATCTGAACCAATTCATTTACCAAAGAAACAAACTAATTAATGTCCGTGTCTCACCAAAAATGTATTCTTAAAACTAAAAAAAAATTCCGACAGTGTACGAAGATGGGACTTGAACCCACAAAATAGGATCTCACGCAAAATAATATGTGGCTATAAATAAGATCCCCTGACGATGATTTTTATACATAATTTTTTTCCTCAATAAAAAAATTTGATTTTTTACATGCTTTATCCAAATAGCTTAAAAGTTGATGTTAAAATGACAGACCCAGATTTTTTATTTTACTTTTATTTAGACGATACATTATCAAGTAAAACAACGCACAAGCGGAGTTTTAAGAGATAGATAGACATGACAATTTTTTTAGTCAAAAGTTGCCCATTCTGAGGTTTTTGCGGTTTTTCCAATTTTAAAAAATTTAGTTTTCTAAAAGCAATAGACCTAGAAATTTTTCTTTTGCCTTGTATGATAGTCAAGCCACTGAGCTGCTTTCATGTGCGTATAGACTTTTTTTTAATGGACCATATTCCGCACCGGTGTAAATAATTAAAAATCGAGAAAATCATAAAATTTACTATTTTTTTAAAACTATTTTTGCCATGTCAAAAAAATGAGGTTAATTTTTTTTTTCTGTATAGGATTATCCAACCAATATTAAAAATTTCTTCCATCAAATTTGTTTTTACATAAGATTTAATACAATAGAAATAAAAAAAAATAAGGCCACAACTGATTTTCTTCTTTTTTTTACTTTTAAAGTGGCCTGTAAAATACGGGAGGCGACATTAAAAATTAACATTTGTTAATTTGGTACTCCTAAGGACACTAATACATGTTATCAAAATTTGGATTTTTTTCGTGACATGGCAGCTACCCCCATTGGATGATTTGGCGTGGAATTACTCCCAATAGACATATTGAAAAAGGAGTATAGGGCCAGTTGTTAGTTACTAAAAGGAAATTTTGTTATTTTGCGGGTTGGACACCCAAAGGCATAAAATATGAAATTATTAATATGACATAACATGAAAAATGTTGACAAACAATGAAAGACAAGAAATATGAAAGTTAGAAATATCATAATTAAAAAATTTTAAATGCTTACTTTGAGGTATAATATATATGGCCAATTCTATTTTTTTTTTAATACTGAGAATGAACTCAGATTTTTTTGCTGACAGCAGCTTAAAACATGAGCAAGTTAAAGTTTGGTAATTATATTAAAAAAAGAAACTAAAATACTAATACGTATTTTATTGATAAATGCTGACAAGTGAGTGGCGGAACATTTTTGCGCTCTAAATATCACTCGTATACCACAACGTTTTCTTTTCATTTCCTAAAACCGGTTGATATGAATAATTTTATTTATAAATGGTTGTGTTTTGAATAATTTAACTTGACTCGGCTGTGAAATTCAGCACCGAAAAAAGTTTTTTTTCCTATTTTTGAATTAGGTTTTTGCCCAGTCAATGACGATGTTTGTTAGACAAATATAATTTTTTTAAAGGATGATTGGTTGAACTATTTATTATTTTTATTTAGCATAAACACAAATAATAAATATATACCGGGTGGGCCAAAAAAAACCGGACAATTTTTTTTCATAACTTTTGAACTATACCATCGATTTTAATGGGACAAACTGCACTTGGTAGAGAATTAATCAGAGTTTTGAACTAATAAATTTTTTGTCCGCCATTTTAAAATCCAAGATGGCGGACGAAATAAAATTGTACCCTTCAAAGATGCTCGTTTATTTTTGTGTTGTGGACACATTTTAATAATTTTTTAAATCACTAAAAAAGCAGCATTTTTGCCACGCAGAACAAGGTATGAATCAGCAAAATCGGTTTGGGGGTTCTAAAAAATATATTTTTGTTTTAACCATGGTTTTGAATATTATACGATTGCCTTGCCAGTCATGTCAGCATTTATTTGCTTATAAATTCATTACTACTGAACCGATTTTGATGAAATAAAAAATATTGGTGAGAATTGATTGCTTTTTAAAGATCATGATCAAAATTTATTAACACCTTAAAATTTAAGATGGTGGACGGAATCATAATTGTTTCTTAGAAATGGCATGTTTAGTCTTATTTTCTGATAATGTTTTAGTTTTTTAATTTATAAAAAAGCGCTATTTTTCCTCCGCACAACAAGGTATAAATTAGCAAAATCGGTTTGGTGGTTCTCAAAAAATATTTTTTTTTTGTTTTAGCCATTGTTTTACAGATTATACGATTGCATTGCCAATCCTGTTTGCATTCATTTCTTTATAAACTCATTATTACTGAACCGATCCTAGTGAAATAAAAAAATCTTGGTGGGAATTGATTGTTCTTTAAAGTTTATAATCGAAATCTTAGAAGTTAGGATGTCGGAAATAATCATACTTCAAAGAGGTACGATTATTCTTATTTTCAAAAAATGTTTTAGTTTTTTTTTTATTTATAGAAAAGCACCTAATTAATTTTTATCTCTTTATGCGGGAGAAAAGTAAGGTTTTTTTATAACTTTGAAAAAAAACTAAAACATTTTGGGAAAATAGGAATAAGCACGCCAATTAATAGGAATAAGCACGCCAATTTGAAGAATCAAGTATGATTCTGTCCGACATCTGAAATTCTAAGATGGCGGCATATTTCGATTATAATCTTTAAAGAGCAATCAATTCTCAACATGATTTTTTTTTCACTAAAATTGGTTTAGCAATAACGAATTTATAAAGAAATGAATGCAGACAGGATTGGCAATGCAATCGTATAATCTGTAAAACAATGGCTGAAACAAAAATAGTTTTTTTGAGAACCACCTCACCGATTTTACGAACTTGCACCTCGTTGTGTGGGGGAAAAGGAGTGCGTTTCTATAAACTAAAAAAATAAAAATAAAACATTTTCAGAAAATAAGAATAAACACGCCATTTTGAAGAATCAAGTATGACTCTGTTCGCCATCTTAAATTTTAAGATGATGATAAACTTTAATCATGATTTTTAAAAAGCAATCAATTCTCACCAGGATGTTTTTTATTTCATTAAAATCGGTTCAGTAGTAATGAATTTATAAGGAAATAACTGCAGACATGGCAAGGCAATCGTATAATATGCAAAACAATGGTTGAAACAAAAATATATAATTTTAGAACCACTAAACCGATTTTGCTAATTCTTACCTTGTTGTGCGTGGCAAGAACGCAGCTTTTTTACCAATTTAAAAAAATAATTAAGACATGTTCGCAACACGAGAATAAACGAGCATATTTGAAGGGTATATTTTAATTTCGTCCGCTATCTTGAATTTTGAGATGGTGGACAAAAAAATACATTCAGTCAAAACTATGATTAATTCTCTGCCAAGTGCAGTTTGTCCCATTAAAATCGATTATATAGTTTAAAAGTAATAATGAAAAAAAATTATCCGGTTTTTTTTGGCCCATTTTTTGGACAAGAAAACTAAGTGAGTATCTAAGTAAAAACTTTTAGAAAATATATATAATTATTAAATTACTTTTTTTTTGCTCGTGGCAGAGCCCTGTGACATCGTAAAAAATAAAGAGATTTGCCCATATAAATATACCTAGTGAGCCAAAAATACTGGCAAGATCTATTTAATAGTTATCCATACCGTAGGTATATGGATTGGAAGACTATTGGGATCGTCAACTTAGGTTATTTTTCGCTCAAAATAATATAATAATACGATTTACTTAAGTGCTAAACGTCAAAAACTTGTAAAATTTAAATGGTAACTAGCATCTTTAAAAATGGCAAACAAATGTATCTAGTTCTCTAATCTTAGTTTATGTATTATACAGGGTGTTTGTTTAACTTAGGGACCATAGTGCAGCAGGTGATAAAGGAGGTTATTTCCGAGAAAAAAGTTTATATAACATGGGGGTCAACACACATTTGTTTTTAAGAAATAGAATTTTTAAAGTTAGAGGAGTGAGGGGAAAAAGAGTTATACAAAAAAAAATCTGTCACAGCCAGCTGAATACTCAGCTAATTGTGATTCAAAAATGTGGTATTCCTTTTTTGATAAAATTATAATATAAATTAAGTTGAGGAGATACAGGCTGTCAAAATCACCTCCAAAAATGTATAAAAAATAATAATTTAAAAAAAAATTGCTTACTTATTCTTTTAAAAAATATCATTAATATTTTTTATCAACAAAAAATATAAAAAACCATTGCGTTTAATATGGCATTTATAAAAGTTTATACCAAGAAAATAGTTTTTTCTAAAAAAAATTGACTGACAAATTTTTTTCAAAATAATTTTTATTTCAATTTATTGCTCTTGACACGACTTTACCAAATTACATTCTTTTACTGCGTTTTTTTAAAAAGTTATTATCAGAAAAGTTTGAAAAATTACGAACTTTGATGCTCTGTGTCTCGACAAAAAAAGAGTTTTGACCCATGCATTATAGGTACTTTTTTATCAGACATAACCTCCTCTATCACCTGTTGGCCTATGGCCCCTAAGTTATACGACACCCTGTATATGGAGTTAAATAGTGAAAGCTTTTTTAGCTTCCTGTTACATTGAATTTTAGTTTCAATAAATGTTTTGAAAAGCTTGCATGGGGGTTTTTTATCCCAATCTGTCGAAAATGCTGAATAAAAACTACACACTGATTCGTTTAAAGGTACGCTTGTCAGAAGCGCTTTTTTGACAGACCAAACTGTCAAAATTTAAAGCTATCATGGTGTATTTATTCATCATTACTTGACATTTTATATCATGTAAAAACACAATTTCTATAAATTAATTTGCTGTAGAATCGTGCGCTTAGATCAACTTTGTCTACTTAGTTGGCCTTTTGAGTGCAAACCGCACCATTAGCTGTACCATCAGACATTTTAACAACGCTAATTATTGAAATACAGCTGAATAATTTTTAGATAACGTACAGGGTAAAGTCTTTCCATGAACAATGAAATGCGAAATGATACTGAATGAAAAATACCCTAAACGTTTGACGGTTTGATCCGTTTGTCGCTATCTACAAAAAAATATTTCTAAATTAATCATACTCCCCTAACATTGTACCAAAAGTTATACTTTATCGGTCGCTACCGTAGATGATCGAACGATATGAAGGGCGGTAAATACTCTTTTCGCATCTGTTGTCACAATATGTTACCTACGAGCATTTTTTATTTTTTAAAACATAAGTAATTTACAAAAAATACAACACCTATACAGGCTAAGTTCTAGGTAATAGTCTGAAACTGCAGGATCAGTTTAGGAGGTCAAACTATTACTATTTTGTGGATTTATATCTTTTTGGGTATATTTTGTGTTAATTTTTAGCAGCCGGCCAGGCATTATCCACTTATTCTTAAAGGCTAATGTCACACCGATGTGCTCTAATAAGAGCGAAACACATGTGTCTGTGGCTAGTCAGACCACACCTAACCGGAGTTACGAATACTTTGGTTAGGTACGTGCGGGCAGATAGACAGCTGATCTCGTTAAAAGTGAGGTTAGTTTGTTTGTTTTGCTTTGCAGTCGTGATGTGTTGTGCATGTTGGTGTTGTGGTAAGTGTTTAAGTTTTGATTTACAGTTTGTAATTCGTTGTACATCTTACGAATCGCGGCTTGTTGATGAAATTAATTTTTCGATGCAAGTGCAGTGTTTTTAATCTAACGGAGTATAGGCAGTAGTGTTTTTCCTTGTAAAAGTTGCAATATTACTATTTGTTCATATTTGCCTTTATCCAAAAGTTGATAGTTTAGAAGTTTAAATTTCAAATTTTTCCCCTAGCTAATTGGTTTAGGTGTTTTGGAACAAAAATTGGTATATATGGGATTTTGTAGAGGGCGCCACTTTCGGTATCTCTAGTGCCTTTAATTTGGTATATATGTATTTTCTGTTGGCTAATTTATTACAAATCTGATACCATATTTGAAATCCTTGATGTCTTTTATAAAAAAGGTACACTTATAATCTGTTACGTGGTAAGCCCAATTTTTTTCATGTGTATTTATGCTACTCGAAGATCATTTTATACCGCCAAGAAGGCTTTGGAAAAATAACGAAATCTCTAGTTACCATGTCAAATAACTGTCTATTTCAAAAGAAAAGTTTATTTTTTATTGTTAGAAATATTTACTGATTTTTGTACATCTTAATTAAATATGCCTCGAGACAAAGTGTTTTCAAATAAAGAAATGCGAGATATGGTGTGCATTTATGCCAAAAACTTTTCCGGCCATGCTGCAGTTAGAAGGTATGCTTGAATGTACCCTAACAGAAGACAACCTGATTGCAGGTTGTTTCAAAATTTATTTAATCTATTGGAAGAGACAGGGTCACTTCGTCCAGAACGCGATAACGTTTGTCGTCCAAGGGTGTTAATAGAGCAAGAGGAAGAAGTTTTAGTGCGTTTTAGAGGTTTATCGGCAGCAACTGGGTTAAGTCAAACAGCTATACAAAAAATACTTAAAAAATAAAATTTCAAAGCCTACCACTTTACTCCTGTACAAGATTTATTGCCAGATCACAATAATGCGCAATAAGCAGCAAGAAGATCCCGATTTCTACAATAAATTTTTATTCACTGACTCTGTTTTTAATATTTTTTAACGACATCTGCCACCTTCCCATAAAAGGTTTGCTGATGACTATACTGTGTTATGGCATGATTCTGATCCTAACAGACTATCTGAAATAATACAGGAAGACATAATTCTCATCAAAGAGTGGTGTGATGCAAATAAATTGTCTTTAAACGTTTCAAAAACCGACATCTTAAACTTTAAATCAGATATTAAAGATATTTTTTTTTTTACATAATATATCTATTTGTATAATACAATAATAATAAAAGAAAACAAAAAACGCCAACTCCGGAAGGGATTAAAACAAGATCGTTAAAAAAAAGAAATAGATTAGGATAAAAAAAAATTGATAGTTTTTTAATTTATAAGTTCGATTTTGTTTAATAGTAGTAGTAATTAATTTTCCGCAAATCTCTTGGTCTGCGGAATATTATTTTTCTTTTTAATATATTGAAATTATCTTTAACATCCAAAACTTTTGTGTTTATTAAAATAATACATACAGGTAAATATATGTTAGTACATGCCCTAATATAAAAGTAGGCATCATTTTTGAAAATTAAAAAACAATGGACAATTATATAAAAGATTTTAGTGCCAATTACATTAAAACTTTTGTTGCAAAAAGCATCAATCAATGCAAAAAACACTTTCTTACAAAATTGCAACTATGACTTTAAAATGGTTCAACAAAATATTAGAGGCTTGAACAAAAACTTTGACGAATTTTGGATAAACTTACAAGAAATTTCATCAGACATTGACTGTATTATTTTAACAGAGACATTTATAATTCCCGATATTTCAATACAATATTTAAAAGGTTTTAATTTTTAACAGCGAATGGAATTTAAACACTCATGATGGCGTAATTATTTACTTAAGAGAAACAATTCCATTTTCTTACAAAATTAAAAAAAATAGGAGCACAATATTGCTTAGAAGTGTCTTTAAACTTTCAAAATATTTCTATTTTAATAACCGGTATTTACCGCTCACCCTCAACCAACGAACAAGAGTTTTTAGAGAGTTTTTCAGATTACCCTGAAAGTTGCGATAAAAACCATGACAATCATTTTATTTTGGGGGATTTAAATATAAATATTTTGGAAAATGATAAAAATGTTAAGGATTACCTAAATCTATTATTCCAAGAATATGTTGTGTCAACAATTAACAAAGGAACACGATTACAAAACGGGAAGCTCAGTTGTCTAGACCATATATTTTTGAAGAAAAAAACAAACTTTCACTATGAAAAATGTATTCCAATTGTTTTTGAGTCAGACATAACAGATCATTACATGACCTTCTTGCAGTTAATTTTAATTATAACGAAACAAAAAAATATTCAAACACACATAACTAAAAAAATATTTAATGAAAAATTATATTTAAAAAAACTTAAGTATGAAAACTGGGAAAGTTTTTACCAAGAAGAAAATCTTGATAAACAAACTGAATTGTTTTTAATAAAAATTAAAAAACACATTACTGATTCAACAAAAATCACTAAAATTCAAATAGTAAATAAAAAAACACCATGGATCACAAAAGCACTGATAAAGTCTATAAAGAATAAAAATATCCTATACAAAAATAAAATTGAAAATCCAACAGAGCTTAATAAAAAGATTTACACAAATCACAGAAACTCCTTAAATCACCTTGTTAAAAAAACAAAATTTGAATACTTCGAAAAAAAAAATAGAATCAAACAAAAATGACTCAAAGGCAATTTGGGATATAGTTAACCAAATATGTCCAAAAACGAAAAAAACAGTAGTTAGCGAAATAAAAAATCAAAATGGTACCATAATTACAAATACAAAAGAAATTACAAATACATTTGCCACTTTTTTTACAAATATTGGTAAGGACCCAGCCCAAAATATTAAAAAATGTAAAACAGCAACAGAATCAACAAAACTGACAGCAAACAATCAAAAAAAAGAATTTGAACTTAAAGCAACTAATAAAAAAGAAATACTGGACACAATTAAGGAACTAAAAAACAAAAAAGCTCCGGGTATTGACTGTATCACAAGCGAATTAATTAAAAAGATGTGAAAATCTATAGCACATCCTTTAAAAATAATTATAAATAAGTCTTTTAACTTGGGCATTTTCCCACAACCATTTAAATTAACAATCATAAGACCACTATTTAAAACAGGACAAAAAAATTACATGTCAAACTATAGACCAGTATCTTTAATAACGAATTTCACAAAAGTCATAGAAAAAATTATCAAAAAAAGATTAAATGAATATCTTGAAAACACAAAAACTTTATCGGATAACCAGTTTGGCTTTCGGAAACAGAAATCCACAGAAGATGCCATAGAATGTTTGTCTACACACGTTTATAAAAACTTAGAAAGTAGAAAACCATCATTAGCTGTATTTCTAGATTTATCAAAAGCTTTTGATATACTGTTGGACACAAACAACTACTCGACGAACTAGACAATATAGGAATAAAAGGAACAGCACACAAACTATTTAAAGAATATCTAGAAGAAAGAACTCAGACAGTTAACTTACAAGATGAATCTAGCGATCCTAAAACAATAGAAATCGGCGTTCCACAAGGAACAGTTCTTGGTCCAATTTTGTTTAATATCTTTCTTAGTCGACTTTTTGATATAGATATAGACGGTGAAGTGATTAGCTTTGCAGATGACACGGCTATCTATTTTACTGCAGACAACTGGGAAACCCTAAAATCTAAAGCTCAAAGAAAAACAGAAAAAATTATACATTTTCTTAACCAAATGAACTTAACTGTTAATTTTACAAAAACCTTTTTCTTACCATTTACGTATTACACCAATAACTTACCAATATATAATGAACTCAACCTATATAATAACAAAAACTGTGACTGTTTACCAATAACAATTGAAAAAACGCTAAAAATAAAATATCTTGGTATTTTTATTCATGCACATCTTCGATGGGATGAACACATAAAATATGTAACCAACAAAATCAGATCCTTATTGCATAAATTTAAACATTTAAGATCATTTTTTAAAATAAAACAGTTAAAGGTTTTATATCAAGCTCTTGTTGAACCACACTTAACATATGGTATTTTGGCTTGGGGGGAACAACGAAAAATCATCTAGACAGCTTGGAAAAAATTCAGAAATGGTGCATTAAAATAATTTTTAATAAACCATATCGTTTCTCGTCTGAATTGTTGTTTGAAGAGACAAAATTTTTTGACATTAGGAAACATTTTATTTATGCTTTAACCGTAAGACAAAATAAATTTAAGTACAATTTAGTTGAAAGAGAACACAGCTACAACACCCGAAAACCTGAAATAATTTACAGAATCCCTAAAGTAGAAAAAACAATAACTCAAAGACGTTATTACTACTTAGGTCCCAAAATATAAGTACACTTCCAAAAAATATTTTGAACATTAAATCTTTAAAAAAGTTTAAGCAAACAATTAAGGAATGGTTAACAACAATAGCTAGAAATGTTATACATAGTTGGATTCTATAAAAATAAAATTAAAAAAAATATATATATAATACAATATTACAAGAGTAAACAAAAAAATATGAAAAATTAAAACTTTGTTACCCGATTAATACATTTTGCTCACGATTATGAAAACTTATTCATGATTATGACACATTACTCTCGATTATGACACTTTCACTCGATTATGACACTTACTCTCGACTATAACAATTTTATCCAATCAGAGATTTTCCAAAATTAACTAGGTTTATTTATATGAGTAATTAATTATAGGTACCTAGCTCTAAAGGTTATTTAATAGTTGATAATATCTCTGAAACTTATTCAATAGTTAATAATAGTTATATATTAAATATAGTTCTGGTTATTCATAGGCAAACAAGCTTCTCAAAGCTTTAAATTGCCTGAAATATTTATTTACAGCTTCTAAGGGGAAATATATTACATTTGTAATTTTTGTACATTTAAAGATGCTGAAAATAAATATTATTATTATTATATTTAAGTATAAATAAATATAATATACAGTCGAACCTCTATAACTCGAACCTGAAGGGACAACCAAAACAGTTCGAGTTATGGAGAGTTCGAGTTACAGAAACTCGAGTTAAAGAGATTTAAATACGTGTAAAAAGTGCAGGGACCACTTTAAAGGTTCGAGTTATAGAGAGGTTCGAGTTATAGAGATTCGAGTTAGAGAGGTTCGACTGTAATATAAAAAAAGTAGGTATAATTTTTATCTAAATTTTGAAAAGAACATGTGAGAGAATTAAGGAGTGCTGAATACTACAAAGCTTTAAGCTTGTCTGGAGTTGTTCAACACTCAATCTTGTCACAAGCATGTTCAATGCTTCAACTTTTATGTAAACCTAAATAAAAATAAGGAAAAAATTAAGTAGAAAATTCAAATTCTTAACTTAAAAAGCAAAAAAACAAAGTGCCTATGTAAAATACTTTGCCAATATATGGGCCCCTAAGCTCACACTAGGTACTATAGTTCTAGTGTACGTGTGAGCTAATATAACTAAAAACTGAAATATGTTTTAAACAACTCCAGACTAAATTACCTTTTGTTTGATACCACACAAGCCATGTTTTGACTTAAACTCAAATTTTTGAAATCTACCCCCACCCTTAAAAAAAACAAAAACTATAATGTATTTTGTTAAACTCCGGACTCAATTACCTTTCGTTTGATATCACACACGCCATATTTTCACATAAACTCTAATTTTTGAAATCTACCCCCACCCTTTTATTTGGTTTGTGTTCGGTGGATTTTGTTCATTTTTAAATGGGACCATCTCGACCCAAGACCCAGCCTGGGTACCAAATTTCATTAAAATCGGCCAAGCGGTTTTGGAGTTATGCGCGTTGGTCGTTACAGACAGACATACAGACAGACAGACAGACAGACAGACAGACAGACAGACAGACAGACAGACAGACAGACAGACAGACAGACAGACAGACAGACAGACAGACAGACAGACAGACAGACAGACAGACAGACAGACAGACAGACAGACAGACAGACAGACAGACAGACAGACAGACAGACAGACAAACAGACAGACAAACAGACAGACAGACAGACAGACAGACAGACAGACAGACAGACAGACAGACAGACAGACAGACAGACAGACAGACAGACAGACAGACAGACAGACAGACAGACAGACAGACAGACAGACAGACAGACAGACAGACAGACAGACAGACAGACAGACAGACAGACAGACAGACAGACAGACAGACAGACAGACAGACAGACAGACAGACAGACAGACGGCGCAGCAAAAAAGTTTCAAAATCATCTGAAGCGCAAAGATATATAAAAATTTTTGAAATCGGAGCAACTTTTTTTTTTCTCGAAAAAATTAGGATCACCATAGCTCACACTACTATAGTATAGTATATGTGTGAGCTAAAAAAACTAAAGATATGTTATTTCGATTTGAAGCAACCACTGAGTTATTTTTTTGTTAAAGTTTTTGAAATATCTTTTGGTTTTAAGTTCTTGTGGTATGTTATTATAAATTTTTTGTCCAATATAAACAAAGAATGTTGCGTTTTCGTTTTTTGTGTTCTTGAAATTAGGGTGCGTTGTTGACCTTACTGGTCTAGACCATATATTTTTGTGTTGTGTTCATGATTTTGTCGTATTAATTTATTTGTTTTTATTACGTATGTAACTGCACTTTTATCATATAACTTATGTAGTTGAAGAACATTAGCATATTTGTATAGTCTAAATTACACGCATTTATAATGACGTCACCAGGTGATAAAAAAACGTATGGCGTAGATTCTTTTTTTTATATTTACTAACATTGTTGGGCTCAATTTTGTAGCATATGCGGCTCGCTGTATCACATTCTTAAACTGAAGTGCGATTCCATTTCGGACTTGTTCCCTTTTAAGTTCAAAAAAAGCCAATATATTTAAAATTATCAGCTGCCATTGTTCATTATACCTATTATATTTGTTACTTGGATTTTTAAAATAATTTCCTACAAGTTGACAAACTCATGTTTTTGATTGACAGTGACGGATACTTCAGATAATCAATTACCTATCTATTTAAAAAATGAATTAATCATAGACACTACTTTACTTATAATATACTAAACAAAGATAAACAAAAATGACGTCATTACAAATGCGTATAATTTGGACTATATAAGTCTGTTGTATTATAACGTTTTGGAAGATTACATAAAATTTTCAAAATTCTCTTTTGAAGCGTTTTAATGGGACGGCTAGTGTTTTCGTAGGCTCCCCCCCATGCTATAATTCCAAAGTTCAGTAGGGATTGTACTAAAGAAAAATATATGGTTTTTCTTGTTCTAAAATCTACAATTTTCGTGTTTTTTTTAAATAGGTATATTAGTGATCTTAATTTTTTTGTTAGATTTTGGACTTGGATATCCCATTTTAAATGAGAATCTATTGTTATTCCCAAGTAGTTTGTATTATTTACCCTGTTTATTGTGATATTGTTTTGTCTTCTTTGTAGTGAGATTGTTATTGTTTTTGTTAGAGGTAAACCACATGAGTAATTAGAAAAAGTAATATAGACGGTTCTTTCTGTATATATAAACAGGAGGTTCATGTAAACCAGTGTATTATTTTTTGAAGGGACTTTTGGATATTATTTTCCACTTCCTCCCATGTCTCACCTTCAGTTTTAAATACTGAATCATCCGCATATGACGCCATTTCCCCATCACTCATAAAGAGAAGTGGCGCCATAACTGTGCCTTGAGGAACTCCGATATCTAGTATTTTACTGTCGCTAGTTTTGTCGCCTATTTTTACTATTTGTGATCTATCTGTTAAATAGCTTTGTATTAGTTTTAAGACATTTCCCCTCATTCCTATGGCTTCGAGTTTTTCTAAGAGCCTTTGATGACAAACGGTGTCAAATGCTTTAGCCAAGTCAATGAAAATTACCGCACATTTTTTAGATTTATCTAAGGATGAGGTTATTTTTTCTGTAAGTTCAGCAATTGCGTCATTTGTTGATAAATTAGGACGAAAACCAAATTGTTTTGTGGGTAACAGCTCAAAATGATTTAGATAATCTACTTCTCGTGCTTTTAGAGCCTTCTCAAATATTTTGGTAAGATTTGAGACCAGGCTTATCGGTCTGTAGTTTACTACCAGTTTTCTGTCCCCTTTTTTATAAATTGGTTTAACTATGGCAATTTTAAATAGTCTAGGACAGTACCCAAGACGAAAAATCAAATTAATGATATGCTTAAGTAATCCCGTTAGACAGTTTGATGATTCCTTTAGTAGTTTTGTTGTTATGTTATCAGAACCTGGGGAAGCATAATTTTTTAACGATTGTATTAGTTCTTTTATCTCTTTTCAGTTGTTGGCTTTAGGTACATGGAGTTTAATGAATTTTCTGTTGTTTTGAATTCTTTTGGTGACGAGCTTGTTTCTATTATTTTTTGTGCCATAGTTTTTCGTACTGAAGTGTAGTGGTCATTAAATAAATTTGCAATGTCCTTAGGTTCTTTTATTGATGTTCCATGCTTACTAGTAATTTCTTTAGGGGTTTTGTTATTTTTTTGTTTGTATTTATTATCATAATTATTTATTGTTTCCCACATTTTCTTATTATTGTTTTTATTGTTATTTATTAGGTTTCTATAATACTGTTGTTTTGCTTCTGTAATTAATTTAGTTATTTTGTTTCTATACAGTTTATATTTGTGATACGTGTGTTGGTTTTGGTTTTGTATGTATTGTTACGGGTTCACAACGACAAATTAAAACTCGCAATTGTTGAAAACGATACGTCAATTTATTTCTACAAATTATGTACAAAAACACGCACTAATAACTTGCTAATAATTCACTGCTATAATCGGTCTATTAACTTCGTGTTAATCTCACGACCACTCAGTATGTTATCTGTGACTGACTGACTGATGCACGACGTCCGGCCTTATATATGAGGGATGCCTACTATTCTAGAACCCTTCCATCCTTGTTCGATTCGCAATCATTCCAGCCCTTTTCTAGACTTTCGCATACCAGTTTGTCACAGATAACGCAACTAAAACCTAGATTAAGAATACAACCATAAAATACGTCAACCTAATACTACACTAAACCTAAATAAATTCTAACTATAAAATTTAAATACTTAAATTTGTAACACTATCCTCCTCTTCAGGTTTGATCGCCTCGATCAACATTTCCCAGGTAAGGTTTTAGTCTGTCTAGATGAACAACTTTCATCTTGGACTTCGGGCTTTTCTGGATTCGGTAGACTACATCATTAATTCTCTTAACAACTTTATAAGGCCCTTCCCATGGTGGTGTCAACTTAGGTGATCTTCCTTTCTTGCGTTGAGGGTTGTATAGCCAGACTTGATCATTCTCTTTGAACCCTGAAGAGTTTGCTTTCAGGTCATATCTCGCTTTCATGCGGTCACTGGCTATTTCTATTCGCTCTCTAACCACTTCATGGATATAGTGCAGCTTTTGCCTTAAACGTTTGACATAGTCATTAATCTCTAAGTGTTCTTCTTCAGGGGAACCAAACATGATATCACATGGTAAACGCAGTTCTCTATCAAACAGGATACTAGATGGAGTAGCTCCTGTCGTATTGTGAATGGCGGTTCTATAGGCCATTAAAAATAATGGAATATATTGGTCCCAATCTGTTTGGTGCTCATCAACAACTTTGCACAGATGTTCTTCTATTGTTTTAATAAATCTTTCAACCATGCCATCTGACTGCGGATGTAAAGCCGTAGTCCGTGTTTTGTGTATTCCTAAAAGGTCACAGAGATTCTGGAAGAGCTTTGATTCAAAGTTTCTTCCTTGATCTGAATGTAGTTCCAAAGGAATGCCAAATCGGCTGAAAACATCATTTACCAGAACTTCTGCAACTGTAGCGGCCTCTTCGTTAGGCAAAGCAAAAACTTCTGGCCATTTGCTAAAATAATCCATGACAACAAGGATGTATTTGTTGCCCTTTTTAGTTTCTGGAAATGGTCCGGCCACATCAATAGCAATGCGTTCGAATGGCAGACCTACGTTATATTGTTTCATTTGACCTCTGGACCTTGTTTTGGGACCTTGGCTGGCTGCACAAGTCGAACATCGGCGGCACCAGTTTTTCACATCTTGAAAGTAATTGACCCAATAAAATCGGTTTCGAATTTTGTCCATGGTTTTATTTATGCCTAGGTGCGCGCCTGATTTTCCACCATGGCATTCGGCCATTATATTGTCTACCATGCTCCTAGGAACCACTACTTGATTAACCACAGTAAGGCCATCGGCACTTTCCCAGGCACGTTTAAGGATGTTTTCCTCTACTATCAGTGAATCCCATTGTGCCCACAGTGATTTGAATATCACCCCTTGGTTTGCGATATCTTGCCATGATGGTCGTGGCTTGTTCTCTTCTTTCAATCGCAAGATAGGTCCTACATCTTTGTCGTTAAGTTGTGTGGTTCTAATCGAAGCCGACATCCATTCTTCATCTGGTTCTAACTTTATCTGGCGCACGTAGGTAATGTCATCTTTCTGGTCAATTTTCCTGCAATGTTTACAATCCTCGGGGCAAGGTCTTCTGGACAATGCATCTGTATTATTATGCACCCTTCCTGCTCGGTGCTTAATTTGATAATGGTATTGTTGTAGCTTTTCTATCCATCTCGCGACTTGCCCCTCAGGTTGTTTCATTTTCATGAGCCACTGTAACGCAGCATGATCCGTTCTAATCAGAAACTCTTGTCCGTAGAGATATTTGTGAAAGTGATCTACGGATTTAACTATGGCTAGGAGCTCCTTTCTAGTAACACAATAATTTCTCTCTGGTTTGGATAGCTTCTTGCTGAAAAATTCGATGACCCGTTCTTCTCCATCTTGTACTTGGGAGAGTACTGCTCCTATGCCATCGTTGCTCGCATCAGTATCTAATATGAATTTTCCTTTTGGAATGGGATATGCAAGAATCGGACTAGAACATAATGCTGCTTTTAGTCTTTTAAATGCTTGGTCACATTCGGTATTCCATTTGTAAGAAGCCTTATCTTCTGTAAGTCTATGTAACGGAGACGCTATTTTGGCGAATCCTTCTACAAATCGTCTGTAGTATGTACACAGACCCAAAAAGCTTCTCAATTCATGTTTGTCACGAGGTTGAGGCCATTCTTTTATTGCTTGTAGCTTCTTTTCGTCGGTATGGATGCCTTCTCGGGAAACGACGTGACCCAGGAACTCAACTTTTTCTTGGAACAGAAAACATTTCTTTGAGTTTAATTTAAGATTTGCGTTCCTGATTCTTGAGAATACTTCTCGTAAATTATCTAGATGTTCTTGAAATGATTTCCCCATTACTATGACATCATCCAAATAGACTAGGCAGGTTTTCCAAGTAAGGCCTCGTAGAACGACTTCCATTAGTCTTTCAAATGTAGCTGGGGCATTGCACAGGCCAAATGGCATCACATTAAACTGATAAAGTCCACTTCCAGCAGAGAATGCAGTCTTCTCTTTATCTCTTTCAAAGATTCCTACTTGCCAATACCCACTTTTCAGGTCAAGAGTAGAAAACCAATATGATCCTGCCAACGTTGTTAATGTGTCGTCTATTCTTGGCAGTGGGTAACTATCTTTCTTGGTCACATCGTTAAGTTTCCTGTAGTCGACACAAAACCTAGTTTTTCCATCCTTTCTAGTGACCAACACCACAGGAGATGACCAAGGACTTGATGACTCTTCAATAACACCGTCGCTGAGCATTTTATTAATGAGATTGTGAACTTCTTCTTGCTTGGCCATTGGTAGTCTTCTTGGGGGTTGTCTTATCGGTTGGGCATCGCCAGTGTTGATAGCATGTTGAATAAGGTTTGTGCGTCCCGAACTACTCCTAGTTTCGAAGATATTACTTTGTTCTTCTTTAAACTCTCTCGCTTTACTATATTCTTCTGGAGTGAGATGTTGCCAAGTTGACTCAAATTGCTGAAGTACCTCCATTGGTAACTTGCTTGTATCCTCGGAAGTTGGCTCTTCACATCTTGTTATTTTCTGTACTGGTTCAAATAATGCTACCACCTCCCCCTTATTAATTTTGACACTATTTGGGAAAATATTGGCGACTCTAATCGGGATGACTTTATCGGTTTTAACTAGTGATTTTGCAACGAGGTAGGTGTTGGGTGTGTTTTGTTGGCTTATGAGTCCGACGCAGCTTGATGTTTTACTTTCCAGCCTCCCAAAAATTATGGTCTCACTGTTACCGACTAGTCTTGTTGTGCATACTGCCACGACCTTTATTGGTTCTTTATTAAAGTGACTATTTGACAAAATGAACTCTTCATTCCCAAATCTTAGGGTATTAAGTTTATTATCAAACGCAAATCCATGTTTACTTATCAAGTCCATTCCCAAAATAAATTCGTCTTCTATTTCGGCAACCAATACAGTGTGGCGAATCTTCAATCTTCCCAGCTGTAGGTCTATATCTGTCTGCCCCAACACGTCGGCGGATTCTCCAGTCACAGTCTTAAGTGTTATTTTCTTTTCTATTGGACGAATTTTATATCTCGTTGCAATTTTGAACTTAAGCAATGATATGGCAGCACCAGTGTCTACCGTTATATTAACTTTTCTCCCATTAATGAGTCCGTCGATGTTAAGACTGTCAGCAGTATGTTTTAGGCTCTTAATAGAGTAAATTTTGGGGGCTCTATTCCCATTAGCCAACACCCGCCCCTCTGCGTTGACTAGTTTTAGTTTTCCTGATCTCTTCTTCGGTACTCTGTCCCGCTAGATGGCGAGCGAGACCGTATTTGGACGCGACAATCGCGTTGAATATGCCCTGTACGTCCGCATCTGAAACACTTTACATTTGGAGGGGATCGTCTGCTTTCTTTCAAAGAGTCAATCTTCTCCATCAGTGATTGAAACATTTGGTTTAGCGTTTTTGAGTTGACCTCTTGTCCATTGCTCATTTCTTCTCCCTCCTGAATTGAAACAGCTCTTACTTTTGGCCTGGACATATTATTTGATGATTCAATTTCAAGGGCTCGAATCAACACTTCACTGCTGTTATGGAAGCGTTCTCGACGAAGTAACTTTGCTAAGTCCGTGTCTCGTAATCCGTTAATAAAGCGATCTACCGAGAAGGGATCTCTGTAATTTTCTGGCATTTCTGGGTAAGCTAAATACATCAGCCTCCTGATATCTGCTTCATACTCTTGCAATGATTCTCCTGGTCTTTGTTGACGAATATTTAATTCTGACCAATGTAAATTTCGCAAGTGTTCGTCTCCATACCTTCTTTCTAACGCTGCCACTAAAGCATTATAATTCTGTTTTTGTTCGACTGGAATGGACCGTAAAAGTCCCAGAGCAAGTTCTCGTAGAGCTACTAACAAAGCTCTAGCTTTTTCTTCATCATCCCAACCATTTGCAGCAGCGGCAGCTTCAAACTGTTGTTTGTAAATAGACCAGGAAGACGTACCATCAAAATTTGGAGGCTTAATGTTTTGGTTGGAATTTACAACACATCCTTGAGCTTTTATTTTGTTGTGTTCTTTCTGAAGCTGTATAAACTGTTTTGACATGTCCTGGAATTTTTCTTCTATGGTTTGAAAAACTTCTTCCCTAACATTCTGTAGTTTGGTCTCCACTTTTTCTTCAACATTTTGTACCTTTTCCTCAAAATTTTGTACCTTTTCTTCTACATTCTGCAATTTATTTTGTACCTTTTGTTCCACACTATGCATTCTTTGAGTTATTTCTTCCTTAAGATCTTCGGTTGCACTCTTGAACTCTTCTCTCAGCTGTTCGGAGTTGCTCTTTATTTGATCGAAGTTTTCTTGAATGCCATCTAATCTTTGCTCAAATGTCTGTTTCATATCGTTCTGGTTTTGTTCGATGGTCTGTCTCATATCATTCTGATTTTGTTCAATAGTGTGTTTCATGTCGTCCATGGTGTGTTTCATATCGCCCTGGTTTTGTTCAATGGTCTGTTTCATGTCGTTCTGGTTTTGCTCAATGGTCTGCCTTATATCGTTCTGGTTTTGAGCCATTTGAGCTGCTAGAGCCTGCATCATTGTAGTTAGATCTTCCATCTTTGCCGATCCTTGTCTAGTAAGCATCAACTTCCTGATAAATCACTTAAAACGTCTATTTTAGGGCTATAAAGCGAATGTCGAAGTCGGTTTTTCAATATCTCTTCCAATTCTTAAATAGAACCTAATGGAATGTTCTGGAATATACTGGTAAATGCTACTCTTTCTGCTACTAGGCAAATGTAGAAGTCACTTTTTGATTATCTCTTTTGGTTCTCGAATAGACCGTCGTAGAATGTTATGGAATATTCTAGAAATAATTTCTAATTCTTACTTTTAAAATAACTAAGCTACTGTCGAAGTCGGTATTTGTATATCTCTTCTAGTTTTTGAATAGAACGTCGTAGAATGTTATGGAATCTTCTAGAAATTCTTCCTAATTCTTACTTTTGAAATAACTAAACTAATGTCGAAATCGGTATTTGTATATCTCTTCTAGTTTTTGAATAGAACGTCGTAGAATGTTATGGAATCTTCTAGAAATTCTTTTTAGTTCTTACTTTTGAAATTACTAAGCTAATGTCGAAGTCTCTTTTTGGATATTTCTTCTGGTTTTCGAATAGAGCGTCGTAGAAAGTGATGGAATGTTCTAGAAATTCTTTCTGATTCTTACTTTTAAAATTACTAATCTAATGTCGAAGTCGGTATTTGTATATCTCCTCTAGTTTTTGAGAATGTTATAGAATATTCTAGAAAATCTCTCTAATTATCAATTTTTGGACTGTAAAGTTAATGTCGAAGTCGGTTCTTAAATATCTCTTTTAGTTTTTGAATAAAACAATATCGAACTTCTTCGAATATTCTGGAAAAATCACTTACTGTTTTTCTGTCCAATTGTCCTATCCGGTGGTACTATGTAAGGGTAGTCTTTGCACTATCTATTTCTTTTAGTTCCACTTCTGACACCAATTGTTACGGGTTCACAACGACAAATTAAAACTCGCAATTGTTGAAAACGATACGTCAATTTATTTCTACAAATTATGTACAAAAACACGCACTAATAACTTGCTAATAATTCACTGCTATAATCGGTCTATTAACTTCGTGTTAATCTCACGACCACTCAGTATGTTATCTGTGACTGACTGACTGATGCACGACGTCCGACCTTATATATGAGGGCTGCCTACTATTCTAGAACCCTTCCATCCTTGTTCGATTCGCAATCATTCCAGCCCTTTTCTAGACTTTCGCATACCAGTTTGTCACAGATAACGCAACTAAAACCTAGATTAAGAATACAACCATAAAATACGTCAACCTAATACTACACTAAACCTAAATAAATTCTAACTATAAAATTTAAATACTTAAATTTATAACAGTATTTATGGTAAATTTTATCTCTTTTTTTCATGGATTCAATAATCTCTGCCGTTATCCACGGTTTCTTTTTATTTATTTGTTTTATTTCTTTTGTATACGTCGATTTTCTGGTTGCATTCTCTATCCATAATGTTAGCTGTTCTGTGCAGAAGTCTATATCTTGTGAATTAAAAATTGTTTCAAAGTTATTTTGCTCAAATATATTATTAAATTTTTTATGGTCTATATAAGATTTTCGTAACAGAATTGTCTTATTTTTTATATATACATGCAAAGAGCAATTTATTAAGGTTGGATAATGAACGGATATTTTTGATTTAAGTATATTTGGTGTAATTTTGGATTGGTCAATATTGTAACTTTTATTAAATATGTGGTCTATACAAGATTTAGAATTGGGGGTAACTCGTGTGTTATTGTTGATAAATGATTTATAGCCATTTTAATATAGGACATTAAGACAGTTATCACTTTCGTCTGAATGATCTAAAATATTTACATTTATATCGCCTAATAATATCTCAACTTCGTTTTTTGCGTTTTGTTTTATGTAGTCTTCCAGCTCTCTTATAAAAATATCTTTGCTTCTGGCGTGTAACCGATATATAGCTATGATATCAACTGTGTTTTGTTGTATTTTTGTTTCTACTCTTAGACAATTTATACCTGCTATTTTTATTATATTGGATTTATATTCGTACTCTTTTTTTATATATACGAGAACCCCATCGTTTTTGGTTAAATGTGCCGAAATTATATATTGTTGTGTAATTATCTATGTTGAAGTAGTTTGGATCTCGTAAGTTTCTTGTTTCTGTCAGAACAATAAAACCAAAGGCTGTTGAAATTGTTCAAGTGTAAGTTCTAGTTTGTCATAGTTTTTGGCCAAATTCACTTAGATAATACAAATCTTGAAAACCCAGAAACAAATAAATTTCTTGGTTTGACTATTGACCAGAGCTTGAAATACTGTGAACACGTAAAAATTCTTAATAAAAAAATTGCCTCAAGTTGTTATGCATTGCGAGTTATTTCTGATAATCTAGGCACTGAAATAGCAAAAAACACATATTTCTCACTAATCCAGTCACATCTATCATATGGAATTTGCTTTTGAGGTGCTTGTACAAACTCTATTAAATCTGTATTTGTATTACAAAAAAGGCATCTAAGAAATACTTTTAGGGTTAAAAGACATACCTCGTGTAGACCATTATTTTAACAAAATGGAATTTTACCGTTCTGTTGTATCTATACTAACTAGATAGACCAAGGCCTTATAGCGTACGGAGAACACGAATGCTGCCACTGCCCATTCCGAATTCTTCATTGGAAAAAAATTCGTTTTCGTTTATATACAATGTAAAAAAAATGTTTAATCACTTGCCAATTGACATAAGGCAGCTAAACTGTTATAAAAAATTTAAAACTAAAACTAAAGAGTTTTTGGCGTCTAAAGGTTTTTATACAATAGAATAATTCTTTTCAGGGTAAATGGGCTTGCCAGGCATTAGTATATATATGCTTTGTATCTTTGTTTTAATTTAATATTCATTGTGAAAATTGTTTATGTATCTTTTTAACAGTGTCTAGTGTATTTTTAATAGTGTTGAGCATAGTTTAAACAGTATCCAAGGCATTTTAAATAATGTCAAGCGTACTTTTGTAATATTATTCCTTGAAAAATTGTAATTAATAATGAAATTCTGTTTTTACCTTTGTTAACTAATGTAACCTTCTATAAAATTTAAGCTAGGCTAAGCAAGGCTTTGTCAATGTATAAATTGTATCCAGACAATAAAGCTACTTTCAATCCTGATTCTTGATTCTGGCTACCGCTCTGGCAGTCCGATTTGGTTAACATTTGAAAGAAATAAGGATAGTGCTATGGTTTTAGGATCTATTTCTTGCGACCAGCAGTGGCGCCCACTGCTGGTCGCAAGGAATAGATTGGCTAC